>CM040118.1:110558155-111158155 GCA_022559845.1 Amorphophallus konjac
TAACCGGCCGCGGATCTACCGGTTCTATTTTTAGTGCGCGACCCGATGAGATTGCTCGCTGCGACTAGCCCCGACGTCGGAATGTGACGAAACTGGCGCCGTTGGAAAGCTGCTTCAAAGGGATTTAACCCAATGGGATTACAGAAAAATAACCAGGCCTTTGCTTCTGATTGGCGAATTTTGAAGGTTGCTGTTGTACAGTACCCGAGCTCTCAGATTAGCAGGGAACTTGTCTGAGAACTACCGTTGACCATAGATAGACGGCCGATTCAGCTCCTGACTCTTCATCAAAGTTGTAGGAAATTGAACCAGAAAGACGGAAATATTTTATATGAAAAGTTGAGAGGTGGCTACGAATTGTTATGATTTGTTTACTAGCCGTGGGTCGGATCTAGAAACTGGCTGACAGCACTGTAGATGGCTCTGAAAATGAATTTTGAAAAATGGATGGAAGGCTGATCAAAAATCAAGAAACTTCATGGAGTGAGGGGACGGTGGAAAGAACTCCCAGTAAAATTGGGAGGGTTTGGAAAAATCAACAAGATGGTCGGAGGGGGGATTACAGGGGTGCTATCACACAGATCTGAAACTGGACAGAATTGGGAAACAGAAACACACGAAATTTGAAAAATGTTAAATTATGGAATTTAGATGGGATTTTTTTTATGGTGGTGGGGATTGAAAATAGGAACACACCATAAAATTTTCAGATCAAGAAGATCTTGGGCTGACTGCAGAATTTCGTGGAAGGGGCTGCTGTTGGCTGAAGATAGAACTTCGACGGTGGCTCGATGGCGGTCCGATGGCGGCACGAACGGCGGCGGCGGCGGCACAGATCACAACCAGAGATTGAGGGGAGGGGATAGAGATGAAACCACTCTAGAATTGGGGGTTGGAGGATATGAACACCAGGGGAGAGGGGAGGGGCACAAGAAGCACTCTTGATTTTCCAACAATTTTCTCTTCATTAATGCCAACAAATGGAAAATACAACCTTTTATATGCTATGTATCTAATCAAATGTAGACCCTTGGATCTAGGGATGGAGAATGGAGGGCTGGGATGAAGTGTGAATAACACACACAAAAACAATAAAATAATAAGGGAGGGGCCCCCCCTTGACCAAGAGGGGACAAGTTGGAAGGGTAGGTAGCCTACCTTGGAAAATTTACCCCCTTTGTCTCCCATGTGGTCAATTGGCATTCAACCCTTCTAGATGGCCACCTAGGATGGTTGACCAGCCCCACATGAATGACATGGACCAATGGGAAAGGGCTGAGGGGCCCCTTGCTGGTCCTACTGGTAAATTACATAGAAACCCATACAATCCGTGAGAATGACGCATTGGCTTACGAAGCCGTACAATTGCGCATATACTTTCCCATGGATATACAAATAAACTAAAGGACATAAATACAAAATAAAATGTACATGCTCGGCGTCGATTCCCATCAACTCTCCCCGGGTGGGAGGAACTCGACCCCGTCGAGTAGGGGTATGGATGCTTGAGTACTCCGGTGGATCCGTCACCGTGCCAAGTAACGCGGGTATGCTCCACTCCAAGTGACCGTCACCTGCTCATTCCATATATACTCGATATGCACAAACTGCTATGGGTTAGAGGTGGATACTCTGAATGGGGCACTCTCAAAATGGGAGGAGGCGGCTCGAAGACTCACTAGGAATCACCGCTGGGTCTCTGTAGGTGACTAGATCCGGATGTAGATAGAGAACCGATCCCATACTCGTCGAGTGAGTCCAATCGCCTCTTACTCATAAGAGAATGACAACGAGCTGACACAAGATACATGCAGACTCACCATGCACTAACACACATATGCAAACCACACAAATAAGAAACAGACTCATGCATGACTCTAGACAAATCTATGGTTAGTCCGACCCGTACATGGATGACGGCGGGCCAGGACACCCGAATGTGTGCCATGCATGCATTTGACGTAGCCAGTGGTTGACGTAATGGGGAACTTCTAGACACCCTACGATGCACCAATCATGGACGTTAGGTTTGGATGTGGGAAGTCCGGGAGGTGCGGGTGGTCTAGATGGATCGGGGAAACCAAAGTTTTCATTACCCCCAAATGAAGGTTCGGACCTATGACTATGTGGAGTTTGTTTGGCCCGAGTGGAAAAGGTGGGATAGTGAACTCCGCGGAAGAAGTGGAGTGAGTATGAAAGCTCGGGAGGTTCACTAGTGAAGGGGTCAAAAGGGTCGAAGAAGGTATGACCCCATGAAGTGGGTTCCCCCATGACTCGGTCCCAATTTAAGAATTCATAATCACCGTCATACATTGTGAGCGGTGGGACGACGGACATGTGTAGAAAATAAGATTCCTCCCTTGGGCAAAAGGGAATGAAGTCAGACTCGGCCGGCATCGGGAGGAGTAGAAGAATCTCCGTGGTGACACACCCCACGGTGCACACGGAGGTAATGGACCCTAAGGCCGGATGGGTGAAGCTAAGACTAGCGGGTTGGTCAAAGCCTCGGGCCAAAAGATGCGTCAACTTCCATTGTGAATCTAATCCCATAATAAGGTCATCCAAAGTATCGACATGGTGACTAGACCGAAAAGTTGTGTGGTAGGAGTTGACGGACACCAAAGGTAGGGTAGGGTCCATAGACGGGTAGGGAAGTGGGACCAAGCCATCTTTGAGCCAACTAAGAAGTGGCTCGGCTATGTATAGCGTACCCGTAAGAAACACGGGCGGCTCGGGATGAGGTGGCTCCAAGCATAATGGTTCCGAATGTGGAGTGGGCTGCTGGGGTTGGGTGGCTGGACATACGAGGGTGATCTTGCCGGGTAGGTAAGGTGGGTATAAGGTGCAAGTCCTCTTGCCCCAATCAAGATTGGCTCTTCGTTCTCCTAACCACGTTTGCCCTAAAATGATGCATGAACCAGCAAGTGTGCCGATCCTGCACCATGCGCCATCGGTGTAGAGAACAGAGCCGATACTCCTATAGAACTTAACACAAGCAAAATCACCGTCGCGGACAATCTCGCCTGTCTTGGAGAGAGACTCCACGATGTCAAGAGAAACTCAATTATCCGACTCCCTGTCGGTAAAATGGAGTTCCGTTGTGGACCCATTGGGTAGAGTGACTTTCATAATGAGAGGGGTAAACCAGGCCTTGGCTTGGGCCACCAGGGATGACCATTTGAATGCATGGTCTTGGGGAACGGCCATGGGTAGCGGACATGGACATGCATACACACGGTGACAAGACACTAGACCGACTATGCAAGTTTGGAATGCATGCACACTAAGGACCCTAGACGTAAACCAAGACTCGGTACGTGGCTGAGCTAATCGATCCGAAGATCACTCGCGCAAGTGTGCGGCCTTCCCAATAGGCGTAGCCTAACGTTCGGACAACACCTTTTGAAATACCGACTAATGGTATGCAAATGCAACTCCTAAAACCGACTTAGACACTTAGACTTAAATGACACTCTTTTTTTTTTTTTTGGACACCCTAGACTCAACTCGCTCTGATAGCAAATTGATGCGGGACGGACCACAGACTCGACTCCAAATGGATATGCGACCCTTGGACTCTAAACAAGCTCGTGATTGTCCCTTAACGAGGGAAGCGTCGGACGTGCACGGTTGAGAAACCGACGAGAGCTAGGGTGGTCAATTCGCACGTTTATTACCGGATCGGGTCACGGGACGGTAACGCTCTCTCTCGCAACAGCGGTGATATAAATATAAAGTGAGCTAATTATCCCTACACATGCTCTCTAGCAGCGGCATAAACAAGCATATATGGAAATAAGCGAAATGCCAAGCAAAGAGCGAATACGATACCTCCACGCTCCCGGCGTGGGGAAGACGGACCCGGCCGAAAATCGTGCTCCCGGAACAATTAATACACAATAATGACAGCAATGACTCACTGCCCACTCCACGCAGGGAGGTAAAGGGTTACACAAATGGGCCCGGGAGGACCGAATTCGGGTTGACGGGCGGCTTCTCGCGTAGCTTCGGCAGCACCCGAACTCGTGACGGTGGGGCCCACGTGCTGTCCGGAGGGGCCGTGTGGGACCCGATGGCACCGCTGTAGTGGGGGATGCCTTGATGAGCGCTCCCTGGAGTGGAGGCGTGCTGGTTCGCTGGCCGGAGGCCGGGCGGCTCTGATCGGCACCGGTCGGAATAACCGGCCGCGGATCTGCCGGTTCTGTTTTTCAGCGCGCGACCCGATGAGATTGCTCGCTGCGACCAGCCCCAACGTCAGAATGCGACGAAACCAGCGCCGTTGGAAATCTGCTTCGAAGGGATTCAACCCAATGGGATTACAGAAAAATAACCAGGCCTTTACTTCTGATTGGCGAATTTTGAAGGTTGCTGTTGTACAGTACCCGAGCTCTCAGATTAGCAGGTAACTTGTCTGAGAACAACCGTTGAACCATAGATAGACGGCCGATTCAGCTCCTGAGCTCTTCATCAAAGTTGTAGGAAATTGAACCAGAAAGACGGAAATATTTTCTATGAAAAGTTGAGAGGTGGCTACGAATTGTTATGATTTGTTTACTAGCCGTGGGTCGGATCTGGAAACTGGCTGACAGCACTATAGATGGCTCTGAAAATGAATTTTGAAAAATGGATGGAAGGCTGATCAAAAATCAGAAACTTCATGGAGTGAGGGGACGGTGGAAAGAACTCCCAGTAAAATTGGGAGGGTTTGGAAAAATCAACAAGATGGTCGGAGGGGGGGATTACAGGGGTGTTATCACACAGATCTGAAACTGGACAGAATTGGGAAACAGAAACACACGAAATTTTAAAAATGTTAAATTATGGAATTTAGAAGGGATTTGTTTTCTAGTGGTGGGGATTGAAGATAGGAATACACCATAAAATTTTCAGATCAAGAAGATCTCGGGGCTGACTTCAGAATTTCATGGAAGGGGCTGCTGTTGGCTGAAGACAGAACTTCGACGGTGGCTCGATGGCGGTCCGATGGCGGCACGAACGGCGGCGGAGGCGGCACAGATCACAACCAGAGATTGAGGGGAGGGGATAGAGATGAAACCACTCTAGAATTGGGGGTTGGAGGAGATGAACACCAGGGGAGAGGGGAGGGGCACAAGAAGCACTCTTGATTTTCTAACAATTTTCTCTTCATTAATGCCAACAAATGGAAAATACAACCTTTTATATGCTATGTATCTAATCAAATGTAGACCCTTGAATCTAGGGATGGGGAATGGATGGTTGGGATGAAGTGTGAATAACAGACACAAAAACAATAAAATAATAAGGGGAGGGGCGCCCCCTTGACCAAGAGGGGACAAGTTGGAAGAGTAGGTAGCCTACCTTGGAAAATTTACCCCCTTTGTCTCCCATGTGGTCAATTGGCATTCAACCCTTCTAGATGGCCACCTAGGATGGTTGACCAGCCCCACATGAATGACATGGACCAATGGGAAAGGGCTTAGCGCCCCCTTGCTGGTCCTACTGGTAAATTACATAGAAACCCATACAATCCGTGGGAATGACGCATTGGCTTACAAAGCCGTACAATTGCGCATATACTTTCCCATGGATATATAAATAAACTAAAGGACATAAATGCAAAATAAAATGTACATGCTTGGCGTCGATTCCCATCATGATGTTATCTCGAAACCAAGCATATATGTCTCGACACACTGTGAGTAAAGTGTCGACACACTCGTGTTCGACCAGAACGGGTCTAAAACCGATAGAAGTCATTTTCAAGATCCGGAACTTGTCTTGGAGGATTCATCCAGTCTGGAAAAAGCCGTCAAAGAGGGTACTCTGTCAAAGGATGATGGTCTGGCAGAGAAATCCCCGGAAAGGACTATACTTTTACTGATATGGTCTCCTACCTACCCACATATCTACAGACTTGACAAAAAAAGAGTCAACTTGGCAAATAGAAGCAAATCAAATTATGTGGATGTGACATTCTGGGTTTTGCTTGAAAAGTGGACAATGTTGGTGTCGCCCCAAGTCTCCATTATATCTAGAGCATGAGCTCCAATTCGATAGCAAGGCAAGCAAGAGAAAGGAAGAGCATAAGACTTGCTGACGAAGCTATCTTCTTCCTGGTGATGCTGCTGGCGTGAGTGCAACAAGAAGAAGACGATCCTCTTCCTCATGATGAGGAAGTCTCTAAGCAAGTAGGACGGCTTCGTGAAGCTCCATCCAGAACCCTTGAAAGCTGAAAGCTAGATCATCCTTCCCTCGCAAGGGTTGTGGTGAAAAACCATGAAGAGCAAGAAGAGGGCCAAGAAGTCCTCAAGCTCTTTCCAGACATGAGATCTCTTTTTCATAGTGCCTCATTACGATACTCTGTCTGGCTGTTTCATTTTCAGTTTGATTTTCTTCAAAACACACTTCATATCATTCGTTCCCTACCTGTGAGTAGGAAGACAGACGGTGTGATAACCGATCTGTGTGTTTTGGGTTGTTATCCCTCAATTCCAGATCTGTTTTCTGACAGGTCCTTGTCACAAAAAGTATTATGACCATCCCATGATGAAAAGGAAGGATCTTTGTCCTAGAACCTTTTTCAGACCTTGAGGCACGTGTCCTGGAGGTGTGAGCCATTGACTTGGAGTAAATAAACACAAGACTAGTTGACCATGTTCGAAGTCTACCAGAGTACCATTATGAGTTGACTTAATCTCACGACTTGCTTCAGGTGTGTCGACGCACTCATTTAGGTGTGTCGACGCACCTCACCATATAAGCGTGTTGGATTGCTATTTGCGATGGGTTTTCTCCGACCATCTTATTGTTTTATTTCATGTATATATGTATATATGTACATATATATATATATATCTTGTTTCACGTGTCAATCAACCAATTAACTAACTGGTAATTAACTGACTGATTGACGACGCGGGCGTGCCAGTCACGTAGGTGACAAGTTTATTATGCGCTCATTCTGACCCATGTCGGGCGAAAGTGAGGTTCGATCGGGACCAGCAGTCCGCCATACCATAAAGGTTATGACGTTAATTACATCCCCCACGAGGAGGGAACACCTTTGATTAATTGCCGAGATAATGGGCTGTCGAGGCCGGAATAAAGGATGCAACGTTATGAACATGACGGAATCATGCGCGATGCATCTATCTATCATGCAGGAGAGGCATGGTTCATTGAACTGGACACCCTTGGTACACGACGGAGGACGCAGGTCCGGAGACCACCATCGCGCATAGCGGAGACTTCCAATCGGGCGTAACCCGACCTTCTGTCAACGCCATTTGATATACCCAGGGGTCTATGCAAGTATGCAAGCATGATGATGATAACTATATTAAGCATGGCAACAGAATTGTGAAAGCGAGGAGTGCTCACTCACGTTTGTCGATCTCCGCCAAGTGAGGCAAGAATAATAGCACAAACCGGATAGCAAAGCGATTCGGATCCAAACATCACTTCTCTTATTCAGTTTATTAGGATTCGTTGATTCCGGTCACGGGAGACGAAGGTCACACCGAGGGTAGGTGGATGATTAGAACAACATCAGGGCTTAAGACCGATGCAGCCACGCGTAGGGGTAGAGTTCCCCGGCGCGGCCAATCATGGCCAAAATGTAGGTAAGGCCAAAACATAGGAAAAGTTTAAAACGGCGCGGCCATAGGCACTTGTTAGCCCAACGCGCAGGGAACAGGGCGCTCCGGTTTAGGGCGCGCCGGGAATTGGCCAGCCAAGAAAACAGAATTTTTGAGTCTATTGCTAATCCGATGCGGGGGGGGACCGCGCCGTATTAGGGCACGCCGGACTAAGGCCGCGCCGTCTTGATTTGTTTTTGATGCCTTTTGAAACCATTAAGTTTGTTAAGCTTATTTTGAGAGCTTTAGAGTTATTTAGGCCAGCTGTTTGTTTGATTGAAGTCCAAAATCCTTCGGAAGTGATGCAGTGAGTCAGTGCGAGGTTCATACTCGAGCACTGAGTTGATTGAGTCCAGAACGAGCGTCCGATTATGGCTTTACTACTCTGAGTCTGTCCAAAATTGGGCAGCATCTCCCCTGAACATGAAGAGTTGCAGGGGAGGAACGGGGTCATACTCACTCATGGAGTAAGCCCCTAAACCGCCGGTCTGTACAGTGGCAGCCAGCAAATTCCCATCAGATAGGATACCCCGAGGACTAGCCTGCGAGGGGCACCAATACTCCGTGGGTGAAGATAGAAGGATGAGGCCATTGATGATGGGAGCATCACCCCGAGGGCTAGCCTACGAGGGGTGGACAACCCACAGCTTATGGCACATCCATTGAAGGGACCGGCCGTTAGGAGAGTGGAGCTCCGAGGGCTAGCCTACCAGGAGCATACATCCCTTGGCCTTGATCGGGTCTCCGATTGTCGGGGCTAAGCTTGTTGGGCTAAGACCCTTGTCACTGTCTGCTATGGCCTCGAGAAAGCATCTACCATCGAGAGGTAGAGCCCCCGATCGCCCAGCAATTCCATGAAGCAATAGGGGAATGTCCCCCTCCCCGGGTGATTAAGACGGGATGAGAGAATCTCGGAACGGTTCAAATGACCATGATGCAGAGGGGTAGTAGATGCACAGATGAGACGGGCCCATCGTAGAAGCATATGCTCGAACAGTTAGGACGCAGC
Source organism: Amorphophallus konjac (assembly GCA_022559845.1). NCBI lineage: Eukaryota > Viridiplantae > Streptophyta > Magnoliopsida > Alismatales > Araceae > Amorphophallus > Amorphophallus konjac. Next base: position 110,566,784 of record CM040118.1, read on the forward strand.
ATTCAGGGGGATGGATCCGGCCATCCCCAAAGGCAACTCCCACCTTGCGAACAATGAGAGCAGTACGAAGGGAGGAGTTAATGGAAACTAGACCCTCGATACCACGGCGGGAAGAAACATGCGCATAAGCACAGCTCTGTCCACGGGGGGATACATAGATCCTTAAATCAGAAATGAAAGCAGTCGATCGGAAAGACCCGGGGAGGGGTCGTTTCTGTAGCCCAGGATGCTTCGGGGCATGATCGGGACTTCGGGGAAATCGAAATCAGAGACCACACGCGGAAGAACGATCAAACATACACATTGATATAGATAGAAAAGGGGACATAAGCTTCGAGCATTCATCCGACCTACTGGTCTAAGCATTTATATACATATTACCATCCCAGAAACGGGAATGAGCTAACATTTACAAGTTAAGAATCCGGCGCCGGCATCATTGCTCGGTCGCCGTTCATCAATGGCAGAGGCAGAGGGACGTGCAGAGGCACAACAATAAAGCAAAGGGAAAGAGAGAATTACAGAGGAGGGGGAGGGGGGTCGGCTCGTATCATCGCCATCCCTCCCCCTCTCGCTTACATCTGATAGATGGAAACCTCAAAAGAAAAGAACCCACGAAAGCAGAGGAAGATAGGCACCGGCGCCCACCTATTCTTGAAACAGAGTATCGTATCTTCAGCGAGCGAAGGAAGAGGAAGATGGCCGGCGGAGGATGCTCAGAAGAAACCTTGTTTTTCCAGGAAGCTCTCTCCCGATTCCTCCTTTTCTCTCTCTGCTCCTCTTCAAAAGCCTCTCTTGAAAACCTCTCTTCTATCTTCTTCTATCTGCCCCTCTCTCTTTTTTTTTCGAACAGTCACATGCATATATATATCATTGAACCCCAAGCCTCATCCGGCGTGAAGAACTGCGCGCCAGGAAAAGCTTCATGGGCTCCTGCACGCCGGACTAAGGGGCATCAGGTGGGGTTCTTTGCGCACCGGGATAAGGGGGCATCAAGTGGGGGGGGGGGGGGGGGGGGGGGGCGCCGGTTTAAGGCGCACCGTGCTAATGCTCCTCGCACATTTCAAGCCAGTCGATGAGTCCGGGGATGATTCCGGGGGTCACCGTGAACATTTATCTTGCCAATTCTCATCGAAACCTTGACGAGATGTCTTGTCGAAGCTCCTAGGTTGACGTACGACCATTCTCGAGACTCCAGATAGCTTTGATTTGATCACACGGGCCATCCGCTGACACAGCCTTCGGCTCTGTGATCCGTGCTGCTGGCTCGGCCTGGCTCGTGCCCAAAGCTCCTTAGGGGGTGGGGTAACACCAAGGATAGTTCCGCCTAAGCTGGGCGATCATTCGGCCACTAACGGGCCCATCTTGGCGGGAAGCCGTACCCGTGCCGGGTGATCGGGATCTTCTGCCGTCAGAGCTTTCGGTCCTCCGTCTCGGAGAGCCAGGGGGACGCTTTCATCTTCAGGAGAGCCCTTCATGAGGTGGGAAGCCACTGGGTAGACCGTTGTCCTTGATCGGACAACGGGTGTAGTGTATGCGGCACGACAGAGTCGATGCCGGTTCATTGGGCAGGCTTGATCGCACTGCCGGTTGGTTGTGAGTTTGTCTCGGCTCTCCTGAGGTGAAGTCCCCGTGTCCATACGGGGTGACTCGAGACTCTGGCAGCTTGAGAAATCTTCAATATGTTGATCTTTATCGACTTCCGTGCTTCAGCGGGTCAGGTCCTTCGTCTTTGTGGCTTGGTCGCCGACGATCATATTTTGGGTGCCAACAATTGCGGGCAGAACGAGTATTGTGTCGACGCACCCTGATGTGTGTGTTGACGCACTATACCGTTGGCTTGGGCTGCTGTGAGCTAGGTTGAGAGCCGGATGAGTATTATGTCGACGCACCATGATGTGTGTGTTGATGCACCTTGTAATATCCTCCTGAAGCTGCCCCTGGAAGCTATCCTATGTCGACGCATTTAAGAGGATGGAGTGGCTAGAGTCGACACAACTTGGTTATGTGCTCCTGAAGCTGCTTCTGGAATGAATCCTGTGTCGTCGCACTTAAGAGAATGAAGTGGATGGCATCGATGTAGCCTGAGGACCGTTGCCCGCATAAATGGTGTTGGATTTGAAGGTGTGTCGATGCACCCAAGGGCTTGTATCGACACAGGTAGTTGTTCGTTCTGGCTATTCTTCTTCTTACAAGCATGTGAGTCGGCACACTCATGAAGTGGGTCGACACACTTGATCACTCTGACCTCTGATAGTTCTGGCCAACCCCTTGCAACTTCATTTTAGCAAATTGAAAGCTTCTTCTTGACAAGTTGATCGATTGACTGCCCAGTTGGTCGACCAAATTCAAGAATCGGTTGACCGAAACCTGTAACTTCTCAGACTTTTCATTTATGGCAAATCCGATCGACCGGACCCTTCCTGTCGGTCGACCGACCATTCACTATGATCTGAAGTCTGTCGACTTGCACAAAGGGTGAGTCGACCTATCCTGTCTGTGAGTCGACCTGTCATGAACTGAGTCAACCTGTAATGAGCGCTTAGTCAATTTCTTCACATTCATCCAGTCATAAAAGAAATTTTTTCATGTGATCTCAAATTGACTTGCTAATGACTTATAGTTAGACATCATCAAAACACAATGGACAACATTCTCTTCTTCTTTTATTTTTCTCCGTTTTCTTGTAGATTGTAGGTTTCTTCCTCTCCTCATCCTCTTTTTTCCTCTCCTGAAACTCTTTCTCTTCTACCGTCTTCTTCTTCCTCTTTCTCTCCATTGTCCGCTACTTCTTCTTCTTCTCTTCTTTCCTCCTCCTTCCTCTTTCTTCTTCTTCCTCCTCCTATCTCCGTAGCGTCACTTTCTTCTCTCTATCTTCTTAAAATCCCCCATCGCCACGTCACTCTCCCTACCTCTCTCTCTCTATTTTTTCTCTCTAAACTCTCTCTCTCTAAAACCCCTTTTCCACGACGACGTCTACACCAATTTGGGCGACAAATTGCAAGAGCGGTTCGCACTCAAAGGCTCAAGGGCGTTGACAGCGCCACCTTCATCATCTTCACGGCTACATCATATTCTCTAGCTCTCTAGTTATAGTTTTAGTTAGATTTTATTTTGGGGAGTTATATTTTTTTTTCTTAGCACTCTTGTAAACTCTTTTATTTCAAGCAATAAAATTAGTTGTGTTATTTTTTTTCTCTCTATCTCTTACTTTCTCTCTCTTCTCTCTCTATTTCTTCTTCCCCTCTCTTTATATTTCGCTCTTTTAACTCTCCAAATTTCTTTAGATAGATTTATTTTCATGCACTTTTAAATTTCAAAGTCAAAAACGTCGACATTCAACAATTTTTGTTCTAAGACACATAGGATTCTCAACGTTAAAATTTTAACCTCTCCATAGATTCGACCTGTAGTTACCATTACGCACTTATTTTTAATTTTTGTGCGAGTTCGAAATTTTTTGAGATTGAGTGCGTGGTATTTTTAACAACGAGCATCGAATCACATCACACATCTCGCTGTAGCAAACGGCACGAAGCAAAGGTGGCTTGCAGTAAGCAGGCGGACATGAGGGCATTCTGAGATACTCACGGAATGGTCACATGCGGAGCGGAAGTAAGCTAATGAAAATGGCAGGAGGAATGGAGCACAAAGTGACCTTGAAAGCCTCAAAGAACCGTTTTCTTCCTCCACGTGACAAAAAATCAAAAAATCTTCCCAAACATCTGAAATTTTGGTTTTTCATAGGGCCCCCCAACGTACCCCTCTCTCTCACATAGCCTAGGTAGCCCCCTTGGAGGACCTACCTTGCCCAGGTAGACCCCAGGGGGGGCCTACCCGGCTTGGGTAAACCACCACCCCCCCCCCACCCCGTCTATCCGGACTAGGTAGACCCCGTTCATAAATCTAATAGTCTAAAAGAAAAGTCTATCAAGGAAAAAAAAAAGATCAAAGGTCTTGACCCATGGAATGTATAAGTCGGCATTTCGGTGAAATTATGCTCAAGTTGAAGTGCAAGGGTACGTGAATGGATGTTGGCTTCCATGGTTGATAGTGATCAAGGCCTGCGAAATACTTCAATAGTTGTAAACGATTAATTAGTATTTGTTGATAGTTGATGGGGAACAAATCCAAGACCGATGCCCTTTCAAAAGCTATAGACATGAACTACGAACTTACTGAGAGTTACGGTCCATAGTCATTTTGTGTTTTAATGTTTAACTTTAGTTTGAATTTTAAACATTGAAGGAGCTAGCTACTTCCTTAAGGCCTTATCAATACTGTCTCTTGGGACTATTTTGTAATTTTTGTCATTCTTCTCTTTATGCAATCAACGATGGAGGAAGCATACGTACCTTACTCTGCTGCAGGAAGACCCTGAGGAAGAAGAAACCGCAGTTTTCTGTCCAAGTCCCTTAGATGTGGTGCACGTTTTGACGGAGAAGACATACTATTTTTGGGAAGAGAGAGGAGTGGTCCTTAGACGACAGGGTGCACCTTTCCATCAATAGGTGCATCCGTTCAAAACACCCACTCCTCAAAATCAACAAATAATAGAATTTTAGCACTTCAACTATTTATTAAACCTCAAAGTTTTACCAAGGCCACATGTGCTACTGTTGCATCCGTTTATTTTTTTTAAAATAATTGAGACTAAAAGAAGAGAAATAAATCTCGAAAAAAAAAATCAGAAAACAGCACAAAGTAGAGGGCGCTCTGAAGACTAGGCCGAATCTGGGTCTCGACTCGATTCGACGACTCGGTTTTGACTTGTCCGACTCGGGCGTATCGTACCGGATCAGGAAAGAAACGAGTCAGGTCGACTCGTGTCGACTCGGGCCGAGTCAGGTCGAGTCACAAAAAAAATTATTATATTTTAGGTGTACCGTATCAGATCAGGGAAGAACCGATTCAGTACGGATCACCGAGTCCGCGAACTCTGGTCTCGAGACATCCCAGTGTGGCACATGGCGTGAAGTGAAGGAGGCTTGCAGCAAGCGGGCGGACGTGAGGGCATTCTGAGATACTCACGGAATGGTCAAACGTGGAGAGGAAGCAATCGGATGACAGCAGCGCGTGGAACGGAGAACATAAAGTGACCTCGAAAGCTTCAGAGAACCGATCTCTTCCTCCGCGTGACAAAAAATCGGAAAATCCTCCCAACAATCAGAAAAGTTGCATTTTTAGAGGGGCCCCACCCCTCTCTCTCACATAGCCCGGGCAGACCCCCAGGGGTCTACCCGGACAGGGTAGACCCCCCCACCTCCCTCCCTCATTCGTAAATCTATAAACCCCCCTAGGTCCCCAAAGAGGGAGATACGTACACCGTTCAAATCGACGGATCAAACACACAGATAGATCGAGCACAAAGTTAGAAGACTCTGGCCACTGAGCGAAGAAGGACCCCAAACGTTCAACTCCAGAAATTGTTTGACTTGGGACCTGATAAGTGCATATTTTTTGTATGTTTATTTGTGTCACACGTATTATTTCTAGACATTCGGGGAATTAATTATGTAAATTTTATAATCAATCTTTATCTCACACTAAATTTAAAATTTTCATTTAATTACTTAAATTTTGAGTCATAAAGAAATATGTGGGACTTGGGACGTAGTTAAGAGATGAATATTAAATGCTTAAACAATTTTTGAATCTATCTTCTTTGAGGGACTAAATTGTAATGTCATTGCATAGGGTAACTGAAAATGCAGAAGAACAGAGGAAGGTGGAGAAAAGCAGAGTCTCGCAGGTTTCTCTTCTTTTTATCCCTGCGCTGCCTGTTTGTTCGTATATAAAGGGATAGAGTACAATGGTTACAACAGTTCCCACACCAAGTGGGTATCTTCAGAACAGCACAACCGTAACAACCGGGATGGAATAATCACGGGAAACACATATACATCTGCGCTAATAGCATTACGATCTCTGTGTTCGTGGATAATCACTAATACGTCCCCTCAAGCTGATGTGGGAAAAACCATTAAGCTTTTCACGAAGACATGCAAAGCGAGTTTTTGACAGGGCCTTAGTAAGAACATCGGCAAGTTGATCTTTGGTGGAGACAAAGGAAACGATCAACTGCTTCAAGGCCACTTGCTCGCGGATAAAGTGAAAATCAATTTCAATGTGTTTGGTCCATGCACGAAAGATCGGGTTGGTCGCAAGATATGTCACACCAATGTTGACACACCGCAGGACGAGACGGCTGTCGGATGTTAGCTTCACCAAAAAAACACCCGAGCACACACAAGAACGGTGATGAGATCAGAGAGAACAGAGGAAACAGAGGTAGTTTGGCGCTGCAAAAACGTTGCTTACGCTTCGTTTCTTCCGTTTCTATATATAAAGAATATACATAGGATGCCCTACCTATTTCCACGCCATAACCCTCCGAAGAAACCGCCCCTCATTCCCCACGATCAAGTTATGGCAAGGAATATACAAACAACCCAGAAAAAACTCCCCCCGACTCGCTCATCCAAGATCGATTCAGCCGGGAAAACAAACAAACTGAAAAGATAACATACATGCATGTAGGATTAATGTTAACACATCTCCCCCTAATCCTAACGTGCTGGTTCAACCTCCGCAACTCCAAGGCGAGCTCGGAAATCTTGGAACCTCAGTCGCCCAAGTGGCTTTGTTAGTATGTCGGCGAGCTGCTCTTCAGTCCTAATGTAACTTACTTTGATCTTCAGTGCATCGATGCAATCCCGGATGAAATGGTACCTTGTATCGATATGCTTGCTCCTGTCATGGAACACCGGGTTGCTGCTGAGTGAGATCGCCGACTTGTTATCCATCTTTAGTTCGGACGCCTGAACTTCTCCTCCAGTAAGTTCACTCAGGAGGCGTGCCAACCATATGCCCTGACAGGCAGTTGCCGTTGCCGCGATGTATTCGGCCTCGCACGAAGACAACGCCACAACCTTTTGCTTCTGAGTTTGCCAACTGATTGGGCTTTGACCGAGGAAGAAAAGAACCCCTGTGGTGCTTTTCCGATCGTCGACGTCGCCGGCCATATCACTATCGCTAAACCCGATCAGCCTTGGTCGCTCCTCCTTCTTCCTCGAATACAGGCATCCGAAGTTTAGAGTCCCTGCAACATAGCGTAAGATGTGCTTTACTGCAGCAAAATGGTCCTCCTTTGGTGCTGCCATGAATCTGCTCACATAACCCACTGCATATGTGATGTCCGGTCGAGTGTGAACCAAGTAGCGCAGGCTGCCCACGATGCTGCGATATCGTGTGGCATCCACTGGCTTTCCTACACCCTCCTTGCTGAGCTTCAGCCTGGCTTCCATAGGAGTTTGACATGGGTTACATTGTCCCATGCCACTATTTTCCAAAAGCTTCTGTGCATATGCAGCTTGGCCAATGGTTATGCCATCCTTGTGCTGGTGGACTTCGATGCCTAGATAGTAAGAGAGATGGCCAAGATCACTCATCTTAAACAAAGTGCACATCTCATCTTTGAACTTACTGATGTTGCCTTCTCCGGAGCCGGTGATGATCAAATCATCCACATATACGCCAACAATGAGGCGTGAGCCTCCCTCGCCACGCATGTACACCACGTGTTCCGATGTGCTTCGGCTAAAACCGAGTTGGATCAAACAAGCATCCAACTTTATGTTCCAGGCCCTTGGCGCCTGCCTCAGGCCGTACAGCGCCTTCTTGAGTCGGAACACCTTGTCACCGTGGTTGCCGTCGACGAAACCGGGTGGCTGCATTACATAGACCTCCTCGGACAGCTCTCCATTCAGGAACGCGGACTTTACATCCATATGGTGTACAGTCCACCCCTCATGTGCAGCTATGGCGAGGAGCAGCCGTACGGACTGCATACGCGCCACGGGAGCAAAAACTTTGTCGAAGTCGATCCCTTGCCGCTGTACGTACCCCTTTGCGACGAGTCGGGCTTTATGCTTGACAACAGCACCCTTCTCATCCTTCTTGACCTTGAAAACCCACTTCAGGCCGATGGGTCGGTGACCGGCCGGGAGATCGACGAGTTGCCACGTCTCGTTCTCCTCGATGGACCGCAGCTCCTCGAGCATTGCCGCGCGCCAGCAGTCCTCGCGCTCCGCCTCCGCAAAGGAGCTCGGTTCTTCAGCAGCGAGCAGGTGGAGATCCTCGGCGTCGACGTCGAGTGCTGGACCTGTGGCCAGCACGTTGTTTACAGTCCGAAACCGCCGCGGCGCGTCATCATCGTCGTCAAGCATCTCCGAGGTGTTGGAGGGCGGGGAGACGAACTCAACTCCTCTGTTGAGTGAATGCTCCGGGGTGTCCAGTGCTGGTGACGTCGGAGTTTGTAGCTCCTCGCTCCAATGTGGCGGTGTCACCGGTTCTTCAACCGGGGGCGGATGTCGGTGCAGTTCATATTCCACGGTGAAAGTGCCACCGCCGAAGTGTGTCTGCCCCGCGCCTCTGTTACGATCCCAATCCCACTTTGCCGCTTCATCGAAGACGACGTCGTGTGTGATGTGCACACACTTGGCGATTGGATCATACACTCGATAGGCCTTCGACCCGGTTTCGTTGCCGATGAAGACCATCTTCCTGCTTCTATCTTCGAGCTTCTGGAGGTGGGGCTTGACGAGCTTCACATGGGCCACGCACCCGAAAGTCCGCATGAAACGAACTGCCGGCTTCCTTCCATGCCACGCCTCGAAAGGTGTCTTTCTTGCAAGGCTGCGTGTCGGAGAACGGTTTAAGATGAACACCGCCGTCGTCACCGCTTCTCCCCAAAATTCGTCGGGCATCTCCTTTGCCTTGAGCATGCACCTCGCCATTGCCACCACAGTTTGGTTTCGCCTTTCGACGACACCGTTTTGTTGTGGTGAGTATGGCGCCGTGAGGTGGCGCGACAGCCCCTCGTCTGCACAAAACTGGCTGAACTCGGTGGAGGTAAACTCGCCACCGCGATCAATCCGCAGCACACGAAGCTTCCGCCCGGCTTGCACTTCGACGTTCTCTTTGAACTGTTTGATCGCCGCCAATGCATCGCTCTGAGGCCAGCAATGTCACCCACATATACCTGCTCATATCATCCACCAAGAGCAGAAAATACTTCTTACCGCAGTGGGTTTCCGGGGAGATCGGACCGCACAGATCTGCATGGACCAGCTCGATCTTCTTGGTGGCGCGAAACCTGGCCTCCCCCGGAAATGATACACGCCGTTGTTTCTCGACAAGGCATGCGTCGCAGACTTGCTCCGGGTGGTCGATCTTTGACAGTCCGCGCACCATCCCTCCATGCGCCAGCTTTCGGAGGCCGTCGAAACTCAGGTGGCCGAACCGTGCATGCCAGCGCCACGCCTCATCATTCTGGTGAGCGGCTAAGCAAACCGGTCACGCTAGCTCCAGCCTGAGCACGTACAGTCGGTTGGGCCCCCGATTTACCTTTGCAAGCAGGTTCCTTTCTTGATCCCAAATCTGCAGCACACCATCCTCGATCACCACTTGGCAGCCGCTCTCATCTAGCTGGCCAATGCTGATGATGTCTGAGCGGAGTTGAGGGATAAAGTATACTCCAGTTAAGGCACGATGCTGTCCATTTCGGCATGTGAACAGCACAGTGCCTCGTCCTTTCACAGTGATGACCGAGCCATCCCCGAATCTCACTTTGCCGGTGATGCCGGTGTCCAGCTCGGCGAAGATATCACGGCGCCCCGTCATATGGTTGCTTGCGCCCGTGTCGAGGTACCATACCTCTTCATGGTGGTCGTCGACGTTCCCGAGCAAGCTCCTCAGCTTGGGTTCGTCGAGGAAGACAGGATCTTTGATTACCGGTGTGGGCTTGTCACCCTCGACCGCATGAGCCATCAGCAGCACCGGTTCCTCGTTGTCGACCTTTGTGAGGTGAACCTCGCTCCCGCGCTTGGGTTGTCGGCACTCACGCGCCCAGTGCCCGAATTTTCCACAGTTGCAGCATTTGTCTTGAGATTTATCCTTCTGGGGCATCTTTGCGTCCTTGTCGCTGGAGTCACCTTTCTTGTTGCGGGAGGTCGTGCTACGTCCAGGTTTACTGCTGTTGGGCTTGTGGGTTCCGGAGCCCTCCTCTCCAGCTTGGCGCTGCTTGAAGCGTGCCAACCAATCCTCCTCCGTGAGGTAGAGCTTGGCGCCGTCGGTGCTTGTACCCTTGCCGTGTCGCCTCTCAAGACGCTCTTCTGCAGCCTTGAGTCGCCCCGTTACATCCTCGACCGTAAGCTCCTCCAAATCAAGGAGAGTCTCGATCGAGAGCGCGAGCTGGGCAAAGCGATCCGGAACGACACGCAAGTATTTCTGCACCACTTCATCTTCCCTGCGCTTGTCACCGAGCATGCTCAGATTACTAACGAGAGTAGTAAGTCTCACCGAGAAATCGTCGACCGTCTCGCCGTCTTGGAAAGCAAGATCCTCAAAATCTCGGCGTAGGTTCTGCAACTTTGCTTTTCGCGCACGTTCAGACCCAATCTTCATGGACTTCAGTGCGTCCCAAGCCTCCTTCGCGCTATCCTTGTTTGCCAACGTCGACCACAGGTCCGTCGGCACAGCACGGAGGATCGCCTCCATTGCCATCATATCTTCTTGCACTGGAGCACCTCCGCTGTCGACGGCGTCCCACAGGCCACGTGCTTTCAACATGACCTTCATCATCAGGGACCACTCGGCATAATTTGTGCGTGTCAGGGTCGGGTATGCCACCCCACCGCCGACCTCCTTCACAACCCGAGCACACACAAGAACGGTGATGAGATCAGAGAGAACAGAGGAAACAGAGGTAGTTTGGCGCTGCAAAAACGTTGCTTACGCTTGGTTTCTTCCGTTTCTATATATAAAGAATATACATAGGATGCCCTACCTATTTCCACGCCATAACCCTCCGAAGAAACCGCCCCTCATTCCCCACGATCAAGTTATGGCAAGGAATATACAAACAACCCAGAAAAAACTCCCCCTGACTCGCTCATCCAAGACCGATTCAGCCGGGAAAACAAACAAACTGAAAAGATAACATACATGCATGTAGGATTAATGTTAACATCGGAGACCTAGCTCGTGAAGAAGCGAACGGAGCCGAATAAGTTCGGTAGTGGCATTAGCGAGTGCCTTGTACTCAACCTCAGCGCTGGAGCGTGCCACGGTGGGCTGGCGAAGGAAAGTGCCAAAGCGTGGAAGGTTTCGCATGGAAATGGAAGTGGTTGCTGTGCTAAGAAGCCAGGTGGTGGCGTGTGAAGAAGGGAGATTCTCGTGGCATGCAAAGGCGGGGAGCTCTTGAGCACATGAAAACGTGGCATCTTGTTCGCATGCAAAAGCGGTGGCAGGGCGATTCTAGCTGCCGTTCGAAGCATGGGAAGGCATCGTGTTACGTCTCTTGCCTTGCGTATGGAGAGGCGGCGAACCGTGGCAGAAACGGCTGGAGTTCGAAGAGTCCCGTGTTGGCATGCACGGTGGCGCGGTTATTAGGGTTGATAACGCATAGAAACAAGGAGACGGTGGTGTGTTTGTATAGGACGGTGGTATCATGGTAAGGTGTCCACAGTGATGCGAGGGCTCCATCATGCTATGCTAGGGAAGGTTTTCGTGTTATGCCTCTTTCGCATAGGAAGCGGTGTCCTCCGTGGGAAGCTTGAAGACGTTGCATGTGCAAAGAGGAGAGAGACGGTGCGCGTCTGCCGTGTTCATACCGGGCACTTGCGTTCGAGGAAGGAAACGTGTTAGGATGGCCTGATCATGTGTGGGTTGTTGCATGTCCATGGATCGCGATGAAGGCGCCGTTTGCAGGAAGGAGTTGTATCGGGCATGCAGGGACGTGGCTACAAGCGCATGCGAAGGCAGGTTCGTGGGTGCGTGAAGGGGCGGCTTTCATGGTTTAGAAGGTGGCTGGTTGGCGACGTGGCAAGGAAGGTGTCTACCGTTCTCCAGGTAGGCGTGGCGACTGAAGACAGTGAGGGTTTCGTCTTATAAATAAGCTACGAGTAGGGTGTGCGGGAGACTCCTCTTCTCTTAGTTCTCTTTTCTTTTTTTGAGTTTCATTTATATAGTGTTTTTAGAAGTAAGGTAGACTCCTCTTTCTCTTCTTCTTTCTCATTCGTTCTCTTTTCTTCTTATTCCTCTTTCTCTTCATCGTCATCTACGTAATCTCCCATTCTTCTTTTCTTCTTCCTCTCATCTCTTCATCTTCTCCCTTCTCTTTCTCTCCTCTAACTTCACTACCTCCACCTCTTTCTCTCTCTATTTCTCCTCTCTCTAAGAGCTCTCTTTCAAAGACGGTGTTCAATCGATGTGGGTGACGAGGTGTAAAGGCGGCTCGAGATCAAAGATTTAAGGAAGACGACGACGCCTACATCTTCCTCGTCATGGCTCCATCCACTATAGCAAGAAGAACACATACTTACAACGAAAGTCTTACATAAAGACAAAAAATTGTAGATATCTACTTTACCTAGGACTCTGTCTGCACATCTATAAATGTCGTCGGTAAAAATTGTGTAAGTAAAATTTTACCTATGTGATATCAAACAGTATGAATAGAGATGTTAACACCTGCGGTTTATGTCGCATAGGTAATTACTTACACTACATCAATCCATAGATTCTCTATTCCTACAGTTATTATCATGTAGGTAATTTCTTAATTTCCTACGGTTCAATGTCATGTAGGAAAAAATTTACCTATGTAATTTTTACCTACAACCGTGATATTTCTCGTAAAATCATATGTAACGTACAACCGTAGGTAACATGAATGAAACGTAGGTAATGTGAGTGAACTACAACCTATACTAACCGTAGGTAACCCATTTGAACCGTAAATAATATGTATTAATCGTAAGTAATCCATTTGAACTGTAGGTAACTTGTACTAATCATAGGTAACTCATTTGAACCGTAAGTAACATGTACTAACCGTAGGTAACAATTTGAACTGTACGTAACTTATACTAACGGTAGATAATCCATTTAAACTGTAGGTAACCCATAACCTACGAAGTAACTTGCAGGTGACCTGTAGTAACGACATGTAACCTATGTGAATCATGGATAACCTGTAATAATATTCGTAAGTAACCCATAACATACACATTCACAACATGGACATCCACATCATTCACATATAAATCATAGATCAATAAATTAGTTACATTGATATTATATGCAAAACATTTTCATCTGTAATCACATTATGTGGCAATGTATCATTGTAATCATAATATGTGACAATGTATCATGATGTGCATCCCCATGTACAAAAAATATGTAGATGTAATTTCGTGAAAACATGTATACAATCAAAATTAGTATAAATACTTTGTCATCACTATACATATCAAAATGTGAGGGGATCTAATATATCACCAAATAAGTAAGCAAATCATGAGGTGGAAGAGTGACTCTTCACCGCATCGGGAATTATAAAGTGTAAAATAGATAAATGGTTATGTGTAATTCACTTCAAACTTAAACACGACAATCTGACCTTAGAAATGAAATAATGATACTTTACATACATATTCTATATGCCATAGAATATGGCTCCTGATGGCATCTCTAATTTTCTTCCTATCTTGATCTTTTATGACAAGTGGAGCATCGGGCTATTTTACATAAACAACAGAAATTTCACAATATGCTATTCCAATTTGTCATCCCATGATGACTTTATCTTTATCAACGCTCGTCACAAGTCCGGTCCCCACATGCTCTCCATCCAAATCTAACATCTTCACCCTCTTCCCTTGTAACTATGATGCATTTATTGGACAACATAAAATCAGGACATTGATTATTCATATATGTATTTAAACTATAAATGAAGTAGCATTTGAAATCAGATGTTCATCGGATTTCAAAAATCAATATCAGTGTTCATCATAACCTTCATTGGGGCAATCCCTTTATTTGATCAGGTACAAGTTCCCAAAGGTTTGAGGCTTGCGAGAGGGGACTTTTTTCACTTTTTATGTTGGGTACGTGGAGGCCAACAGCTATACAAGAAAATTGGTCTATAGCGACCACACTAATTGGTCGCACAATAATAAGCATTGGTCGCTAAACAAATTTGCGACCACAAATTGGTCATTTTACCAATGGTCGCAATATCATCGTCGCTGATGCTCGTAACGACCAAGTTCTATGTTTGGTCACTAAAACCTATACCATTAGCGATGAAAACTAATTTGGTCGCTATCGAGTGTCCCTATAGCGACCACAAAATTAGTCGCAATTAGCGACAAGTATTGGTCACTACATTTTGTTGGTCGCTAAAACGCTCTATATAGCGACGGACTTGAACTTAGTCGCAGATAACATTTGGTCGCTGTTTCGACAATATTGGCAACTAATGCTTTGGTCGCTATTGTTATAATATTAGCGGCAATCCCATTTGGTCACAAATAAATATTTTTTGTTGCTATTATTATAATATTGGCGACGATCAAATTTGGTCGTAACTAAATATTTTTTGGTCACTATTGTTAAAATATTAGCGGCGATCACATTTGGCCAGAAATAAATATTTTTGGTCGCTATAATTATAATATTAGCAATGATCAAGTTCGATCACAACTAAAATTTTGTTGTCGCTGTTGTTATAATATTGACAGTAATCACATTTGGCCGCAAATAAATATTTTAGGTCGCTATTGTTATAATATTAACAATGATCATGTTTGGTCGCAACTAAATATTTTTCGATCACTATTATTATAATATTAGCTACTAACACTTTTGGTAGCAACTAAATAATTTTAATCGCTATTTTTGTAATATTAACTACTATCACATTTAGTCACAAATAAATATTTCTGATCACTATTATTATAATATTAACGACAATCACATTTAGTCGCAACTAAATATATTTATTCACTATTATTATAATATTAACTCCAATCACTTTTGATATCAACTATTTTTTGTCGTTATTTTTATAATATAAATGACTATTACATTTAATCACAACAAAATTTTTTATCACCATTTGGTTACATGATTGCTTCCCACCAATGATAGAAAACAAAAGCAATTACATGATCTTGGTGCCTGTTTGGCTCTTTACCTTCTTATTAGCTGTAGAAACAAGTGCCAACAGATCATGTAATTGGCGACTTTGGCTTGTAGTGCTTGAGGACCATGAACCTTAAATGATTCTACTTCCATGTCTACATAGCACTTTCAAAGGTTTAATAAAATTGGATCTTATAAAATCCAAACTCTTGTTCATCATAATTAGTCTCGGAGAGATGCACATCTATGGTGTTGACTATAAGAAAAGGTGAATGGTCTTTGTCAAAAATGCGACATGATGGATTTTCTACTGAATAACTGAAGAAAAGATTAAAAATAAAAATAAATCATGCTATAGGTGCACCAATAATGAGTAAGGTTCCAAGTCTATTCATGTGAGAACTTAGAGCTCCCAAAACTCATAATATGAAGAGGAGGGTCCCCAAGAAAGAAAGTAATGATACCACAGGAAAAGGGAATGCATCAGTCAGATGAATCAACATGATAAAAAATTTCAAAACAAGGAAGTTATTTTACCAATGATAAAAAAGTAATTAAGCATTGTATTCTCTACACCTAATCCCAATGGATAAATCATAGAATCAAATAACAGATCATTCCGTCACGAATGAAAGCATCAGACCCTCACTAAGTTATCAACTACAATACGACACTTGGAATGTTTCAAAGATAATGAACAAACATGAAATGAATGTACATAGACATCACCAATCACCAAGAGAGCTAGGCTGAAAATATGAATCAAAGGATTTCGGAGAAAATAAGCAGGAAATGTAACTTTACTTTCAACAATATGTAGTGTGAAGCCAACATTCAACAAAGATAACTTTCATTATCCTCTAATATGTAGTGTGAAGCCACCGATGACGGAGTAGAAACTACATCGTGAGAAGCAAATCATTCTGCAAAATAATAAAAAAGAAAAGAAGTTAAATGAAATTTTTAATATTTAAGTTAATTTGGTCAACAAGATAAGGAATATATTTTTACCATTAAGACAATAGTGGAGTATTATTTCCATTCATCCAAGTCATCAAAAATTATTCTTCCTCTGTTGATCCTCAAGTTGATCTCGAAGAGTCGCCACCTCTTGCTCTAATTGTTTCTCTCTAACTGTGGGTTGACTTAAAAAAGTAACTCTATCTCGCTAAGGTGGCTTGGGTCCATGTTCACGACCACGTATATATCCAGACGTCCTCCCAAGTACTTCAGCACATATGTCATCTTCAGCTATAGTGGTCTCACACTCCATTGTAGATTGCTGTTGCATTTGCACCATACGCTCCTGAATTATAAAAAGATTTGTAGACATAAGTTAGTTGTACAATTAAACATGAAAATTAGATGGTGTCACATTTGGCTATTGCAACTTCATAAAGATCTTATATGCTAAGGCATCTAATCCAACTTGAAAGCATTGCTTGTAGGACGTAGATAATGAGAACAAAAATTTCAAGTTCCAAACATTTTGACATAACCACCATGTACAGAAGTAATTGTTGTTTCCAAACATTTAGACATTTAAACAAGGCTCACACATGCAAAAGTAATAGCACTCAAGAAACAAAATAAAATTGCATTTATGGTATGGTTAGATAGTTATAACATATACTTACATACTTTGATTGTGCTTCCTCGGAAGCCCATGCCCCAGAGGAATGAGAAATATATGCTTTCTTGTAGAGCTCAATGGGGCCGCATCTCTATATTATCACAAGTATAACTAATCAATTACAAATTATGAAATTATTTGTCCAGATGTATAAACAACACAAACTAATGTCTTGCGACCTTTACCAGATCATGTTAATGACCCACTAGTGTCTTGGTGCCCATCCTATGAATTGTCCTCAGTTTGGATCGATTAGTGGACGTTATGGCTGATCTTTTCTGTAGATTAAAAATGAATTCAGTTTGAATATAGTAAGCTCTTAAGAATAAATAATCTACAGTAGAAAACAATGCTCCCCAAAATTAAAAACCAACTTACTTGAATGGCACAGGGTTTTATTAATAAGAATAATGAGGTGCATTGTTATGTTCTTTTTCTTTGTAAAGCATGAGACTGATATATATAGTCTTCATAGAAATCTTCCTGTTAGACAAAGCAAATTGTTCATTGTGACTATAAAATTAGCTTGAGTCTGCTGTTGACTTGTATGAGTTTGCTCTTTATCCAATGACAATATTGCACCTTAGCAAATCTTCTTCTAAGAGCAACATTCTACTAGGAGCAGAGAAAAGTTGAAAGACAAGGACATATATTCTCTACATGGATATAAAGTGATCTTAGCTATTATAAAGTGATCTCAGTGTACTACCATAAAAGTTAATGGATCTCAACTTCCTCGGATTTTCAGCAATCAACTTATGGGGGGGGGGAAGAAAGAGAGAGAGAGAGAGAGAGAGAGAGAGATAATATGATGCTATTCTCAATACTCGCTTTATCCGAAAGCAGGCCAACTTGATTTTTTTTGAAAGATCTCAAGTGATCTTATAGGTGATTTCCTTAATTAATGTCTATGGAACTTTTAACACATTTGAAGTCCACATTTGATACATCCAAAGTAAGTTAATGGATAAATATGTTGGTGCATGCACAATGTATTTCATATGTTTAATTTACAAATGAGATTCTGAAAGCCCAACAACCATAAATTTTTAAAAACACCTTTTTCAAACACATTTTCATAATCAACTTTGGTTAAATCTACATCTTTATTTTTAAAAAAGAAAAGATCTCCCAAGACTATCCACAATGATAATAGTCTTGGATGCAAGAGTCACAAAAGTTATAACTGGTGATTCAGATGTAAGGAGAGGCTTATGAGAGGGAGCTAGCTTGAGATTTTGATGGACAGAATGCATGAGTAGATATTATATAGTGAATCTGCAGTCTTAGCACAACAAGGATGATTTGGACTCTTTCAAAGAAGACTAACACAACATCCTTCAATATTTTCTCATTTACCCATAAAAAATTAAAAACCAACTTACCTGAAAAGTCTCTTTATCAAAATGATCACACAACTATAGCCACTCTTCTTGTCGTCCCTCTATGCCGAACTCTTTGTATGATTTCCCTCTACCTCTTACCCCACCACCTAAACTTTTATAATGTTTGTGACATTTGGAGCGAAAATCCTTATAGCGAGAGGAAAAAAGACCCTCCAAACAGCACCGGGTGGCCGAGTCCTCCAAGTTAAGTTTAAACTTTTCCTACAAAATAAGGATTCTTATATACATGATTTCTTTGGCTATGCAATGATAAGAAAAATAGAACTAAAAAATGATTCAAATCTAAAAGTAACAAAGACGTGAATATTTTACCTTTAGACGTGAATAAAACTCTTCTTTTTGTTGGCTACTAATATCTTTCCAGCTCCCCACTTTAATAGGTGCATGATGTCGAACGAGGATCCCAATCTCCCGCGTCAACCAAGGATGGTGGTCCCCTATAGGACGGTTCAATTCTTTGGGTATATTGATAGTTACCTTTCCATGTTTTTGGATGTATTTCTCTAACTCTCATGATCTATTACATCCACGAGTGCTCCTACTCGTGTTTGAAGAGGAACCTGCAACTAGAAATCTTTATTATATGAATTACTTTAAATAAAAGTAATAGCTACATGTTTATGGCTTAGCAATAATCCCACCAATATTCCCATGTGTTTGAGGTGTGAGAGGTATATGAGATTCTGCATCACTTGGGACCACATCCTCATTTTGTGTACAACTTCCACGTGGGCGTTTACGTAAACCAGGGGCCATCTGATAAAATATTGAATTCAAACATAGGTAAGTCCATGATCCTAAATTATTGAACCACACAGACTTTTGTTGTAACAAAAAATTTCTACCTCATTATATCATTCAGAATCACTCTAAGAGCTTACAATAGGATTAATTTCATCACCACTATTATTTTCAACTTCTTCAACATCCTCATCAACAAAGACATCAAGTTCTTCATGTTCGGTTCCCATATCGACAATTGGAAGGAATTCTGGATCCACATCATTCCTAACTAGAGGGCCAATTTCTTGAGATGAGTTGCTAATTGATACATATATTTGTGCACTCACCCTCTTAATATGCATCATTTTCAACGAAGACACTCTCTTCAATCACTTGGTCGTCAATTTTATCGCACATATCTAAATCAAAAAAATGCCGATGTTGCATCTTTTGCACAACTCACCAATCCTTCCCGAATTTTGTATCAGGAACATAGAAAACTTGAGTCACTTGTCCTGCTAGCACAAATGGATCACTTGAATACCACTGCTTAGTGACATTTATGCTTGTAAAATCCTCATCAATTTTTATAGGTTTTTTGTGTTCGAACCATTTACACTTGAATAAGATTACTCGACAGTTCATTATATACATCGGTTCAATTACAT
The DNA here is from genome assembly GCA_022559845.1 of Amorphophallus konjac. NCBI lineage: Eukaryota > Viridiplantae > Streptophyta > Magnoliopsida > Alismatales > Araceae > Amorphophallus > Amorphophallus konjac. Next base: position 110,586,211 of record CM040118.1, read on the forward strand.
CATTCAGAACCCCATAAAATTCAATTGTACTGCCATGATGCTCTCCTTCCACACAAACCCCACTATTTTGAGTCACTTGACAACTATCACATCGTTTTGTGAGAAATTTGACTCCATTAACAATGCATCCTGGATATATTCTCACACGCCTGTCAAGACCCAATGCGAGTGAGTATATGTCATCATTAATCTCTTGTGAGTTGTCTTCACGTAATTGTTTGATCTATACCATAATGTCGAATAAAAACTAGTTAAAAATGTATTCATATGACAAAAATAGAATAATGTATTGAAATAAACATCCTACATGCTCTCTAAACCATGATGCAAAGTGATTCCTCTATCTTATTTCAATGTCATCTGGACTCTCCATCATAAGCTCATCCTCGTGTTTGCTGGACAAAAATTTTAAAAAAATACATGATTACTTAGTTCATTAAAAATGTAAGATAATATATGCTTATAAAAAAGTATTCACTTACATTAGATATTGTCTCAGTTCTTCACAATTATTCAAGACATACCAGTGAGCCAAATTGTACTCCTCAGGTGGAAGAAATTTATAATCTGCATGGCCTAATGGGCGTATCTTATATATGTGAAAACATAGAAAGTGTTCTATTAAAGTGTTGCTCTCCATCATAGTTTCGTTCTGGATGATTGAACCTTGTCTCCACTACATAAAGATACATAGAGCAAAATGTCAAACATTCATTTGCAATATATGCTTCTACAATTGAACCTTCAGGATGAGCTTTATTTGAACCACCCTCTTAAGAGTACCAATATTCCTTTCAATAGGATACATCCATCTATTTTGAACAGGACCTTCAAACTTAGCCTCTTGTGGCAAATGTACTGCTAGATGCACCATAACATCGAAGAATACAAGTGGAAAAATCATTTCTAACTTACAAAGAACTATCATAATTTTCTTCTCTAACGCTTCTAAGACATCCACCCTCAAAGTCTTAGAACATAACTCTCGAAAGAAACTTGCCAACTCACTTAATGCATTGAGCACATCTTTGTTCAAGTAACCACACATTCCAATAGGAAGTATCTGATGTAACAAAATATGACAATCATGACTTTTCAATCTCGATATCTTACCTTTCTCTATGTTCACACTTCTTGATATATTTGCTGCATATCCATCTGGAAACCTTACAGCTTGAAGGAATTCAAGGAAACTGTGTTTCTCTTTACGTGACAAAGTGTAGCAAGAAGGAGTCTTGATATATTCATCCCCACTAGCCCTCAAATGCAACTCCTTATGTATATTCATGTCTGCAAGATCTAAACATGCTTTATCTGTACCTTTTGTCTTTCCATCAATGTTCAATATGGTCCCTAAAATATTATCACATATGTTTTTCTCAATGTGCATGACATCAAGATTATGACGCAACTTCAAGTTCTTCTAATATGGCAACTCAAACAATATACTTCTTTTTGTCCAATTTAATTCTTCTTGTGTGCGCTTCCTTTTTTTATTTGCATTCCTTCCAAACTTGACACCTTTTAGGTCATCCAATTGTGCTAAAATTTCATCACCAGACAACTCCCTTGGGCAAGACTGCCTTTTAGGCTTGCCATTAATTTTTTTGCTCCTTTGCCAACTATGATTTTGAGGTAGATAACGTCGATGGCCCATGTAGCAAAGTTTACCTCTCAATCGATTAGAACATGTGTATTGATTACAAACTGGACATGCAAGATACCCTTTCGTACTCCATCCCGATATATCACCGTATGGAGGAAAGTCATTTATAGTCTACAAAATTGCTGCATGCATTTGAAAAACACCATCAGTGACAACATCATAGGTTGTAACTCCGTTCTCCCACAATTTCTTTAACTCATCAATTAACGGTTGTAAGTACACGTCGATATTTCTCCCTAGTGCTGTACGCCCAGGAATCAATATATAATGACATCATAAAAAAAAGGCTCTTTCATACATTTCCATGGAGGTAAGTTATATGGCATGAGTATGACATGCCACATACTGTATGCATTGTTCATGTTACCGAAAGGATTGAACCTATCTGTCGCCAATCCAAGTCGTACGTTGCGCGGATCTTGTGCAAACCATGGATATTACCTATCAAAGTCTTTCCAAGCTTCTGAGTCAACTGGGTACCTGTGGACGCACTTTCGGAACATCTATTTGTTTATTTGTTTATTCTTTTATCATCTTTTTGTTTTTGATTTATTCGATTTATTAAGTGCATGGGCGTGCCAGTCACATAAGTGACGATTTATTTGGACTTCGAGAAAGCCCTTGGTGCGTGCCGTCTGACTAATCAGACGATTGTGGATATCGTGTCAGGACAGAAATCCGCCGTGCCGTAAAGGTCACGACGTTAATTACATCCCTTTGGAGAGGGGAAAACTCTTGATTGATCGATAGGAAAAGGGGCCCAATGGTCTAAAATTAACATTAATGAAAATGAGATAACGAAGATCTCGAATTGCGTTAAGATGCCCCTGCATTGGGGGTGTGAACGTTAAAATATGTCGGTCGCTTGTGAACAATTTTTAATGCTCGGACGGAAGTCTTCGCTTGTTGTGCAATAAAGCCGAAAATAAACCCGTACGAATGTCCGTCGAATGTACTACGAGATTGATGAGAGACCGGGAATGAATCCCAATTAGAACGGGTCAGATTCGATGATCTATTGGCGCGGGCAACGTCGGATCCCGGCTATGTCGAGAGGATTCCCGAGATCCAAATTCGATGTAGCGGGGCGACATTAATATTCCATTCACCGGGTCCGTAGAAGCGGGGGTCCGAAACGAACATTATCATGTTTTTTGTTTAGGTTATTTAATCTATTTATTTAATGATTGTATTATTATTATTTTGTTATTATTATCTTTTTCGAGATACATGGATGTATTTTGCTCACTAGTTATTATATATTTTTTGTGTTAGATATTTCCTTTGTTTGATTATTATTGTTATTTTTGTTCGATTATTGCTATTATTTTGTTTGATTATTCATCCCTTTGAAAGTTGCGATGTTTTATTTATTTATTGTTATTGTCAGATTATCCGCACACTTTTATTGCTGCCTTACTTGGTTTCATTTTTTTGTTTTTGTTTTCTTTTTTTGTTTTTATTTTATTCCCATTTCGATTTTCTCTTTTGATTTTTATTTTGATTTTGATTTTTTATTATGTTATTCTTTTTATTGTGTTGGCTTTCTTAAATCTATTTATTTATAAATGTAAACACAAATAAATGAAGGAAGGGGGTGGAGAAGCAAAAAAAATGAATAGTGCCCCCCCTTGCCGATTCACAATGGTTTGGTATTTTCAATTTTTTATGTTAGTTATAGGTGAGATATTTGTGTGTCTGAGTATTGATGTGTGTGTGGGTGTTATGACCACCAATTTGGGCACTGGCCCAATTGAGAATAATTCGGGCCCATGAACTTAAGCAGTTAGAAATCTAGATAGATGATTGAAGGATCCTTAGGAAATTCGTAACTTAATGTAAGGAGGTCAGAATTAGGTTAAACCAAAGGCCACACAATTGCCATTGGGTAAGGAACAACTTTGATGCAGAGTATCACTTCTGAAAAATAGGCCTAATAGGAGTTAAGAGGAAGTTTATGAAAATAGGTCGAAATAGTTACAGAAAAATGGCCACCCATTAAAATAGGTATATCTTGGGCCACAGTCAACCAAATGGAATGAAACGTAGCCCATTAGAAAGATTGGGCCCTTGACCCAAACTCTTCTGTTGAGGTAGAAACTCAATTCGCATCAGAACCCAAGGTTCTGAGTCTTTTGCTGCCAGCTATCATAGAGAGGTATGACTGTTAGGAGAAATCGAATGTAATTAATAGAAAATTTATAACTTCGTCTGTGGTTGATGAAATGACCTGAAACTAAGTCTATAATTTTGAATGGGGTGTTAGCTACAACTTCTCTGTTGAGGTCAAGGCCAAATTCTGCCAGGACACTATAGTTATACCTGAATTACCTTGGGATACCGAAAGGTCGCGGCTGGAACAAGGGAGAATAAATGTTAATATTGTGAAAATCATAACTCGTGATAGGGATAATGAAATTTGATGAAACAGTGACCCAAATTTAGATCCAGAAGTCTTATTGATATCATCTGAAGACGTCCCAGCCTGAATCTCGACGGAAGAGCATGCCCACGCGCATTTATGACTGAGTAGACGAAGGGTTGCGACTGAAACAAGGGAAAATAAATGTTAATGTTTGAAAAATCATAACTCGGGTTAGGGATAACGAACTTCAATGAAACCATGACCCAGAGTTAGATATGGAAGTCCTCTTTATTTCATATGAAGACATCCTAACCTAATTCCCAGTATAAGTGCACGTCCAATAGAGTTTATAACAGGAGGTCAAAAGGTCACACCTGTTCAAACCCGAAGAGGTGCTAAATATTAACTCCTCTTCAAAACCAGCGACCTTGGAGCTTGTTAGAGCCTTGAGGGACGTGGATAAACCCTTGGGAAGCCTAAAAACTATATAAGGAGGTGGGTATCACGGGTGTCAAGCCTTTAGCAAACCATTTCCATCAACCCTCCACCACCTTCTAGCTTTCTTGAGTAAGAAGAGAGTGAGGGACCCCGTCTCTTCGTGGGCGGACCATCCGGTTCGTAGGTGGATAGTCCAGTGCGTGGGTGGTCGATTCGGCGCATGGAGGACGATCCTGCAGCACCCCGGGGTCGAGGGGGGAAAAGCTTTAGGAGGATCTGGGGTGTGGATATCATCCCCGGATCGTCGGTTTATCATTTCGAAGGTAGGCACCTATCCTCTTAGGGGTCAATGATGCATTAAAATGATTTTAAAGTAGTTTATATATGCCAAAGAGGGATTAAGGGCATGTGGGATTGACTACCAGGTCTATTTACTATTTTTTCCATCAAGTTATGTGTTTTTGAGAGGTTTCTCAAATTTTTAACTGAAAATACTGGGTGGTGTCGACACTGCCCACGAATGTGTTGACACATTCCCATGAACGTGCTGACACATCCCATGAATGTGCTGACACTTCTCCTGGACGTGCTGACACTTCCCATGAATGTGTCGACACTTACCCTGGATGTGTCAACACTTAATCTTTAGAAACTATCGAATGTGCCGACACTGCCCATAGACTTGCTGACACTTCCCCTGAATGTGTCGACACTTACCTTGGATGTGTCGACACTTCCACTTCAGAAACTTTCGGATGTGCTGACACTTCTCCTAGACGTACATGCTGACACTTCCCCTGAATGTGTCGACACTTAACCAGGATCTGTCGACACTTCCCCTTCAGAAACTGTCGGATGTGCTGACACTTCCCCTGGACGTGCTGACACTTCCCCTGAATGTGTCGACACTTAACCTGGATGTGTCGACACTTCCTCTTTGGAAACTGTGGGATGTACTGACACTACCCACGGACGTGTCGACACTTCCCATGGATGTGTCGACAACCTAAGAACCCTGTCCCCAATTTCCAGAAACGTGGAAAAAGAGAGTTTTGAGTGGTCATATTAATTTAGAAAAATCTGAAAAATTAGAAAATGGTAGAAGGGTAAGTTGGTAACCCACAGTAAAAATTTAATGCTCACATAAAATCTGTACTTGTAGTTATGGTTCATTTTCTACCCATGTGTAGGGTTGACAGGTCGACACTTCCTTTGGACATGTCGACACCCTGAGAACACTGGACCAATTTCCAGAAACGTGGAAAAAGGGAGTTTTGGGAGGTCATATTAATTCAGAAAAAGCTTGAAAAATTAGAAAATGGTAGAATACTAAGTTAGTAACCCACTGTAAAAGTTTCACGCTCCCAGAAATTCCACACTTGTGGTTATGATTTATTTTCTACGTATGTGTAACCTAGAAATAAATCTGTCCTCTTTTATACAACAACCTGATCATGCTCCTTTCCACATCAAGTAAGCTTATGTTGTGATTTATCCACTTAAACCATTTGGAAGCATGCTTGTTATGATAAAGTATCATGTTAAAATTTGTAAACTGAGTATGAATGTGAATACGATGTGAATGTTATGAGTGGGAACAATAGCATTCAGTGAGATAAGACTTCGGTCCCTTTGTGGGGCGGCCCTTTTTGCGGGACAGCGATATGTAACGCCGCGGAAGTAAAAGATCCCAGGGGACGGCGGTGCGTAATGCCCTAGTCAAAACCTATCGTTTCGGCTGGTCCATTCTGTGGGACGGTGATACGTAACGCCACAGTTCGCGGTGGGCCACAGGAATCTAAGTGAAATCTGATGACTCGGCTCGTTCTGTGGGACGATGGTACGTAACGCCACAGTTTGCGGTGGGCCACAAGAGTCTAGGTGGGAGTTCGCTCTCGGGTCTGCGCAGTACTCTTTCGTTTGTTCATTCGTTTGTGTGTGTGGGGTCACCTGTGTTGTGGTATCTGTTTGTTTCCAAGAGTAACAGAATTGTGAAAATGTGAAAATGTGAAAAGGCGATAATATGTAAACTGCTCATTCACCGTGGTTTTAACGCATGCTTGGGTACCTTATACATTAGTCAAAGAGTCTGTATTTTTCCTTACATGAGTTATCTTAAGAGCTGATGATGAAATGGACTATGCTATTGTTAACATCTGAACTCTACATATAATGGATTATATAGATGCAAAGTTAACCTCGGTTTGACTAGGTTGCCTACTGAGCGTCACACTCACCCCTTGTGACACACGTTTTCAGGGGACATAGAGAAAGAGGTTGAGGAGGAGGCAGCAGCTGAAGAGTAGAGTTAGCCACCGTTCGTCTGGGTATGTTATGGTCGAATGTTTCTATTTTGTGTAGGGTTGTGGAGTGGTAAGCCCATGCAGGCTCATGTGTAATCTGGAACTATGAACTTGTACTCTTTTGGAGATTATGAATGGTTGAGAATTTTACCTACATTTCTTTAACCTATGGGTTCTCTCTCTCCCATGTGAATGCATGCACGTTTATTTACATTGATGCTTTCGCGATACGTATGAAGTAATTGCTTTGGGGTCCGACAAAAAAAAACATCCCAAAATTTGGGAACCGAATCTCGGGGAGTTACAACATGGTATCAGAGCCCGAGAGACAAACCATGGTTACAACCATTCCAATTGCCCAAGTAGTAGAAGAAGAGGTAGGCTAGAGTGAAAAGGGGTAGAGTATATTTAGAACCAATTTCAAACAAACAAACCCTCATAGGTAATAACTGAAACCATAAGGATTTTAGGGACATATTGAGTTAGGTTCTAATGAATACATTTGTATAGGTTCACTAAGGAGTAGAAGACGATGGGCAAAAGATCTAGGCAGGCAGAGGGAAGGCAGGACAAGGCAAAGATGGCACGTCAGAAGCTGGTACCAAGAAACAGGCCGGGGGTTCCATTATGTGTCCATTGTAAACGCACCCATCCGGGGCAGGAGTGCTGGAGGACAGAGGGCAAGTGCTATGGATGCGGCGAGGCTGGTCATATTGCAAGGAACTGCCCTAAGAAGACTCAGCAAAAGCCAGTACCACCGCGGGAGAGGATTCGGTACAGAGGGCGAGTTTATACGCTAATGCAAGAGGAGGCAGACAATACCCCTACCGTGATTGAAGGTACGGAGCAATGACCCATTTTAGTTTGCGAGTCGCATAACAAGCTGAACTTTCGAATGTAACTGATAAAAACCCTAAAAGCATACACTATGTGGCATATATTGTAGGTTCCAATTATTTTAAGTAAGGTGATATTCAATGAGCCTTGAAAACACAACTTCTGCGTTACACGTGCAAGCTTCCTTTCCAGAACAGAAGAAGGTCAACTGATCATTAATGTCTGAATTAGGAAATAAGACAAGTGAGCTTAAACCATTTTAGTTGTGGCAAAGTGGGCTGTCCAAGATACCATCAAGGTCTGGTTAAGATATGTGCCAGCTCTAAACTTCAAGAAATTGATATCTAGGGTCATACTCTTCCTATCCCTGACATATTTAATGCCTATTAAGATATCTCATTATGTTGATACCATGGATTCTAGGCAAAATGCTCATGTGCATACTTTAAACTGATGACCTTGCTCCTCAACTAGCTGCAAAATACTTATCAAAGTTTGGAAGGGGGTTCTGATATGGTTCATAGTGATAGTTTTACCATGAAAGATAATGTCCATTCAACATTGACCGACAGTCGAGCTTCCTCACCAATTGCATCATAGGGTTGTCCTGTGTCTCACCAAGTTAGTTTTGAAGTCCTGAGTTACATGCGGTATGAAACCGTTGCCTCATTTTTCAGATTGTTGGGTGGGTAGGCTTTAACATGGAGTTACAGGCTTTGTAAAGTTCAGTCATTTCAGTTCATATGTTTAAGAAAAATTGAAGGGGGACCATGTGCTCCTAAAGGTGTCTCTCCCATGGGAGTCTTGCGATTCAGGGAGAAGGGCAAGCTTGGTTCTAGATATATCAGGCTTTTTCAGATTTTGCAAATGGCTGGCCAGGTGGTTTATCGACTTGCACTTCTGTCTGCCCTGTCGCATGTGCATCTGGTCTTTCATGTCTCTATGCCCAGGAAGCATGTCTCGGATGCCCCACATGTTATAGAGTACAAGCCCTTAGAGGTTCGAGCAGATTTGTCTTATGTGGAGCAGCCAAGTAAAATCATAGACTGGAAGGAATAGGTACTGAGGAATAAAACCATCCGGTTGGTGAAGGTTTTATAGAGGAATTCTCATTCCGAGGAAGTAACTTGGGAGCCGGAGGGTAAGATGCGCCAGGAATGCCCTCAACTGTTCGGTGAAAAAAAAATATTTTAAAGAAAATTTCTCAAGTCAATTTTGAGGACTAAATTTATTTTAAGGGGGAGAGGATGTTATGATCACCAATTTGGGCACTGGCCCAATTGAGAACAATTCGGGCCCATGAACTCAAGGAGCTAGAAATCTAGATAAATTATTGAAGGATCCTTAGGAAATTCGTAACTTAATGTAGAGAGGTCAGAATTAGGTGAAACTAAAGCTCACACAATTACCATTGGGTAAGAAACAACTTTGATGAAGAGTATCACTTCTAAAAAATAGGCCTAATAGGAGTTAAGAGGGAGCTTATAAAAATAGGTTGAAATAGTTATAGAAAAATGGCCACGCATTAAAATAGGGATATCTTGGGCCACAATCAACCAAATGAGATGAAACTTAGCCCATTAGAAAGATTGGGCCCTTGACCCAAACTTTTCTATTGAGGTGGAAACTCAATTCGCATCAGAACCCAAGGTTCTGAGTCTTTTACTGCCAGCTGTCATAGAGAGGTGTGACTGTTAGGAGAATTCAAATGTAATTAATAGAAAATTCATAACTTCATCCGTGGTTGATGAAATGACCTGAAACTAAGTCTATAATTTCTAATGGGGTGTTAGCTACAACTTCTCTGTTGAGGTCAAGGCCAAATTCTACCTGGACACTATAGTTATACCCGAATTACCTCGGGGTGCCGAAAGGTCACGGCTGGAACAAGGGAGAATAAATGTTAATATTGTGAAAATCATAACTCGTGATAAGGATAATGAAATTTGATGAAACAGTGACCCAAATTTAGATCCAGAAGTCCTCTTGATTTCATCTGAAGATGTCCCAATCTGAATCTCGATGGAAGAGCACGCCCATGCACATTTATGACTGAGTAGATGAAGGGTCGCGACTGAAATCGGGGAAAATAAATGTTAATGTTTGAAAAATCATAACTCAAGTTAGAAATAACGAAATTCGATGAAACCATGACCCGAGTTAGATATGGAAGTCCTCTTCATTTTATATGAAGACATCCCAACCTAATTCCCAACATAAGTGCCTGTCCAATGGAGTTTATGATAGGAGGTCGAAAGGTCACACCTGTTCAAACCCGAAGAGGTGCTAAGCATTAACTCCTCTTCAAAACCAGCGACCTTGGAGCTTGTTAGAGTCTTGAGGGACGTGGATAAACCCTTGGGAAGCCAAAAAACTATATAAGGTGGTGGGTTTCACGGGTGTCAAGCCTTTAGCAAACAATTTCCATCAACCCTCCACCACCTTCTAGCTTTCTTGAGTAAGAAGAGAGTGAGGGACCCTGTCTCTTCGTGGGCAGACCATCCGGTTCGTAGGTGGACAGTCCAGTGCGTGGGTGGTCGATTCGGCGCCTGGAGGACGATCCTGCAGCACCCCGGGGTCGAGGGGGGAAAAGCTTTAGGAGGATATGGGGTGTGGATATCATCCCTGGATCGTCGGTTTATCATTTCGAAGGTAGGCACCTATCCTCAAATCTTAGGGGTCAATGATGCATTAAAATGATTTTAAAGTAGTTTATATATGCCAAAGAGGGATTAAGGGCATGCGGGATTGACTACCATGTCTATTTACTGGTTTTTCCATCAAGTTATGTGTTTTTGAGAGGTTTCTTGGAATTTTAACTGAAAATACTGGGTGGTGTCGACACTGCCCACGAATGTGTTGACACTGCCCACGAACGTGCTGACACATCCCATGAATGTGCTGACACTTCCCCTGGACGTGCTGACACTTCCCCTGAATGTGTCGACACTTACCCTGGATGTGTCGACACTTCCTCTTTAGAAACTGTCGGATGTGCTGACACTGCCCATAGACGTGCTGACACTTCCCCTGAATGTGTCGACACTTACTCTGGATGTGTTGACACTTCCCCTTCAGAAACTGCCGGATGTGCTGACACTTCCCCTGGACGTGCTGACACTTCCCCTGAATGTGTCGACACTTAACCTGGATGTGTCGATACTTCCTCTTTAGAAACTGTCGGATGTGCTGACACTACCCATGGACGTGCTGACACTTCCCACAGATGTGTCGACACTTCCCATGGATGTGTCGACACCCTGAGAACCCTGTCCTCAATTTCCAGAAACGTGGAAAAAGAGAGTTTTGAGAGGTCATATTAATTTAGAAAAATCTAAAAAATTAGAAAATGGTAGAAGGGTAAGTTGGTAACCCCTCGTAAAAATTTCATACTCACATAAAATCTGCACTTATAGTTATGGTTCATTTTCTACCCATGTGTAGGGTTGACAGGTCGACACTTCCTTTGGACAAGTCGACACCCTGAGAACACTGGACCAATTTCCAGAAACGTGGAAAAAAGGAGTTTTGGGAGGTCATATTAATTCATAAAAATCTGAGAAATTAGAAAATGGTAGAAGGCTAAGTTAGTAACCCACTGTAAAATTTTCACGCTCCTAGAAATTCCACACTTGTGGTTATGATTTATTTTCTACGTATGTGTAACCTAGAAATAAATCTGTCCTCTTTTATACAGCAACCTGATCATGCTCCTTTCCACATCAAGTAAGCTTATGTTGTGATTTGTCCACTTAAAACATTTGGAAGCATGCATGTTATGATAAAGTATCATGCTAAAATTTGTAAAATGAGTATGAATGCGAATACGATGTGAATGTTATGAGTGAGAACAACAGTATTCTGTGAGATAGGACTTCGGTCCCTTTGTGGGGCGGCCCTTTCTGCGGGATGGCGATACGTAACACCGCAGAAGTAAAAGATCCCAGGGGATGGCGGTGCGTAATGCCCTGGTCAAAACCTATCGTTTTGGTTGGTCCGTTCTGTGGGACTGTGTAATGCCCCAGATTTTTCAGATCCTTGTTCGTGGGTCCCGGATTTGGTTCCTCGGAGTGTCCGACTCCGTTGTGTCTGAAATTTTATTTCGGACATCTTTCGTGTTCGGATCGGCGCGATTCGGAGTTGTTTCGGAGGCCCAGAAGCGTTCCGCGGCTTTTCCGCGTGTGTTTTCTGATTCCCGGTGTGTGTTTCGGTAATTCCTTCGGAACCTCGTTGCGGGTGAACCGGGCCGTTCACCTAGGCGAGTGTGATACCGTTGCGATTGGTGCGTTCCGAGGATCGCGGAAACGTGATTTTCCTATTTTTGGTATTTTCCTGAATTTTCAGATTTTCCTATATCTATAACCATTTTCTCTCTCTTCCCTCTCATTTCTCTCTTCTCTCCCTCTCATTTCTCTCTTCTCTCCCTCTCTCTTTTCACGCTCTCTCCTCTCTCCCTCTCTCTCCGGCGGCCGACGGGGTGGAGCGTGGGTAAGGTGGGGATGGCGCGGGCGAGGCACGGGCGAGGATGGGTAAGGATCGAGGAGGTGGAGGCGCGATGAAGCTCGGTCGTGGGTTCGTGGAACGGCGAGGCTTCAACGGCGTTCTCTTAGTGGATCGGCGTCCACGGTGCGTCGAATCTTCGGTGGAGGTAGGGAGATTGACCCTCAACCCGCGTACTTCATTTCCCGTGAGTTTTGTAGGCCGTGGTGGGCCGAGCGGGCTTATTCGAGGGATTTGGGGGAAAACTCATGTTTTTGGGTGTGAGCCGGATCTCCCATTTTACGGTGTTTTAGGCCGTTCCAGGGGTTTAGATGCATGCCTAGGGGCTTGGGGGGAGGTTTCCCCCTTTGTTTCCCCTTCACCTGGGGGTGAACGGGGCCTGGAATGGGTTATTCTGCGGTTTCTGCCGTTTTTAGGCGCGGACTAAGAACGCGCTAGTCTCAGGTAGCACGTTCTTGAGGGTCGCGCCGCCCCGATAGGGCACGTTCATCGGAGAAGATGAACAGTTAGGCGGTTCCTGTCGCGCTAATGGGTCCTGGCGCGTTCAGGCTTGTTGCGCTATAGGGTCCTAGCGCGTTCTGTTTGAACGCGCTATGGACCTATAGCGCGTTATGTTTGAACGCACTATGCAAGGATAGCACGTTCTTGGGGTGGCCTGCCGGGCTGCCCAAGGCGGGCAGTCTACGGCTGATCGTGCTCCCCTTGGGCCGTGTGGTCTCGGACACCCCGTGGAGTTCCGTGACCGTGTCTTTAGGTGTCCGGAGGTTCCATTTACCTCGATAAGCGTGCCCGTGGGCTTGGCGGGTCCGGGTGACCCCAGGTGTTCTGGGCTTCCGTGTTCTTGCTAGACCAAGTCGCCGTGTATCGGTGTGAGTGCGGTGAGGTTTTCCCGCAAGTCGTTGCTTCTCTGGAAACTTTTTCTTGTAACGAAATTTAACGCCTTACCAACATTGCTTAGTCTTACTAAGCGGTATTGCAGTGACAAATAAGTATTTTTCCAGCCTGAGGCTGGAGGTCGCTTAAGTTTCCCTCCTCGAGGGATGGGTCTCGGTAGTGGTGAACTGCCTTGTGAGTCTTCCCATCGTTGTTTTGCACCTAGGGATTAGGCCAGATTGATGGCTCAGTGCTGTCATGTGCAACGGTCTTGACCCCGAGTCTTGTGACTCAAAGGTCATTGGGTTTAGTAGGTCTAGTGGGCCGTCCAGAGTCGGGTGGCTTTGAGCCACCTGTTACTCCGTGTTACTCGCAATGGGTGCGTGCGTGGTTTCCAGTGTTCACGTTCTGTGACACGTCCACTAGTCGTAGCTTCCTACGCACGCGAGTGCGGACCCACCTGGGAGTGGTGGAGAGCGAGACACAGTGAGAGGTGGTTTTTAGGCTGGTTTCCGTAGGGCCCCTTGCCTTTGCCACCAGAGTCCGGTGGAGGGGGAAAACCAGCTAGAGGACCCGACCTAGAGCAGATGGTCTATGTGTGCACACGTAGTTGGGGGTTTAAGTCACGCGCTGACGAGCGTGACCCCAGCTAGTCCTTGTTGTGGTACTTGTTGCGTGTCTGAGTCTCACGCCTGGGGCGTTGTAGCTAGACACTTGTGACGCGGTATAAGACGTCAGGGGACGCATCCGGCCGTTCTCCTAGTGGGTGGTGCTCCTGTCACGTGACGTGAGCCGTCGTGTACCGGGTTCTGTTTCCGTACGTGAGACGGGACTTCGTTAGTGGTTTCGGGAGTGTTCATGGAGTCGAGGTCTGGGGTTTCCGGTGAGCGTCACCGAGGGCCTTTCCCCAGACAGCGTTGTGTTCAGGACGGTGAGGTCGTGACCGTGTTCCCTGACCGTGTGGTTTTGGCTCGGGCCCTTTTGAGGGCAGGCCTCCGTTACGGAGTTATCGTGGCATTTTTCCTAGTAGCGTGGCTAGGGCGGTTCGTGTCTGGTGGTCCTCGATCGTGAAATCGGGTGGTCGGGTGCGTGGCTTGGTTGTCCCCCGACGGGAGACTAGGTCGTGTTTTTTGGTACAGTAGGAGTAGCTATAGAGCCGAGGTTTTACCGGCCATCGTAGTTACTTTCCTGCTTTCATAGTTACTTCTTTCCGTGCCGCCGTTGTTTCTTAGTTGGGGTTCCGCGGGATCCCTACTGGGCCAGTGACAGGAGGCTCACCCCTGCGTTTCAGGTGCGTCGGTTCTTCCTTGGGGTTCGAGGGTGCTGCACGGAGGTTCTTGGTTGCCAGCTTGCCGGGTCGAGTGTCCACTTGGCATGTGGTACGTTTTACTGCTTTAGACTGTACTTTCTGTTGGACTGGACTCTATTGTAGTTGTTTATTTATTTCTGTTAATTGTTGAATTGTCCTACCTTATTTCCTATTTCTTTGTACCTCCACACTCCTTTTTAGCCCTTCCGAGCCTCCCGCTCGTGGGCGGCGGGCCGGGATTCGAATGGTATCGGGCTCTTCCCAGTATCCAGATCTCGGGTCGTTACAGACGGCGATACGTAACGCCACAGTTCGCGGTGGGTCACAGGAATCTAGGTGAAATCTGATGAGTCGGCTCGTTCTGTGGGACGGTGATACGTAACGCCACAGTTCGCGGTGGGCCACAAGAGTCTAGGTGGGAGTTCGCTCTCGGGTCTGTGCACTACTCTTTCGTTCGTTTATGTGTGTGGGGTCACCTGTGTTGTGGTAGCTGTTTGTTTCCAAGAATAACAGAATTGTGAAAATGTGAAAATGTGAAAAGGTGATAATATGCAAACTGCTCATTCACCGTGGTTTTAACGCATGCTTGGGTACCTTATACATTAGTCAAAAAATCTGTATTTTTCCTTACATGAGTTATCTTTAGAGCTGATGATGAAATGGACTATGCTATTGTTAACATCTGAACTCTACATATAATGGATTATATAGATGCAAAGTTAACCTCGGTTTGACTAGGTTGCCTACTGAGCATCACACTCATCCCTTATGACACACGTTTTCAGGGGACATAGAGAAAGAGGTTGAGGAGGAGGCAGCAGCTGAAGAGTAGAGTTAGCCACCGTTCGTCTGGGTATGTTATGGTCGAATGTTTCTATTTTGTGTAGGGTTGTGGAGGGGTAAGCCCATGCGGGCTCATGTGTAATCTGGAACTATGAACTTGTACTCTGTTGGAGATTATGAATGATTGAGATGTTTACCTACATTTCTATAACCTATGGTTTCTCTCTCTCTCATGTAAATGCAGCACGTTTATTTACATTGGTGCTTTCGCGATACGTATGAAGTAATTGCTTCGGGGTCCGACAAAAAAAAAAACCCCAAAATTTGGGAATCGGATCTCGGGACGTTACAGTGGGTTTGTGAGTGAATGTATCAATCGGCACATGGGTGATGGGGGAAAGGAGAGAGATGTGAGTGGGAGGGAGTGTATCGGCGCAATTCAAGTGGTTGGGTATTTTGGCATTTTTTTTATATGGGGTACGTATGGAGTGTAGGTGTGTATGTGCTATGTGAAAGGGTGGGTATATACTTTGTGTTTTGCGTGAGATTGTGAGTGTTGTGAGAGAGTGCGGGTGTGTGGTTTTTTTTTGTTTATATATATATATATATATATATATATATATATATATATATATATATATATATAAGGGGGGGAAATGGGTGCGCCGGATGGCACCCCCCATGGGGTGTCAATCGGCATACCCCACCACCGCCGGTTCAATTGTTTTGTGTGTTGTTTTTTATTTTATATATATATATATATATATATATATATATATATATATATGTATATATGTATATATATATATAACCAAAAGAGGGAGTGGAGAGTTGGTGGCGGATCAGGCACCCCAAGGTGGTGCCTGATCCGGCGACAACTCCCCGTCGGATCACAGTTTAACGTGTTTTTTTTGTGGATGAGATGAGGAGGAAATGGCAGTGCCGATTCAAGTGTGCTAGTGTGAATATGAAGGGAGAGTGTGTATCGGCGCAGGAGAGTGTATCGGTGCATGGGGAGAGTGATACGATGCAGTGGAAACGTGAAACAGCACAAAGAGATGGCGCGTGTGCGCCGGTTCGTAGGTTGCCGAAGGAGTCGACGTGGGGGCACCATGGAGTCGACGCTGTTGTGTCCCTATGATTTTGATGATGACAAATATGACTCATCATATGGTTTTTTGTTGATCATAAAAGGGAGTCAAAATTCATGAGTGTTCATAGTCTTCATGGTCTACATGCTTTTGACAATAAGCCTTCATAGTCTTCATAGTCTGCATGCCTTTTGATATGGTGACTTCATACTCTTGATTTGCCTTGAAAATCATGTTAACAAGGTTAAAAGACCTTCGAGTGTTTCAAGTGTCTCACACATTAGCAATGCAGCACATCAACTCAAAGACTTAGCTCAAAGCCGAATTGTCCTGCATTAGCTACAGATTAAGGGTGACAAATAGATATTCTTGGATGACAAATAGGCAGAGACGGTGAAAAATGGCCACCCGGGCTGACAAATGTCAAGTAAGGTTGAAGCCAGTTTGAGTCGAGCTATGCAGTGTTGCAGCAGAAGCAAGAGCCAAGGCCACCTCGTGATCATTGCCATTTCAGAGATACTCATCCATCAGCAATGTTGCAATCACTTCAGCAACTCTCTCCAGCTTCATTCAGCAGCTCCAAGTCCATCATTAGTAGCAGCCCAAACTACACAAGGCATGAAAAGAAGTCAACGCCGTGAGAAGGCAAAGTCAATTTCAGTGCAGCACTAGCCCAGCAGAGTCATGTTCTAGCTCAATGCAAAGCCGCTACGGAGTCAATTCAAGACAGAAATCCAATAGCAAACAATGGTGAAAAATGTTGAGTAAAGGTGACAAAGGTTGAAACAAGTGTGAGAAATGGCCAAAGAAGAAGATTTTCTGAAGGCGGAGTCGACGCCATATCAATCTGGAGTCGACGCCGTGAAGAGCCGCAGTAGCAATGACCAGGAGTGAAGAATAGTGGATAAGGGTGAAAAATACACCCTCAAGGGTGACAAATGCATCTTATGGCTGACAAATAGACGATGAGGCTAAAAGCAAAGAAAGTGAAGTCTTTGCCATGAAGAAGAGACACCACCATATGTGATGGAGTCGACACAGCAGCTATTGGAGTCGACGCAAGTATCACTTGCAAGCTGTAGCAAATAGCTGTGACAAATAGCTATGTAAGACTGACAAAAGCCGAGCTAAGGGTGACAAATACATATATAGTGGTGAAAATAGCTCGGTACAGCTAACAAGCAAGTCAGCATGAAGAGGAGTCGATGCTTCCATGGAATGACGTCAACGCAGCCAAAGGCCCTCCATCTAGCAGTCAAGCTAGCCAAGTGACAAACAAGAACAAAGGAGACATATGGGCTCTACAGGTGAAAAATAGACATAGAAGGGCGACAAATATGTAGTAGTGGTGATAAATGCATAGGGCGACGACTCAAGGCAAAGGTTGATAATGTCTAAGGCGACGACTCACTGGCTAAGGCTGACAAATGCATTGTTAAGTTGACAAATACCTTGACAGAAATAACAAATGACCCTTAGAGGTTAAAAATGAATGTTTAGGCTGAGTTGTGTATTAAAGATGAAGTAAAGTTGACTCCAGTCAAAGTTGACACAATCAAAGTCAACTCCAGTCAAGTGACTTCAAATTCAACTCAAGTCAAGTAAACTATGGTCAAGGTCAACTCTTGTAAAAGTCAAAGCCAAGCTCGAGCCCAGTCAAAGTCACGTCCCTACGGCAACGTAGACAAAGACAACAGCTCTCAAAAGCAAGGAAAACAACATAAGGTGACGGCTTACTTTAACTAAGGGTGAATAATATATGTCTAAGGGAGACAAATGGACAATAAGGGTGAAAAATAGATTGGCAGTATAGACAAATGGCTGAACACATGAGATACTCAAGCGGGTCACTTGATTATTCTCTACAATGATTAGCACGTGATCTCAGGTTGGTTGGCACGTGACTAGATGCTTCCATAAAGAGAATATTCCACCCAGCCAGCTGGTTCAATAGATTAATTTGGTTATGGATCATATTTTTCCAAGAAATTGTTTTTCTGCTCTACGTAGATAAGTGTCCTTTCTTCAACAGCAAGAAAAGGATAGAAGGAAAAAATAGAGAGAAGATCAGCAGAACAAGAAGAGAAGAAGGCTACAGAGAAGAAAAGAGTAAGGCTACCAAGGGCTGAAAGAGTGAGTTGAGAGAAGGAGAAGAGCTGTGGCATAAGAAAGAAAAGAGAGAGAGATCGGTGAGCTCATAGGGGTGGCGAGAAGAGAAGAAAGAGAGAGTGAGCAGGAAGAAGAAGGAGAGAGAGAGAGCAGCTGAGCTCAAAGGGGAGTTCGAGAGAAGAAAAGAGAAGAGAAGAGAGGAAGATATGTAGAGCATCAGAGACAACATTCAAAGTGCTTCCACAGGAAGATACATTCATCGTTTCTCGTTGAAGAGTTCTCTATTATGCCATTTTAGTTCGGCTTTCTTTTTATTTTCTTATTCTCATTTTTTATTCATGTTTGGTTCTTGCCTTGGTGTGCTTTGTGCACATAAGGTGGTTGCACATAGTCTTAACTGTGCGTGGTTTGTTCTGGGAGACCAGAACGTGGAGGATTTGTTCCTCCGATTCCTTTTGAGTCTTTAGAAGAAGAGAGGATTCGTTCCTCTGGGGTGTGAGCAGCAGGGGCTGTTTATGGTTCCTTCTGTGTAGCAGAAGAAGGGAGAATTTGTTTCTCTGGTCACTACGTGTTGCAGTGGGTCTGATCTTGTGGGTCGCAAGGTCAGGGTTGTTGTGTCTCCTATGGATTTGATGTTTAGTTTTGATGCTGGCAATAGTGTGGTTGAAATTATTTTGACTTTGGCAAGACTGTTATTTTGAAAGTCTTTACCTTAGTCAGAATTAATTCTTATTCAAATAAAGGTTGATGCACTTTCATGTAAGGTCGGTGCATATCTCCATTCATATTCTGAAGGTCTATGCATGTGCAGAATGGTTGCATTGAAAGGTCAGTGCACTTCTACATTATTATCTGTCAGTTCAGTGCATACATTCATTCCAGTACTGATAGGTCGATGCATCCTTGTACCGTGTTGAACATAAGGTCGATGCACATTTCCATATAAGTCCTGAAGGTTGATGCACATTTCCATATAAGTCCTAAAAGTCGGTGCACATTCACTTTATAGTCTATCAGGTCAGTGCATACAGTCATTCCAGTCATGAAGGTCGGTGCATATGTAGGTCTGTGCATATTTGGACTCTAGAGACAGGTCGATGCATGTCATAGATAGGTCGATGCTAGTGAGCTAGCGACTACAGCAAAGGTCGTTGCTAGTGAGCTAGCGATTGTAGCATAGGTCGATGCATGTCATAGATAGGTCGATGCTAGTGAGCGAGCGACAGCAGCAAAAGTCGATGCTAGTGAGCTAGCGATTGCAGTATAGGTCGATGCATGTCATATAAAGGTCGATGCTAGTGAGCTAGCGACTGCAGCAAAGGTCGATGCTAGTGAGCTAGCGATTGTAGCATAGGTCGATGCATGTCATGGAAAGGTCGATGCTAGTGAGCTAGTGACTGCAGCACAAGTCAATGCATGTTATAGAAGGGTCGATGCTAGTAAGTCATCACTCTCAAAGTCGATGCACCTTGTGCATTCACTATAAAGATAGGTCGATGCATTTTTATTACAGAGTCAGTGTGTCTGGCAATTAAGGTCTACCTGTATAACGCTAAGGTTGATGTTTCTATTCTGACCTGCTGCATGTGTTAGCTATACAATATGATGTATCTCATTTACGCATCGATGCTCTTGAAGAATTTTGTGCATACACTTATATGAATTGCCTGAACTCATGAAGCATCTGAAACTGCATTTACTAATAATTATTACATGCTTCATGAATCTCATAAATCTTTAATTTTATTTTGACAGAGAATAAGAACCAACCCAGATCCATGATCGAACACCTGGGTGGCATAAAGGTAGTCTGCATTAATCTCACGTGGAACTTAAAGTGAACCAGATTAAAGGCACGTGATCCAAAGTAGGAAGCTGAACTAATATCCTGCCACGTGGATCGTCACATTTTCTACCTTTGACACGTGGCCCCTCGAAGTGCGCTTTCTGGATAAAACTTTTGGGGTGGGAGTGTGCCTTCCACCCGTCCAAAAATATGAAAAGCTTGTGGGACCACAGATTTGCGCTCTCCAGTATAAATAGGGTTCGAGCACTCAAATTCAAGCGACGAAGAATTAGAGAAAAGTAGAAGAAGAGAAGAAGAGTGCTTGAAGAGCTAGAGTTCAAGAGAGAAAAGTCAGAGACGTGATCGAGAGAGAAAGAGCCTGCTGCTAAGAGTGAAAAGAAAACAGAGTGCCGTAAGTTTGAGAAGTTCATCTGAGTGAGAAGTGAGATTGTGAGGAAGATTTGCTGTCTTGACTCCTGGATCAGATCCAGAGTCAAATTACTCCATAGTGAGCTACATTATTTTTCTTTCATTGTCATTTCTTTGAATTCGTTTTCTATTTGAAACTGTTTGTAAGCTGTGTATCAGCAGTCCAAGCCGTAAGTCAGCAGCGCGGTGTGATCTTCGGGCATCAAGCTATGGTGCTCAGCGGCGAGGTGTGATCCTCGGTTAGCAAGCCGTGAGGCTCAGCGATCTGGGACGTGTTCCCCAAAGCTGTGGATCAGCGGTTGTAGGGATTCTATCCCCAAAGCTATGGATCAGTAATGTTCAAGCTGTTTGGCAGTAGAATCCTTACTCAGTTGAGTAAGGGGTGGACGTAGATCTCGAGCTAGAGATCAAACCACCTTAAAAATTGATATGTCATCGGTGTGATTGAATTTTCTTTACTGCGAATAGATGAATGCCTAGGATCATCCACTACAATTCCCTAATAATTTCAACCTATTCATCTGTTGCTTACGCTCAAGTTTTTAACCTGTCTGTTTGAATATATTCTAACTCTGTCTGGGCTGTTTCATCTAAAATTGACATTGATTTGAATTGTTCAGTAGACTTACCATCTTCATCTAATTTGTAATCGTCAACTCAGTGGTATATAAAATTGGTTCAGTCAGAAGGATAGATTACATCTATCTGGAAAACTGACCTTTGCGTGATGATATTTTCTAATCAACCCGCCGCCATGTACTATACTGAGTTGATTGATCTATTATTTTGGTGTTTACTGTGGTTAACAACAATTTCATAGTAGATTCTCTTGTTGATAATTCAAACTGATCTTAGTGTTTATGTTCACAATAGTTTACTTTAATTCCGCACTATCATTAACTACTGTAGTGTTTTATTTTGGGGTTGATCTATTCACCCCCCCTCTAGATCACTTGTTCATTCGCTCACACATCACATGGTATCAGAGCCTAACTCTCCCTAAGGGCTTAACATCTTGGAGAGATTAGTTGAAATGTATGCTAGAGGTCTACCTGCTGAGGGTCATTCCACTAGTAAGCCGCCATTCTTTGATGGTAACAACTATGCTTACTGGAAGAATCGTATGCAGGTCTTCATTCGAGCGAAGGATTATGAGATTTGGAAGGTTGTTAGTAAAGGCCCGTTTGAGCTTCCTGAGGATGAGGAAGTCTGGACTAGGGAGCAGATCCGTAGGTCTACATTGAATTGGAGCATTGTAAATGCTATACAGTGTGCTCTTCACCCTACTGAATTTTTGAGAGTCTCCTCCTGTTCCACAACCAAGGAAATGTGGGACAAGCTGGAGGTAATCTATGAGGGAACATCTCAGGTTAGAGAGACCAAGGCTAATATGTTAGTCTCAGAATATGAAGCTTTTAAGATGAAACATGACGAGTCTATATCTGAGATGTACGCCAGACTGAAGGTTCTCACTAATGGCTTGAGAAGTCTAGGCAAGGTTTACAGTGAGTATGAAATTGGTAGAAAAATTCTCAGGTCCCTAACACCTATTTGGCACACCAAGGCCGTGGTTAGGAATCTAGCCACTACCACTGTAGATGAACTCATCGGTTCTCTCATGACATATGAGCTGAATCTCAAGAATGTCGATGAGTCCGATAACTTAAAGTGACTTCTAGTAGCAAAGGGTCGTCAAGTGAGCACAATTCCTCTAGTTCAGACAAAGACCCAGATGAATTTGCAATATTTACTAGAAAATTTAAGAAGTTCCTGAGAAAGAAAGGAAAGGGGTTCAGAAGAAAGTATTTCCCAGGTAAGAAGCAGTCAAAATACAAGTCTGACGCTGCCAAGAAATCTGATGGTATTGTTTGCTATAATTACAGGAAAGTAGGGCACTTAAAGGTAGACTGCCTTGAGCTGAAGGAGAAACAGCCCAGGTGGAAGAACAAAAAAGGAAAAGCTATGGTAAGCACCAGGAGAGATGAAGATGAAGGCAGTAAGAGCAGCACATCTGATAGCGAGGAAGAAAACAAGCTCTACCTGATGGCCGAAGAAGAAGAGGAGGAGGAGGATGAAGATGTAACTTCCCATTTCGAGAAATTTACTCATAGTGATTGGGAAGAGGCTTATGCTGAGATTTTAGATAAATATGATGATGTGCATAGAGAGAATATGCATCTAAAAAGAAAGATAAACTGTTTAATGAATGACACATCTTTGAATGATAAAATTACATGCCTAGAAACAGAAAACTGTAGTTTGAAGAATTCTCTTGCTGAATGTAATAATTTCAAAATTGTCTTAAATGACATGAGGTAAGAAAATGAACAATTGAAAAACACATTTGATGAATTAAAAATCAGAATGCAAAAATTTGAGGAAGAAACTAGAATTGCAAATGAAAAATATGATGTTGTCAATAGTGTGAATAAAGAATTGAAAAAGATAATTAAGAACTTAGAAAAACAAATTAAGGATAAACAACATTCCCTTGCAGGCATGACATAGGGAACTGAAAATCTGAATGCCATTTTGGGAACTAAGGTAAACTTCAGAAGGGAAGGATTGTGTTTTAACCCAACCAATAAGAAAAGGTTGGATGTGAAGACTCCTTTGTTGCTGAAAAGGGAACATCCAAACCTTTGATAAAAATGAATGGTGAAGAAAACTTCAATGAAAATCCTGTGAAAAATAATAAGCTTAGTGCCAAGGATAAGGGCAAAGAAAAGATAGAAGTGCTAGGAGGATCCAGTACACACACCACTGCTCCTCAGGCTAAAGGACAGGTTAGGGGTCAGCCAGCTAAATCCAAAGTCCAATGAACCCCCTAAACCAAGGTAACCCAGCCTCAACAGAAAGGTCGATGCAACAACCAACCTGCACCGACGCATATCTCTTCTGGGTTCAGGTCTTTTAGAAACCAAAGTCAGAGCATGGACACCTCAGGTCGATGCTACTACTATAGTGCATCGACCTATCCATCATTCCATAACTCCTATCGTTACACTTTTGGCAGGAAAGGTCCAGGCAGCCTCTATATGAGGTCGATGCAGCAGAATGCTCATAATTAATATACTAGTCAGGTGCATCGACCTTACAACTGGACTACTGTTGACACCTGAAAAATGAACAAGGGTGAAAACATAATTGAAAAGAGGGTCGGACCAACAGTGAAAGACCAATGATGAAGCTCATCAACTGTCTACCCGGCTAAAACCCTTGTCGGCAAAGCTGATGCCCGGTGCCAATGTCACTCAGACGGCAGCACTGATAAAGCAGCAGTCACTCAGACGGCAGCACTGATAAAGCAGCAGTCACTCGACTGATGAGACCTTCCAGCCCTTTAATGAGAGCTGTACTACCGTTTCGTCCAAGAATCCACGGATGATATGTCAGGGTAAGTCAGATGTCGGCTTACTGACAGATGTAATATGAGATGAAGATGAAGCCGGTACCGGCAGATGAAGATTGCAAAGGCTTTTACAAAGTCAGAACACAAGAGGAATCGTCTCCACAGATTATATACCCGGCTGAGGTCTTCCCAGACTAAAGCTGATGTCCGAGCTCGTCACCATTCAAGTGACGGTGTCGATAAGATAATACCCGGTTTTGTCACCATTCAGATGGCAATACCGATGAAACCCCTGTCTACGGACTGATGAAACCCTTGTCTACGGACTGATGAGACCCCTGTCTACGGACTGATGAAACCCTTGTCTACGGACTGATGAGACCCCTGTCTACGGACTGATGACACCCTTGTCTACGGACTGATGAGACCCCTGTCTACGGACTGATGAAAACCTTAATAATGATACAAGCTGTGTCACCAATGGAAGACCCCTTTTGGGTAATGATGCCCTTGAAAGACCCAAATGGGCCTGTGAAAGTGGCTAAAAAGCTTTAATTGGGCCTGCAAAGGATGGCGCCGAGAGCCACTTGCCGAAGCCCAAAAGATGGCGCCGAGAGCCACTTGCCGAAGCCCAAAAGAGGGCGCCGAGAGCCACTTGCAATCGCGCCTGGAAGCCCCATTTGGGGCACGCCGAGATGAAGCCTGCTGAGAAGGGGGGAAACGGGTATAAAAACCCTCTCCCTTCGAACAGATGGATGCCTGGCGAGCGGACCAACTGAGGGGGGACGAACAGAAAAAGAGAGAGCCACCAAAAGAGAAGATAAGAAAAGAAGAGAAGATAGAAGAATAGAAAAAAAAAGTAGAGAGAGAGTCTCCTTCGGCTGAGAGAAGAGAAGAAGCAGAAGAGAAGAGGAAGCAAGCTTCAGGTGGGCTGTCCCGGGGAGGGAGAGGGGTCAATGCTCCGCCCTCCCCACGCTGTCTTTTCTTTCTATTGATGTAATCTAGCGAGTTTTCTTCTCGATTTATCAGACGTAGTTAGCGAGGTTTAGGTCTCGAGCTCCGTCTGTCTCTCCACTTTGCATTTCTCTTTTACAGTCAGTGTAAAGCTTCGAGCAATGTAATGAAATATCAATGAGACCCATTCGGGGATCTACTGATTAAGAGGTTTGCCCCCTTTGGCTGAAATATCTACTCTCCGCTCCCCCTCGTATGATCATCGTTTATGGGAAATGGCTAATGGTTCATACGAACCTTCTCTGTAGAGGCGTAGGAACAGAACCCCTAACCTTATCTAATAGGTTACTGGGTTCTGTCGCCTCCCCTCTTCCTGCCTCAATGGCAAATCCCTCGTGTCCGTGCGAGCTTTCTTACAAGGCCCCGCAAGCCTCCTCCTTGTGCCGTTCA
Organism: Amorphophallus konjac; assembly: GCA_022559845.1. NCBI lineage: Eukaryota > Viridiplantae > Streptophyta > Magnoliopsida > Alismatales > Araceae > Amorphophallus > Amorphophallus konjac. Next base: position 110,611,456 of record CM040118.1, read on the forward strand.
GGACCAGAGACATCAATCTCTTGGATTCCTGAACTGCTGGCTATACGAGAGGACATGTCAGACCACTGCTATCCCTCGGATTCTAACGAATGACGATTTCGATCTCCCGACCCTCCATTCTAACCCCTTGGATGACTAGGGTCTGGAGTTTCGGTGATAAAGGTTCCTCCGTCACCAGTTTTTAGATGCCATTAGGTTCGTCCGGGGATCAGAGACAGTCATCTCTTGATCCCCAGACGGCCGGCGGCAGAAATAAATGAAGTCTTCAAAGATCCAGATGATAGTCTCGATTCTCCGTCGATTCTACCTTCCAGATCCCCCTTGGCCCTTCCTAACAGAAGCATCCTTGAAATCCCCCTCCTGCACTTCAAATCCGGCTTCAATCACAGTCAGAAAGCCCAGGAATCTCAGAAACAGAGTACCGTTTGAGCTCTAAAAAACCCTGAAATCCTTCCGCAAATCCACCTTCTCGGCGTGCAAAATTCCCCGCCGAGAGCTGTCCCGCCGAGAGACCCTCTCCCCCTAGCTAAACGACAAACCCTGCCATTCAAACCCTTTTCACGTGAGCCTCCATGCAAGCCCCCCGACGCCAGGCTCCCGGCGCGGCCAGGAGCGCGCCGGGAAGCTCCACGTCGAGACCCCTTCCCTATAAGCCTATTCAAACCCCCCAGTCTACATGCTCCCGGCGCCACCTTCTCGGCGCGGCCAGGAGCGCGCCGGGAAGCCCCTGGCCGAGAACCCCTCTTTTGGCTGACTAAGCCACCGCCGAGATCCCCCCTTTTTTTGTTAAGGAGGCCACGCCGAGATCCCCTTTTTAAGCCAATAAACCCACGCCGAGAAGCCCCCTCTTTCGGCCAACTAAAGCCATCGCTGAGACCCTTCTTCTTGGCCAATTGAAGCCCAGTCAGGGGACCATCCCTGCACTACCATTTGTCAACCTTCTGATCTCTTCAGACATAGGCCCCGGGGATGTTCAGAGATCGTCATGGATGCCTTGAGAAGACACAGTAATGGGGAAGACCTCCCCTACAGTCCTCATTCCCAATCCGGATTTCACCCTTATGAACCCAAAGGGCCATGTCGTTACATGAGTTCTGAGGGGCTTAAAGGGGATATTAATCGATGGTATAAATGCAAGCGATGTCCCGGGGCCCGGTGCCCATCCTCGTTCGGTCGTCATCCCGGCATTCCGTGGATGATGACCTATTCTCTTTTGGCATAATCCAAGTTGAGCGGACATGCTGCCGAAATTTATCCATATCCTATTGGGTAACTGTGATGTTCTCCCTTTCAACCCCGTCGGCCCACGGAGTTATGCCTTTGCATGCCCTCCGATGGTCCCTCCAAGGGGGATATAGATGTGCCATCGCACCCACATGGAGCGTGCCATGTCACGCCGGTCCCCATTCGGACTCCGGGTCAATTATGCCCGATCTTTTCCGGATCCTACTCTGCCACCGCATGGGTAGTTTCCTATTTCCCACTTGGCATAGTTCAAGCTGGTGGGAATATGCCGTCGGAGCTATCCCCTAAGATAACGAACCCCTGCTTCGTCTAATCCATTTAGCGTCTTGCAAACGAATGAATTCCGTTTCTTTTGAGCATGTGGTGTTACCGATGTCCTCCTCCTATCTTAGGGTTTAATCAAGGGTTGTCCTCCTTAGGGAGGACGTAATTAATGTCATAGCGTTCAGGGTATGACGGACTTCTGGTCCCGACTCGGACTTCACAATCGACTGACCACGTCAGATCGAGCGCACAATAAAATTGTCACCCCGGTGACTGGCACGCCAATAAACTAACAAACGAATAAATCAATAAATAATAAACAGATAAGATTTAAATAAGAGGATGATGAATAAAAATCCGCGTCCACAAGTCTGGCACGCCCGGTGGGACAGAGTCTGCCTTCATCTTTACGCTAAAGTAGGAGGGCCAGCGGGCCCCCCTCAAAATTCTGATTCTGTGTACTTTCCTTATTTTCAGGAATCTACAATGACAGTCGGAATCATGTCCGTTTGCTTCGACCAGCAGCCGATTGACATGCATGTGCGAGAAGGCTACCTGGCGGTACCTCTCGCATTCGGATCGATGCCGCCTGCCGTGGGGCTGCCCAACTGCTTGGGCGTCGTCTTCACTGACCTTCTGCAGGTCGATGACAATGAGCAAGGCACTGTTGCAAGTGCCCCGGTGAAGATCACTGACCAGAAGAATATCTTACCAGAGAAAACGGTCCCCACGGCCGTCGCCTGCTACGTCCATCATGTCCAAAAAAGGGGCCTGGTCCCTGCTGCTGCTCAGAAGGGGAGAAGAACCAACCGGAGGAGCCGGTATGATGCTGTTGACCGTCGTCTTTCCAACTCCGGAAAGACCATGATGATTGGAGGTGTCCGGGCAAACATGAATGGTTGCCCAAGGGAGGTCAAGCCGGATGTGATCATCCCGATGGTGCCCACTGCCAACAGATTCCAGACTCTGGCCGCCAGGCAGGCCAATTGGGAGGCTGCTGAGAGGAATCCGCTGGCGCCCAAGCCAGCGAAATACAAACAGGTCTGGCGACCGAAGAGGATTCAGAGCTGGGTTCCAGCTCGAGATGAGGAGAAGGCTGCTGAAGATGCTGTTGCCCGCTTCAGGGCAGAAAGCCGAAGAAGAGAGGGAAAAGAGACAAGAAATGCTGTTGCTGCTCCCCCCAAAGCCTGGGACAGAAGAAATGAGAGAAATGATGAAGAAAGAAATTTGACTGCTGCTCGCCCCATGATGAGGGGCAGAAGGGATGAGAGCAAGGAAGACCTTACTGTCATCCGTCCCAGGGCTGGGGGCAGAAGATGGCAAAGAAAGAAATATGATGCTGCTGTCAACTGCTGCCGAAACGGCAATGTGGGAATGAGCGAACCAGTCACGGTCGCCATCCCAAGAAGACCGAGGGCCTGTGCCAGACAGGCCGACTTGTTCAAATATTCCAAAGCCGAGCATTTGAATGCTCAGGTAACAAGACTGGCCTATCAGCAGAGAAGCCAGGAAAGACTAATGCTCCAACCTGTGCCACAGAGGCACAATTCTAAAGAGATGAAGCAGATAGTCCAAGACTACTTCCACTACCTGGGGAGCTCTGCCCTCGGTCAACAAAGACTATCCCGTGCCTTGGGCACCAGAGGTGAAGAAAAAGAAGAAACACTTCGAGAAACGATGATCGGAGCCTCTTCCTCCGATTCAAATCACTATGAAGAAGGTCTCAGGGCCGGATATGACAAAGAAGACCTGTACCGGGAAGAAGCCAAAGAAAGAATATCAGTCTTTGACCAGCTCAAATATCCTGACCAGGTGAAAAGAAAGGTCTACAGGCGGAAAGAAAAAATACAAATCTTCGCCTGCAACATGGCTGGACTTGCCAGGGGGCAAGATATACTACCAACTCGGCCGGATGAACTGGTCAGGTTGGCTACTAGACCTGGTACTGTCACAAGAAGAGGCCAGGCCACAAAAGATAAGATGAAGAAATATGATGAAGCCCGCAACATCACCACCATGACAGTCAATGTGGTGACGACAGGGGATGAGGACAATCCCCTTATTGATGATGCTGAAGGGACTTCTGAAGATATGCAAATCCCATCAGCCTTGGATCCTATGGTCCAGATGATGTTCAGAAGATACCAGCAGGAGATCAATGCTCTCCGAAGGCAGCTCAATGAGAGACATGAAGCTACATCAATCTCAAAGCAAGCTGAACCTGCGGGGCAGACATCCAGCTCAGCAGAGACGGCTATCCCAGCTAACCCTCTCCTAGCTGATAAGGGCAAGACACCGAGCCAACCTATTCCACAGCAAACAGCAGCTCATCCCTCTGTGTCTCAGACACAGCCTACCGTGCCCATCTTGCGCGCCACTGTGATGACAACTCCTCACAGCCAGCAACAAGCTCACTTCTTTCCAGAAGACATAGATCCAGCTGTAGCCCACAAGCAGATGATTGAAAGAATTGTGGAAATGAAGCTGTCAGAAAAGACTGGTGGTGATGCTGGTACCTATGATGTGTACAAGGTACCGTATCCTCCCCAGTATGCTGCCAAGAGACTACCCCCAGGCGTCAGTAAGCCGCCGAAGTTCGAGAAATTTAATGGCCAAGGCTCCCCTAGGGAGCATATAGCCTACTACACTACAATCATGGGCGACCTAGCAGTCGATGAAGCTTATCTGCTCAAGTTCTTTGGCTCATCCCTCACTGGTTTGGCCTTTGAATGGTACTCAAGCCTGCCAGCTGGGTCAGTGGTGGATTGGCCTGATATGCAGAGAAAATTCCGCGACACATTTCATGTCACGGAAAGGGAAATCACGATAGCAGAGCTATATGCAACCAGGCAGAAGCAAGATGAAACTGTACTGGACTACATCAAAAGGTGGAGGAACTTAGCCATGAGATGCCGCAGACCTCCTCATCAAGAAGATGCGGTGCAGATATGCAAGCAGAGCCTCAGGAGGGAGGTGCTAGAAAAAATGAACGGTGTAGATGTTAGAACATTTGACCGACTGAACAATATAGTGGTAGAAGTCGAGACGTTCTTGTCCAAGCGTCCGACCGCCAATGTCCCCACCATGCCGAAGGGAAAATCCAATGAGCGACGGCCATCACACTCTGAGGCCAACACCGTCGATTTCAGAACCTTCGAGCAACAGAAGGGGAAGAAAGGGGCAGATGAAGCTCCCCCGCTGGCAGATATAGCAGAAAGAAAAGATAAAGTCTCTCTGAGAGACAAGATGAGAAAAGCATATTCCTTCCCAAAAGATAAGACGGCCGCACTGTTCAACTGGGCATACAAGTTCAATAAGGTAACATTGCCTGAACCCAAAAGACCAACAGATGCAGCAAAGAAAGATGATCCACTGTTCTGTCCATTTCACCGTGCGCTGGGGCACGCAATTGAAGATTGTTATGTCTTCAAAGATATCATGGAAGGAATGGTCAAGAAAGGTGAGTTGTAGCTGGGAGATTACCAGGTAAAGCCGCCCCATCCACATGAGCCTCCACCCTGGAGAATGGCTGCCAATATGATCTCAGTCTACCAACAGCTGCCCAAGGAAGCCGTTGAAGAATGCACCAAGCACACCTATGAAGCTTGCTTCCTCACCCCACAGAAAGATCAGGAAGGATGGCAGATGATACCCATAAAAAGCAAAAAGAAGACTCCTGCAGCCAGTACCAGCGGAGCAGTTATCCGGGGTGTTACCCCAAGGCCCGAGCCGCCTCCGATAAAGCCAATATGGCATACAACTGAGACTGGACCAGTCATCCGGATCCCTACTCACAACCGGAGGAGACAAACTCCCCTCCCTACACATAAAGAAGTAAGCCCTGCAGCCAGGCGTCTGCAGCAATATATTAATGAGCTTGATGAGTACGAGCAGAAGATACACAAGCATCTGCTGATGAAAGACTGCATACCCTGGGAACAGCTCGAAGAATTGAAAATCAAAGAGCAGCCAGAGGCAGAACAAGAAAAAGCTGAGAATGAACCCTTCTGGGGGCAGGAGCTAGCAAAGCCAAATTCCCAGAAGAAGAGGAGACGACCCAAGTCCAAGAAGGGAAAGAAGGTCACGACAGTACAATGTAACACTCTGTCGGTACTCTTTTCCTTGCCCGGGGAGGATGATGAGCCAGAAGCATCCGACGCCCCGCTAGAAGCTAACCATGCCGAAGCCTCCACCTCGGCCCATGCAACACGTTCTGGGAGAAGATGGGGGCGCCCACCACCAGCCAACCATAATATTATGTTCAGAGGGGAGCAACCCTATCAAATCCCGGAACCAGAGATACGAGGTGCCTAGGTTCCTCCCCCTGCCAGTCTGTACCAAGACAAAAAGAAGGCAGATGAAGCCCCTTCATTCCTGGAGTTCCTGTCCAGCTTAGAGAATGAGCAACCGGCTCATACTGCTCCAGCTAAAAGCAATAAATGCCAGCAGACAGCCGCTAGAAAGTAGAAACAACATGAAGAAAATGAAGAAAGTAACCCTCTAGCAAAACCAGGGGCAGTCGCTACAGAAGAAGCCTTCCGGGAGACCGATGAAGAAGATGAAATTGGGACTGGGCAGCAAAGGCCACAGGCACCACATGAACCTCCAAGACCCCGATGGGCAGAGGAGATGAGACTATCTAATGTCCAGGTGGGCAGTCGAGTCATGAAAATGCTGAAGAAGCTCCCTACCAGATTCTCCATCTGGGAAATTCTCTCTCTGAGCGAAGAAGCTCGCCAAGCAATCGTGGATGCCCTGCAGTCTCCGGCACAATGTGAAGCACTCCTGGCAGAAGTGAATGCTGGGCCATCGGTCACCTTCACGGAAGATGATATGCTAATCCCAAATACCGGTCACAACAGATCGCTATATATGAGGGGCTCCCTGAACTGTCAGTCGCTGAGCAAGATACTGATAGATCCCGGGGCTGCTGTAAATATCCTTCCATATCGCATCTATCAGAAATACTACTTTGACCTGCAGCTTACCAAGGTCAGAGATATGAAGATTGCAGGGTTCAATCAAAAATGTGAAACACCTCTGGGGGTGGCTGATTTCAACCTCACACTGGGCGACCTCACTACCGTGGTACGATTCTATGTAATCGACTCCAACACCACGTATAAGGCCCTGCTGGGAAGATCGTGGCTGCACGAATATCAGATAGTGCCATCCACACTACACCAATGCATAAAATACTGCCATGAAGGAAAAGAAGAAAGGGTGTTTGCAGACCTACATCCCTTCGAAGTGTTCGAGTGCCATATGCTCGATGCATCCTACTACACTGAGGTGTCACAAAAGGATAAAGGAAAAGAAGCTGTGGTCAGCCAGAAAAAGCCGGCGACGAAGACAAGAAACTGGTCTCCGCCGCCGCCAAAAGGCTACATTAAAAAGCATGGAGTATCTCACATCTCTTATGCTGGTGATTTTGCTTGGATCACTCCTCCTGGCATACACCCAGATGATCCTGAAGAAAAAATGAAAGAAAAATACACACAGGTGGAAGTTCCTCAGGGTCTAGTCAAGCCCATAGCCAGCATAGAATACCAGACGGTGCTGCCACTAAAGACTATGGAAATCCCTCGCTTCTGCGAACCCCCTATTATATTCTACACCGGGGAGCCAGTCGAAGAAGATGATCAAGACTGTATGGCCCCTGAAGAAGCTGCAAACCTGATGGTACCGATTATAGGCTTGGATTATACTACCCAACGGGTTTCACAAATATTCTCCAAGATGCAAATGCCATCGATGCAGCCTGCTGCTCAGAAGAAAGCATTCAAGGAGCTATGGGATCCGCCTCGAGATAGCAAGGAACTGAGGAAGATCACACAGCACCCGGGACTGGGTTATACCCTGCAAGAATACTATGAAGCTGAGGTGGATGTCATCTCTGCCTTCTACCAGAATGAAGATCCCCCTGAAGTAGGATATGATCAATACCCCTTTGAAGATGAAGAAATTATGTATCAATCCATAACAGACAATGAAGCCCAAGACAACCAGCCGGAGCCAAGGATGTCTGATGAGACTAAGAAGGGTTGGTGCTGGGAGAATCCATCTTGCAAAGAGGATCTGTTCCAGGCCGAAGCACAGATACGGGAACCCCGGATGAAGATCAAGTAGCCAGAGAGCTGCAAGAGTGCTTGGAGTTTGGGCGCATTCTAGAAGAATTTCGAGCCCTACATAATGATGACCTCTCAGGGGAGCCCACATCAGAAGAGCCTCTAAGCACGGAAGACTCCACTTCAAAGTTTTCCGCTGAGCCAGTCACGTCCTCGGGGCAGACTGAACAGAATCCGGCCATATTGGCCTTATACGATGCACCAGCATCTGCCGATGATCGATATGATGAAACAGAAAATCGTGAGAATGAAGAAGATTATATCCCGGGAGGCTTTATTGATTTGCAAGAAGCCCCACCCGAAGTTGAAGACGGAGGCCAAGCCACCGTCAATGAGCTGATAGAAGTAAATCTGGGGTCAGCAGATGAGCCAAGGCCGACATTCCTCAGTGCACTGCTAGAGCCAACTGTCAAAGAACAGTATATTCGGTTTTTGAAAGAATTTCGAGACTGCTTCGCATGGACATATGATGAAATGCCAGGACTGAGTTCCGATGTGGCACAACACCGATTGGCGATAAACCCAGAGGTAAGCCCTATGAAGCAGCCTTCCAGGAGAATGCGTCCCGAACTGATAAATCAGATCAACAAAGAGGTCGACAAGCTGATCGATGTGGGCTTTGTTGAAGAGAACCAGTATACTACATGGCTGGCCAATATAGTGCCCGTGAAGAAGCAAAATGGGCATATCAGAATATGTGTAGATTTCAGGGACCTGAATAAGGCTTGCCCGAAAGATGATTTCCCAGTGCCGATCACTGAAGTCATGATCGATGCAACCACTGGCCATGAAGCCCTGTCATTCATGGATGGGTCATCCGGATACAACCAGATCTGGATTGTTGAAGAAGACAGAGTGCACACTGCATTCCGCACCCCGAAGGGGATATTTCATTATAAGAGCTATGACAAAGATCTTTGATGATTTGCTCTTCAAGAAAGTAGAGTGCTACATTGATGACCTGGTGGTGAAAACCAGCAGAAGAGAAGATCATCTGCAAGACCTGAGGATAGTGTTCCAGAGGCTGCGCAAATATGAACTCAAGATGAATCCTATGAAATGTGCCTTCGGCGTGTCCAGTGGAAAATTCCTTGGGTTCATTGTTTGTCATAGGGGCATTGAGATCGACCCATCCAAGATTAAGGCTATCCAGGAGCTCCCTCCACCAAGGAATCTCCACGAGCTGAGATCTCTACAAGGGCATTTGGCCTATATCCGACGAATCATATCAAATCTGTCGGGGAGATGCCACCCTTTTCACAAGCTCATGATGAAAGATGTACCGTTCCTCTGGGACGATGGCTGTCAGGAAGCCTTTGAGAAGCTGAAAGAATATCTCAAGACCCCTCCAGTGCTGGGGGCGCCTATTAAGGGCAGACCCCTGATACTGTACATTGCAGCCACACACTGTTCCCTGGGGGCAATGCTAGCACAGATAAATGAAGAAGGCAAAGAGCAGGCTCTATACTACCTGAGTCGGAGGCTGATTAGAACTGAAGAAAGCTACACCTATATAGAAAAGACATGCTCGGCACTAGTCTTTGCCATTAAAAAGCTCCGGCACTATATGCTGTCACATGAAATCAGATTGATATCTGCAGCAGATCCACTCAAATACATACTGACTCAGCCAGTACTGAAAGGCCGGTTGGGCAAATGGGCAGTAATTCTGATGGAATTCGATATCACATATATACCCCAGAGGGCAATAAAAGGACAGGCCGTGGCCGATTTCTTCACAGAGCATCCTGTGCCAGAGAATGATATGTTGGGGACTGAGTTACCCGATGATGAGACACTAGAAGCCTGCCAGGCTCTGTCAACTATGTGGCAGCTATTCTTTGATGGAGCATCTAGAACAGAGACCGACTCCGATGGAAAGACCAGAATACGGGCCGGAGCCGGTATTGTGCTAAGATCACCAGAAGGGGAGGTTGTGCATACTTCCTGTTCTATAAACAAGCCCTGCACCAATAATGAAGCCGAATATGAAGCTCTGATAATCGGGCTATGTATAAGCCTCAACATGGGTATCCAGATGCTTCAGGTATTCGGGGATTCAATGTTGATAATAAAGCAAATCCAAGGGGAGTTCGAAGTGCGAAAGCCGGAGTTGAACCCCTACCACCAAAAAGCTGTGCGCCTCATGGCAAAATTCTATCATATTGAGCTCAAGCATGTGGGCCGTGGACATAATGCCCAAGCTGATGCACTGGCAAAACTAGCCAGCTCAATAGCAGTCCCACCAAATGAAACACTGAACATTGTTGTTATAAATCAGCGGCAGGTCCCCAGCATGCTAGAAGAGTGCCCCGAAGAAAAAGAAGTTGCTACTATCAGTACAGAACAGGCATCTGATTGGAGACAACACCTGCTACAATGGTTTTTACACCAACAGCTGCCGCAGAAAAGAGAAGAAAAGATGAAACTTCTAAGGATCAAAGATTCTTATGAATTCAGAAATGGAACTCTGTTCCGAATAATGGCAGATGCACGCAAGAAGATTTTGCTCCGCTGCCTGTCTACTGAGGAAGCTTGGCAAGCAATGAAAGAAACACATGCTGGGACAGCAGGTGCCCACCAGGCCGGTCCAAAGATGAAGATAGAGATTAAGAAGCTGGGCTACTACTGGCCCACCATGTTTGAAGACTGTTGCAAGTTTACAAAGTCATGCCAGAAATGTCAGGAGCATGCTGTTGTGCCAAGAAGGCCACCTACCATTCTGCACCCTACAGTCCCTAGCTGGCCATTTGCACAATGGGGAACTGATGTAGTCGGGCCATTGCCAACTTCCTCGGCCGGACATAAGTACATACTGGCCATAACAGATTACTTCTCCCGATGGGCGGAAGCTATAGCATTAAGTTAAGTGACTGGTGAGGTGGTCTCCAGATTCATCAAGCAAAACATTATCTTCCGGTTCGGGATCCCCAACCGAATAATATCTGATAATGGAAGTCATTTCAGAAATCAGAAAATCTATCGGCTTGCCGAGAAGTACAAGATTGAATGGAGAACCTCCACGCCCTACAATCCACAGGCAAACGGATTGGCAGAAGCTTTTAATAAGACCTTGTGTACATTGCTGGCCAAAGTCGTCAGTTCCAACAAGAAGGACTGGGAAGAGAAAATGTATGAAGCTTTATGGGCATACCGCACCGTCTTCAAAACACCTACAGGGTGCTCACCATACTCATTGGTGTACGGCTCGGAGGCAGTAGTTCCACTAGAGCTGGAAGTCCCGTCACTCAGAGTGGCAGTCCAATATGACTTGGCTCATGGCGAACAAACCAATGCAGAAAGAAGATTACAAGAATTGGCTGAATTGGAAGGGAAGCGCCTCCAAGCTCAGAAGAATATCCAGATGTATCAGGCCCGCATGGCCACTGCATTCAACAAACTCGTAAAAGGACGAGAATTTAAGAAAGGTGACCTTGTCATGGTCAAGAAAAGAGATGTCATGGCGTCCAACCCAAAAGGAAAGCTAAATCCTAATTGGGAAGGTCCTTATGTGATACATAGGGTCTACGAAGGTGGGGCCTATATGGTTGTCAACCATCGAGGGGAGATCCAATTCTCGCCACTCAACGGAAGGCACCTAAAGCTGTATCATGCTGCACAACCGACATTCTCCGAATAATCGGGCCAAAAGCTACCCTTCTTTCTTGGTCTAGTGGCACTCCGCCCTAACCAAGCTACTTCTTTCTTAGTCTAGGGGCACTCCGCCCCAACCAAGCTACCCTTTTCCTTGGTCTAGCGGCACTCCGTCCTAACCGAGCCACCTCTTCCTTGGTCTAGCGGCACTCCGTCCTAACCGAGCTACCCTTTTCCTTGGTCTAGCGGCACTCCGTCCTAACCGAGCTACCCTTCTCCTTGGTCTAGCGGCACTCCACCCTGACCAAGCTACCTCCTCCTTGGTCTAATGGCACTCCGCCCTAACCAAGCTATCCTTTTCTTGGGTTAGTGGCACTCCGCCCTAATCGAGCTACCCTTCTTTCTTGGTCTAGTGGCATTCCGCCCTAGCCAAGCTACATCCTTCTTGGTCTAGCGGCACTCCGCCCTAACCAAGCTACCTCTTTCTTGGTCTAGCGGCACTCCACCCTAGCCGAGCTACCTCATTTCTTAGTTTAGCGGCACTCCGCCCTAGCCGAGCTACCCATTCCTCGGTTAGCGACACTCCGCCCTAATCAGGCCACTTCATCTTGGTCAATGGCACTCCCCCCTGATCAAGCTACCCTCTCCCTGGTTCAATGGCATCTCGCCCTGCCCAAGCTGCCCTCTCTCTCAGCTCGCATACCAAATAAAAAAAAAGAAGAAAAGAAAAGAAAAATGGGGTTAAAAATAGTGATACCCCGCCAGTCTTGTTCAGATATTCTGAACAAGGGCAAAAAAATGACCAAAAACCCGGCTGTGGTGAAAACCCGAAAGGGCACTGCAGGCAAAATCGGGTACCCCGCCACGTGAAAACCTGAAAGGGCGCGTGGGCAAAAGCAAGAGGGGGCTGGCTCCGGTGAAAACCCGAAAGGGCACTTGGGTCAGTAATGTGGTAATCCTAAAGAAAAGCCTCACCTCCCGCCATAAAACTCCTCGTCAATCGACCGGCGCCTTGCCCGATCGACGATTAGACCCACTCAGTATAGGCCCTACGTTTATCCTGATAAAAGCCCTCATACCTTGTCCCAGGTCCCACCGTGATGAAACCTGCTGCTGATCAATGGGCACACTCACCCGATCAGTAATGAAACCTGTCCGGTTTAGACCTTACGTCTATGCCGATAAAACTTATGAAATCCTTGCATTGGTATAAACCCAATACCGATGATGAAACCTGCTGTTGATCGATTGGTACACTGCCCGGTCAATGATGAAACCCATCCAGTTTAGACCTTACGTCTATCCTGATGAAACCTATGAAATCCTTGCGTTGGTATAAACCCAATACCGATGATGAAACCTGCTGTTGATCGATTGGTACGCTGCCCGGTCAATGATGAAATCCACCCAGTTTATACCTTACGTCTATCCTGATGAAGCCTATGAAATCCTTGCATCGGCATAAACCCAATACCGATGATAAAAGTAGTCACTAATGGAGCAGCACATCGCCTGATCCGTGCTGAAGTCCCAATTCAAGAAATATATATACGTATATATAAATAAAAAATGGGGTTAAAAATAGAGATACCCTACCAGGCTTGTTCGGATATCTCGGACAAGGGCAAAAATGGCCAAAACCCAGCTGTGGTGAAAACCCGAAAGGGCACTGCAGGCAAAATCGGGTACCCCGCCACGTGAAAACCCGAAAGGGCGCGTGGGCAAAAGCAAGAGGGGGCTGGCTCCGGTGAAAACCCGAAAGGGCACTTGGGTCAGTAATGTGGTAATTCAAAAGTTCCATGCCAACAGGCACGCTACCTTTACCTCCCTTTCACTAATGAAACCTCCCGTCGGTCAGTCGGCTTCATTCCCCACCAATGATAAAACCCTTCCGGGATAGACCTTACGTTTATCCTGGTAAAATTCACATACCCTCTTTCAAACGTCCCACCGACAATGAAACCCATCACCATTCTGATGAAGCCTGTCCAGCTCAGACCTCACGTCTGTCCTGATGAAGCTTACGCATTTCTTGGCAAGCCTCACCTGCGATAAAACCTGCTGGAACAGACCTTACGTCTATCCTGACGAGACCTACGCCTCTACCGACTTCCCACTGTTGATCGATCGGCACCCTGCCCGATCAATGATGAAACCTTGCCCGATCAATGATGAAATCCTGCCCGATCAATGATGAAATCCTGCCAGTTTAGACCTTTCGTCTATGCTGATGAAACTCTTCTTTGCGTCGATATAAACCCAATATCGATGATGAAACCAGTTGTTGATCGACCGGCACCTTGCCCGATCAATGATGAAATCCTGCAGTTTAGACCTTTCGTCTATTCTGATGAAACCTATGAAATCCCTGCATTGGTATAAACCCAATATCGATGATGAAACCAACTGTTGATCGATTAGCACCCTGCCCGATCAATGATGAAACCCTAGCCAGTTTAGACCTTTCGTTTATGCTGATGAAACTCTTCTTTGCGTCGATATAAACCCAATATCGATGATGAAACCAACTGTTGATCGATTGGCACTTTGCCCGATCAATGATGAAACCCTATCCAGTTTAGACCTTACGTCTATTCTGATAAAACATATGAAATCCCCCTTGCATCGATATAAGCTTAATATTCATGATGAAGTCAACCGTTGGCTGATCGGTACATCGCCCAGCCAATGATACAATCTGTCCAGTTCGTACTTTATGTCCGTTCTGATGAAAACCCCATACCCTTTTTCAATGTCCCATCTGCTATAACCTCTACCCAGTCTAGACCTTTCGTCTAGTCCGATGAAACCTCTTCTTTCACATTTCTGCAAATTGTCTCCCTCGTAGCACATATTGCCAAGAGGGACGATTGCTGCTACCAACAGAACCCGGTTTAAGCACCTCCCCGGATGCCGTCACGCGGTGGAGCGAGTTCCCCATCCTTTCTCTGAGGGGGTGGACGCTCTCCTGCCAAGTACGGGCCATTCGCATGAGGAATTGCTAAAACCGCTACCCCACTTCTCAAAGTGATAAAACCACATGCAGAAGAAAATGGATACGCGTGAAGCCAAAGATTTCTTTTCATTAATAAGTGAGTACATAAAGGGCCCCGAGGGGACGTTGTATCGCAAAAGAGTACAAAAGAAAAAGAAAGAGAAGATGGTTCATGGCTGCCTGAAGATATCCTCGAAAGCCAGAAGACCCACATAAGGGGCGGCTCCCAGTTCATGAAGACGAGCCTCCTCCTCCTGCAGTCGAACAGACTCATCTTGAAAGGACGCCACCTGCCCCTCTAATAGAGCTGCTTCTTCCTCGAGCTGCGGTCGAGAAGTTGTTAGCTGCGGCAGCTCAGCTCGGAGATCAGGACAGTTCAGCTTCCAGGGTAGTTATCCGATCGCGCACAAACTGCTCCCGCTCCGCCAAAGACTGCATTTGGCACTGCCGCTCCTGAAGAATAGAGTTCGTCTTCGCCAGCTCGGATTTGCATTCCATTCTTTGCAACTTCAAAGTCGCCAGTTTGTCAGACATGATATGTGTCAAGAAATCCCGGCGATGAACAAATTTTAACAATAAAAGAATCCGCTGGGCCCATATTTCTGTGGGACATCCCATCGCCTGCAAGCCGACGGTGAAGCGCTCAGCTATCTCCTTCAACTGTGGATAGGTTAGTCCGGGCTGGGACTCCACTAGCTGGCGCAGCATGCCCAGATGTTTCCAGACAAAACTCTCAGGTGAAGTAAAGCCAGACATAGGAAGAGGAGCTACTTCAAAGGTTACTTCACTATCAATGTCCGCCCATAGGGTAATATCCGGCTGTGAAGAAGAAGATGGGAGGTCTACCGAAGGTACCAACTGAGCTCTCCCTACAACCTCTGGCGTGGCCAAGAGATCTTCCACTTCCATCTCCTCGGAAGCGGCCGTCTGAATACTCCCGGATGCAACTTCAGGCACCTCCTCCTCAGATTCTGAAAGTATGGAGATAGGATCCGGGGCAGTTACAGGCAATACTCCCAGTTCCGCAGCAGCTACCTCTCCTTCTTCCATCTCCGCTTCGGTGGCCAATTCCTTCAACGTCGAGGCCGCGGAGGCCACAGTCTGAAGAGGCAAAGGTTCACCCTCCATGATTGATGTTGTGGGAATTGTTGACTCAGGAGCAATGGTCATCACTGCGGCCGGTATGAAAGCAGAACTTCTGGCTAGATCAGCTTCGGATCTGAAATCTGAAGCCCTGATAGGAGTGCATCTGTCTCCTGAGGCCCCCAGGTCCAACGATGCTAAATCTGTTGAATACTGTATTCGCATTGGAACAGGGCGAATGACCTCATAAGCCCCCATGCAGGATAAAGGTAGAAAAGGGACAATAGCCCAGTTTGCAGAAGAAGCCTCCATAAAAGTTGCAGTTGTGTCTGAGCTGACGGTGATAGGGCCCTGAGACCAAAGCAAAACAACCTTCAGCACTAAATGAAGATGCAGATGAAGCAGCAAGCCTGAAAGGGGACCCACCTTTGAAGCAGGGTTCGCATCCTCGAAGTGGGGCGAAAGAGGAGGAAACTCCGAAGTTGAAGCGACAAAGAGTGAAGATATGTCGATCTCGGTGTCGAGCCCGGCAAACTCCTCTTGCAACTCCTCCTCGGAAGATGGCACCAGCAGCTTAGCAGGCTGAAAAGACAGAGCACCTTTTGCAGGTACAGGCGGGGCTTCTGATTCAGGAGCATCCCCCTCACTGTCGCTGAAAGCCACTTCCTCCTCATCAGAGACGGTTGTAGAGCTACCCGATGATATTTCTACCCTGGCTACATGCTGTGGGGACCCCTCTAAAGCATGTCGGGATGTGGACCGGGTAATTATGCGCCTGGCCGGAACAGTACCCCACTTCGACTGAGTCTCGTGACCCTCCGGAGGTTGAATCGGCTCTTCTGTCATCCTTTCAACCTCAGCCTGCTCCTCGGCTGCCATTTCAACAGAAAAGCGATCTCTGAGGGTTATAGTAGAAAAAGCAATAGAAGTGTGAAACAGATGAGAAATCACACTTACCCCCCGCCTCACTAGCCGGCGTGGGGGAAGGCAGCCTGGTCTCTGCGTCGGAGGGTGCCACAATTGGCTCTTGAGCTGCGCAAAAAGGGAAGGGGTCAGAGTCGAAGACTTCTTTGGAAATCTGCAAAAGATGATGAAGAATGCAAATGCAAGCTAATGATGTTACCCTGAACCGGTGTCTGAGCAGCCTCCCTTTGCAACTCAAACTCATCGAATGAAGGAATGTCGGGGAGAGGGGTCCCAGTGTCCATCGCCACCGAAGTCGACTGCTGAACATGGGCCTTTTTGGCCTTCCTAGCCTTCCCAACTGTAGCCTTGACTGCGGAAGCCTTCCTCTTCTTGCCAGGAGGCAGGGGAGTAGTGGTCGGTGCTGCAGCCGGGACTTCAAAATAAGTAGGCTTCTCGGCCTGCGCAATAATCTTTCTATAGAGCCCCTGCCGCTTTATATCAGGCCGGTCTGTTGAAAATGGCAGAAGGGCGATGGGATCAGTGGGTGCGAAATTCAGATGCTAAGCAGAAAACACTGTAATCAGAAAAGAAGAAATCTTACCTGCCGGGCCGTCGTAGAATACAGAAAGTGGCCAGTACAGATAAGCTACCTCCTTGGAGCGGGAAGCAGCCTCCTTGATGAGCCAGCACACATCACCAAATATCTGGCACTTCTCTACTAAAGCTGCCAGATCATTATGGCCGTGAGAGTCAAGGCATCGAAATAAGTCAAGATGGTCCATGCCCCAACCATCGACATAATGAAATGATATAAGCAGTGGCTTGTTCAATATGCCAGCTATTGGGCTTTCTGCAGATAATCCATGCAAATTCAGCAGAATGAACAGCCAGGACGTTTGCCTATAGTACGTCTGAGTTCTATCTTCTCGGCGTACAAACGTCCTATATGGATGAAATTTATCAATTGGACCCTTCCAAGGAGCTGCTGTCGGGAGCGGCTCTTCAACAGGGAATGGGTACTGCTGCTCCTCCAAGCGAGCGCCTCCCACACGGCATAAATGCTTCAAGGTCTTCAGGAAAGTGTCTTCATTGATAGCAGCAAAGATAGGGACAAGCGGCTCAGAACTCTTTTCCTTCAATGCCCGACGTTGAGTCAGATAATTCTCCGCCTCCCTCGGGTGCTGTGAGTAAAGTTTCTTCAAGTGGGCCTCAGGAATATCAAACACCGGCCCAGGTTGCTGTTTTAGGAAGGAGCGCTCTGCCACATCCCAGAAGGCACCCCTACCGTCCCTGTAAAAACTGGTCCGGATATTCCACCATTTGATATATTCTGGTGTTACCCGGGGAACACGGTTAGAAATAGTAGGCACCCTGAAAACTACATCATCCTGGCGATGATAGAAATCCCACCACAACCGGCCCTCGCCAACAATGATGGACCCGTGCTTGGCCCGGCTATCCAGGGGAAACTGGGCAACTGAGGTAGGAATATGCTGGTCGTAGCCGAAGTTTCGCCCAAATCGGAATGGATAGTATGGCTCCAACAGAAGCAGGCCACCCTTCCTGTAGACCAAAACACTGGGCCGAATTGCCATGGCCCATCTCACCAGCTCCGGTTCCAGGATTGGCCGGGCAGTGTTGACTCCTGAGACAGGATGGATATATGTCTCTGTCTCTTCTAGCTTGCACTCTCTCTGAGGATCAATCAAAGGAGCTGAACCTGCCGCCAAGCTCCAGAAATGTATGCTGCCAGGGGTGTCCACCGGTACCCTTATCAGTCGGCCCCTTATTTTAAACAGCTGATCATAAAAGGGACCAGGCTCAGCGCTGGCAAATTCAACCATCCTGGGTAACACTGTATCCGCCTGCAAGGTTCTCGGAGCTAATTCAGGGAATATACTGCAGACCCAGGCGTTGAAGAAATGAAAAGGACCCACGGTCCTCAAAGAACGGGGAGTCCGATGCTTGTACAGGTCTCCCAAAGATTTATATATCAAACACAGGGCCACTGGGTAGAGCGACAGCTTCATCCCCCATGCCATCTGACAAGCTGGATATATGGCCTCTGGCCGAATAACTGTCTCGTCCCCTTGTGGGAGAGCGAAAGTGCACAGCCAAAATGTGAAATAAGCCACACAGTGTGTGATGGGGTCTACGCCTGCTGGGTTGGGACCACCGCTGCCTGCACGGCGCAATGAGGATGGCAGCGCCGACTTATAGCGAGGGGCCCTTATCTGCTTGCTAGCAGCCGGACCCATGGAAAGAAAGTCTGCATACTTCAGGGGACCGTCAAAGAAATACTGGATCCACTGCCCTATCCGGACCCTCAGTTTGCTGCCCTTCTCTCGGGGTTGATAGCCTTTAGAGGACCCTCTGCTATACGCCAGACAGATGGAGCGGTATACCTTCATCAGATATCGATATGAGAAGCCAATGGAATACTTGCCCTCGCCATCAGAGCTATCCTTCTCGGAATCTGACAAGCAAACTTCCTCATACGGCTCGCCATCAATGGGCAGGCCGGAGAGCTGTGATAAACTCCAGAGGTCCAGGGATGTCTCCCCCTCTGCTGTATAGAAAGTGTTGAATAAAGGGCAGAACACTTCAAATATTCCACAGCACAACCCTCGGGATATGGGATACCGGAATCTAGAAGCGAAGACGCTGTGATACACCCCGGCTCTGATCAGCAGAGGGGCATATTCCTTTAGAACAAACTCGGTAAACTCCACTGATCCTACTTGGAATAAGTGTGCGTCAGTGATTTTGGTATCCCCGAACCAACCAGCGGCCAGATGGTACTTGAACTGAACGGCCGAACAATTCAGCACGAAGGGCTCTTTGCGATATCCCCACTTCAATGGTGCCAAGAACATGCCATAGCCGGGCTTCTCCCTATGAACTCGGCCGCTAGCATTATCCCACCGGGCAGGTGTGAATTCCGGGGCCCGGGCCAGCATCTTCTTCTCTGGTTCCAGCTCCGATATGCCGAGGACTGCATCCCAGTCGCGCTTTTCCCCAGGAAGATAGATGGCCTTGCTGCGATACACTGATTCCTTCAGACTATCTCGCTCAGCAAGGATGGCAGCTTCAACTACGCGAGCTATCCGGTAGTCTCGCATGCCGCCTACTGTGAAAGTCCGGATGAACGGCATCAAATGTCGGTCCTTCGGATGGTCTGGCCGATAGCCACCATCCCGCCTGAAGCATGTCTCGGTCGCCGTGGAGTATACCCGGGCCGTCGACACTATGTCAGTCTCTGAGTCAGATGACTCATCGACTGAAGCAATCCTGTCGTATCTGAAATCCAGGCTGTGCACATTCAGCCAATTTACTGTGGCCCGAGATATGTCTGGCTGGGCCACTGAGCTAGCACCAATAGCTCCGGAAGACGCAGCATCAGAGCTGGAAGCCATTACAGTGCCTGCAGTCGGAGAAAAAGTGTGAATTAAAAGCCAGTCTTATAAAGATTGTAACATGAGACTCTATGAAAATTTCGGCAGCATCTCCCCTTATTCAGGGTCTGTCCAAGGAGAATAGGGAGTCACCAACCAAGAGGGGGTGATCCCGAAATAAAAAGGGATTAAATCCCAAAATAGCGTCCTACCCGGGCGAAATCCAACCAAACGGGAAGAAGAACGAGAGCGGCCGAGAGGAGAAGGAGCTCCCGCCGATGAAAGAAAAATGAGGAAAGAGAAAGAAGAAGCAAGAATGAAGAAAAAAGGCTCTCGGCGCCTTAATATAGGGCCCGAGGCAGATGGGTTCTCGGCGCGGCCAAATGCGCGCCAAGAACCAACCAGGCCGAGAGCCCCCGTCGGCCAGAAGGCGCGCCGAGAACCCCAGGCCGAGAAGCCCTGGCAGAGGCCCCCTTCCGCCAGGGCGCGCCGAGAAGCCCCGGCCGAGAGCCCCCTTCGTCCGCGTCGAAAAGCTCCGCGCCGAGAGGTCCCTCGCGCCGAGAAGCTTCGCGCCGAGAGGCTCATGCCGAGAAGCCTATGGCCCTGTGCCGAGACGCTCCGAATTGCTGAAAATAAAGAAAATATGAAGAATGAAAATATGAAAAGGGAAGATAAGTGTGCAAAGTATTGTTGCATCAAGATGATCGGGTCTGAGAACCCGATTAAAAACAAATTGAGGAAGATACCCTCGAATGATGAAAGACACCTGCAAGCCCCGTGCCGCTTATTCTGCGCTTACGCCGCCTGCAGGTGGGGGGCATTTGTTGACACCTGGAAAATGAACAAGGGTGAAAACATAATTGAAAAGAGGGTCGGACCAACAGTGAAAGACCAATGATGAAGCTCATCAACTGTCTACCCGGCTAAAACCCTTGTCGGCAAATCTGATGCCCGGTGCCAATGTCACTCAGACGGCAGCACTGATAAAGCAGCAGTCACTCGACTGATGAGACCTTCCAGCCCTTTAATGAGAGCTGTACTACCGTTTCGTCCAAGAATCCACGGATGATATGTCAGGGTAAGTCAGATGTCGGCTTACTGACAGATGTAATATAAGATGAAGATGAAGCCGGTACCGGCAGATGAAGATTGCAAAGGCTTTTGCAAAGTCAGAACACAAGAGGAATCGTCTCCACAGATTATATACCCGGCTGAGGTCTTCCCAGACTAAAGCTGATGTCCGAGCTCGTCACCATTCAAGTGACGGTGTCGATAAGATAATACCCGGTTTTGTCACCATTCAGATGGCAATACCGATGAAACCCCTGTCTACGGACTGATGAAACCCTTGTCTACGGACTGATGAGACCCCTGTCTACGGACTGATGAAACCCTTGTCTACAGACTGATGAGACCCCTGTCTACGGACTGATGAAACCCTTGTCTACGGACTGATGAGACCCCTGTCTACGGACTGATGAAAACCTTAATAATGATACAAGCTGTGTCACCAATGGAAGACCCCTTTTGGGTAATGATGCCCTTGAAAGACCCAAATGGGCCTGTGAAAGTGGCTAAAAAGCTTTAATTGGGCCTGCAAAGGATGGCGCCGAGAGCCACTTGCCAAAGCCCAAAAGATGGCGCCGAGAGCCACTTGCCGAAGCCCAAAAGAGGGCGCCGAGAGCCACTTGCAATCGCGCCGGGAAGCCCCATTTGGGGCGCACCGAGATGAAGCCTGCTGAGAAGGGGGGAAACGGGTATAAAAACCCTCTCCCTTCGAACAGATGGATGCCTGGCGAGCGGACCAACTGAGGGGGGGACGAACAGAAAAAGAGAGAGCCACCAAAAGAGAAGATAAGAAAAGAAGAGAAGATAGAAGAATAGAAAAAAAAAGTAGAGAGAGAGAGAGTCTCCTGCAGCTGAGAGAAGAGAAGAAGCAGAAGAGAAGAGGAAGCAAGCTTCAGGTGGGCTGTCCCGGGGAGGGAGAGGGGTCAATGCTCCGCCCTCCCCACGCTGTCTTTTCTTTCTATTGATGTAATCTAGCGAGTTTTCTTCTCGATTTATCAGACGTAGTTAGCGAGGTTTAGGTCTCGAGCTCCGTCTGTCTCTCCACTTTGCATTTCTCTTTTACAGTCAGTGTAAAGCTTCGAGCAATGTAATGAAATATCAATGAGACCCATTCGGGGATCTACTGATTAAGAGGTTTGCCCCCTTTGGCTGAAATATCTGCTCTCCGCTCCCCCTCGTATGATCATCATTTATGGGAAATGGCTAATGGTTCATACGAACCTTCTCTGTAGAGGCGTAGGAACAGAACCCCTAACCTTATCTAATAGGTTACTGGGTTCTGTCGCCTCCCCTCTTCCTACCTCAATGGCAAATCCCTCGTGTCCGTGCGAGCTTTCTTACAAGGCCCCTCAAGCCTCCTCCTTGTGCCGTTCAGGACCAGAGACATCAATCTCTTGGATTCCTGAACTGCTGGCTATACGAGAGGACATGTCAGACCACTGCTATCCCTCGGATTCTAACGAATGACGATTTCGATCTCCCGACCCTCCATTCTAACCCCTTGGATGACTAGGGTCTGGAGTTTCGACGATAAAGGTTCCTCCGTCACCGGTTTTTAGATGCCATTAGGTTCGTCCGGGGATCAGAGACAGTCATCTCTTGATCCCCAGACGGCCGACGGTAGAAATAATTGAAGTCTTCAAAGATCCAGATGATAGTCTCGATTCTCCGTCGATTCTACCTTCCAGATCCCCCTTGGCCCTTCCTAACAGAAGCATCCTTGAAATCCCCCTCCTGCACTTCAAATCCGGCTTCAATCACAGTCAGAAAGCCCAGGAATCCCAGAAATAGAGTACCGTTTGAGCTCTAAAAAACCCTGAAATCCTTCCGCAAATCCACCTTCTCGGCGTGCAAAATTCCCCGTCGAGAGCTGTCCCGCCGAGAGACCCTCTCCCCCCAGCTAAACGACAAACCCTGCCATTCAAACCCTTTTCACGTGAGCCTCCATGCAAGCCTCCCGGCGCCAGGCTCCCGGCGCGGCCAGGAGCGCGCTGGGAAGCTCCACGCCGAGACCCCTTCCCTATAAGCCTATTCAAACCCCCCAGTCTACATGCTCCCGGCGCCACCTTCTCGGCGCGGCCAGGAGCGCGTCGGGAAGCCCCTGGCCGAGAACCCCTCTTTTGGCTGACTAAGCCACCGCCGAGATCCCCCCTTTTTTTGTTAAGGAGGCCACGCCGAGATCCCCTTTTTAAGCCAATAAACCCACGCCGAGAAGCCCCCTCTTTCGGCCAACTAAAGCCATCGCTGAGACCCTTCTTCTTGGCCAATTGAAGCCCAGTCAGGGGACCATCCCTGCACTACCATTTGTCAACCTTCTGATCTCTTCAGACATAGGCCCCGGGGATGTTCAGAGATCGTCATGGATGCCTTGAGAAGACACAGTAATGGGGAAGACCTCCCCTACAGTCCTCATTCCCGATCCGGATTTCACCCTTATGAACCCAAAGGGCCATGTCGTTACATGAGTTCTGAGGGGCTTAAAGGGGATATTAATCGATGGTATAAATGCAAGCGATGTCACGGGGCCCGGTGCCCATCCTCGTTCGGTCGTCATCCCGGCATTCCGTGGATGATGACCTATTCTCTCTTGGCATAATCCAAGTTGAGCGGACATGCTGCCGAAATTTATCCATATCCTATTGGGTAACTGTGATGTTCTCCCTCTCAACCCCGTCGGCCCACGGAGTTATGCCTTTGCATGCCCTCCGATGGTCCCTCCAAGGGGGATATAGATGTGCCATCGCACCCACATGGAGCGTGCCATGTCACGCCGGTCCCCATTCAGACTCCGAGTCAATTATGCCCGATCTTTTCCGGATCCTACTCTGCCACCGCATGGGTAGTTTCCTATTTCCCACTTGGCATAGTTCAAGCTGGTGGGAATATGCCGTCAGAGCTATCCCCTAAGATAACGAACCCCTGCTTCGTCTAATCCATTTAGCGTCTTGCAAACGAATGAATTCCGTTTCTTTTGAGCATGTGGTGTTACCGATGTCCTCCTCCTATCTTAGCGTTTAATCAAGGGTTGTCCTCCTTAGGGAGGACGTAATTAACGTCATAGCGTTCAGGGTATGACGGACTTCTGGTCCCGACTCGGACTTCACAATCGACTGACCACGTCAGATCGAGCGCACAATAAAATTGTCACCCCGGTGACTGGCACGCCAATCAACTAACAAACGAATAAATCAATAAATAATAAACAAATAAGATTTAAATAAGAGGATGATGAATAAAAATCCGCGTCCACAACTACTTCTATGCAACCTAGGTTCAGAACCTTCATAAACTAGAACTCATATGACCATGTCCATCCTATGATTGTTCAGCCTAGGGTCTACAGTGAACACACTTCTTTCAATGCCCGATGGACCAATAACTGGCACAAAAATTCTCACTATGTTAAGAACAGGAATGCCACACCAAAGAAAATGAAAACAAAAACTCAAAGTGGCAAGAAAAGATAGGAAGATCTGAAAGATAATAAATCCACAATTCAAGTCAAACAAATGTCGACACCAAAATAGTTGATGTCTTGTCTACATGATTTGACTGCTGCTATGGGGCCCAAACAGTCTTTGGTTCCAAAATTCTCTCCTTGATTTTGTTTGCAGATATGCCTGACAACCAACCACAACAGATGGTACCTTGACAGTGGTTGTTCCAGACACATGACCGGGGACAAAGGAAAGTTTTGTATGCTGATAGAGAAGGATGTGGGTCATGTTACCTTCGGAGGTAATGTCAAAGAAAAAATAATTGGATCAGGTAAAGTTGGTAAGTGCTCTTCATGCTGTATTGATGAAGTTTTATTAGTTGAAGGCCTTGCCTACAATGTCACGCCCCGAGCGCAGAAGATACCCGGGTCGTGGCAAGCTTATATAGAATCATTCAATCAGAGCAGTATACATATTTTTTTTTGACAAAAAGACAGAGTGCACAAATTATCTAAATCATAACTAAGATTAAATTCCCAATATGGTACTAATGTCCAAGATGACAATTATCCAAATAACCAAAAAGGTGAAAATTCTAATCCATGACATTCCTTATTCGAATCTAAACATTGGGCTACAAGCCTTAACAAGCTTCAGTCAACTAAACTGATATAACTAGAAATACAAAAAGGACTCAAGAAAATCAAAAGACACGACTAGCTGGAAGTAGATGATTGGTGACTCTAGCACTCTTCACTCGGTCTCATTCCCATTCATGTGGATGTCGCTATCCGAATTTCTTGAAAAATGTTAGGAAGTAACTGGATGGGCGAATTGCTCAGTAGGGATTACATCTCAAGTTCTAGTAATCTTTAAGTGATTTACATGTTACATGTATTACCAGTATAGCTATGCATGATGTACAAGTAAGAATAATCAGGTATACAGGTAAATCTATGCACGATGAATAATAAGAGATCAAGAACTGTATAAAGAGAGTATCGCGTGATTTCAAGTATTTGACCAAGCAGGATATCAAGAATTTTATAGATGTAGATGCCACTTTTCGGGCAAGCAGGAACTTATGTACAAGTAAAATCTCATGTACAAGCAAGTAAAATTCGTGTTCGAGCAAGTAATATCAAGTACATGTCAATATAATTGGCTATTTCAATCAAGCAAATATTTTGCCCTTTTTCGGGCCACGGAAGTCAAGTATCGCCCGTTCCGGGCCACGCAAGTCAAGTCAAGCAAGTAGAGAGAGTAAGTGTGGAGTGTCTCAAGTCAAGCAAGTCAAGCAAGTACTTCGGTGCAATGCCAAACACCGTGGTCAATAAACTCACATGGGCACAAGTACCTTCGGGCGCTCCTCCCGGGACCAGATCGGGCCCTATATGCACAGCATTTCATGTATTACTTTTGACAACCACTCTCATTTATAGTCAATATAGAATTTCAAGGGTTGCCATCGTAAGATATACACAAGGTAGATTTTCATGGAATGGAGTTCAAGGACTCATAATATGCAGAAAAATGAATTAGAGTTGTGTCGGTACAAACACGAGACAAATCAGGAATCAGGAATTGGAACGAAGCAGCTGACAGACTGAATTGGTGCCTGGGGGTTAACCCTGCTTTTAGGCAATTGACGATTGGGGGTCAGGGTATGTTTCAGTCAATTGGCGCCTGGGGGTTAGCCCCTCTTTCAAGCAATTGGCATCTGGGGGTTGGCCCATCTTTTAGTCAATTGGTGCCCTAGGGTTGCCTAGTCTTTCAAGTAATTAGTGACTAGGGTTACCCAGTCTTTCAGTGAATTGGCGTCTGAGGGGTGGCTATTCTTTCAAAAATTTTGATTTTTAGAAACTATATATATAGAAGGTAAATGGCGCCCCCTCAGAGAGGCTTCAATTAATTGAAGACTTCCTGGGGTGTCGCTATTCAATGAATTGGCGCCCTGTCTTGGGGCGCCAAATGCATTTGGGTGATTTACACCGGGCAGGTAAGTTATGTGACTTAAAACACTATTTATACCGTAAAAGTTTCTCGAAAACAGGAAGCAAGGACATGAACAGGTAGTGAAAATTCTCGGGAGTTCAGAATCATGCTCATGCAACATTGTTGGGTTTTAGTTCAAGAGATATAAAATTTCAAAGGCGGTGTTTATGTTTTTCTTAAAATGGAATTAGCGCCCCCTCAAGGTGTCTTCACTTAATTGAAGACACCTAGGGGTGTCGCTATTTGATGTAAGGGCTCTGGTCAATTGGCGCGCCTATGCAGTGTCTTCAATTAATTGAAGTCACTGCGGAGAGTCACCAATTGAGCCGTTTTCAAGTGAGTCATGCTTCGCATCAGAGAGGTACATTCTGAGATACAAGTTACTGTTCATATTTTCAGAGTTTCTTCAAATCAGGAATTAAGGACATGGACAGGTAGAGAAAAATATCATGATCACAAAATTATATTGATGCAACAATCTTATGGTTTAGTTCAATAGATATAGATTTTTGAATGCGTTGATTAATAGTTTCTGGAAATTGCTGGAAATTGAATTGACGACACTTCATAGTGTCTTCAAGTAAATGGCGCCCTGGCTTGGGGTGCCCCTTTAGGAAAATGGCGCCCTGGCTGGGGGCGCTATTCACCTGAGGGCTGGTCTTTATGGGTTTTTAAAACATGTATGTATCTCATGTAACAGAGGTTATATACTAGGGCTAAAATATGATTATTTAAGGCTGTAAAACTAGTGTAATAGGATATGTTCAAAACTCATAAAATCAGTATAACAGATTGTGTACAAAACCATATATAACAGGTGTAACGGGCTATTTAAAAATATGTGTAACATGTTATATACTTGGTCAGTTTTGATCACAATAAAGCCGGGTAATATAGCATGGAAGATGAGTTATTATAATTCTAAGCATGCATGCTACGTTAACCTATTTAGCTACTAGTTAGGTTAGATCTTAAGAACACCTGACTTTTGGAGGAGTATACGCGGTACAGATGAAAGAATAAGAAATCCAAGGAAGAAGCCACATGTCCTTCACCGCCGTAAAGCTCCAGCAGCAGGACATAGAGTGTAGAAAGACTCTCCTTCACGTCTTCCGAGGGAAAGAAGGGAAATATTCCCTTCTGCAAGTAGCACTGATAATGGCAGTAGCCTCTGCCTATGCTACGGAGGGAAATAGTTATAGGAAAAATCTAGTTGCCAATGCAAAGCATTGGTTTATTGCCTTGCGGGTCCGGTTGGGGAACAAGATCCTATATCATTATTGTCCATGGTAGAGGATGGTGCTTTGCCAGCTAAATGAGGTTGTTCGTGCCTCAACCTTCTAGAAGCACAGACGAAATGACACCCTTGTAAGGGGGCGTCCATTAATCTGGGTGGTCCTATTCATGAGAATGACGCCCTTGCAAGAGGGCGTCCATTTTTAGACAAAACTACAACTCTCACGTGTTGGCCTTCATGGTGTAAGTATATATTAATACTATAGTGGGATGGTGGCCCCATGGGAAATGACGCCTTCTGTGGAGACTTCATTTTTGGTGAATGGCGCACTGGTAAAGGGGAGCCCATTCCCTTTGTGTTGGAAAAGGAAACCCCACATACGTACTACCCATGTGTTGGCATAAAGTGATGTTGGGCTTGTACATTTATATAGTAGTCCTCATAAGATTTGGTTCTTTATATAAGGCCTTAATGTAAGATTCTTTAGGAAGAAGTTCACTACGTACTACCCATGATGGCATAAAGTGATGTTGGCTTGTACATTTATATAATAGTCCTCATAAGGTATGATTCTTTATATAATGCCTTCATGTAGGATTCTTTAGGAAGGAGTTTACTTTCTCTATTACTTTATTGGGGTGCTACACCCTCCCCCACTTAAAAGAATTTAGTCCCCAAATTTAACTGTATATACGGAGATAGGAAGGGTGTGAAATACTTACAACTAGAATAACTCCGGAAATCTTCTTTTCATAGACTCTTCAGTTTCCCATGTAGCTTCTTGTTCTAAGCATCGATTCCATTGGATTTTCACCATAGGGATTGTCTTGTTCCTTAGAACTCAAACTTCTCAGTCGAGGATCTTCATTTGCTTTTGCTCGTAGGTAAGGTCCTTTTGTATCACTAAGTCATTGTGATCAATGACATGGAAAGGATCGTGCACGTATTTCTTCAGCATAGAAACATAGAATACGTTGTGCACTTCTGATAGTTGTAGAGGTAGGGCGATGCGATAAGCCACCTCGCCTACTCTTTCCAGCACTTCGAATGGACCAATAAACCTTGGTGTTAATTTGCCCTTAACACCGAATCTTCAAATACCTCGGTCGGGAGATACTTTGAGAAAAACATGATCTCCGACTTGAAATTCTAGATCTCATCTTCTGTTATCAGTATAAGATTTCTGCTTGGACTATGCTATCTTTAGCCTTTCTCGAATAAGGTGTATCTTCTCGGTTGAATCTCTCACCATATCCGGGCCTAGAATTTATTTTTTACCAACTTCATCCCAGCATATTGGAGATCGGTAACTTCTGCCATAAAGTGCCTCGAAAGGTGCCATTTGTATATTGTCTTGATAGCTATTATTATATGCAAATTCAGCTAAGGGTAAGTGGTCATGCCAGCTTCCGCGGAAGTCAATAATGCATGCTCTTAACATATCTTCTACAACTTGATTTGTCCTTTCGGTCCGTCCATCTGTCTGGGGATGGAAAGCAGTGCTGAAGTTGAGTTTCGTCCCCAGAGAGTGTTGTAGACTTTTTCAGAAATGAGAGGTAAAGCGTGGGTCTAGGTCGGATACAATCGACACCGAGACTCCATGCAATCTAACCATCTCCTTAATATATAGGGCAGCAAGTACATCGACTGACCATCCACTTTTGATGGGTAAGAAATGGACTGATTTAGTTAGGCTGTCGATGATTACCCAAATTCCATCATGTCCGCCCCTAGACTTGGGCAAACCCATGATAAAGTCCCTGCCAATATCTTTCCACTTCCATTTGGGAATATCTAGCGGATGCAATTTTCCAGCGGGTTTCTGATGTTTCGCCTTCACTTGTTGACATGTCAGGCAGCGAGATACAAAGTCCGCTACCTCCGTTTTCATATTAGGCCACCAGAAAGTTCTTTTTGAGTCTTGGTATATCTTAGTGGCTCCAGGGTGGATCGTGTACCTCGATCGATGAGCTTCTTCAAGAATCTTCTTCTTCAATTTGGGACAGTTGGGCATACATGTTCATTCATGAAATAGTAATCTACCATCTGGTGTCAACTTGAAATCAAGTCTCTCGTCTAACTTGCTTTTTATCTTCACTAGTGTGGGATCTTCTTCTTGAAGCTTCTTAATTTCGGGTAGCAAATCTGGATGTGGACTCATGTGGGATATAATAATACACCCATTTTTCTCATCTGTGCTTATGTCGAGTTCAGAAAATTTCTCCAACAACTTCTGAAGCGCGTGATCTCGCGCTTGTCCTGAGCTGGGAGGATGATCACCGAATAGTGAACTGCAGAGAAAGGGAAACGGATCAGGAGGCCTAGGGATGGCTCCCTAGGGAAAATCCTCCGATGCCTAAGTCAGTAGAGTAATGGTGGAAGATATGGAGGGAGGTTGAAAGAGGTGCACGAGATCCCCCAACACCAAGGTGGTGAAGTGGTTCCTGCTCAGGGGATTTTAGGCGTGTATTGCCCTTACCTTCAACTGGAGGGAGTCCCTGGTTTATATAGTGTGCTCACCTTATGAGTCCCGTAAGCTGAGGAGTTTCAGGCGGGAGTTACGTCCTCATCGTGGGATCTTTACGTCCTCATCGTGGGATCATGGGTCCCTTATCCTCATAAACTCCTACTCATAAAGGGCTCTCAACAGCAGCGTGGATAAGCAATCGTTAGTCGGTCCGAGCATAAAAGGTGCCAACCCTGTCCGGGCGATAGGCATAGCTCGGATGAAGTCAGGTCGGAGTGGGCGCAGAGCGCTCGCCTCTATCCCGATGAAGGGATAACTCGGGCATGGGTCTTCCTCCATTCTGACGCTCGGGCCTTCCGAGCCTAAGGGCCGCCGAGGAAGGGTGGGATCCCGAGTAATCTTTATTGGGCTTTTTAGCCTAAGTGGGCCCTATGGGGCTGTCACTTGGATGAGCCGAGCCTCGTTTGGTCCTGATGGGCCTAGTTCGGCTGCTCTTAGATGGGCTATAGAAATCCCCCTCTCCACTTGTCCCCCTCCTACTCCCGAGCTTTAGTAAGCTCAGAAGAGTGGCTGTTTGGGATTTTGGACCAGCGTGGCTAAGGTGGGTGGAGATCTGGCGGTGTTAGGAAGCCATGTGTCGTGGTCACCTGGGCCCGTGTTAATGATGATCCTGACGGATTTGAACTGAAGGGGCCCCCTTTTCTGGGAAGTCGGAACGACATGCCTCCTCCCGCGTGGGGATATAGGCGTTGGGCGCTTGTTGTCATTCCAGACTCCCTCCATCTTTAGGGTTTTGGCTCTCCTCTGTTCTTGCTTTTGGGGCTCTTCGATGCGTCGTGAGGATGAGATGGAAGAGCAGAGGCTTGCAGCGGCGTTCGAGGAGTTGGCGGAGATAACCGCGGAGGCAGTCCGGCGGCTTCCTGCTCCCCCGGAATCTTCAGGGTCTGGAGATCGCCTTTCCTCAAACTCTTCTCCGGTTTCCATGGCAGACCAGCGCTCAGACGCTGAGGAGTGGGAGGACAAGCCTATGGTGAAGGCGCCGATTCCAAATTGCAGCGAACTGGGGGAGGCGGATGTGAGAAGGCTGGAGCACCAGTATCGCCTGCCCCATAAGTTCCGCTTTGTCGCAGCTTCCCCATAAGAGACGAGCCTGGACTCTCGTACAGGCCACATCTGTACTTTTCTTCTGTCATGGAAGGGTGGATTCCGCCTTCCTTTTGAACCTTTCGTTCTTCAGCTTCTCAATTTTTTCCTGTCGGCGCCCATTCAGTTGGTAGCTAACTCTTATCTCCTCCTTTCACCTTCCGCATCCTCTGCCGCCAGTGTGGAGTTCCTCCTTCCATGGACCTCTTTCATTATTTCTTTGAGTTGAAAGCACATCCTTCGGTCGGGAAGGGCTTCTATTTCATCCAGGCGAGGCGGAATAGAAGCTGTATCTCCTTGGCGGCGAAGGATTCCTCGCATAAGGGGTGAAAGACTCAATTCTTCTGGGTGGGGATTTGTTCAGTGGAGGAAACCTGGAGGTGCCCAGTAATCCCCAATTTCCACCCGAATATCCCTCCCAGGCAGGATGAGTTCCCTCCACATGTGGAGAAATACGCAGCCATCTTGCTGAAGCACCGCCAATCCACCGAAGAGCTGGTTACTCCAGAGAATATCGAGCGGTGTCTTCTTACGCGGCTGCATCCGTCGGGCTCAGGTGCCACAAACTAGGTTCTTCCTCTGAATGTGGGGATCATCTTTCTTTTCCTGAATATGTCTTCCTTTTCGTGCAGACACTAGGCGGGAGGCTCTGAAGGAGGCCGCAGAGGTGATCGACCTTGGCGATGACTCGACTGCTGATGAATCGGCTGCTCCCGTGGGTCGCTTCTGACCCAGAGACAAGGGTAAGAGAGCGGCCCAGGGTGAATCTTCCAGACCGCGGGGATCCAAGCGCAAGGATCCCGTGGAGGGTATGATCCGGGCTGCCGCGAGGGCCAGGAAGTGGGCCAAGAAGGTCGGGGTCGTACCCGCAGTTGAAGGTGACCTTACCGCGGCTCGCCCCTCCGTCGAGCATGATGGGGCCGACCCTACCGGGCGAGCTCTCCCACTCGCCGAGCCAGAGGGGGCCGAGGAGGTTGGGGCTGCCCCTGCGGGCGGCGACGATGCGGGCTCGGTTCTTCCTTTGGCCGGAACCGAGGGGGCCGAGGGTGCTCCTGTGACTGGCAGCGGTGCCGACCCGGCTCTCCCCTCGATAGGAGCCGAGGGGGCCGTGGCCGAAGCTTGCGCTGCAGGTGGCGGTGCAGGTGCCGAGCCGGTCCAAGTTGAGGGGTCGCAAGAAAATCCGGCCGAGGCGCAAGAGGCGACCGAGGCTGGGGCTCAATCCGAGCCACACGGTGGGGCACCAGGCGATGGGGGGTTCTCCATTTCGGCGGCCTTGGAGAGGCTTGTGTTGTGCCCCTGTGGTCATTTGAGTTATCCTATGGTCACTGGGGTCATTCGACATCATCCTATGGTCATATGAGTTCTGTGGTATTCTTGGTTTTGATAATGGCTAAACACTATTAGTCATTGATGTTTCCACTCTCATGTGACTAACATATGTGATGTTATGTTCATGACAGATATGCCAATGAATGGACAAGGCATTAAGTGAGGATGGCAAAAGTGAAAGCTCATTGATCGCGCCCAAGCAAGGATGCAAACACAAGCAAAAGTCGACACGTGATATTCGGCTCGTCACACATCCAAGGTCAATGCACAAAGAAGTACAGCCTAGAGAATCCAAGGCCAGAGACTCAGTTGATACCTTTTAGAATATCAAGAGAGATGCCACAGATATGAACGGGCTCCTAAAGGACTCAAGCGACGGAGCTAAAGCGGTTAACGGACCGACCTGGGATGAACAGGGGTCTGCCCAGCCAGTAGCGGTCGACCAGAATTCCCAGGGACCATCCGTTTGTAGGTGTTTCAGTAGCGGTCGACCGCCAGAAGCTACATGTCGACCGCCAGCCCCGATGCAGTCATGTTTGACTTCGATTTCCACCTCGAGGCCAGCCCCTTTCCTTGTATTTATTTAACCCCAAAGTCACCCAATCTTCCATAGATTATGGATATGGTCTAGGGGATGTCTAAGGACCATTCAAAGGTTATAAAACACATGCAAGAGGGTTAGAAACCCTAGTTGATCATTTGAGAAATCAAGGGAGGTTGCAAGGGTGTGTTCAAGGGAGAGTAGTTCGAAGTACTATAGCAGTGAACAATACTACGGGAAGAAGCTTCATCCATTCCAAGGGATTCAAGTCCAGATCTGAAGCCATCTCAACCTCCAAGGAAGCAAGAAGCAATCAAGACTTTCAAAGGTGATCTAAACTGCCTTCTTCATCCTCTTCATCAACTCAAGAAGATCAAAAGGAAGATCGAAGCTACATCCATCGTCTTCTTCATCAACTAGAAGAGATTCAAGGAAGATCATCTCGCAAGGAAGAAGACACCTTCAAAGCATCCGATTCAAGCTTCTGCAACTCAGACAAGATCATCTTTCTTTGCGCATACTCTATATCTTGTTTGAGTGATTTCATATTTGTTATCTTTTTTATTTCATACAATCGATTGAAGCTAAAGATCGTCCCTACCGGTGGTTAGTAGGAAGGCAATCAGAAGTTGTCTGATCTGCGGTGTTGACGTCCCTACCTGTGGTTAGCAGGAAGGCAATCGGAGGTCTTTCCGATTTGCGGTTCAGTGCGTGGCACTAGTGGAGCCTCACCGGATTTGGTGAGGGGTGGACGTAGGACTGGGGATTCAGTCCGAACCACCTTAAAATCTTGTGTGTTGTGGTTTGCTTGTATGATTGTTTCATTCTAGATGCATGCTTAGGTTCGAATCAATATATTACTTGCTCATCTTGTCAAGCGAATCACAGTGTTCTTCGATAAGCTAGTTATATTCTGCTGCAATTTATTTTATCTAGCTATATAGAGGGTTATATTACGAAAAAAGGGGCAGATCTATTCACCCCTCCCCTCTAGATCCGCTGACCACTACTCAACAAGTGGTATCAGAGCCTAATCTCTCATTATGGGGTCCAACAACCTTGAGGGAATTGGTGGATCAGCGTCCAAGGGTTTTCTACCTGAAGAACATTATGTGAACATGCCTCCTTATTTTACTGGAGCTAATTATCCCTATTGGAAACATCGTATGCAGGTGTTCATTCGCGCCCAAGACTACGAACTTTGGCGAGTGATCAGCAAAGGTCCGTATGAGCTGCCGGATGATGAGGACTTGTGGACCAAAGAACAAATAAGGCAATCCACTGTCAACTGGAGTGCTAAACACATCATGCAATGCTCACTCCATCCAGTTGAATTCTCAAGAGTGGCTACCTGCGCATCTGCAAAACTAATGTGGGACAAGCTAGAGGTAATCTATGAAGGAACCTCTCAGGTACGAGAAACAAAAGCCAACATTTTAGTTTCTGAATATGAAATGTTCCGCATGAAGCCTGATGAGTCAATTCAAGATATGTATGCCCGATTAACTGTGCTTACTAATAGTTTGACTGATTTTGGAAAGAAATATTCAGAGCAAGAAATTGTAAGAAAAATTCTCAGATCGTTAACTCCAGCATGGCACACGAAGGCAACCGTGGTTGAA
Organism: Amorphophallus konjac; assembly: GCA_022559845.1. Lineage (NCBI taxonomy): Eukaryota > Viridiplantae > Streptophyta > Magnoliopsida > Alismatales > Araceae > Amorphophallus > Amorphophallus konjac. Next base: position 110,645,905 of record CM040118.1, read on the forward strand.
GAATCCAGAGATATCGCAACAACTAAGGTAGATGAACTCATTGGATCATTGATGACCTATGAGATCAATCTCAAGAACAAAGAGACTGAGGCACCTAAGAAGAAGTCCCTAGCTCTTAAAGTAGGACCCAGAGGTCAAGGCTCTTCTGATGAAGGTGAGGATTCGGGAAGTGAGCGAGATGAGGATGACGTAGCCATGATCACACGTAAGTTCAAAAAATTCCTGAGAAAGGAAGGTAAGAGCTTCATGAGAGGAAGGTCAAAGGTAAGAAATGGTTTCAAATCAAATTCTGAAAACTCTAAGAAATCTGATAAAATCATTTGCTATTCTTGCAACAAACTAGGGCATTTCAAGAATGATTGTCCCGACAGATTCAGAAAAATCGACAAATGGAAGGGCATGAAGAAGAACAAGGCCATGGTGTCCACATGGAGCGATGAAGAAGAAAGTGATGACGGAACTAGCTCCTCGAACAAAGAAAAAGAAGATCTCTGTCTTATGGCCAAAGGTGATGAAGAAACTGAGGTAAATTATCCATTTGAAGATTATACAATTGATGATTGGGAGGAAGCATATATACAACTCATAGAAAAATATGAAATGTACAAAAAGGAGAATAAATCATTCAAAAAGAAAATTAACTCATTTGTGCATGATCATGAAATAAATGTCAAGAATGCTTCACTTGAAACTAAAATTGAGGATCTTAAGAAAATGATTGAGGATTTGGAAGAGGGAAGAAAAGAAATGGCTGACTTGGAAACTGAAAATGAAAATTTGAGAAATGAGATTGATAGCATCAAGCTAAAAATGCAAAGCTATGAAAAGAACAACAAGTTGAGTAATGAGAAGTACGAAGCTGTCAAACAAGTCAACATTCAACTTCTTCAAAATATTAAAAACCTATAAAAAGAGTTGAAGGATAAACAACAATCTTTAGAAAAGTTTGTGGATGGAAGACAAAACCTAGATGCATTGCTAGGAACTAGAATGAACCACAACAAAGATGGGTTGGGTTTTGATCCAACAAACAAAAGGCCATTTGGGGTAAAAAGTGTCACATTTGTTTCATCTTCCGAAGCTTCCACCTCAAACACAACTCCCACACAAAACCAACAAAAACAAAAGGAGAAAGGGAAAGAAAAGATTGAAGAGGCAGTCACTGAAATTCCCAAAAAGTCTGTCCAAAAGCCTAAGAAAGGTCGACCTTCCCCGCAGCATAGGTCAACACTTCCTCGGCCATTGCATGCTCAATCTTTCAGATGTCACCATAACTGGATTGCACATTCATATAGGCCAATACCATCATATTCTTGGGGCAATTGTGACCTCTGTGTGCATCAATCCCATAGGTGACAAAATAATCATTTTGCTATTCTTGCAATAAACTAGGGCATTTCAAGAATGATTGTCCCGACAGATTCAGAAAAATCGACAAATGGAAGGGCATGAAGAAGAACAAGGCCATGGTGTCCACATGGAGCGATGAAGAAGAAAGTGATGACGGAACTAGCTCCTCGAACAAAGAAAAAGAAGATCTCTGTCTTATGGCCAAAGGTGATGAAGAAACTGAGGTAAATTATCCATTTGAAGATTATACAATTGATGATTGGGAGGAAGCATATATACAACTCATGGAAAAATATGAAATGTACAAAAAGGAGAATAAATCATTAAAAAAGAAAATTAACTCATTTGTGCATGATCATGAAATAAATGTCAAGAATGCTTCACTTGAAACTAAAATTGAGGATCTTAAGAAAATGATTGAGGATTTGGAAGAGGGAAGAAAAGAAATGGCTGACTTGGAAACTGAAAATGAAAATTTGAGAAATGAGATTGATAGCATCAAGCTAAAAATGCAAAGCTATGAAAAGAACAACAAGTTGAGTAATGAGAAGTACGAAGCTGTCAAACAAGTCAACATTCAACTTCTTCAAAATATTAAAAACCTATAAAAAGAGTTGAAGGATAAACAACAATCTTTAGAAAAGTTTGTGGATGGAAGACAAAACCTAGATGCATTGCTAGGAACTAGAATGAACCACAACAAAGATGGGTTGGGTTTTGATCCAACAAACAAAAGGCCATTTGGGGTAAAAAGTGTCACATTTGTTTCATCTTCCGAAGCTTCCACCTCAAACACAACTCCCACACAAAACCAACAAAAACAAAAGGAGAAAGGGAAAGAAAAGATTGAAGAGGCAGTCACTGAAATTCCCAAAAAGTCTGTCCAAAAGCCTAAGAAAGGTCGACCTTCCCCGCAGCATAGGTCAACACTTCCTCGGCCATTGCATGCTCAATCTTTCAGATGTCACCATAACTGGATTGCACATTCATATAGGCCAATACCATCATATTCTTGGGGCAATTGTGACCTCTGTGTGCATCAATCCCATAGGTGACAAAATAATCATTTTGCTATTCTTGCAACAAACTAGGGCATTTCAAGAATGATTGTCCCGACAGATTCATAAAAATCGACAAATGGAAGGGCATGAAGAAGAACAAGGCCATGGTGTCCACATGGAGCGATGAAGAAGAAAGTGATGACGGAACTAGCTCCTCGAACAAAGAAAAAGAAGATCTCTGTCTTATGGCCAAAGGTGATGAAGAAACTGAGGTAAATTATCCATTTGAAGATTATACAATTGATGATTGGGAGGAAGCATATATACAACTCATGGAAAAATATGAAATGTACAAAAAGGAGAATAAATCATTAAAAAAGAAAATTAACTCATTTGTGCATGATCATGAAATAAATGTCAAGAATGCTTCACTTGAAACTAAAATTGAGGATCTTAAGAAAATGATTGAGGATTTGGAAGAGGGAAGAAAAGAAATGGCTGACTTGGAAACTGAAAATGAAAATTTGAGAAATGAGATTGATAGCATCAAGCTAAAAATGCAAAGCTATGAAAAGAACAACAAGTTGAGTAATGAGAAGTACGAAGCTGTCAAACAAGTCAACATTCAACTTCTTCAAAATATTAAAAACCTATAAAAAGAGTTGAAGGATAAACAACAATCTTTAGAAAAGTTTGTGGATGGAAGACAAAACCTAGATGCATTGCTAGGAACTAGAATGAACCACAACAAAGATGGGTTGGGTTTTGATCCAACAAACAAAAGGCCATTTGGGGTAAAAAGTGTCACATTTGTTTCATCTTCCGAAGCTTCCACCTCAAACACAACTCCCACACAAAACCAACAAAAACAAAAGGAGAAAGGGAAAGAAAAGATTGAAGAGGCAGTCACTGAAATTCCCAAAAAGTCTGTCCAAAAGCCTAAGAAAGGTCGACCTTCCCCGCAGCATAGGTCAACACTTCCTCGGCCATTGCATGCTCAATCTTTTAGATGTCACCATAACTGGATTGCACATTCATATAGGCCAATACCATCATATTCTTGGGGCAATTGTGACCTCTGTGTGCATCAATCCCATAGGTGACAAAATAATCATTTTCAACCCAAAACCAACCAACCACCTCAATGGCTTAAGAAGCAAAATTCATCAAACTTCCACAAACTCCAACCAAGAGCCTCCAAGCAGAAAATGAATGTCAAGATTGAAAAGAAAAATCAAATCCCTGCTCTAAGCAAACAAAACATGAATGCTAAGAAGGTTTGGATTCCAAAAGAAATGATTTCATGTTTTAAAAATTTGAAAAGTTTGATGGGACCCAAATTTGGTTGTCTTCCAAACACCATTGCTTAATTACTTGTGTAGGAATGTCTTGCAGCCATGCATAACAGGTGGTACCTTGATAGCGACTATTTAAGACACATGACTGGAGACAAATCAAAATTTTATCTCGTGGAGGAAAAGGAAGGAGGATACGTCACATTTGGAGGGAACAACAAGGGAAAAATCATTGGAACAGGTAATGTAGATAAGAATCTCTCCAACTCTATTGGAAATGTGTTGTTAGTTGAAGGATTGAAATATAACTTGCTCAGCATAAGTCAATTGTGTGATAAAGGTCACAAAGTGTTGTTTGATTCTCATGAATGTAAAATCTTTGAACCAAAATCTGACAAGGTAAAATTTTCTGGTAAGAGAGTCAACAATGTTTACATGATTGACTTAGATGATCCTGCTTATTTAAACCTTTGTCTTGCTGCACCAAAATCTGAGATTGCTTGGCTATGGCATCGTAGACTAGGACATGCTAGCTACAATGTCTTACATAAACTGTTAAAGCATTCAATGGTGAAAGGGTTGCCTAAATTATCATTTAAACAAGAAAATAAGTTGTGTGATGCATGTGCCCTAGGTAAACAAACAAGAAAATCTTTCAAAGGAAGATATGAAAATACATCATCCAAACCACTCGAGCTAATTCATATGGACATGTTTGGCCCAACCAGAACTACTAGCTTAAGTGGTAGAAAATATGGATATGTCTTGGTGGATGACTTTTCTAGGTTCACATGGGTTTTCTTTCTCACACATAAAAATGATGCTTTTGAAGAGTTTCAGGCACTCTACATGAAGATAAAGTAGGACAGTGAGTTTAAAATTTCCAAGATTCAATCTGATCACGGTGGTGAATTTGAAAATGCTGACTTCTATAATCTTTGCAGGGCTGAAGGCATTTCACACCGGTTTTCTTCACCAAGAACCCCAGAGCAAAACGGTGTAGTTGAAAGGAGAAACCGAACACTTGTAGAGATGGCAAGAACCATGCTTGCTGAACGGTAACTTCCAAGGAGGTTTTGGGCTGAAGCGGTAAACTCAGCATGTTACATTATCAACCGCTCTATGGTAAGGCCACACACCAAAAAGACTCCTTATGAGTTGCTGAAAGGTAAAAAGCCTTCTCTCACACATATGAAAGTGTTTGGGTCAAAATGCTTCATCCACAATAATGATAAAAGAGACTTAGATAAATTCGAACGCAAGAGCGATGAATGTATATTCCTTGGATATTTAGATAGATCTAGGGCTTATAGAATTTACAATATCAAGAGTCAAACTATGGAAGAATCACCCCATGTTTCCTTTGTGAATATCATGATGATTCTAACAATGATAACTCTTGCAGGAAAAATGATGAAGATGGGGAATTCCTAAGCATGAAGGACAAGAGTGATCCTCCACAAGAAGAAACAAAAGAAGATGGTGACCGAGCTGAATCAAGCAATGCAATGGATCAAGCTCCAGGAGAAGGTAATGATTCTACAAACATTCGAATTCTTAAGGATCATCATTTAGAAAATGTCATTGGAAGCTTGAATGACCCACATAGAACAAGGTCACATTTTAAAATTATGGAAGAATTAGATCAACTTGCTCTTGTCTCTCAGCTTGAACTCAAAAATATTGATGAATCATTAAAGGATGAAAACTGGATAAATTCAATGCAAGACGAGTTAAACCAGTTTGAAAGAAACAAAGTTTGGCATCTTGTTCCTAGACCTTCATCACAATCTGTCATTGGCACTAAATGGGTCTTTAGAAACAAACTTAGTGAGGATGGCATGATAATAAGAAACAAGGCTAGATTGGTGGCTCAAGGGTATAATCATGAGTTTGGGGTAGACTTTGATGAATCTTATGCCCCAGTTGCTAGACTCGAAGCCATCAGAATTTTACTAGCCTTTGCATGCTCCCTTAGAATAAAGCTGTACCAAATAGATGTAAAAAGTACTTTCTTAAATGGTTTGATCAAAGAAGAAGTCTATGTTGAATAGCCCCCTAGCTTTGAAAACTCTAACCATGTAGATCTTGTATACAAGCTAGACATGGCACTCTATGGACTTAAGCAAGCACCAAGAGCTTGGCATGAGAGACTAAGCTCATTTCTCATTGAAAAAAGGTACACACGAGATAAGGTAGATCAAACACTTTTCACCAAGAAGCAAGGTAAGAACATCTTGATTGTTCAAATTTATGTTGATGATATTGTGTTTGGTTCTACTAAATCTGAAATGTGTGAGGAATTTGCTAACCTCATGACTAGCGAATTTGAGATGAGCCTAATGGGAGAACTCCAATTCTTTCTCGGTTTGCAGGTCAACCAAGGACAAGATGGGTGCTTCATAAGTCAAGCCAAATACATCAAGGAGCTGCTGAAAAGATTTGATATGATGAATAGTAAAATCATTGCAACTCCTATGAGCATCACAACATCACTGGATTCGGATGAAAATGGTAAATTAGTGGATGCAAAGATCTATAGAGGTATGATCAGCTCTTTTCTTTACTTGACTACATCCCGACCAGATATCCAGTTTAGTGTATGTCTTTGTGCTAGATTTCAAGCTAGTCCTAGAGAATCCCACTTGATTGCCGTCAAACGTATCCTTAGATATCTTGCCGGCACTCAAGATTTGGGATTATGGTATCCGTCATCATGTGATTTATCTCTTATATCTTATTCTGACGCGGACTACGCTGGCTGCAAGCTGGATCGTAAGAGTACTAGTGGCTATTGCCAGTTTCTAGGTGGGTGTTTAGTTTCTTTGATGCGGGACGAGACATGGACACGACAAGCTCGCGATCGTCCCTTGACGAGGGAAGCGTCGGATGTGCACGGTTGAGAAACCGGCTAGAGCTAGGGTGGTCAATTCACACTTTCGTGCCAGGATCGGGTCACGGGACGGTCACGCTCTCTCTCGCACCAGCGGTGATATGAAAATAAAGCGAGCTACGATCCTAGAACATGCTCTCTAGCAGTGGCATAATGTGGAACGCGCTTTCTCATTCTCTTCTTTTTTGATATATATATATATATGTGGATTATTTATTGATTTATTGGCGTGCCAGTCACCGGGGTGACAATTTTATTATGCGCTCGATCTGACTTTTAATCAGTCGATTGTGAAGTTCGAGTCGGGACCCGAAGTCCGTCATACCATAAAGGCTATGACGTTAATTACGCCCTTCCTAAGAAGGACAACCATTGATTAAACGCCAAAAATAGGAGGAAGGTAGCGACAAAAATAAGACTCAAGCGAGAGAGATGGTTGGTTCATCAGCAGGGCGTTAAATGGCCTGAATGAAGCAAGGATACATCAAATGCGGAGCAAATCCAGCGGCATGTCCCCATTACCTTGGACTATGCCAGATGGGGATAGAAAACCACCCATGTAGCGGCAGGGTGGGATCCATAAAAGATCGGGTATATCTAACCCGGAATCCGGATAAGGACTGGTGCGACATGGCACACCCTGTGCAGGCGTGATGTCTTATTGATATCCCCCTTCGGAAGACCATCGGAGAACATGCAAGGGCAGAACTCCGTGGGCCAGCGGGGTTAGGAGAGAATACCATGATCACTCAAGGTGATACGAATGAATTTTGGCAGCATATCCCCTTTATCTTGGATTATGCCAAGAGGAGATAAGCCATCATCCACGGGATGCCGGGATGAAAGCCGGAAAAGAAGGAGGGCACCAGGCCCGGGACCATTGCCCACATCCATAGCATCGATTGATGTTCCTTCGGAACTAGTTTGAGCACATGTAGTGACATAGCCCTTTAGGTCCATAAGGTTATAAAGAAATCCGGATCGGAACAGAACAATGTAGGGGAGGTCCTCCCCATTGATTTATTTCCTGAGGGATGCCAAGTGTTCTCCGTATATCCCTTGGATGGGTACAACATGGGGATCAAGGTTTAGGCCAAGAAGAAAGAGGTTCTCGGCGTAGGGATCAGGAGTATGGCCCGGCTTCTCGGCGTGGGCTGAAGGGAGCTCCCGGCGCGCCATGAAGGGGGTTATCGGCCCAGGCCAAAGGGAGGAAGAAGAGGATCTCGGTGCGGGAGTTCCCGGCACGCGCCGCGCCGGGAACTATTCACGCCGAGAAGGTGCTGGGCTTGAGCGCCGTGAGGGCTCATGGGGTTTTACGGTACCCTATTTTGGGGGTTTTTCACGGGATTCAGACATGGCCTGGGGAATGGATTCAGGAGGCAAGTGAGGAAAGAGCCAGGGGCCTACCAGGTTGACAGCAGAGGGTCACAGATGAAAGGGGTTCGAGGGATCATAGTCATCGGGCCTTCGAGCTCTCAGGAACAGGCTTCACGCCATCAGTATTGCCGACCATCCAGGAGATCGAGAGATGACAAACTCTGATCCCTGCAATGGCCCTAGTGGCTTGAGAAATTTGAGAAGAAAATCACGGACTCCGCGACGTTTAAATCATCGATGACATCCAGGGAGAGAGGGGGGAAACAAGGCCCAGAAATCCACAGTGAGGATTGGGGCTTTGTTGGCTCTGTCCCATCCTAAACAGGCATGCATATAAAGGGGAGCCGGCAGACGATTAACGTGTCGAGCTTGGATGAATTGAATTGGGCGGCATATCCCCCGGGCTTATAGACATGCCAAATAGGGATAGGAAGCCATCCACGTAGCGACGGGATGGAATCCAGATAAACAGCGGGGGATCTTCCCCTTTGAACTCCCTACTCGGTTGGAGGGTCTATGATATTCATTTTCCCGATGGATAGAGTCAAGCGGGGTGCGTATCGATCACACTCCCTTGGCCTTCCGGGGTTCACCCTATCGGATAGAATTTCGGTAGCGTTTCCCCTTCTTTCGGGTCATGCCAAAGGAAATAGGCCGTCATCCACGGGTACGGGATGATAACCGAAAAGAAGGCTTGGGCTCCCAGATGATGCAGGTGCCATGGCAATGCTTGCTATCCCCTCAAGAACCGTCGGGGCTTATACAGTGGTATGGCCCCTTAGGTTATAGGGTTATGAATGGATTTGATCTAAGATGATGTAGGGGGGGTTTCCTCCCATTAATCTCATCCCTAAGGTACATATGGCGACCATGAATATCCCCTTCAGCCGATATAACAGGTTGGACAAGGGTTGAAAGGCAGATGAAGAGACAGGCTCCTGGTATGAGTGTATTGGCCTGAAAGGAGGATCTCAGCGCGGATTGATTAGCCAAAGAGGGGCTCTCGGCATAGGAAGATGAACAAGCAAGGGGGTTCTCGGCGCGCTGGTTCCCGGCGTGCTCACCATTGCGCTGAGGGCTGTTGCTGCCGAGAAGCTCCGACATCCCTGTTTTGGAATTCAGATTTGATTGGGACCGTATCTAGGGATCAAATCAGTCTGGCACTGTGGACTTCGATGCCACAGAGGGGCTCTCGGCATAGGAAGATGAACAGGCAAGGGGGTTCTCGGCGCGCTGGTTCCCGGCGTGCTCACCATTGCGCCGAGGGCTGTTGCTGCCGAGAAGCTCCGACATCCCTGTTTTGGAATTCAGATTTGATTGGGACCGTATCTAGGGATCAAATCAGTCTGGCACTGTGGACTTCGATGCCATGGCATTAGGGTTTTGCTGAGGGACCGAAGGCTCAAGGTCATCACTTATCAGAACCTCCTGGGATCGCATTCATCTACAGACGGGACACATCTTCTATAGCCAGCAATTCAGGAAATCAAGAGATTGATGTCTCCGATTCCTAAACGGCTTGGGGGCCTCGCAAGAAACTCAGATGCCTGCGAAGAATCTGCCATCGAGACAGGAGGGGAGAGGGAAACAGGACCCAATAACCCATTAGATAAGGATTGGGGCCCTAACTTCCTTCCTCTTTGAAGCACAGACTCACGGGGATGACTCTGAAAACCGAAACGTCTAGAATATTGGACGTTCAGATGAAAGATACATTCATAGGAAGACAGAGGGCAAAACTTTGATTGCCTAATATCAAGCACGGCAACCACTAAATTTCATTTCATCTCATTATCACCACTTACATCGACTGCAAGGCTAAAGCCGAGAAACGGGTAAGGGGAGGAACAGAGGCAGGGAAGAAAAGAACTCTCGACCTCATTTGAATAGCTAAAGCATGAAGGCATACACCATTACATACAAAGGAAATCAAAATAAAAGCAAACATGGGGGGGGGGAGGGTGGAGCATTGACTCCTCTCCCTCCCCCGAGCAGCCCACCTGGAGCTTCTTCTTCTTCTTCTCTTCTTCTTTCTTTTCAGTAGGGTCTCTTCTCTCTTTTCTATCTGTTTTCTGGATGAGGTTTTCTTTTCTCTCCTCCGTCTTCTTGTTCGTCTCGAGAGAAAGGGGGTTTTATAGGCATAGCACCCCTCCCTATCGGCATGATCATCTCGGCGCCCGGTTGATGAGCTCCCAACGCGCCTTATTCGGAGGCAGTAGGCTTCCCGTCGCCCCTTCCTCATATGGGTATTGTTGGGCTCTCAGCGCCACACGGCTGGGCCCGTTTAGATCTTTTAGTCTTTTATACTTCCTCATCAGTAAGCTTGAGCTGTTAAGGCTACTTAATATGTCCCTTCATTTGTCGGTCCCTCGAGTCCGTCAGGCTAGGCGAAGGCCCATCAATTGGTGAGTTAGCATAGCTTCATCAGAATATTTCTAGGGATTTTCATCAGTCAGTGGACTGCAGTTCTTCATCAGTACTACCGTCTGAGCAACGACAACACCGGACATCAGCTTGGCCGGGGAGGGCTTCAGCCGGGTGGTAGCTTCAGTGATAAATCTTCCGTAATCCTGGTCTTGCAGGGACTTCCGGGATCTTCATCTTTCACTCAATCTTCCATTATATCTCGTTTCTATTGTCTGTTATATTTCAGGTGTCAACAAATGCCCCCCACTTGCAGGTAGCGAGAGTGCAGAATAAATGACACGGTGCCTACAGGTGCATAATTCAGCATCTGAACCCATTTCTCAGTTTGGGACTGCTAATCATCTTTCATTTTGCAGCTTGGAAGCTTCTTTGCATTGACTTTTCTTGTAATTTCTTTCAATTACTTTTGATCTCTTTGTTTTGAATACTCTCGTCACGGCTCTCTCGGCCAATAGCTTCTTGGCGCAATCACCGGTAGGGACTCTCGGCGGAGAGCTTCTCAGCACGCCCGGCAAGGGGGCTGTCGGCAGCACTTCTCGGCGTGCCTTTTGGCCGAATGGGGCTCTTGGCCTGGGGTTCTCGGCGGTCGTTTCTCGGCGCGCCTTTCGGCCGAAGGGGGCTCTCGGCCTGGGGGGTTCTCGGCGCGCATTTGACCGCGCCGAGAACCTCTTTGCTTAGGGCTTCTATTTAAGGCGCCGAAAGCCTCCTTCCTTCTCATTTGATACGGCATCTTCTCTCTCTTCAGTTTCTTTTCCTTCTTGGCGGTGGCGGCGAGTTCCTCCCCTCCGGCCGTCCAGCTTTCTTCCCGTCTCATTAGACTTCGCCCGGGTAGGACGTTCTTTGGGGATTTAATCCCTTTTGCTTCCGGGATCGCCCCCTCTTGGTTGGCGACTCTCTATTCTCCTTGGGCAGACCCCGAATAAGGGGAGATGCTGCTGAAATTTTCAAGGGCTTCATATAATAATCCTTACGAAACTGCCTCTTATCTTAGGTCTTTTACTTAACATTTCTTTTTCCTGACTGCAGATATTGCAATGGCTTCCGGCTCTGTTGCTGCATCCTCTGGAGCTGTCGGGGCCAGTTCGTCAGCCCAGCCAGATATATCACGGGCCACAGTAAACTGGCTGAATGTGCACAGTCTAGACTTCGGATATGACAAAATCGCTTCCGTTGATGAATCGTCTGATTCTGAAACTGACACGGTGTCAACATCCCGGGTATACTCCACTGTCATGGAAACATGCTTCAGACGGGGCACTGATTATCGTCCGGATTTCCCGAAGGACAAGCACTTGATGCCATTTATCCGAACTTTTACCGTGGGTGGAATGCGGGACTATCGAATAGCTCGTGCAGTTGAAGCCGCAATTCTGGTTGAGAGAGACAGCCTGAAAGATTCAGTGTATCGTGGGAAGGCTATATATCTTCCCGGGGAGAAGCATGACTGGGATGCAGTCCTTGGCATATCAAAGCTGGAGCCGGAATAGAAAATGCTGACCCGGGCCCCGGAGTTCACACCTGCTCGGTGGGATACTGTCAGTGGCCGAGTTCATAGGGAGAAGCCCGGCTATGGTCTCTTCCTGGCACCAGTAAAGTGGGGGTACCGCGAAGAGCCTTTTGTGCTGAATTGTTCGGCCGTTCAGTTCAAGTATCACTTGGCCGCTGGTTGGTTTGGAGATACCAAGATCACTGACGGCCACCTATTTCGAGTAGGAGCAGTGGAGTTTACTGAGTTTGTTCTGAAGGAATATGCCCCTCTGCTGATCAGAGCCGGGGTATATCATAGTGTCTTTGCTTCCAGATTTCGATATCCCATATCCCGAGAGTTATGCTGTGGAATGTTTGAAGTGTTCTGCCCTTTATTCAACATATTTTATACAGTAGAGGGTGAGACATCTCTTGACCTCTAGAGTCTATCACAGCTTTCCGGACTGCCTATTGATGGCGAGCCGTATGAAGAAGTCTGCTTGGCAGATTCTGAGAAGGATAGTTCCGATGGTGAAGGCAAGTATTCCCTTGGCTTCTCATACCGGTATCTAATGAAGGCATATCGCTCCATCTGTCTGGCGTACAGTAGAGGGTCCTCCCAAGGCTATCATCCCCGAGAGAAAGGCAGCAAGCTGAGGGTCCGGATAGGGTAGTGGATTCCCTTCCATGTGTCCGACGGCCAGCAAGCAGATAAGGACTCTTCGCTATAAGTCAGAGCTGCCATCTTCATTGCGCCGTGCAGGCAGAGGTGGTCCCAACCCAGCAAGTGTAGACCCCATCACACATTGCGCAGCTTACTTCACATTCTGGTTGTGCACTTTCGCTCTCTCTCAAGGGGACGAGACAATCATCCGGCCAGAAGCTATATATCCGGCCTGTCAGATGGCCTGGGGAATGAGGCTGTCGCTCTGCCCGGTGGCCTTGTGTTTAATCTACAAATCTTTGGGAGATTTGTACAAGCATCGGACTCCCCGTTCTTTGAGGACTGTGGGTCCTTTTCATTTTTTCAATGCCTGGGTCTGCAGTTTATTTCCTGAATTGGCTCCCATAACTTTGCAGGCAGATACGGTATTGCCCAGAATGATTGAGTTTGCCAGTGCTGAACCTGGTCCTTTCTATGATCAGCTGTTCCAAATAAGGGGCCGACTGATAAAGGTGCCGGTGGATGCCCCTGGCAGCATTCATTTCTGGAGCTTGGCGGCATGTTCAGCTCCTTTGATTCATTCTCAGAGAGAGTGCAAGCTGGAAGAGGTAGAGACCTATGTCCATCCTGTCTCAGGGGTTAATACCGCTCGGTCTATCCTGGAGCCGGAGCTGGTCAGATGGGCCATGGCCATTCGGCCTAGTGTCTTAGTTTTCAGAAAGGGTGGCCTGCTTCTTCTGGAACCATACTATCCATTCCGCTTTGGGCGAAACTTTGGTTACGACCAGCATATCCCTACATCAGTTGCTCAATTTCCCCTGGATAGCCGGGCTAAGCATGGGTCCACCATCGTCGGTGATGGCCGGTTGTGGTGGGATTTCTATCATCGCCAGGATGGCACAGTTTTCAAAGTTCCCACTATTTCCAACCGTGTCCCCCGGGTAACATCAGAATACATCAAATGGTGGAACATTCGAACCAGCTTTTACAGGGATAGTAGAGGTGCATTCTGGGACGTGGCCGAGCGTTCCTTTTTGAAACAACAGCCCGGGCCAATGTTTGACATCCCCGAGGCCCACCTGAAAAGGCTTTACTCACAGCACCAGAGGGAGGTGGATAAATATCTGGCCCAGCGTCGGGCTTTGAAAGAAAAAGATTCCGACCCACCTGCTCCTATCTTTGCTGCTATCAACGAGGACACTTTCATGCAGAGCTTGAAACATCTGTGCCGTGTGGGGGGCGCTCGTTTGGAGGCGCAACAATACCCATTTCCTGTTGAAGAGCCGCTCCTGGCAGTAGTCCCTTGGAGGGGTCCGACAGATAGATTCCATCCATATAGGACGTTTGTGCGTAGGGAGGACAGGACTCAGACGTACTACAAGCAAACGTCTTGGCTGTTCATTCTGCTGAACTTACATGGGTTGTCTGGGGAAAGCCCGCTAGCCGGCATCTTGAATAAGCCACTGTTCATCTCCTTTCATTATGTCGAAGATTGGGGCATGGACCACCTCGACTTATTTCGATGCCTTGACTCACGTGGTCATAGTGATCTAGCAGCTTTAGTGGAGAAATGCCAGATATTTGGTGATGTCTGCTGGCTTATCAAGGAGGCTGCTTCCCGCTCCAAGGAGGTAGCTTATCTGTACTGGCCACTCTCTGTCTTTTATGATGGCCCAGCAGGTATGATCTTTTCTTTTCTGACTGTAGTGCTTTCTGATAAATATTTAAGCTCTGCATTCACTGACCTCACTGCTTCTCTGCCGTCTTCAACAGACAGGCCGGATATAAAGCGCCAGGGGCTATACAGAAAGATCATTGCGCAGGCTGAGAAGCCTACTTATTTTAAAGTCCCTGCAGCAGCACCGACTACCACTCCCCTGCCTCCTGGCAAGAAAAGAAAGGTTTCTGCGGTCAAGGCTGCAGTCAGGAAGGCCAAGAAGGCTCATGCTCAGCAGTCGGCTTCGGTAGCGATGGACACTGGGACCCCTCTCCCTGATATTCCCTCATTTGATGAGTTCGAATCTCAAAGGGAGGCTGCTCAGACATCGGTTCAGGGTAACATCAATAGCCTGCAGTTGCATTCTTCATCCTCTTTTGCTGGATTTCAAAGAAGTCCTTGAATCTGATCCCTCCCTTTTGCACTGCCCAAGAGCCAGTTGTGGCATCTTCTGTGGTGGAGACCAGGCTGCCTTCTCCCACGCTGGCTAGTGAGGCGGAGGGTAAGCATGCCTTTTTCATCTTTTTCTGCATATTTCAATTACTTTTTATTGTCCCTCTCACAAGCTTTTCCCTATAGTGACGGTCGGGGAGGAGACTGAAATTACGGGAGAGGCTGGCGATATCACTCAGCCACAGGAGGGTCATAAGACCCAGACGAAACGGGGCCTCGTCCCTGTGAGGCGTATAGTTACCCGGTCTTCTTCCAGGCAGACGTTAGAAATGGCGGTCCCACCCGTGGATAGTGTAGAAATCTCTTCTAGTAGCTCTGCGACCGCTTCTGAGGCAGATGGAGAGGAAGCAGGTTTCAGCGAGAGCGAGACGGAGGGTGTTTCCAAATCAGAGGCCCCATCCGCATGCACCACCATTGTTCCATTATTCACCCCCTCCAAGTTGCTGGTGCCATCTCTTGAGGAGGAATTACAAGAAGAGTTCACCGGCTTGGATACCGAGGCAGATATAACTCCTCCTTTTGTTGCTTCAGCAACGGGACTTTCTCCTCCTCTGCACTCCTTTGAGGACATTGACATTATATTAGAAGTGAGTCTCTTTTCTTCTCCTCATTGTTTCCCCTTTTTATCTGCTGCTTGATGCTGTATTGATCTGTTTACAGGAATCACCTATTGCTAGCCCGGTGATGACTGCGGCCTTTGAAGCCACTCTGTCTGACGCCTTGGCCATTGTTCCTGCTTCGACAGTAGCCTGGGCAGGCGTTCCTGAGATAATCCGCCCTGTGCCGGTGAGGGTGCAGTCCTCTACGGACTTAGCATTGTTGGACTTGAGGACTTCGGGGGAAAGCCCGGCTCTCATCAAGGTCCTGGATTTCAGAGCTGAGATGGACCCAATTAGGGGTTCCGCCTTTATACCGGCCGCAGTGCTGACCATTGCGCCTGAATCGGCAATTCCCATAACATCAATCATGGAGAGTGAACCCTTGCCTCTCCGGGCTGTGACCCCTGCAGCCTTGACATTGAAGGAACTGGCTGTTGCAGCGGGGGTGGAAGAAGGAGAGATAGCCGTTACAGAAATTGGAGTATTGTCTATAACTGCCCCGGAATCTATCTCCATACTTTCGGAATCTGAGGAGGAGGTACCCTGCGAAGAGGATGTTGAAGGTGCGGGTATTGCATTAGAGACCCAGGAAGCAACCATTCCGGCACTTATTAGAGTTACCCCCTCGAGCATCCAAACGGTGACCCTCGAGGAGATGGAGGTGGAAGGTCCCTCGGCTTCGTCAGAGGTTGTGGAGAGAGCTCATTTGGCGCCTTCGGCAGACCTCCCGTCTTCTTCTTCTCAGCCAGATATCACCCTATGGGCAGACATTGACAGTGAAGTGACCTTTGAAGTGGCTCCACTTCCCTTGCCTGGCTTTGCTTCACCTGAGAATTTTGTCTGGCAACATCTGGACATGTTGCGCCAGCTAGTGGAATCCCAGCCCGGACTAACTTATCCGCAGTTGAAGGAGATAGCTGAGCGTTTCACCGCCGGTTTACAGGCAATGGGTTCTCCTCTAGAGATATGGACCCAGCGGGTTCTGTTGCTGTTAAAATTTGTACATCGTCGGGATTTCTTGGCGCACATTATGTCTGACAGACTGGCGGCTTTGAAGTTGCAAAGGATGGAGTGCAAATCTGAGCTAGAAAAAATGAACTTTATTCTTCAAGAGCGACAGTGCCAACTGCAGTCTCTGGCGCAGCGGGAGCAGTTCGTGCACGGCCGAATAGCCATTCTGGAGGCTGAACTGTCTGGTCTCCGAGCTGAGCTACCGCAGATCACAACTTCCCGGCCGCAGCTCGAGGAAGAAGCAGCTCTATTGGAGGGGCAGGTGGCATCCTTTCGGGACGAGTCTGTTCGACTGCAGGAGGAGGAAGCTCGACTTCATGATCTAGGGGCCGCCCCCTATGTGGGTCTTCTGGCCTTTGAAGACATCTTCCGGCGGCCATGAATCATTTCTTTTCTTTTTTCTTTTGTCTTCTATTGTGATACAATGTCTCTTCGGGGACCCTCTATGTACACCCTTTTTCAATGAAAAGGACTCTTTGGCTCTATATGTATCCATCCCCCTTTTTTTTTCTTTCGCATGTGGTTTTATCACTGTGGGAAGTGGGGTAGTGGTTTTAGCAGTCCTTCATGCGAATGACTCGTACTAGGCAGGAGAGCGTCCACCCCTTCATAGAAAGGATGGGGGACTCGCTCCACCGCGTGACGGCATCCGAGGAGGTGCTTAAACCGAATTTTGTTGGTAACAGCAAACATCCTTCTTGGCCATATGTGCTGCGGGGGAGGCAACTTGCAGGAATATGAATAAAGAAGTTCCATCAGAGTAGACGTAAGGTCTAGACTGGGCAGAGGTTATAGTAGGCGGGACATTAAAGGGTGTATAGTTTTCATCAGGACAGACGTAGGGTCTGAACTGGATAGGATTTCATCATTGATCGGGCGAGGTGCCGGTCGATCAATAGCTGGTTCCATCATCGATATTGGGATCATATCGATGCAAGGGAGCTTCATAGGTTTCATCAGAATAGACGAAAGGTCCAAACTGGCAGGATTTCATCATTGATCGGGCGAGGTGCCGATCGATCAATAGTTGGTTTCATCATCGATATTGGGTTTATATCGACGCAAAGAAAGTGTTATAAGTTTCATCAGAATAGACGAAAGGTCTAAACTGGCAGGGTTTCATCATTGATCGGGCGAGGTGCCGGTCGATCAACAGTTGGTTTCATCATCGATATTGGGTTTATATCGATGCAAAGAGTCTCATAGGTTTCATCAGTATAGACGTAAGGTCTAGACCGGACAGAGGATTTCATCATTGATCGGGCGAGGTGCCGGTCGATCAACGGTGGGACGTATGTAAGGGTGTAGGTCTTGTCAGGACAGACGTAAGGTCTATTCCAGCAGGTTTTATGGCGAGTGGGACTTTGCCAAGAAATACGTAGGTTTCATCAGGACAAACGTGAGGTCTGAGCTGGACAGGCTTTATCAGAATGGTGATGGGTTTCATTGTCGGTGGGACATTTGAAAGAGGGTATGTAGATTTCATCAGAGTGAACGTAAGGTCTACCCCGGAAAGGCTTTATCATCGGTGGGGCATAGAGGCAGATGACCGACGGAAGGCTTCATCAGTGAAGGGGAGGTGAAGGCAGCTTGCCGGTCGGCGTGGGACTTTTGAATTACCACATTACTGACCCAAGTGCCCTTTCGGGTTTTCACCGGAGCCAGCCCCCTCTTGCTTTTGCCCACGCGCCCTTTCGGGTTTTCACGTGGCGGGGTACCCGATTTTGCCTGTAGTGCCCTTTCGGGTTTTCACCACAGCTGGGTTTTGGGCCATTTTTGCACTTGTCCAGAATGCCTGAACAAGTCTGGCGGGGTATCCCTATTTTCAACCCCATTTTTATATATATACTTTTTTTTTGTCGTTTTCTTTCTCTTTTCCTTTTTCATTGTCTTTTCTGGGACCAGAACTTTCATCATATGGATCATGGCGCCATATGTTTATTGTGGACACACGATCATTGATATGGGTGTCAACATCAATGCAAAGGGAAGTAGGGTTTCATGATCTATTCAGGCGAAAGGTCCAAATTGATTTAGAGGATATAAATAGCAGCTTGGGCACGAGGCCGTTTGTTGAGAATGTGAGTTTCATCGTTAATGTGGGGTCGACATTAACGCAAAGGAATAAAGTTTCATGGTCTATCCAGACGGAAGGTCTGAATTGATTTGAAGGGTTGTGTCATGTTTTGTCAGAGCGGACGGAAGGTCCCCCCTGGATGGATTTTAGCGTCGATCAGGCAGCGCACCAGCCGACCGATAGCAGGTTTCATCATTGGTGTTGGGTTCATATCAATGCAAGGATTTCATATGTTTCATCGGGATAGACGTAGGGTCTAGCCTGGACAGGTTTCATTGCTGATCGGGCAGTGTGCCAGTCGATCGGCAGCGAGTTTCATCATCGGTATTGGGTTTATACCAATGCAAGGATTTCATAGGTTTCATCGGGATAGACGTAGGGTCTAGCCCGGACAGGCTTCATCGCTGATCGGGCAGTGTGCCAGTCGATCGGCAGTGAGTTTCATCATCGGTATTGGGTTTATACCAATGCAAAGATTTCATAGGTTTCATCGGGATAGACGTAGGGTCTAGCCCAAACAGGCTTCATCGCTGATCGGGCAGTGTGTCGGTCAATCGGCAGCGAGTTTCATCACGGCGGGACGTAAAGAGATATGTAGATCTAGTCGGAATAGACGTAAGGTCTAAACCGGACCGGTTTCTTTGCCGATCGGGCAGCGAGCCCGTCGACCAAAGGTGGGTTTCATCATCGGTATTGGGTTTATACCAATGAAAGGAATTCATAGGCTTCATCATGATAGACATAAGGTCTAAACTGGACATGTCTTATCATTGATCGGGCGGGGTGCCGGTCGATCAACTGTGAGTTTCACCATGGTGGGACTTTGGATAGGGTGAATGAGGGTCTCATCAAGATAGACGTAGGGTCTATACTGAGTGGGTTTAATCGTTGATCGGACGAGGTGCCGGCCGATCGATGAGGAGTTTATGGTGGGAGATGAGGCTTTCTTTGGGGTCACCACATTACCGACCCAAGTGCCCTTTCGGGTTTTCACCGGAGCCAGCCCCCTCTCGCTTTTGCCCACGCGCCCTTTCAGGTTTTCACGTGGCGGGGTACCCGATTTTGCCTGCAGTGCCCTTTCGGGTTTTCACCACAGCTGGGTTTTGGCCATTTTTGCCCTTGTCCAGAATGCCTGAACAAGCATGGCGGGGTATCTCTATTTTTAACCCCATTTTTTTACTTTTATTTTTTTTTTGTTCTTTCTTCTTCCTTCCTTTTTAGAGGGTGACAAGTGGGAACGTCACCAGCTTAAGATGAGGGTAGCTTGGTTAGGGCGGAGTGCCACTAGACCAAGAAAAGGGTAGCTCGGCTAGGGCGGAGTGCCGTTAAACCAAGAAAAAGGGTAGCTTGGCCAGGGCGGTGTGCCGCTAGATCAAGGAAAGAGGGTAGCTCGGCTAGGGCGGAGTGCCGCTAAACCAAGAAAAAAGGGTAGCTCGGCTAGGGCGGAGTGCCGCTAGAACAAGAAAAAAGAGTAGCTCGGTTAGGGCGGAGTGCCGCTAAACCAAGAAAAAGGTAGCCTTCGTCTGATTACTCAGGGAATGTTGGTTGTGCAGCATGATATAGCTTTAGGTGTCTACCGTTGAGTGGCGAGGATCGGATTTCCCCTCGATGGTTAACAACCATGTAGGCCCCTCCTTCGTAGACCCTCTCTATCACATAAGGGCCCTCCCAATTAGCATTTAGCTTTCCTTTTGGGTTGGACGCCATGACTTCTTTTCTCTTGACCATGACGAGGTCACCTTTCTTAAATTCTCGTCCTTTTACGAGTTTGTTGAATGCAGTGGCCATGCGGGCCTGATACATTTGGATATTCTTCTGAGCTTGGAGGCGCTTCCCTTCCAATTCAGCCAATTCTTCTAACCTTCTTTCAACATTGGTTTGTTCGCCACGGGCCAGGTCATATTGGACTGCCACTCTGAGTGACGGGACTTCCAGCTCTAGCGGAACCACTACCTCTGAGCCGTATACCAATGAGTATGGTGAGCACCCTGTAGGTGTCTTGAAGATGGTGCGGTATGCCCACAGAGCTTCATACATTTTCTCTTCCCAGTCCTTTTTATTAGAACCAACGACCTTGGCCAGCAAGGTGCAGAGAGTCTTGTTAAAAGCTTCTGCCAATCCGTTTGCCTACGGATTGTAAGGAGTGGAAGTCCTCCATTCGATCTTATACTTTTCGGCAAGCCGATAGACTTTCTGATTTCTGAAATGACTTCCATTGTCAGATATTATTCGGCTGGGGATCCCGAATCGGAAGATGATGTTCTGCTTGATGAATCTGGCGACCAGTTCACCAGTCACTTCTCTTAATGCTATAACCTCCGCCCATCTGGAGAAGTAATCTGTTATGGCTAGTATGTACTTATTTCTGGCCGAGGAAGTCGGCAGTGGACCGACTACATCAGTTCCCCATTGCGCAAACGGCCAACTGGGAACTGTAGGATGCAGAGTCGTAGGAGGCCTTCGAGGCACAGTAGCATGCTCCTGGCATTTCTGGCATGATTTTGCAAATTTACAGCAGTCTTCGAACATGGTGGGCCAATAGTAGCCCAGCTTCTTGATTTCTATCTTCATCTTGGGACCAGCCTGGTGGGCACCTACTGTCCCAGTATGTACTTCTTTCATCGCTTGCCAAGCTTCCTCAGTGGACAGGCAGCGGAGTAGAATCTTCTTGCGCGCATCTGCCATTGTTCGGAACAGAGTCCCATTTCTGAATTCATAAGAATCTTTGATTCTCAGAAGTTTCATCTTCTCTCCTCTTTTCTGCGGTAGCTGTTGGTGCAGGAACCACTGTAGCAAGTGCTGTCTCCAGTCAGATGCTTGTTCTGTGCTAACAGTAGCGACTTCTTCTTCTTCGGGGCACCCTTCTAGCATACTGGGGACTTGCCGCCGGTTCATAACAACAATGTTCAGTGTCTCATTTGGCGGGACTGCTAGTGAGCTGGCTAGCTTTACCAGTGCATCAGCCTGGGCATTATGTCCACGGCCCACATGCCTGAGCTCAATATGATAGAATTTCGCCATGAGGCTCACAGCCTTTTGGTGATAGGGATTCAGTTCTGGCTTTCGCACTTCGAACTCCCCTTGGATTCGCTTTATCACCAACATCGAATCCCCGAATACCTGAAGCATTTGGATACCCATGTTGAGGCTGATATGGAGTCTGATTATCAGAGCTTCATATTCGGCTTCATTATTGGTGCAAGGCTTGTTTATAGAACAAGAAGTATGCACAACCTCCCCTTCCGGTGATCTCAACACAATACCGGCTCCGACCCTCATTCTGGTCTTTCCATCGGAGTCCGCCTCTGTTCTGGATGCTCCATCAAAGAATAACTGCCACATAGCTGACTGAGCCTGGCAGGCTTCGAGCGTCTCATCATTGGGTAATTCAGTCCCTAGCATATCATTTTCTGGCACAGGATGTTCTGTGAAGAAATCAGCCACGGCCTGTCCTTTTATCGCCCTCTGGGGTGTATAGGTAATATCAAATTCCATCAGAATTACTGCCCATTTGCCCAACCGGCCCTTTAGTACTGGCTGAGTCAATATATATTTGAGCGGATCTGCTGCAGATATCAATCTGACTTCATGTGACAACATATAGTGTCGGAGCTTTTTGACAGCAAAGACCAGTGCCAAGCAGGTCTTTTCTATGTAGCTATAACTTTCTTCAGTTCTAATCAGCCTCCTACTTAGGTAGTACAAGGCCTGTTCTCTGCCTTCTTTATTTATCTGTGCCAGCATTGCCCCCAGGGAACAGTGTGTGGCTGCAATGTACAATATTAAAGGTCTGCCTTTAATAGGTGCCCCCAGCACTGGAGGGGTCTTGAGATATTCTTTCAGCTTCTCAAAAGCTTCCTGACAGCCATCGTCCTAGAGGAACGGTACATCTTTCATCATGAGCTTGTGAAAGGGGTGGCATCTTCCCGATAGATTAGATATAAATCGTCGGATGTAGGCCAGACGCCCTTGCAGGGATCTCAACTCGTGCAGATTCCTTAGTGGAGGGAGCTCCTGGATAGCTTTAATCTTGGACGGGTCGATTTCAATGCCCCTATGACGGACAATAAACCCGAGGAATTTTCCACTGGACATGCCGAAGGCGCATTTCATAGGGTTCATTTTGAGCTCATATTTGCGCAACCTCTGGAACACCATCCTCAGGTCTTGCAAATGGTCTTCTCTTCTGCTGGTTTTCATCACCAGATCGTCAATGTAGCACTCTACTTTCTTGAAGAGCAAATCATCAAAGATCTTTGTCATGGCTCTTTGGTAGGTAGCGCCGGCATTCTTGAGGCCGAACGACATCCTTTTGTAGTGGAATATCCCCTTCGGGGTGCGGAATGCAGTGTGCACTCTATCTTCTTCAGCAATCCAGATCTGGTTGTATCCGGATGACCCATCCATAAATGATAGGGCCTCATGGCCAGTAGTTGCATCGATCATCACCTCAGTGATTGGCACCGGGAAATCATCTTTCGGGCAAGCCTTATTAAGGTCCCGAAAATCAACACATATTCTGATCCGCCCATTCTTCTTCTTTACAGGCACTATATTGGCCAGCCATGTAGTATACTGGTTTTCTTCGACAAAGCCTATATCAATCAGCTTGTCAACCTCTTCATTAATCTGATTTATCAGTTCAGGACGCATTCTCCTGGAAGGCTGCTTTACAGGGTTAGCCTCTGGGTTTATTGCCAATCGATGCTGCGCCACATCAGAACTCAGTCCCGGCATTTCATCATATGTCCATGCAAAGCAGTCTCAGAATTCCTTCAAAAACTGTATATACTGTTCCCTGGTAGCTGGCTCCAGCAGTGTACTGAGGAATGTCGGCCTTGGCTCATCTGCGGTTCCCAGATTTATTTCCACAAGCTCATCGACGGCGGCCTGACCTCCGTCTTCGACCTCGGGCGGGGCTTCTTGCAAGTCAATGAAGCCTCCCGGGATATAATCTTCTTCAGTTTCATGATTTTTTGTTTCATCATATTGGTCATCAGTGGGTGCTGGCTCATCATATACGGCCAAAATTGTTGTATTCTGTTCAGTGTGCCCCGAGGACGTAACTGGATCAGCAGGAAACTCAAAGACGGAGTCTTCCGCCCTTAGAGGCTCTTCTGATGCAGACTCCCTTGAGAGATCATCATTCTGTAGAGCCCGGACTTCTTCCAGGATGCGCTCAAACTCCAAGCATTCCCTCAGCTCTTTGGCTGCTTGGTCTTCATCCGGGGTTCCCGTGTCAAACTTTGCTTCAGCATGGAACAGATCTTCTTTGGAAGGTAGGTCTTCCCAGCATCAATCTTTCTTTGTTTCATCAGACGTTCCCGTCCCTGGTTGATTGTCTGGGGCTTCATTGTCTGTTATGGACTGATAAATGATTTCTTCATCTTCCGAAGGGTACGGGTCGTAGCCCACCCCAGGGGAATCTTCATGCTGGTAGAAGGTAGAGATGACATCCACCTCGGCCTCATAGTATTCTTGTAAAGTATAGCCCAGTCCCGGGTGCTGTGTGATCTTCCTCAATTCTTTATTATCTCGAGGCGGATCCCATAACTCCTTGAATGCTTTCTTCTGGGCGGCAGACTGTAGTGATGGCATTTTCATCTTAGAGAACATCTGTGAAACCCGCTGGGTAGTACAATCCAAGCCTATAATCGGCACCATCCGATTCGCAGCTTCTTCAGGGACCATGCAGTCTTGATCATCTTCCTCGACTGACTCCCCGGTGTAGAATATAATGGGAGGCTCGCAGAAGCGAGGGACTTCAATAGTCCTCAGTGGTAGCACCGTCTGGTACTCAAGGCTGACGATGGGTTTAAATAAACCCTATGGAACCTTCACCTGTATGTACCTATCTTTCATTTCTTCATCGATGTCCTCTGGACGGATGCTAGGAGGGGTGATCCGAGCAAAGTCACCAGCGTAAGAGATGTGAGATACTTCATGCTTTTTAATATAGCCCCTGGGTGGCAGTGGAGACCAACTCTTTGCCTTCGTCGCCGGCTTCTTCTGGCTGGCCACAGCCTCTTTCTTTTCACCCTTCTGTGACACCTCGTTGTAGTAGGATGCATCGAGCATATGACACTCGAATACTTCGAAGGGATGCAGATCTGCAAACACCCTTTCTTCTTTTCCTTCATGGCAGTATTTGATGCACTGATGTAGCATGGATGGCACTATCTGATATTCATGCAGCCATGGTCTCCCCAGCAGGGCCTTATACGTGGTGTTGGAATCGATCACATAAAATCGTACCACGGTAGTGAGGTCGCCCAATGTGAGGTTGAAATCAGCCACCCCAAGAGGTGTTTCACATTTCTGGTTGAACCCTGCAATTTTCATATCTCTGACCTTGGTAAGCTGCAGATCAAAGTAATATTTCTGATAGATGCGGTATGGGAGGATGTTCACAGCAGCCCCGGGATCTATCAGTATCCTGCTCAGCGGCTGACAGTTCAGGGAACCCTTCATATACAGCGGCCTATTATGACCGAAATTCAGGATTAGCATATCATCTTCTGTGAATGTGATCGATTGCCCAGAATTCACTTCTGTTAAGAGTGCTTCATATTGTGCCGGCGACTGCAAGGCATCCACAATTGCTTGGCGGGCTTCTTCACTCAGAGAGAGGATTTCCCAGATGGAGAACCTGGTAGGGAGCTTCTTCAACATCTTCATGATTCGACTGCCTACCCGGACATTAGACAGTCTCATTTCTTCTGCCCATCGGGGTCTTGGAGGTTCATGTGGTGCCTGTGGCCTTTGCTGCCCAGTCCCAGTTTCATTCTCTTCCCCTGTTTCTCGGGAGGCTTCTTCTGTAGCAACAGCCCCTGGCTTTGCTAGAGGGTCACTTCCTTCATTTTCTTCATGCTGCTTCTGCTTCTTAACCGCAGTCTGCTGGCATTTATTGCTTTTAGCTGGAGCAGTGTGAGCCAATTGCTCATTCTCCAAATTGGACAAGAATTCCAGGAATGAAGGAGCTTCTTCTTTCTCTTGGTACAAGCTGGCAGGGGGAGGAACCTGGACACCTCGTACCTCTGGTTCTGGGATCTGGTAGGGTTGCTCCCCTCTGAATATAATATTATGATTAGCTGGTGGTGGGCGCCCCCATCTTTTCCCAGAACGTGTTGCATGGGCTGAGGTAGAGGCCTCAACATGGTTGGCTTCTAGCGGGGCATTTGATGCTTCAGCCTCGTCATCCTCCCCGGGCAAGGAAAAGAGCACTGACAGGGTGTTACATTGTACTGTCGTGACTTTCTTTCCCTTTTTGGACTTGGGCCGTCTCTTCTTCTTATGAGAATTTGGCTTTGCCAGCTCCTGCCCCCAGAAGGGCTCAGTCTCATCTTTTCTTTGTTCTGCCTCTGGCTGCTCTTCAATTTTCAATTCTTCGAGCTGCTCCCAGAGTATACAGTCTTTTACCAGCAGGTGTTTGGGCTTTTTCTGCTCATATTCATCGAGCTCATTGATATACTGCTGTAGACGCCTGGCTGCAGGACTTACTTCTTTATGTGCGGGTAGGGGAGTTTGTCTCCTCCGGTTGTGAGTAGGGATCCGGATGACTGGCCCGGTCTCAGCTGTGCACCATACTGGCTTTGCTGGAGGCGGTTCAGGCCTTGGTGTGACACCTCGAATAATCACCCCGCTGGTACTGGCTGCGGGAGTTTTCCTTCTATTTTTTATGGGTTTCGTCTGCCATCCCTCCTGATCCTTCAGTGGGGTGAGGAAACAAGCTTCATAGGTATGCCTGGTACATTCCTCAACGGCTTCCTTAGGCAGCTGCTGGTAAACTGAGATCATATTGGCGGCCATTCTCCAGGGCGGAGGCTCATGTGGATGAGGCGGCTTTACCTGATAATCTCCCAGCTGCAGCTCACCCTTTTTAACCATTCCTTCCATGATATCTTTGAAGACATAACAGTCCTCAATTGTGTGCCCCAGAGCACGGTGAAATGGACAGAACAGCGGATCATCTTTCTTTGCCGCATCCTCGGGTCTCTTCGGTTCAGGCAATGTTACCTTGTTGAACTTATATGCCCAGTTAAATAGTGCTGCCGTCTTCTCCTTGGGAAAAGAATAAGCCTTCTTCATCTTGTCTCTTAGAGAGACCTTGTCTTTTCTTTCTGCTGCACCCTCAGGCGGGGGAGCTTCATCTGCCCCCTTCTTCCCTTTCTGCTGCTCGAAGGTTCTGAAATCGACGGTGTTGGCCTCAGAATGTGATGGTCGTCGATCATTAGATTTACCTTTCAACATATTGGGAACATTGGCGGTTGGACGTTTGGACAAGAATGTCTCAACCTCCGCCACTATATTGTTTAATCGGTCAAATGTTCTAACATCTGCACCGATCATCTTTTCTAGCACCTCTCTCCTGAGGCTCTGTTTACATATCTGCACTGCATCTTCTTGATGGGGGGGTCTTCTGCATCTCATGGCTAAGTTCCTCCATCTTTTGATGTAGTCCAGTGCAGTTTCATCTTGCTTCTGCCTGGTTGCATATAGCTCTGCTATTGTGATTTCTCTTTCAGTGACATGAAATCTGTCGCAGAATTTTCTCTGCATATCAGGCCAATCAACCACCGATCCAGCTGGTAGGCTTGAATACCATTCAAAGGCTAAGCCAGTAAGGGATGAGCCAAAGAACTTAAGCAGATAAGCTTCGTCGACTGCCAGGTCGCCCATGATTGTGGTGTAGTAAGCTATGTGCTCTCTGGGGGAGCCCTGGCCATTAATGTTTTCGAACTTAGGCGGCTTACTGACGCCTGGAGGTAGTCTCTTAGCAGCATATTGGGGAGGATATGACACCTTGTACACATCATAGGTACTAACATCATCGCCAGTCTTCTCAGACAGCTTCATCTCCATAATTATTTCAATCATCAGCTTGTGGGCTACGGCTGGATCTATGTCTTCTGGGAAGAAGTGAGCTTGTTGCTGACTATGAGGAGTTGTCATCACAGTGGCGCGCAAGGTGGGCGCGGTAGGCTGTGTCTGAGATGCAGAGGGCTGAGCTACTGTTTGCTGTGGAACAGGTTGGCTCGGCGCTTTGCCCTTATCAGCCAGGAGAGGATTAGCTGGGATAGCCGTCTCTGTTGAGCTGGAAGTATGCCCGACAGGCTCGGCTTACTTGGAGACCGGTGTAGCTTCATGTCTCTCATTGAGCTATCTTCTGAGAGCATTGATCTCCTGTTGGTATCTTCTGAACATCATCTGGATCATGGGATCCAGGGTGGACGGGATCTGTATATCTTCTGAAGTCCCTTCAGCATCATCAATGAAGGGATTATCTCCCTCTTCCGCTGTCACCACATTAACCGTCATAGTGGTGATCTTGCAGGCTTCACCATTAGTCTTCATTTTATCTTTTGCCGCCTGGCCTCTTCTTGTGACAGGCCCGGGTCTGGTTGCCAGCCTGAGTAGCTCGTCCGGTTGAGTTGGTAGCATGTCTTGCCTCCTGACAAGTCCAGCCATGTTACAGGTGAATATCTGCATCTTTCCCTTCTGCCTGTAGACTTTTCTTTTTGCCTGGTCGGGATATTTGAGTCGGTCAAAGACCGATATTCTTTCTTCAGGTTCTTCCCCACACAGGTCTTCTTTCCCATATCCGGCCCTGCGGCCTTCCCCATAATCATTGGAATCGGAGGAGGAGACTTCGAGCATCACTTCTTGAAGGGTTTCTTCCTCTTCTTCATCCACGGTGCCCAGGGCACGGGATAATCTTTGCTGACCGAGGGCAGAATTCCCCAGGTAGTGGAAGTAGTCTTGAGTCACTTGCTTCATCTCTTCTTGATTGTGCCTTTGTGGCTCTGGTTGGAGCATCAGTCTTTCCTGGCCTCTTTGCGGATGAGCCAGTCTTGCCACCTGAGCATTCAGATGCTCGGCTTTGGAATATCTAAATATATCAGCCTATCTGGCACAGGCTCTTGGTCTTCTTGGAATGGCAGCAGCGACTGGTTCGCTTGTTCTCATTCTTTCTTTTTTCTCAAATCTTCTGTCACCATCCTGGCAGTAGTTGGCAGCAGCATCATAGTTCTTCCTTTGCCATCTTCTGCCCCCAGCCCTGGGATGGGGGACCGAGAGGTCTTGCTTCCGCTCATATTTTCTGCCCCTCATCCTGGGGGGAATAGTGGTCAGATTTCTTTCTTCATTTTCTTTCTCATCTTTCTTACCTCATGCCCTGGGGTAAACAGCAGCATCATCTCTTATGTCTTTTCCTTCTCTTCTTCTGCTTTCTGCCCTGAAGCGGGCAACAACATCCTCGTTAGCTTTCCCCTCATCTCGAGTTGGGGCCCAGCTCTGAATCTTCTTTGGTCGCCAGACCTGTTTATATCTTGCTGGCTTGGGCGCCAGCGGCTTCCTCTCATCAGTTTCCCCGTTGGCCCTCCTGGTGGCCAGAACTTGGAACTTGTTGTCGATCTGGATGGTCGGGACAATCCTGTCCGGCCGGACTTCTCTCGGGCGACCGTTGAGGTTCACCCTAACGTCACCCATCATCATCGTCTTCCCAGAATTTGAAATAAGACGGTCGGCAGCAGCATACCGGCTCCTCCGGTTAGTTCTTTTCTTCATTTGGGCAGCAGCGGGGACCGTGTCCCTCCTTTGAACATGATGAACATAGCAGGCGACGGCTGTCGAGGTCATCCTTTCTGGTAAGCTACCCTTGTTATCAGTAGTCTTCATCGGGGCACTTGCACCAGTGCCTTACTCGTTGTTGTCGACCTGCAGAAGGTCGGTGAAGACGAGGCCCAGGCAGTTGGGCAGCCCGACAGCAGGGGGCATCGACCCGAATGACAGCGGTATCGCCAGGTAACCCTCTCGGACATGCACATCGATCGGTTGTTGGTCGAAGCACACGGACATGAGTCCAGTAGTCATTGTAGCTTCCTGGAAATAAGGAAAGCGCAAAGAATCAGAAATTTGAGGGGGGCCCGCTGGGCCTCCTATTTTTGGCGTAGAGATGAAGGGAGACTCGGTCCCACCGGGCGTGCCAGACTTGTGGAACGTGCTTTCTCATTCTCTTCTTTTTTGATATATATATATATGTGTGGATTATTTATTGATTTATTAGCGTGCCAATCACTGGGGTGACAATTTTATTATGCGCTCGATCTGACTTTTAATCAGTCGATTGTGATGTTCGAGTCGGGACCCGAAGTCCGTCATACCATAAAGGCTATGACATTAATTACGCCCTTCCTAAGAAGGACAACCCTTGATTAAACGCCAAAAATAGGAGGAAGGTAGCGGCAAAAATAAGACTCAAGCGAGAGAGACGGTTGGTTCATCAGCAGGGCGTTAAATGGCCTGAATGAAGCAAGGATACATCAAATGCGGAGCAAATTCAGCGGCATGTCCCCATTACCTTGGACTATGCCAGATGGGGATAGGAAACCACCCATGCAGCGGCAGGGTGGGATCCATAAAAGATCGGGTATATCTAACCCGGAATCCGGATAAGGACCGGTGCGACATGGCACACCCTGTGCAGGCGTGATGTCTTATTGATATCCCCCTTCGGAAGACCATCGGAGAACATGCAAGGGCAGAACTCCGTGGGCCAGCGGGGTTAGGAATGAATACCATGATCACTCAAGGTGATACGAATGAATTTTGGCAGCATATCCCCTTTATCTTGGATTATGCCAAGAGGAGATAAGCCATCATCCACGGGATGCCGGGATGAAAGTCGGAAAAGAAGGGGGGCACCAGGCCCGGGACCATCGCCCACATCCATAGCATCGATTGATGTTCCTTCGGAACTAGTCTGAGCACATGTAGTGACATAGCCCTTTAGGTCCATAAGGTTATAAAGAAATCCGGATCGGAACAGAACAATGTAGGGGAGGTCCTCCCCATTGATTTATTTCCTGAGGGATGCCAAGTGTTCTCCGTATATCCCTTGGATGGGTACAACATGGGGATCAAGGTTTAGGCCAAGAAGAAAGAGGTTCTCGGCGTAGGGATCAGGAGTATGGCCCGGCTTCTCGGCGTGGGCTGAAGGGAGCTCCCGGCGCGCCATGATGGGGGTTATCGGCCCAGGCCAAAGGGAGGAAGAAGAGGATCTCGGCGCTGGAGTTCCCGGCGCGCGCCGTGCCGGGAACTATTCACGCCGAGAAGGTGCTGGGCTTGAGCGCCGTGAGGGCTCATGGGGTTTTACGGTACCCTATTTTGGGGGTTTTTCACGGGATTCAGACATGGCCTGGGGAATGGATTCAGGAGGCAAGTGAGGAAAGAGCCAGGGGCCTACCAGGTTGACAGCAGAGGGTCACAGATGAAAGGGGTTCGAGGGATCAGAGTCACCTGGCCTTCGAGCTCTCAGGAACAGGCTTCACGCCATCAGTATTGCCGACCATCCAGGAGATCGAGAGACGACAAACTCTGATCCCTGGAATGGCCCTAGTGGCTTGAGAAATTTGAGAAGAAAATCACGGACTCCGCGACGTTTAAATCATCGATGACATCCAGGGAGAGAGGGGGGAAACAAGGCCCAGAAATCCACAGTGAGGATTGGGGCTTTGTTGGCTCTGTCCCATCCTAAATAGGCATGCATATAAAGGGGAGCCGGCAGACGATTAACGTGTCGAGCTTGGATGAATTGAATTGGGCGGCATATCCCCCGGGCTTATAGACATGCCAAATAGGGATAGGAAGCCATCCACGTAGCGATGGGATGGAATCCAGATAAACAGCGGGGGATCTTCCCCTTTGAACTCCCTGCTCGGTTGGAGGGTCTATGATATTCATTTTCCCGATGGATAGAGTCAAGCGGGGTGCGTATCGATCACACTCCCTTGGCCTTCCGGGGTTCACCCTATCGGATAGAATTTCGGCAGCATTTCCCCTTCTTTCGGGTCATGCCAAAGGAAATAGGCCGTCATCCACGGGTACGAGATGATAACCGAAAAGAAGGCTTGGGCTCCCAGATGATGCAGGTGCCCATGGCAATGCTTGCTATCCCCTCAAGAACCGTCGGGGCTTATACAGTGGTATGGCCCCTTAGGTTATAGGGTTATGAATGGATTTGATCTAAGATGATGTAGGGGGGGTTTCCTCCCGTTAATCTCATCCCTGAGGTACATATGGCGACCATGAATATCCCCTTCAGCCGATATAACAGGTTGGACAAGGGTTGAAAGGCAGATGAAGAGACAGGCTCCTGGTATGAGTGTATTGGCCTGAAAGGAGGATCTCGGCGTGGATTGATTAGCCAAAGAGGGGCTCTCGGCATAGGAAGATGAACAGGCAAGGGGGTTCTCGGCGCGCTGGTTCCCGGCGTGCTCACCATTGCGCCGAGGGCTGTTGCTGCCGAGAAGCTCCGACAGCCCTGTTTTGGAATTTAGATTTGATTGGGACCGTATCTGGGGATCAAATCAGTCTGGCACTGTGGACTTCGATGCCATGGCATTAGGGTTTTGCTGAGGGATCGAAGGGTCAAGGTCATCACTTATCAGAACCTCCTGGGATCGCATTCGTCTACAGACGGGACACATCTTCTATAGCCAGCAATTCAGGAAATCAAGAGATTGATGTCTCCGATTCCTAAACGGCTTGGGGGCCTCGCAAGAAACTCAGATGCCTGCGAAGAATCTGCCTTCGAGACAGGAGGGGAGAGGGAAACAGGACCCAATAACCCATTAGATAAGGATTGGGGCCCTAACTTCCTTCCTCTTTGAAGCACAGACTCACGGGGATGACTCTGAAAACCGAAACGTCTAGAATATTGGACGGTCATATGAAAGATACATTCATAGGAAGACAGAGGGCAAAACTTTGATTGCCTAATATCAAGCACGACAACCACTAAATTTCATTTCATCTCATTATCACCACTTACATCGACTGCAAGGCTAAAGCCGAGAAACGGGTAAGGGGAGGAACAGAGGCAGGGAAGAAAAGAACTCTCGACCTCATCTGAATAGCTGAAAGCATGAAGGCATATACCATTACGTACAGAGGAAATCAAAATAAAAGCAAACATGGGGGGGGGAGGGTGGAGCATTGACTCCTCTCCCTCCCCCGAGCAGCCCACCTGGAGCTTCTTCTTCTTCTTCTTATCTTCTTTCTTTTCAGTAGGGTCTCTTCTCTCTTTTCTATCTATTTTCTGGATGAGGTTTTCTTTTCTCTCCTCCGTCTTCTTGTTCGTCTCGAGAGAAAGGGGGTTTTATAGGCATAGCACCCCCTCCCTATCGGCATGATCATCTCGACGCCCGGTTGATGAGCTCCCGGCGCGCCTTATTCGGAGGCAGTAGGCTTCCCGGCGCCCCTTCCTCATATGGGTATTGTTGGGCTCTCGGCGCCACACGGCTGGGCCCGTTTAGATCTTTTAGTCTTTTATGCTTCCTCATCAGTAAGCTTGAGCTGTTAAGGCCGCTTAATCTGTCCCTTCAATTGTCGGTCCCTCGAGTCGTCAGGCTAGGCGAAGGCCCATCAATTGGTGAGTTAGCATAGCTTCATCAGAATATTTCTGGGGATTTTCATCAGTCAGTGGATTGCAGTTCTTCATCAGTACTGCCGTCTGAGCGACGACAACACCAGACATCAGCTTGGCCGGGGAGGGCTTCAGCCGGGTGGTAGCTTCAGTGATAAATCTTCCGTAATCCTGGTCTTGCAGGGACTTCCGGGATCTTCATCTTTCACTCAATCTTCCATTATGTCTCGTTTCTATTGTCTGTTATATTTCAGGTGTCAACACATAAACAAGTATATATGAAAATAAGCAAATGCCGAGTGTAGGGAGCGAGAACGGTACCTCCACGCGCTCGGTGTGGGGAAGACAGACCCGGCCGAAACTCGTACTCCCGGAACAATAATACACAAGATTACAGCAATACAACTCGCTGCCCACTCCATGCAAGGAGGTAAAGGGCTACACAATGGGGTCCGGGAGGACCGAATTCGTGTTGACGGGCGGCTTCTCGCGTTGATTCGACAACACCCGAACTAGTGACGGTGGGGCCCACGTGCTGTCCGGAGGGGCTGTGTGGGACCCGGTGGCACCGCTGTGGTGGTAGATGCCTGGATGAGCACTCCCTGGAGTGGAGGCGCACTGGTTCGCCGGCCGGAGGCCGGGCGGCTTCGATCGGCACCGGTCGGAATAATCGGCCACGGATCTGCAACTTCTGGTTTTCAGCGCGCGTCCCGGCGAGAACGGACGCTGCGATCAGCCCCGATGTTGGATCGACACGAGACTGGCGCCGTTGGAAAGATAACTTCAAATACTTCAACGTAGGCTTGGAGATCAGACCTGGATCTGCACGGATCTTGGCTTTAATGTATTTTTGAGTTACTGTTGTACAGTGACCGGATTCTCAGATCTGTAGAGAACTTGTCTGAGAACTGCCTTTGACCGATATGTAAACGTCCGAATCTGAAGTGGTGGTCTTCAAAAAAGTTGTAGGAAATCAAGCTAGAAAAATGGACATAGTTTTTATGAAAGGTTTAGAGGTGTCTGTGATGTGTTCTGATTTTTGAACTGGAAGGTGGTCGGATCTGGGAATTAGCTGAAAACACTATAGCAGAGATAGAACATGAATTTTGAAAAAATGAATAGAGGACGTATAAAAAATCATAAAAATTGGTGGATGTAGGGGATGATGGACAGAACTCCTATTAAAATTGGGAGGGTTTGAAAAAATCAAAAAGGGGGTCGGAGGTGAGAAACACAGGGCTACTATCACTGTAGACAGAGACAAAATAGATCTGGGAATGAAAGATGCACAAAAATGGAAAAATACTAAACGAGGGAATTTGGACCTGAATCTTTTTGTGGAGGATGGGGTGGAAGATAGGAACACACCATAAAAATTGTAGACCACGAAGTGGCCGTGGTTGGTAGCAGAATTTTCGGGAAGACACCTCTGTCCAGCAGGACAGAAAACCGAAGACGGATTCGCGGCGGCTCGAAGGCGGCACGAACGGCGGCGGCGGCGGCACAGATGAAGATCAGAGGTTGAGAGGGAGAGATAAAAGATTGATACACTCTAGAACTGGAGGTTTGAGGAGAGGAAACCAGGGGGAGAGAGGAAGGGGGCGCAAGGAGGCTCCTTGAACATTCAACAAATTTCTGATTTTTCATTGATTTCTAAATGAAAATACAAGGTTATATATGACTCCAATCAAATCAATTGTGCACCCTTGGATCTAGGGATGGGGATTGAAGGGCTGAGATGAAGTGTGAACAACACACCAAATATAATTTTTTTTAATCTAACTTGACCATTTCTATTCAAACTTAGACTAATTCCATTCCAACTCCACCTACCTAGCCTAATAAAGCCAAAGAAGGGGGTGCCCCCTTCATGGGCCTCCCTTGGGCCAAGTATGGTCAAAGGCCATGTAACAAGCCCACTCACCATGCTAGACTCTTCCACCCTTGGTGGGCCATGAGAGGGAGAAGCCTATTTGGGCCTAAGTGGCTATTAAGGTCCATAATGATGGCCTTAAGACCCAATATGGAATAAGCTCCTAATGGACTCTACTAATGGCAACCTAGCCATGGACTCTACATTACAAATGACCCAATGGCTTGTTATAAGCCTTACAAGGAGCCCAAATAAAAGAAATTACACAATTACAATCTCATACAAGCCATAACACATAAATACACTCCACCCGTATAGCTTTTGATGTCCTCATCATTCTTGGGCCTCCAAGAAACAACACTCGGTTGCCCTCTCAACCGCAGAGGCATAATATGTTACTACGGGGAGCTGTGGCACCCAAGTGTTGTGGATTAAACACCAACTCCAAGACTACCTAGTGGATCTTGGTTGTGTCCCGATTCTGTGTGATAACACTAGTGCTATCAACCTTGCAAAAAATCCAGTCCAGCACTCTTGGACTAAGCATATTGAGATTAGGCATCACTTCATTAGAGATGAGGTCGGTAAGAAAAATTTTGAACTGCATTTTGTTGATACTCTAAATCAAATTGCTGATATTTTCACCAATCCCTTGTGTAATGACAGGTTTTCAACACTCAGAAGGGAGCTTGGTCTTTGCCGACCTCAGGCCAATAAAAATTGAAATGATGATCTTGTTCAATTTAGTTGTGCATTTTTACAGATTGGTGTCCATGCATTATTTATATGTAATTATGTCATTTTACATATGGTGTACCATTGCATGTAGTCATAATGCATAATAAAGTTGAATTCATGTTCATGATGCATTGCATGATTTGTGTAGCATCATTCTTGTATGGCCATGGTATATCAAATGTTGATGTATGGAAAGGCAGGTTATGCTTGCCTAGAAACACTCAATATGCGTGAGATTTCACCTCCGCCAAGTACCATGTGTCAATGTCGCATATAGGCCATATAGTAAGGGGGAGTTGTGCTTTTGCAGTATTCATGCATACATTTCATCGTCATTCTATTGCATTTAATAAGTGTACAACCATGTGTTGGGTCATGCATCTCATGTCTGTCAAATTCATGTCAACCCCTGCATGTTTCAGGTCATTCTCCTCTTGACAGTTATCATTACACTTGCTTGCACACATAACTCTTTGAGTGCATTCATTGCATATCCTTAGGGGGAGTCTTGATGCTTTTCTTAATTTCTTGTGCTTACATGGCTTACCGTCTGAATATGAGATCATGAGACTGGCAAACATATGGTGTGAGAGCTTTCTATTATATGAACTGATGATTATCTATTCAATGAAAATGGTTGAGATTTAATGATTTCCTTGTAGTTCTGATATATTTTGTTTGAAATCATCTATGTTTTGTGGTTTTAATAGACCTTAACGAGAGATTGCATATTGTGCTTTGAATGACACTCCTGATATTTGAAAATTCAAAATTCATGACCATCTTGGTAATACTCTAGAGCTAAGTATTATTTTTAAACATCTTGATGAGCTGGAATTCTTGAAAAATAATTTGACAGAGCAATGATATTGTTGCACGGAGAAATATGTCACATCATCAAATCAAGTGACGAATGATATGTCATGATGTGCCCCTATTATCTCTATCTTAATTATATTTGGACTCTAGGCAGAGCACTGGCATAATTGCTGAGAAATATATCTTCTCATCACAGAAATGAGATTGGATATGTCATGACGTGACTTTGCTCTCTCTCTTCATTCTGAAGCACAACCGTCAGTCTTGCCAAATACCTAGGGATACTGGCATCTAAACAACGTGTATTCTTACGGCTAGGAGACATGTACTAGACTTGATTGCTCGTAAAATATGAGTCATGTGCCTTTAAATTCAAAAGATATTGAAAATCCAATTTGCTGCACTCATAAAATTCCATGCTTGAGTCATGATTGTTTAGCCTCAATACTAGTTTTTGTGTTATTCCCTTTGTAGTTATTGAATAAAGATATATAAGACAAGGGAAGGTTAAACACTGCCATGATATGCACCTTTGGTTCATTTCTATTAAATCTTAGATGTAGCTACTTTTTGAACTCTGTTGATGATCTCGGATTTCATTAGCTTTGAACCATCTATGTTGCTCATGGTATGTTTCAGGTTTGCATATAATGGCTTGCTCTCCACTCTCATTTAGCTCTGGTCTCTCAGACATTAGTCCCTTTCTCTACCTTATACCTCCCTCTTTGCTATTGTCAAAGGGGGAGAATTCTTTGTGTGAGTCCTTTGTAAGAGTTTTGCGTTATCACGTTGTCAAAGGGGAGAGAATATTTTGTTGTGAGTCATCCCTTGCTTTGTGAGTTATCATTAGGGGATGAGTGAATTGTGTACGGGGGAGAAACCTTTGGGCACTTTTGTGTATGAGTGATGAGGGAGTCTTCATATGTGTATGTGATGGGGTTTGCATAATTACATCGCATTCATATCCGCATTCATATCTGCATTCCCATATTCTCATTATCATGGATCTTGAGTCGCATATGTTGCATTTGCTATAACTGTTGCCATTCTTGATATTACTGCCACATAATAACTCATAATGTTGCCATCATCAAAAAGGGGGAGAATGTTGTGCCCCTGTGGTCATTTGAGTTATCCTATAGTCACTGGGGTCATTCGACATCATCCTATGGTCATATGAGTTTTGTGGTATTCTTGATTTTGATAATGGCTAAACACTATTAGTCATTGATGTTTCCACTCTCATGTGACTAACATATGTGATGTTCTATTCATGACAGATATGCCAATGAATGGACAAGGTATTAAGTGAGGATGGCAAAGGTGAAAGCTCATTGATCGCGCCCAAGCAAGGATGCAAACACAAGCAAAAGTCGACACGTGATATTCTTCTCGTCACACATCCAAGGTCAATGCACAAAGAAGTACAACCTAGAGAATCCAAGGCCAGAGACTCAGTTGATACCTTTTAGACTATCAAGGGAGATGCCACAGATATGAACGGGCTACTAAAGGACACAAGCAATGGAGCTAAAGCAGTTAGCGGACCGACCCGGGATGAACCGGGGTCTGCCCAGCTGGCGGTCGACTGCCAGCACAGGGGCGGTCGACCGCCCCAGCCAGCAGCTCCCAGTCTGCATGAGTCTCAGTGGCGGTCAACCGCCAGCCAGTAGCGGTCGACCGGAATTCCCAGGGACCATCCGTTTGCAGGTGTTTCAGTAGCGGTCGACCGCCAGCCCCGATGCAGCCATGTTTGACTTCGATTTCGACCTCGAGGCTAGCCCCTTTCCTTGTATTTATTTAACCCCAAAGTCACCCAATCTTCCATAGATTGTGGATCTGGTCTGGGGGATGTCTAAGGACCATTCAAAGGTTATAAAACACATGCAAGAGGGTTAGAAGCCATCTCAAGGGTGTTTTCAAGGGAGAGTAGTTCGAAGTACTGTAGCCGTGAACAGTACTACGGGAAGAAGCTTCATCCATTCCAAGGGATTCAAGTCGAAATCTGAAGCCATCTCAACCTCCAAGGAAGCAAGAAGCAATCAAGACTTTCAAAGGTGATCTAAACTGCCTTCTTCATCCTCTTCATCAACTCAAGAAGATCAAAAGGAAGATCGAAGCTACATCCATCGTCTTCTTCATCAACTAGAAGAGATTCAAGGAAGATCATCTCGCAAGGAAGAAGACACCTTCAAAGCATCCGATTCAAGCTTCTGCAACTCAGACAAGATCTTCTTTCTTTGAGCATACTCTATATCTTGTTTGAGTGATTTCATATTTGTTATCTTTTTCATTTCATACAAACGATTGAAACTGAAGATCGTCCCTACCGGTGGTTAGTAGGAAGACAATCGGAAGTTGTCCGATCTGCGGTGTTGACGTCCCTACATGTGGTTAGTAGGAAGGCAATCGGAGGTCTTTCCGATTTGCAGTTCAGTGCGTGGCACTAGTGGAGCCTCACCGGATTTGGTGAGGGGTGGACGTAAGACTGGGGATTCAGTCTGAACAACCTTAAAATCTTGTGTGTTGTGGTTTGCTTGTATGATTGTTTCATTCTAGATGCTTGCTTAGGTTCGAATCAATATATTACTTGCTCGTCTTGTCAAGCGAATCATAGTGTTCTTCGATAAGCTAGTTATATTCCGCTGCAATTTATTTTATCTAGCTATATAGAGGGTTGTATTGCGAAAAGAGGGGCAGATCTATTCACCCCTCCCCTCTAGATCCGCTGACCACTACTCAACAGCTTGGTATCTCGGGCCCTCTTCACCAGGTATGCCGCGGTATAGCCGCAAAGGTGAGGGGGGGAGGTAGGCAGTACTCTCCGTCTGTGGCTCTTGCTGGGGTTATGGAGGGCGGCCTGGCCTTGGCCCAGATGGGGGCTGCTCTGGCAGAAGCGTACGCTCGGTCGGAGTGGGAGCGAGCGAACCTGGCCTAGACCCTTGGTGGGTCTGACAGGAGGTTGGCTCGGCTTGCCGAAGAGCGTGATGGGCTTCGGCGTGAGCTTTCCTCAGTCAGGGAGCTGGCGTGGTCGAGCCAGGTGGAGACCCGGGCGCCAACCGAGCAGCTGGCCAAGGCCCGCGAATCGCTCGAGAGGAAGAGCAGGCTTCTCGAAGAGGAGCACCTTGCACGCGTTGAGCAGGATGGTCGGTGGGAGACCGAGCGTGCAGAGCTGGTAGACCGAGTGGAGGAAGCCGAGTGCCTTCGGCGGGAGGCCGAGGTTGATTGGGCCGAGGCGGAGAAGCAGGTGGCGGAGGCCGAAGAGCGGACGATTGAGGTCGAGCGGAAGTCAGCTGAGGCAGAGCGGAAGGAGGCCGAGATCGCTGGTAGGGTGGGATCGACCGGGGCGGATGCTCTCGAGCAGTACAAGAGCTCAGAGGCCTACCTGGTCGACCTCAAAGAGGCTGCCCTCCCCTACTACGAGCTAGGACTTCACCGGGGCATCCGCAAGGGGTTCAAGCAGGGATACGACCGGGCCGTCTCTTACGCCGAGGA
Source organism: Amorphophallus konjac (assembly GCA_022559845.1). Classification (NCBI taxonomy): domain Eukaryota; kingdom Viridiplantae; phylum Streptophyta; class Magnoliopsida; order Alismatales; family Araceae; genus Amorphophallus; species Amorphophallus konjac. The sequence continues at coordinate 110,685,586 of CM040118.1, forward strand.
GCAGGCGTCTGGAGTAGTTGACTTCCCGTTCGGGCAATGTTATGACTCAGACTTGTCATCCTCCAGTTCCTCCGCTTCGGAGCAGGATGAAGAGGATCACGGGGGCTCATCGTCTGAGGGGTCGCCAACTCCGGATGCCTCGGGAGGGCACGCAACCGAGGCAGTTCCCACGCCGGTGGGGTCAGTGCCAGGGTCGGTCATCGCCGAAGATGCCGGGGGCAGACCGCTCGAGCCCTCTACTTTCGGGCTTCAAGGTGGGCCGGAGGCCTGATGTATATGCTTCGCTTCCTCTTTTTGTATGTCTTTTTTCTTTTTTAAGGAAAAAACTTCCTCTTTTGTGTAGAAATAAATAAGGCAATAGCGTTATGATGAAGACTTATCTGTTCCGTATCGCCATTGCCGTATTTTATTCAGCGTATCTGCGGTGGTTGGAAAGAGCCGATACTTTCTACGTGGATCTCGCCTGATGGTTGGGTGAGCGCCTGACAGGGTCTTTCTGTTTCTTCATGCTTTGAATGCCTGGCCGCTTCGTGTATCCCGCTGTGGCGGAAAATGAGAAGTTTGAGGTGACCGTTGGTAGGGAGAGATCCCTTTGGCGTGTTTTCGAGGAGAGAATCATTTAAGGCAAATAGCCTCCCTTTGCCTATAAAAGGTCTGAAGGGCGTCCCTTCCTCTCCACCGCTTAGGGGTTTCCCTGACAGTCTTTCCTCATTCCTTCTTCACGTAGCGTTGGAAGACACTCCGGAAGATGAGGCTGCCGACAACGGGGGGCAGAGAGTTCTTGCTGCTTCGGATTTAAAGAGGGTTCGATGGCCGGCGGATAGACTTAAAGAGGGTTCAACGTGTGGAGGCACGTCGTCTTCCCTTTATCAGTTCTGGCGGTGCTTGCAGGGGGGCGAGATGGTGGACAGATGGGGGCATCAGACATCCCTACCGCCGGTCCCTTCCTGCTTGCTTCACGGAGGGGAGGAGGAAGCCAACTAAGCACCCTCCTTTCTGGGCATTCCCCTGCCTCCTCGTCCAGCTCTGCTGGTTTCTTTTTCTTTCTCGCAGCCTCTTTTTCCCTCTTCTGCTCTGCTCCTCCTTTCTTTCACTCTTCGGAGGGTGTCTGCACTCTCTGTCTTCCAAAGAGTTGGCAGGTTGGTGGGGAGGTTGCTTTCATATGCATTCCCTCTCCCCTTTCTCTTCCAAGTTCAACTTGGAAGGTAGCCTTTTCCTTCCTAATCCCTCTGTCACCTTTGTCCCGACCTGCCCGAGCCAATGGGGTCGACAATCCTTTATCCGAGCCAGTTTCTACATGAGGCAGAGTCAGTGGCTGGACACATCAAGGTCATCTGAGTCAGCCGAGCGATGGGCTCATACGGCAGCGCCAGATGGATTTTTTGCTTTTTTGACATATAATTTCCTGGCTTTGGCCTTCCTGATGTACAAGCGGGTTGTTTGAATAAAAGAAAGGAGCCTTTTGTCTTATCTCATATCGTTTGCACAATGTTCAGTATTCAAAAGTAGAACTTGCGTAATGTAGTTGCGTTCCAGGTCCGAGGGATGAGCTCTCCTTTCATCGTGGACAGACGGTATGCTCCTTTTCCGAGCGTCTCGACCACTCGGTAGGGGCCTTCCCAATTAGGGGATAACTTGCCCTCCGCCTCAAGTGGTCGAGAGGCTTCGGCTTTCGTGAGGACGAAGTCTGCCGGTTGAAAGTGTCTGTCTCAGACTTTGGCATTGTAGTATCGAGTGAGACGGCGTCAGTATTCCATTGCTCTGATGCTGGCAATCTCTCGGACTTCATCTGCTAGGTCGAGGTTTTCGAGCAGTTTCTGGTCGTTTGCCTCGGACGAGAAGCGGATTACTCAGAGGGAGGGGTTGCCAATCTCCAACAGGATCACGGCCACGGTACCGTATACCAGCTGAAAGGGTCTTTCACCGGTTGCCATTCTGGGAGTCGTTCTGTGTGACCAAAGTATGTTCGGCAATTCCTCAAGCCAGCTGCCCTTGGCCTTGCTGAGCCTAGTCTTGATACCTTTTAAGATAGTCTTATTGGCATTTTTGACCAGCCCGTTAGCCTGAGGGTGGGCGACCGAAGTGAAGTGATTGCGAATGTTAAGGTCGGCACATCTGTCTCAGAAATAATGAGAATCAAATTTCTGACCATTATCGCTTACTATCACCCGGGGGATGTCGAAACGATAAATGATCGACTTCCAGACGAAATTCCAGACGACTATCTCGGTGATCCTTGCTGTGGCTTCGGCCTCGATCCACTTAGTGAAGTAATCGATGGCGACGATAATGAACTTCTTCTGGGCCTAGGCCGTGGGGAACGGCCCGAGGATGTCGATTCCCCAGCGAGCAAAAGGATAAGGCTCGGCTAGGGTGACGAGCTCCGTTGCTGGCTGATGGACCAAGTAGTCAAATCGCTGGCAGCGGTCACAGTGTTGTGTGTAGGTCGAGCAGTCACGCTGCAGGGTGGGCCAAAAATAACCTTGTCGTAGCAAGATCCTGGCGAGCGACCTTCCCCCTAAATGCACTCCGCACAGACCTTCGTGAATTTCTTCAATCGCTCGGTTGGCTTCGTCGGTGCTGAGGCACTTCAAGAGAGGGCCGTAAAAGGATCTCTGGTAGAGAGTGCCATCTAGAGTGATGAATCGCCGAGTTTGGTACTTCAATCTTCGGGCTTCCTGAGGGTCGGGAGGCTCCTGAGAGTCTTGAAGCCACAACAGATAGGGGGTATGCCAATCGCTTGGGGAGGCCGAGTCAACAGCTAAGAGCTCCGAATTGATGCTCGGCCGCTCTAGCTCTTCGAGAAGGACCGATCGAGTACCCTCGGGGTCAAGAGAGGAGGCCAGCCGAGAGAGGGCCTCCGCTCGGGAGTTTTCCTCCCGAGCTATTCGGACTACCTCAAAACTCTCGAACTGTTGTGCCACGGTCTTAACCAGCTACAGGTATTTGATCATCGGTGCTTCTCGAGCTTCATAATCACCGTTGACCTGGCTAGCGACCAGTTGGGAGTCAGTGTGAATCCTGACTCGCTCAGCCCCTAACCGTCGGGCCATGCAGGCTCCCGATATGAGGGCCTCATACTCGGAAGCGTTGTTAGATGCTTGGAAGTTGAACTTAGGGCGTAATGTAGCTCCGCTCCTTCGGGGGACTTCAGGAGAATCTCGGCGCCGCTCCCGGCTGAGTTGGAAGATCCGTCGACGAACAGTTCCCAGGTCGGCCCGGGCGCGGACGAAGATCTTTCTTCAGTCGGGATGGTGCTCTTGGCGATGAAGTCAGCGAGCGCCTGGCCTTTGATAGCCGAGCGAGGCCGATACGATATATCAAAGGCCCCGAGCATGATGGCCCACTTGACGAGGCGTCCCGAGGCTTCAGGGTGAGCGAGGATCCTCTTCAACGGTTCGTCGGTCAGCACGGTGATGGAGTGCCCTTGGAAATAGGGTCGGAGGCGCTTGGCCGAGATAACCAACGCTAGCACGAGTTTCTCGGTTGCGGGGTACCTTTTCTCAGCCTCATTGAGCACCTTGCTGGTGTAGTAGACCGGTCTCTCGACTCCCGAGTCATTTCTGACTAGGACTGAGCTAACTGTAGATGGAGTCGCCGAGAGGTAGAGATGCAAGGCTTCACCTGGGACATGCTTGGAAAGCATCGGGGGTGAAGCCAGGAACTCCTTAAGCTCGGTGAATGCTTTTTTGGCATTCCTCATCCCATGCGAATGTAGCAGACGCCATTTTAGCTCCCCTCAACAGTTTGAAGAAGGGTAGGCATCGTTCAGCCGCGCGGGATAGGAATCTACTGAGCGCAGCAATGCGCCCGGTAAGGCATTGAACATCTTTGATGCAGGTGGGTGGGCGCATGTCCAGGATGGCCTGGACCTTGTTGGGGTTGGCCTCGATCCCACGCTGGGTGACTAAGAAGCCCAAGAACTTCCCGGACCTTACCCCGAAGGCGCACTTGGCAGGATTGAGCTTCATGTTGTACTTTAGGAGGGTGTCGAAGTTTTCGCTAGGTCGGTGAAGTGGTCCTCGGCCTTGGGGGTTTTCACGTGCATGTCGTCAATATAGGCCTCGATGTTCTGACCGAGCTGTCCCTCGAACATATGATTGACCAGCCTCTGGTACGTGGCTCCAGCGTTCTTCAACCCGAAAGGCATCCGTGTGTAGCAGTGTACGCCGAAGTCGGTGATAAAGGCGGTCTTCTCGATGTCTTTGGGGTGCATTCTAATCTGATGGTAACCTGAATAGTGTTGAGTTATGGTTTTGATGATTGTTGTGATTGTTAAGTTATGGTTTTGATGATAACTAAACTTAATGTGTGATTAAGTGATGATAACTAAACTTATGGTTGATTGCTCATGCTCCTGTTATCTATGTATGTTTGAGATGGCAAATGGCAACGGTTAGATGGTCTTAATGCTTGGTTTGCATATGTTGGTTCTACAAGAGGTTTCAAGCCTTTATATGTTTGAACATATGGACTTGAGCTTTGATGAACACTTTTGTTCAAATCCTGATCAAATAGTTCGAAACTTGTTTGGTTGATTTTTACGCATACCATACATGTATTTGTCAAAGCAACAAGTGTTCCAATCTTATATGTGAAATTGGGTCTCAATGTAAATCACTTCTTGAACTCTAATACATATTTCACATATCATTTTGAGCTTGCATTATGTTGAAACAACTCATGAGAAACTTGCTTGAAAATTGGAATAATGGTACTTATATCTTGCTCAAACGGTTTACAATAAGCTCTTGTTAATTGATTGAAACTGCCAAATGACCAAAGGGGTTTCATACAAGTACTTCATGCAATTACCACATGAATTATTGATCAAAGTTCTAATCCTTTTTTCTATAGTTTTTTAGGTCAAAACACTCAACATATATTCCCCAAGATCAAAGGAGTTTGAAGCCTCAGACTTAAATGGGTTGCAATGGAGTTCGGGGGTGAAACCTAAAAGTCTGAAGTTTACTGTAGCTGTAGGTCGACCGTCCCAGGTCGACTGCCAGCAGCGGTCGACTGCCCCAGGTCGACCGAAAATGCCAGGGATCATATTTCTACAGGATTCTCAGTAGCGGTCGGCCGCCAGCTTCCACAGGTCGGCCGCCAGCCCCGAGCCAACATATGTTGACTTTATTTTCCACTTCGAGAAGAGTCTTTCTCCTTGTAATTCTTTAATCCCAATGACACCAAATCACCCACAAAATATGGATCTGGTCTGGGGGATGTCCATGGACCATTCAAGGGCTATAAAACATCTCATTTGGAGCCATAACCCTAACCATCCAAGAGGGCTTCACGGGAGATCAAGAGGGTGTTGTCCAAGGAGGAAGAAGAGAGTACTGTAGCTCCGTGAACAGTACTTCGTTCAACAAGTTCTTCATCTATCTCCAACCCATTCAAGGTACTTCTCAAGCCAACAAGCATCTATGAAGTGAAGAATCAAGCAACCAACAAAGAGAGATCAAGGGTGAGGCTATCAAGAAGCAAGCAAGGATTTCAAGAAGAGATAAAAGGAAGGTTATCTAAGGGAAGAAGAAGAAGGATGCTACAAGGAAGAAGGAGCCATTCAAGCATCATCTTAAGGTACTCTAGCTCCATTTGAAGTCAGCAGTCTCAAAGGAAGAGAACAAGCTCACAAGCATCAAGAAGATACATGGATTTGTCCAAGGAAGAAGGAAGGGTACTGTAGCCGTGAATAGTACTCCGTGTAAGAAGATCTACATCAAATACAATGGCATTCAAGCTGAGTCTCAAGCTATTCAAGTGAAGAAGGAATCAATGCGAACATCCAGAGCACACACTCTGGGGGAGCCTAAATCAGGAGCTTTATAAACTGTGGTTTATTCATGTTTGTGTTTTGTGCTTAATAGTTTTAGATTTGTGTTTCTTATAAACTGCAAACTCGTGTGTGTGTGGATCGTTGTTGGATCCGTGGTTGTGTGTGTGTGTGTGTCGTACTTGATTCGTGTGTGCATAGGTCTTCTTAGATCTGCATGTGTGTGTGGATTTATCCAGATCTTAGTGTTTGTGTGTGTGGAGTGATGCACTTGTCGCAGTGTGTGTGTGTCTTGTTGATCTACTTGTTGGATCGTGTTGGAGACTGCATCTCCGTATGTGTGTGTGTTTTGGGGCGCGTCCCCGTGTGTGTGGGCATGCGTCGTCCTGCGTGTGTGGTTGGAGCGTCGTCTTCGTTTGGGGATTTATCCCCGAGTGAAGCCTCACCGGGTTTGGTGAGGGGTGGACGTAGGATTGCCGTCATTGCATCCGAACCACCTTGAAAACCGTTGTGCACTATGGTTTGATTTGTGTGGTTTGGTCCTTTTCTTCTACCTCCATTCTAAGTGAGTGTATTTGTTAATTGTTGTTACGGATTTATCTACGTATATCTTGCATATTTTATATCTCATCATACAAAGTTTGATAAATCCAATTTGTGTTCAAATAGTTTTGAATCTCATAACTAGCATTCTATCACATATTTTAAAAAGGCCAAAAGTTTCCTTAAAATTTGTAAACACCCAATTCACCCCCCTCTTGGGTGTCATTGATCGCGGGACTTCAATTGGTATCAGTGCAAATGCTCTATTTTTTTATACATCTAACGATCTAGAGTGATCCAGATCAATGACTACCATTATGTATACTTTGAATTCTCCACCGGTGTTTGATAGTTACAATTTCGATTTGTGGTTAGGTAGAATGTGCAGTCTTGTCAACTCATATGACCCTAAGCTATGGAAGCTTGTTTCATATGGTCCTTATGAGTTGCCTAAGGACAAAAATGTCTGGACTGAAAATCAAAAGCTTAAACATGAACAAAATTATTTGGTGTTAAAGTTGCTAACTGCTGCTGTTGATTCTAATTATTTCCCCTTTATTTCCCATTGCAGATCCGCGAAGGATATCTTGGATGGCCTAACCAAAATTCGGAAAGAAGATGGAGACCAATGTCTTGTGGTAGGGACGAGTGAACAAAGGAGTGATCAGCCAAGTGGATCAAGCTCATCAAGTGGATCAAGCTCAAAGGTAAATTCTGATTCTGATAATGCAGATGAATTTAACTGTGAAGATTTGTTGAATGCATATGATGAGCTTGCTGAAAAGTACAAGAAAGTTAAGTCTGAAAATAAAAAATTAAAAAATAAATCTGAACATATTTTTCTTGAGAATGCTTCTTGTGATAAATGCTCGAAACTTGAAAAGGAGATTAGTGTTTTGTTAATTCAGAACTCCTTACTTGAAAGTAATGTGAAAAATCTTGAAAAATTTCAAAACATGTAATAAATGCTTGGAATTCAAAACAGAAAATGAATCTCTTATGACTGACATCAAAAACCATGAAGAAGTCATTTCATGCATGAGAAAAGAAAATGAAGGATTGAAACAGTTGAATAATATCATTTCTGAAAGATTACTTATTTTTGAAAAAGGAAAAAGTTTGCTTGTTGATGAATGTGAAAAGGTGCATGTGTTGGAACAAGAAGTGGAAAACCACAAAACCATCAATACACATTTGAATGAAAAAATCAATTCTTGTGAAAATGTGATTGTTTCCTATGAATTGCACATTTCATCATTTGAAAAAGAAATCTTTGACTTGAATGCTTCATTGTCTAGATTTGTGGATGGTCAAAATAACATGGACAAATTGCTAGGAATGAAAGTAAACTTTCAAAGATAGGGGCTGGGCTATAATCCTGTGAACAAAAAGAAGTTTGAAAATAAAATTTATACATCCTTTGTGCACAATTCAAGCATAGCCAGCACATCAAATAAGAATCTGAAAAAGAAAAATCATGTTGCACACACACATGGATCCACAAAGAAAATTAATTTACATCAAAGATCCAAAAATGCTGCTAGTACACCCATGCATGTTAAACATACTTCTGCCACACACACACAACCACTTAGAAAGAAACTCTCATATTTTTACTGTGGTAAATCTGGACATGCCATGCATGATTGTTTCATTATGAAGAATGATGATTTGAGAGCATGCAAGAAAATGAATGTTTTCAAAAATGTAAAAAAGGTTTCATTTGGGAGAAATGGATTTGAGAATTCTTATGTTCATGCTAAAAGATCACATGAGAAAATGGCTTTTGTGCGTTGTTTCTATTGTGGTGAATCTGGGCATACTAAGCATGATTGTGAGTTGATGCATGGTTGTCCTTTGATGAAAAATGATAATTTGAATACTGTCAACAAGTGTAAACCATGTGCAAATGTTGCTGCTAACCCACAAGGACCCAAAAGGATTTGGATACCTAAGAATGACAAATGAAAAATCTATTTTACAGGTGTACCTTGAGAATGTAAAGCATGAAATCTATTTTCATCAAGAAGGTAAGGCACACGGGTCAAGTGGCATAAGTCAGGTTGGAAGAAAAACTAAAAACTGAATTTGAAGATCAGGTGATATCCCTCCTACCTTTGTAGTGACTCTATCATGTTTTAACTCACTTTGTGTCATATAGTCATGTAATCTTGCATATGTCTGCACATGCATTTCATTCATAGTTGGTTACATATTTGTGCCCATATCACTTGTCATATAACATCTTGTTGAAGTGGAGTTTTGAAACCGTCAATAAATCTCACTGCATATACTGAGTTTGCATAAGCTTTCATGTACTGTCATGCATAAATTGAATATTGTGAATTCATGTCATAATGCATAGCAATCCTCCTACCTTCACCACCCTTGACTACATAGTATATCAAATGGTGACATGTGGAAGGGTAGGTTACGCCTGTCTGAAAGCTATCACTACGCGTGAGGTGATCTTCAGATCTAAGTTCTCCGTCCGGTACTATGAGTCAATCAGTCACAGGCTGCACATGGCATTAGATTTTTACTGAGCATATCACAGTCATGCACACATTGAGGGGGAGTCATCAGATTTGTCATATGGGCTTTATGTTTAGGTTTACACATGAGTCATGCATTGCATCTAGAGCTGTCTGGGGGATGTTGGTTGTTAAAATAATTTATCATGCCATTGTCAATAAATTTGAATCGAAATTGACAACTCAAGTCCTCTTGTCCTTGGATGCAGATTACACTCCCAAAATCCAAATGATGCAGGGCTAGTCATGGCCAAGCTTGAGTCAATGAAAGGAATATCTTGCAAGGATGAAAATGATGAGAACCCTATCAATTTGCTACAAGAAGATGGGATACTTTGTGTAGAATAATCTCCAGGATGGACTTAAGCACAAGCTGGTGAAAGTCCTTGTACGTGCTAAAGCAAGTATCCAAGGCATGGTATGAAAAGCCCGCATCTTTTGATTGAGAACATGTTAAATAGGTAAAGTTGATCAACCATTTTTCATGAGAAAATTAGGTAAAATCTTTTTAGTGGTTCATGCATATGTGATTAATACCATCTCTGGAACTACTAATAATGCTTTATATGATTATTTTGCAGGGATTGTGCAAGTATATTTTAAAATAAACTCAATGAGTAAATTGAAGTTCACTCTTCTTTGGATTGCAGGTGGAAGGCTTGGAAGAAAATGGATTCACAAGGCAAAGGTAAGAAAGCAAAATTTGAAATATCAACCCTCGTGAGGTTGGTGATTTTAGTGATTGAAGGCTTCCAATCTTGTCTCCTGAACTAAGGTAATTCAACCTTATCAATTCATGCAATGGCTATCTTTGTCACTTGGTGACACTCTCAAGTGACAGGTATTGATTCTAAAAATTTGAATTGTCATTTATTAGCATGTTGTGATGAATGTGCCTAATTGATTGAATCAAATTAAAAATCCTGAAGGATGTGTATGAAGTGGTTGCACATTGAATATTCTCAATTTGAATTGCATGACCACACTTGAATTGAATTACATATCTGGTATATCAAATGGCGTCTGTTAAAAAGTGGATTATGTCCACTTGGAAGCATTCCCTATGCGTTGAGCTGGGTCTTCGGACTAAAATCTCCGCCTAGTACCAAATCTTGAAAATTGGGATTGGTTGATGTGTGAATGAATTCTTGAGCTGAGCTATGTAAATTGAAACCATGCTTGTGATTAAATGATTCATACATTTGGCTGTTGAATGAATTCTCATTTCAAAACTTGTGAAATGCTCTTGAAAATCTGATTTTGAACAATTCTGAAAATTAGGTTGCATTGCTTAATTTTGATCATTTATGCACCCTTATTCATAAAGGCCATATCATGAAAATGTTGTTGACACATTAATATAATGTGAATGCTCTAATGTGGAATTTATCCCATGGTTTGAAGATCAAGCCCTCCTATGCTGCATTTGCATCTTACATCACATGCTCATCTAGACATAGGTTGCATGCATTTCAATTCATGCATTAGCTGAAGTTAGTTCATTCAATTTGATGTATTCAGTTCATTCAATTGGTATCCATTTGATTGGTATCATTTGCATGTGTGCATTGCATGTTGCATACACTCCCTCTACGTGCTTGCTTGCTATTATACGTTATTCACTCCCATCCTTGAAACTTCTATGACCTTATATCTTCTTGATAAATAATGTTACATTTGAGTCTTTATTGGAGTGCTTCATGTCGTACACTGGGAGAGTTCATATTTCATAAGTGCATCTATTTAGGGGGAGTTGCACTGTTATGTATTCGTGATATTTTCGGTATACATGCAGAATCAAATTCACACGCTTCTTGCACAAAATGTGAAAATGAGTGTTAATGATAAGGAAATATGAATTTCTTTTTAACACTCTCGAGATGTTAAACTTGCTGCATGTATGTTGAAGAGACAGTTAAGGAAAAAGCTGCCTACCTATCCTTTTACAAAAAAAAATATATCGAGTGAAAATGAAAGATAGAGCAATGCTCGGTCTCACTGAGTAAACTGGGCACATGTCACCTGAGACGTGATGTGGTTCATATCTGAAAAGTGTTGACTAGTATCTCTGTTCAAAATGAGGTGAAATGGTTAAGTATTCTGAGTAACCGGGGATTCTGGCATGAGCTCCATGCGTCTACTCGCATCAAAAGGAATTATTTGAACCTGATCACTCTTGAAAAATTCTGACTATCATGTGATATTGGTTGAGTTGAAAAATGGTGGTGAAAACTCATTGTGGTAGAGCGTAGCCTCCAATACGCCGTTCTCAAAATAAAAGTGCAGTCTGTAAAATATCTCCTTGTGTTAATCTGAAAATCTGAATATCCATATTGTAACTATCATCTTTCATGTTTCTCACTTACACATATGAAAATTTGATTTAATATGTATTCAAAAAGTTGATCGACTGCTTTAGCAATTGCATGAATCTCCTATACGATTGTACAATCTCCCATGTGCTACACATGAGCATTCCGGTTAGCATGACTCTCTTGCATCGTTCTTATACCCATTCCCTATTTATATATGTACGGGGGAGATTGCATGTATGTTTATATGTAACTGTTTGGTTGCATTGTATGCACTTCATGAGTCACTATTCGCATGTGTTGCATTTCATATATTTCAAACCAAAATATAAAAATCAGAAATTTTGAAAATCAAAGAAAATCCTTTTGATATGCCCTCCTGCTCTTGTTTCTTGTGAAAATCTGACATGGGATCTAGCTCTTGTATGCTATCATGCTGGACACATCATCCTGTGAACATCTTCCTCCACTGGTTCATATCCTTGAGGCCAATCACCACCTTCAATTGGTATCGATACATGCTTGACTGTATTTGCTTTGGATGGTTTCATATTGATTTGTGAGAATAATCACCAATTGATTTCTTCTGATTGGAATCATATTACTTTGTTCATCCATGATTTGCCCTTGCTTCTTCTGATTTGATAAGATAGGCAATTGATGTTTCAAAGGGAGATAAGCTTGTTGATATTGTTGATCATGTCACAGGGGGAGAAAGATTTGCATTATCCCGCTTTTTGATTATGTCAAAGGGGGAGAAAAATTGATGATTGTGTGTGACAAGGGAAGGGGAGAAGAACATATGTGCTATTCTTTTGTATCCACTCTGGTGTATCATCACTAATAAATTTCTCATCAAGTTTGTCATCATCAATAAGTTTGTCATCATCAAAAAGGGGGAGATTGTTGAGTTATGGTTTTGATAATTGTTATGATTGTTAAGTTATGGTTTTGATGATAACTAAACTTAATGTGTGATTAAGTGATGATAACTAAACTTGTGGTTGATTGCTCATGCTCATGTTATCTATGTATGTTTGAGATGGCAAATGGCAACGGTTAGATGGTCTTAATGCTTGGTTTGCATATGTTGGTTCTACAAGAGGTTTCAAGCCTTTATATGTTTGAACATATGGACTTGAGATTTGATGAACACTTTTGTTCAAATCCTGATCAAATAGTTCGAAACTTGTTTGGTTGATTTTTACGCATACCATACATGTATTTGTCAAAGCAACAAGTGTTCCAATCTTATATGTGAAATTGGGTCTCAATGTAAATCACTTTTTGAACTCTAATACATATTTCACATATCATTTTGAGCTTGCATTATGTTGAAACAACTCATGAGAAACTTGCTTGAAAATTGGAATAATGGTACTTATATCTTGCTCAAACGGTTTACAATAAATTGGAATAATGGTACTTATATCTTGCTCAAACGGTTTACAATAAGCTCTTGTTAATTGATTGAAACTGCCAAATGACCAAAGGGGTTTCATACATGTACTTCATGCAATTACCACATGAATTATTGATCAAAGTTCTAATCCTTTTTTCTATGGTTTTGTAGGTCAAAACACTCAACATATATTCCCCAAGATCAAAGGACTTTGAAGCCTCAGACTTAAATGGGTTGCAATGGAGTTCGGGGGTGAAACCTAAAAGTCTGAAGTTTACTGTAGCTGTAGGTCGACCGCCCCAGGTCGACCGCCAGTAGCGGTCGAGCGCCCCAGGTCAACCGAAAATGACAGGGATCATATTTCTACAGGATTCTCAGTAGCGGTCGACCGCCAGCTTCCACAGGTCGACCACCAGCCCCGAACCAACATATGTTGACTTTGTTTTCCACTTCGAGAAGAGTCTTTCTCCTTGTAATTCTTTAATCCCAATGACACCAAATCACCCACAAAATGTGGATCTGGTCTGGGGGATGTCCATGGACCATTCAAGGGCTATAAAACATCTCATTTGGAGCCATAACCCTAACCATCCAAGAGGGCTTTAAGGGAGATCAAGAGGGTGCTGTCCAAGGAGGAAGAAGAGAGTACTGTAGCTCCGTGAACAGTACTTCGTGCAGCAAGTTCTTCATCTATCTCCAACCCATTCAAGGTACTTCTCAAGCCAACAAGCATCTATGAAGTGAAGAATCAAGCAACCAACAAAGAGAGATCAAGGGTGAGGCTATCAAGAAGCAAGCAAGTATTTCAAGAAGAGATAAAAGGAAGGTTATCCAAGGGAAGAAGAAGAAGGATGCTACAAGGAAGAAGGAGCTATTCAAGCATCATCTTAAGGTACTCTAGCTCCATTTGAAGTCAGCAGTCTCAAAGGAAGAGAACAAGCTCACAAGTATCAAGAAGATACATGGATTTGTCCAAGGAAGAAGGAAAGGTACTGTAGCCATGAACAATACTCCGTGTAAGAAGATCTACATCAAATACAAGGCCATTCAAGCTGAGTCTGAAGCTATTCAAGTGAAGAAGGAATCAACGCGAACATCCAGAGCACACACTCAGGGGGAGCCTAAATCAGGAGCTTTCTAAACTATGGTTTATTCATGTTTGTGTTTTGTGCTTAATAGTTTTAGATTTGTGTTTCTTATAAACTGCAAACTCGTGTGTGTGTGGATCGTTGTTGGATCCGTGGTCATGTGTGTGTGTGTCGTACTTGATTCGTGTGTGCATAGGTCTTCTTAGATCTGCGTGTGTGTGTGTGGATTTATCCAGATCTTAGTGTTTGTGTGTGTGGAGTGCTGCACTTGTCGCAGTGTGTGTGTGTCTTGTTGATCCGCTTGTTGGATCGTGTTGGAGACTGCATCTCCGTATGTGTGTGTGTTTTGGGGCACGTCCCCGTGTGTGTGGGCAGGCGTCGTCCTGCGTGTGTGGTTGGAGCGTCATCTCCGTTTGGGGATTTATCCCCGAGTGAAGCCTCACCGGATTTGGTGAGGGGTGGACGTAGGATTGCCGTCATTGCATCCGAACCACCTTAAAAACTGTTGTGCACTATGGTTTGATTTGTGTGGTTTGGTCCTTTTCTTCTACCTCCATTCTAAGTGAGTGTATTTGTTAATTGTTGTTATGGATTTATCTACGTATATCTTGCATATTTTATATCTCATCATACAAAGTTTGATAAATCCAATTTGTGTTCAAATAGTTTTGAATCTCATAACTAGCATTCTATCACATATTTTAAAAAGACCAAAAGTTTCCTTAAAATTTGTAAACACCCAATTCACCCCCCCTCTTGGGTGTCATTGATCGCTGGACTTCAAATAGGCATCCAGGAAGCTGAGTATCTCATTGCCCGAGGTTGAGTCAACCAGTTGGTCGATGCTCGGTAATGAATAGCAGTCCTTTGGAGTAGCCTTGTTCTAGTCAGTGAAGTCCACGCACATTCGTCACTTTCCCAAAACTTTTGGCACCAGGACGACGTTAGCCAACCACGTCGGTACAGGACCGGTCTAAAGAGACCAGTCTCTTGCCCCTTGGTGACTTGCTCCTTGATAATCGCCTACTTTTCTGGTGCGTGCTTCCTTCTGCGTTGTTGCACGGGCTTCATGGTTGGGTCGAGGTTGAGCTTATGCATCACCGTTTCCTCCGGTATCCCAGGGAGTTGATCACCAGACCATGCGAAGACCCGGATGTACGCGGAGAGAAACTCTTTGTATTGCTGTTGAACCTCCGATGTTAGGTCAGCTCCGATCTTTACTCCTAGGGTCGGGTCGTCATTTAGGAAAACCGCTAGCAATTCGCCTTCAGGCTCGGCGGTTGCGGATTTTTCCTCGACTTCCCGGGGGCCCTTGTTCTTCCCGTCCGGCCTTGTGGCTTCAACCGAGATATTATAGCACCCTATGGCCATGGCCTGGTTGCCTCGGACTTCTCCCAACCCATTTTTGGTGGGAAACTTCATCTTTTGGTGATAGGTAGAATGCACCGCTTTCGTTCGGCTGAGGATTCTCCGGCCGAAGATTACGTTGTATGCTATCATGCCTTTGATCACTATGAAGTCCACCATGACCGTAACGGTTTTGGGTGGGGTGCCGAGAGTAACCGGCAGGCTTAGGGCTCCCTCGGGATAAGTGGCCTGGCCATTGAACCCGCACGGGGGGGGGGGGGGGGGTTCGGATCGGGCAGAGTTTAGACGGATCTTTCCCCATCTTAAGGAAACATTCATAGGATAATACATCAGGGGCACTTCCATTGTCAACTAGAATCCTATCTACGTTACAATGGTTTAATGTGGCCGATATGACTAGGGCGTCGTCATGCGGGATGCTTAGCCCTTCTAGGTCTTGGTTGGAGAAGACTATGACCTGGGGCTCACTCGGCGGAGCCCTGGGAGGCTCGATGGCTCGGCTCGCCCGCTCAGCATGACGCTTCCTTCCTCGGCCACTGTCTCCTCCTGATGCAGCTCCTCCGATGATGACGTTGATGTGGACCCCTCGGGGGGCATTGTCGATTTCCTCTGGGATGTCTCGGTCTTCCTTGTGCTCCGCCACGAACTGGGAGAGGTGCCCCTGACGAACGAGACGCTCGATCTCATCCTGGAGCTGATGGCAGTCGCCGGTGTGATGTCCGTGGTCACTGTGGAACATGCAATGCTTGCTACGACTGCGGTTCTTTGACCTCATTGGCTCGGGTTGGTGGAGGAGGCCCGAGCCTTTGATGTCTTCATATATTTCATATACCGGAGTGGTTAGGGGAGTGTACCGCTCGTACTTCCTAGACGGTTCTTTATGCTCCCCGTCTTGGTTCCGCCTTTTTCTTTGGCCCGAACTTGGCTTGGGTGCCCGCTTCTTATCCCCCTCCCGACCCGAGCCGGTTGCGTCTCGGCATGCGCTGAGCACTTCTTCACACTCGGCATGGCGCAATGCTAGAGTCACTAGCGCAGCATGGGTTGAGGGAGGGTGGAGGACAAGTTCGCGGCGGAGGTTCTCGTCGCGGGTGCCCCGGGTCAGTGCAGTTATGGCCGAGGCGACGTCCAGGCGGGGGATCCTCATGGCTTCCGATTTGAATCAGATAATGTAGGCCCGAAGGTTCTCCCCTTGCGCCTGTTTGAGGGCCAAAAGCCCTGCTACCGACCTTGGGGGACCGCTGCCGGCGAAACTCTCCTTGAATACTCGCCGGAATTACTTGAAATCTCGGATGGATCCGGGGGCGAGGGCCCGGAACCATGCTTGGGCGCCTTGGACCAAGGTGGTCGCAAAGGCTCGGCACTTGATGGTGTCGGACGCTCCATGAAGGGTCATCAAGGCGTCGAAGCTGTCGAAGTGGTCGGCCGGGTCACCCTGGCCGTCGTAGGGCTTGAAGGTCGGGATGGAGGCTCTGGGAGATACCTCTGCCTTCAAGATATGGTCGGAGAACAGGGATCTCTCCTCATCCTCTGGTGGAGAGGTCTTCTGTAGGGCTTGTAGGGCGCGCTCCTGCTCTGTGAAACGCCTCTCGAATTCTCACAGTCGGAGGGATAGCTTCGGCTGTCGCTGCGCCGTAGGGCTGAGGGGGCGTGATGGCAGGCTGTCCTGGCGCTCCCTGGGGGCTTCTGTCACGCCCCGAGCGCGGAAGATACCCGGAGATGCGCGACGTGTCTATATCAATCATGTCAATCAGAGTGGTCATGTATTCGACACAAAGACAGAGATGCGCAAAATAGCAAGATAACCCAATCCTTTATTTCATAATGGATAGACTATTACAAATCCAATACTCTGTTTAACAAAAAAAGGAAAAGAATACATATTTGACTCAAGCAACTATGGAAAAGACTAGACGACACTTGTAGAAACTCTATCACTTTCACTCTTGACCATTCCCATCCGATTGACTTCCATCGTCGGACTTACCTGAAAAGTAGAAAGGGACAAACGGAATGAGCGAACGCTCAGTAGGAAATTATATCTCAAGTACTAGCAAGGGGTTTAATAATTACATTTTCATGAATGCAATAAGGCTATGCATGCTCGCATGAAACGACAAGATAGAGAGAATGTAATATCAAGGAAATAAGATGAACTTATCATGAACTTTCAACAAGATACGAGTTATTCAAGATATTCAAGCAAGCACGTTTAACAAGTCATGTCAAGAACTTTGGCTATCATGTATCAAGCAAGTAAATTACCCTTTTTCGGGCCACGCGTTTCCTGTAAAGTCAAGTATGATTCAAGTACAAGATGTGTGTGGAATGTCCAATCAAGCAAGTCAAGTACTCGGTATAATGCCAGATACCTTATCATTTTAACTCCCATGGGCACAAGTACTTTCGGGTGCTCCCCCCAGGACCAGATCGGGCCCTATATGCGCAGGCATTTGTCATGTGTTTTGACATCCACTCTTGTTTATATAGCCAATATAGAATTTCAATAATCAAGCTTGTAGACACGTATGACAACTTTGATAGAATAGAGTCCAAAATATGACAAAGGACATAGAATGGCGATAATAACGGCATAATCACGATATCGATAAAACTAGGTAGAATATGGTTCCCTTAACTTAGGTACCATGACAAATCAATATGGACATTCTTTATATAGAATTGAGGTCCACATGAACAGTATATCAAAGGTAAGATACCCTCACTCTTATCATAGAATTGGGGTTTACAAGAACGACATGATATGGCATGATATCATCATCCCATTAAGAATTTCTTATGATATACTCTTTGTATAATCATAAGGGCCGGTATACCATGTTTCTTTAGAGTGACATGGCATCAATGGTGTAATGGGTTTTTAGGGTACAACCAGCTCAGTCGGCCTTGAGGGAATCCAAGGCTACGAGGAGTCTTACGGAGGTCTCTATGACTAACTCGCTAGTCCAAAGGAACGGAATGTCCAATGGAGAGCTTGTATGTCAATGAGAGTTGAGTGTGATCGATAAAACACCGTGAAAAGTGGGACTATACTCACGGAGTGGAGAATAGTGCCGATATATATATATATATTATATAAAACCATCGGTTAGCAAATCAGAGGAAAAATCAGTTTACAGTAAAATAACGACTTAGGTCAAGTCGTTTCTCAAGTAATTAACGTCTAACAGAAGGGCGTTTACATATGGTCCGTTTTGCAGAATTTTCAATAATTTCAATAATTTATCTAAAACGCGCCTTCATCAGGGGCGTTTCTTCAAGAGTTGACGACTACTGTAGCAGGCGTCTTTTATTTACAATATTTTTCAGAACATACTTATTTTCAGAAATTATCAAAAACGCGCCCTTGGAAGGGGCGTTAATCATTAAGTTCTATTTTTCACAGAATATATATTCCAGGATTTTAACAGATACGTGCCCTAGTAAGGGGCGTTTATTGTTAATTTACGCCCTGTGATGGGGCGTTACCACAGGGAAAAACGACCTAGTCTAGGTCGTGAATTCAAGAAATATCAGGAATTAGCAAGATTTGCACGATAATCAAGGATAACAATCATATAGTCATGACAGGAAAATTGGCAGGAATTCACATGCAGTATATCAGATTTGATGTTTCATGTTTATTGACTTTTAACCGTTAACAATTATTGATTTGATTTCATGTAATTGCATGGATAACCAGTTCTTAAGATTTACATGAAATTTACGCCTGTGTACAGGGCGTCAAATATGAAATTGACGACCTGGGAAGGGTCGTGACTTGCCAAGTAGCGCCCTAGTCTGGGGCGTGTATTTCATAGTCACGCCCTTGCTAAGGATGTTTCTTTCAAGAAATTAACAGAAAATCGTTCAGAAACTATAGTAAACCAAACCATGTATATGCATGATAATTATTGTACTGTATCAATTTAGTTTGGGCTACAGTGACTTGAGAAAATCCTACCTTTAATGGAACGTGAAGGATGAGATAGAAGATGAGCTCTGTTGCAACGAAAATTCGCAACAGCAGCAGCAGCCGGAAGAAGAACAAATGTTCTTCAAAGATCTTCACGCTACAGAACCTGTAGAGGAAGAGAAAAAGAGGGAAGATGAAGATAAGGAAAAGATAGAAGAATATTACCTATTCTTCGACGGCAGTAGCAAGTTTCCTGAACAAGAAGAAAACTAATTATTCTTCATATAATCTGAAGCAAGAAAAACAAAAGGGAATAAGAAGAACAGTTTGTTCTTCACGTACCGTGCAGCAGTAGTTCGTCCAAATAGATTTAGGGTTGGCCGAACAAGTTTATTTATAAGACTTTGGAAGTCCTATTAGAGTTAGTGATTGTGTGAGGGTAGTATATCCCTAATAGAGTCCTTACTCTATTAGACACTTACTAGATTAGGTTAATCTTTCCCTGGATAAGCTCTGGGTTCGAACGGTTCACGAACGGAATTAACGCCTTTGGTCAGGGCGTCTATTCTTGAATTGACGACCTACTTCAGGTCGTTTCTTAAGAAACGTCTTGGATAAGGGCGTTCCTTGTTTTTGAAACACGCCCCATATATGGGCGTTTCTTTTACTTGCCTATTTGGTAGTGAGAGTTGACGACTGCACGTGTGGGCGTCCTTTCTTTAGTCACGCCTTTGAATTAACGCCCTAATAAGAGGCGTTATTTTAATTTTGGTTTACTTCATCTAATTAATCCTATTCTCATTATCTGTATTACTATTGTAATATATATATGTTTTAATTTATTTCAAATATTCATTTATCAGGGTTGCTACACCCTCCCCCACTTGAAAAGAATTTGGTCCCCAAATTCAATATATATAATTATACATGTGGAGAGCGTAGAACATATACCTCTTAGAATAACTCGGGAAATCGTTTCTTCATAGATTCTTCGGTCTCCCATGTCGCTTCGCGTTCAGGATTCTTATTCCATTGCACCTTGAGCATGGGAATAACCTTATTCCTTAGAGCTCGTATTTCTCGATCTAATATCTTCATAGGCTTCTGTTCATAAGTGAGATCTTTCTGGATCGCCAGATCTCCATGTTCAATAATATGCGATGGATCGTGCACATACTTCTTCAACATAGATATGTGAAATACATTGTGTACCTCGGACAACTGAGGAGGCAACGCGATGCGATAAGCAACCTCGCCAACTCTTTCGAGTACCTCAAATGGTCCGATGAATCTTGGCGTAAGCTTGCCCTTAACCCCAAATCTTCGTATGCCACGTCCAGGGGATATCTTGAGAAATACATGATCTCCGATTTGGAATTCAAGATCTCTTCTTCTTGTATCTGCATAAGTCTTTTGTCTGGTCTGAGCAACTTGTAATCTTTCCCTGATTACTTGTATCTTCTCGGTTGTATCCCTTACCATGTCTGGACCTAACAGTTGTTTTTCTCCAACTTCGTTCCAACATATGGGAGATCGGCAACTCCTTCCGTATAAGGCTTCGAAAGGTGCCATTTGGATACTAGCTTGGTAGCTATTATTATATGCAAATTCAACTAAAGGTAAGTGGTCATGCCAGCTTCCTCCAAAGTCAATAATGCATGCTCTCAGCATATCTTCAACAACTTGATTAGTTCGCTCGGTCTGACCATCCGTTTGTGGGTGAAAAGCAGTACTAAAGTTGAGCCTTGTCCCCAACGAATGTTGTAATCCTTCCAAAAATGAGAAGTAAAACGGGGATCTCTATCAGACACGATTGAGACAGGAATTCCATGTATCCTGACTATTTCTTTGATGTATAGTGCAGCTAGCACATCAATTGACCATCGGCTTTTGATTGGCAAGAAATGTGCCGATTTAGTCAATCGGTCAATGATAACCCAGATTCCATCATGTCCTCCTTTAGATTTAGACAAACCCATGATGAAGTCCATACCAATATCCTCCCATTTCCACTTAGGAATATCTAGAGGATGTAGTTTTCCCGCAGGCTTTTGGTGTTCCGCCTTGACCTGTTGGCATGTGAGACAGCGTGATACATAGTCCGCTATTTCTCTTTTCATATTAGGCCACCAAAAGTTCCTCTTTACATCTTGGTACATTTTGGTTGATCCTGGATGAATAGTGTACCTTGATCGGTGAGCTTCATCTAAGATCTTCTTCTTTAATTCCGGACAATCAGGTATACAAGTTCTATCTTTGAACGATAATCTTCCATCAGAAGTTAGTTGAAAATCAGATTGTCCTTCTAATCTGCCCTTGATTTCTACTAACATAGGATCATCATCCTGAAGTGTTTGTATCTCAGATAATAAATCTGACTGTATGCTTACATGAGATAGTGTGACAAATTTGGATTCCGTGTCCAAGCTTATATTGAGCTCGGAGAATTGTTCAAGTAACCTCCATTCTTGCATCATACAATTTGCTATCATTGCTCTCGGCTTTCGACTAAGGGCGTCAGCAACATAATTACCCTTTCCGGGATGGTATTGTATATTGAAGTCGAAGTCCTTGAGATATTCTAGCCAGCGTCTTTGTCTCATGTTTAGTTCCTTTTGTGAAAATAGATATTTGAGACTTTTGTGATCGGAGTATACAGTGAACTGTACTCCATAGAGATAGTGTCTCCATATCTTTAAGGCAAATACTACTGTGGCCAGTTCTAAGTCATGGACGGGGTAATTCTCCTCATGCTTCTTCAGCTGACGTGAAGAGTATGCTATGACCTTTCCTTGTTGCATTAGGACACATCCGAGGCCAATGCCAGAAGCATCAGTGTAGACCTCGAATTTCTCTCCTTCTATCGGTAGAGCTAAGACCGGAGCTGTGGTGAGATGATCCTTGAGAGTTTGCAAACTTCTCTCACATTCCTCACTCCATTCATATCGGATCTCCTTACGAGTTAACCTTGTAAGGGGCACGGCGATTTTAGAGAAATCTTTGATGAATCGCCGATAATAGCCTGCAAGGCCTAAGAAACTTCTGATCTCGCTTGCATTAGTGGGTCTTTCCCAGTTTCTTACAGCTTCAACCTTTGACGGATCTACAGATAAACCGTCCTTGGATATGACATGTCCGAGAAAAGCCACTTCTTCAAGCCAGAACTCGCATTTGCTGAGTTTAGCATATAATTGATTTGTCCTCAAGACTTGCAATGCAATCCTCAAATGTTCTTCATGTTCTTCCTTAGTCTTGGAATATATCAATATATCATCAATGAAGACTACTATGAATTGATCCAAGTAAGGCCTGAATATGCTATTCATTAACTGCATAAAGGCAGCAGGGGCATTTGTTAGTCCAAAAGGCATAACAACAAATTCGTAATGGCCATACCTGCTTCTGAATGCGGTCTTATGAATGTCATCGTCTTTGATTCTTAATTGATGGTATCCCGACCTGAGATCAATCTTGGAAAAATATTTGGATCCTGAAATCTGATCAAATAATTCATCGATTCTCGGCAGTGGATACTTGTTCTTGATAGTAAGATGATTCAATTGTCGATAGTCGATACACAATCTCATGGATCCATCCTTCTTCTTTACAAATAAGACTGGTGCTCCCCACGGGGAAGTACTTGGTCTAATAAACCCTTTTTGGATTAGTTCCAGCAACTGCTCCTTCAACTCCTTGAGTTCAGCAGGGGACATTCTATATGGTGCCTTTGAAACGGGACCAGCACCAGGGACTAAGTCAATGGTGAAGGCTACATCTCTTTGAGGGGGTAATCCCGGCAAATCTTCCGGAAATACGTCTGGAAATTCTCGCACTACCTGAATGTCCTCTATCTTGGTTTCTTTAGCTTCTTTAATAGTGACAAAAGCAAGGAAGGATACACATCCTTTCTTGACGAGCTTGCTTGCTCGAAGAGCCGAAATAAGAGGGGATTTGCTTCGACTCTTAGGACTAGTATAAGTCAGTTCCGGAAATTCCTTGAAAACAATCTTGCTATCACGGCAATCAACCGTTGCCTGGTATTTGGATAACCAATCTGCTCCTAGTATAACATCATACTCTTTTAGATCTAAGCAGATAAGATCAATAGGAAAATTCTTTCCTCGAACCAATACCTCACAGTTTTGATAATGATGTGTGATATCCGTCTCGTTTCCGAGAGGAGTAGACAATATTAACTTCATCCATTCTGGTTCTAGAGGTAATGGGTCAGCAAACTTCTTGGAAATAATGGAATGCGATGCACCCGTATCAAATAAGACATGTGCATATTTGGAACAAATTTTTAATGTACCTTCCACCAATCCGCCTTCTTCTTCTGGTTCGGTCTCTTGGATTGCATGAAGACGCGCGTTCCTTGTCACTGGGCGTTTACCCTCACCGTCTTGGTCATTCATTAATGGACAATCGAGAATCCGATGTTCACGACTCCCACAACGGAGACATGCTCCTAATTTCCTCCAGCATTCTTCTGTTTTGTGACCAGCCTTGTCACAATGCTTGCAAACTGTATTCAAAGGGGTAGTGGTGATAGAGAAAGGCTTGGTCTTCTTGAATTTCTGATCTTGAGAGGAAGAACCTCCATTATTGGGCCTCTTCTTAAAGTTGGGTTTAAAAGAACCCGAACTTGTGACTTGCTCCTTTTTGTCTTTCCCACGGATCCTATCAGATAGTTCCGTGGCATCTTCAAGCAACTGAGCTCGGCGCACTATTTCAGCATAAACTTGAATATCCATAGGCGCCAGTTGAGTAATGTAGTGGGGCCTAAGCCCATTAAGAAATCTACGGGCTTTCATCTTTTCCGTGCTAATTAAATGCTTAGCATATCTAGACAGTCTAGAAAACTGTGCTTCATAATCAGCCACCGATAAAGATCTTTGCTTTAATGCGGCAAATTCGGCGGCCTTCTTTTCCTGGACCCTATCAGAGAAATATTTGGCGTTGAAATATTCAACGAATTCTCCCCATGTAACTTGAGTTGGGTCTATAGTAGCTTCAATCGACTCCCACCAGCATCTAGCATCCTTTTCTAACTGGAAAGTAGCTAATAAGACTTTGTCCTGATCCGTGCATTGCATGACATGGAATATACGTTCAATCTCCCGAACCCAATGCTCGGCATCGTCTGGATCGGTTGATCCCATGAACTTCGGGGGATTCATATTCTTGAATGCTTGGTGTAAGCTTCCAGCTCGTGGAGCACCACCTTGTGCTACCTGTTGTAGCACTTGGGTCATCCCTTGAAGGGTACGCTGCATGTTGCGCCATTGAGCACGTTCGGCAGCCATTATCCTACAATTACAATAGCTATGTTAGTATTATATCACTATGATCTTATAAAGGACTCATTGATCATTTAACCCTTGGTTCTACCCACTCTCACTTGGTTAAAGGTTTTGAAACCTATCCTTGGACTTGGGTTTCCTAGGAATTGAATACCTTAGGCTCTGATACCACAAAGACTGTCACGCCCCGAGCGCGGAAGATACCCGGAGATGCGCGACGTGTCTATATCAATCATGTCAATCAGAGTGGTCGTGTATTCGACACAAAGACAGAGATGTGCAAAATAGCAAGATAACCCAATCCTTTATTTCATAATGGATAGACTATTACAAATCCAATACTCTGTTTAACAAAAAAAGGAAAAGAATACATATTTGACTCAAGAAACTATGGAAAAGACTAGACGACACTTGTAGAAACTCTATAACTTTCACTCTTGACCATTCCCATCCGATTGACTTCCATCGTCGGACTTACCTGAAAATTAGAAAGGGACAAACGGAATGAGTGAACGCTCAGTAGGAAATTATATCTCAAGTACTAGCAAGGGGTTTAATAATTACATTTTCATGAATGCAATAAGGCTATGCATGCTCGCATGAAACGATAAGATAGAGAGAATGTAATATCAAGGAAATAAGATGAACTTATCATGAACTTTCAACAAGATACGAGTTATTCAAGATATTCAAGCAAGCACGTTTAACAAGTCATGTCAAGAACTTTGGCTATCATGTATCAAGCAAGTAAATTACCCTTTTTCGGGCCACGCGTTTCCTGTAAAGTCAAGTACGATTCAAGTACAAGATGTGTGTGGAATGTCCAATCAAGCAAGTCAAGTACTCGGTATAATGCCAGATACCTTATCATTTTAACTCCCATGGGCACAAGTACTTTCGGGTGCTCCCCCCAGGACCAGATCGGGCCCTATATGCGCAGGCATTTGTCATGTGTTTTGACATCCACTCTTGTTTATATAGCCAATATAGAATTTCAATAATCAAGCTTGTAGACACGTATGACAACTTTGATAGAATAGAGTCCAAAATATGACAAAGGACATAGAATGGCGATAATAACGGCATAATCACGATATCGATAAAACTAGGTAGAATATGGTTCCCTTAACTTAGGTACCATGACAAATCAATATGGACATTCTTTATATAGAATTGAGGTCCACATGAACAGTATATCAAAGGTAAGATACCCTCACTCTTATCATAGAATTGGGGTTTACAAGAACGACATGATATGGCATGATATCATCATCCCATTAAGAATTTCTTATGATATACTCTTTGTATAATCATAAGGGCCGGTATACCATGTTTCTTTAGAGTGACATGGCATCAATGGTGTAATGGGTTTTTAGGGTACAACCAGCTCAGTCGGCCTTGAGGGAATCCAAGGCTACGAGGAGTCTTACGGAGGTCTCTATGACTAACTCGCTAGTCCAAAGGAACGGAATGTCCAATGGAGAGCTTGTATGTCAATGAGAGTTGAGTGTGATCGATAAAACACCGTGAAAAGTGAGACTATACTCACGGAGTGGAGAATAGTGCCGATATATATATATATATTATATAAAACCATCGGTTAGCAAATCAGAGGAAAAATCAGTTTACAGTAAAATAACGACTTAGGTCAAGTCGTTTCTCAAGTAATTAACGCCTAACAGAAGGGCGTTTACATATGGTCCGTTTTGCAGAATTTTCAATAATTTCAATAATTTATCTAAAACGCGCCTTCATCAGGGGCGTTTCTTCAAGAGTTGACGACTACTGTAGCAGG
Source organism: Amorphophallus konjac (assembly GCA_022559845.1). Classification (NCBI taxonomy): domain Eukaryota; kingdom Viridiplantae; phylum Streptophyta; class Magnoliopsida; order Alismatales; family Araceae; genus Amorphophallus; species Amorphophallus konjac. The sequence continues at coordinate 110,711,623 of CM040118.1, forward strand.
CGTCTTTTATTTACAATATTTTTCAGAACATACTTATTTTCAGAAATTATCAAAAACGCGCCCTTGGAAGGGGCGTTAATCATTAAGTTCTATTTTTCACAGAATATATATTCCAGGATTTTAACAGATACGCGCCCTAGTAAGGGGCGTTTATTGTTAATTCACGCCCTGTGATGGGGCGTTACCACAGGGAAAAACGACCTAGTCTAGGTCGTGAATTCAAGAAATATCAGGAATTAGCAAGATTTGCACGATAATCAAGGATAACAATCATATAGTCATGACAGGAAAATTGGCAGGAATTCACATGCAGTATATCAGATTTGATGTTTCATGTTTATTGACTTTTAACCGTTAACAATTATTGATTTGATTTCATGTAATTGCATGGATAACCAGTTCTTAAGATTTACATGAAATTTACGCCTGTGTACAGGGTGTCAAATATGAAATTGACGACCTGGGAAGGGTCGTGACTTGCCAAGTAGCGCCCTAGTCTGGGGCGTGTATTTCATAGTCACGCCCTTGCTAAGGACGTTTCTTTCAAGAAATTAACAGAAAATCGTTTAGAAACTATAGTAAACCAAACCATGTATATGCATGATAATTATTGTACTGTATCAATTTAGTTTGGGCTACAGTGACTTGAGAAAATCCTACCTTTAATGGAACGTGAAGGATGAGATAGAAGATGAGCTCTGTTGCAACGAAAATCCGCAACAGCAGCAGCAGCCGGAAGAAGAACAAATGTTCTTCAAAGATCTTCACGCTACAGAACCTGTAGAGGAAGAGAAAAAGAGGGAAGATGAAGATGTTAATAATCTTCATAGTTATAATCGACGTTTAAGGAAAAGATAGAAGAATATTACCAATTCTTCGACGGCAGTAGCAAGTTTCCTGAACAAGAAGAAAACTAATTATTCTTCATATAATCTGAAGCAAGAAAAACAAAAGGGAATAAGAAGAACAGTTTGTTCTTCACGTACCGTGCAGCAGTAGTTCGTCCAAATAGATTTAGGGTTGGCCGAACAAGTTTATTTATAAGACTTTGGAAGTCCTATTAGAGTTAGTGATTGTGTGAGGGTAGTATATCCCTAATAGAGTCCTTACTCTATTAGACACTTACTAGATTAGGTTAATCTTTCCCTGGATAAGCTCTGGGTTCGAACGGTTCACGAACGGAATTAACGCCTTTGGTCAGGGCGTCTATTCTTGAATTGACGACCTAGTTCAGGTCGTTTCTTAAGAAATGTCTTGGATAAGGGCGTTCCTTATTTTTGAAACACGCCCCATATATGGGCGTTTCTTTTACTTGCCTATTTGGTAGTGAGAGTTGACGACTGCACGTGTGGGCGTCCTTTCTTTAGTCACGCCTTTGATAGAGGCGTTTCTTTTTGAATTAACGCCCTAATAAGAGGCGTTATTTTAATTTTGTTTTACTTCATCTAATTAATCCTATTCTCATTATCTGTATTACTACTGTAATATATATATGTTTTAATTTATTTCAAATATTCATTTATCAGGGTTGCTACAGCTTCGGTCTCCGGGAGGGGACGGCGTGCCCCATGCTTACCTCGTTTTGGTGTGAAGGAAGCCTCTTGCTCCGGAGGGGGGGCTTGTGAGGGTCCTCCTACTTTGTTGTGAATAAGCTGCTACCCTCGGAGGGTGAAGCGGCCTCCGGCGGTGTGCTGGGACATGTTCTCGTGGGGAGGGCTCTCCGGAGGGGTGCGTGACCTTCCATCCCTGGCCACCTGGGTCCTCATGAGTTCCACGAGGACGTCCAGTTTTGCGTTGAGGGCTTGGAAGGCGTCAGCGTCGCCGTTAAGCGGCAGCCCTACAGTGGGGGTAGGGGGCGGTAGCCCTGTCGTGGGGGGAGGGGGCGGTCCGTCGGCGGGAGTGCTGGCACCGGAGGGGGGGTTTTGGGAGGCTTGAGAGGGGCCTTCCCCCGCCGCCACCATGGCCTTTCCCCTATCGCCGGCGGACCTCCTCCCTGAACTTCTTCGCACCATACTGGCTCTTTGGTCGTTTCCCATAGACGGGGCCAGATGAAGGGGCGTGATCTCGCGCTTGTCCTGAGCTGGGAGGATGATCATCGAATAGTGAAGTGCAGAGAAAGGGAAATAGATCAGGAGGCCCAGGGATGGCTCCCTGGGGAAATTCCTCCGATGCCTAAGTTAGTAGAGCAATGGTGGAAGATATGGAGGGAGGTAGAAAGAGGTGCACGAGATCCCCCAACACCAAGGTGGTGAAGTGGTTCCTGCTTAGGGGATTTTAGGCGTGTATTGCCCTTACCTTCAACTGGAGGGAGTCCCTGGTTTATATAGTGTGCTCACCTTATGAGTCCCGTAAGCTGAGGAGTTTCAGGCGGGAGTTACGTCCTCATCGTGGGATCTTTACGTCCTCATCGTGGGATCATGGGTCCCTTATCCTCATAAACTTCTGCTCATAAAGGGCTCTCAACAGCAACGTGGATAAGCAATCGTTAGTCGGTCCGAGCATAAAAGGTGCCAACCCTGTCCGGGCGATAGGCATAGCTCGGATGAAGTCAGGTCGGAGTGGGCGCAGAGCGCTCGCCTCTATCCCGATGAAGGGATAACTCGGGCATGGGTCTTCCTCCATTCTGACGCTCGGGCCTTCCGAGCCTAAGGGCCGCCGAGGAAGGGTGGGATCCCGAGTAATCTTTATTGGGCTTTTTAGCCTAAGTGGGCCCTATGGGGCTGTCACTTGGATGAGCCGAGCCTCGTTTGGTCCTGATGGGCCTAGTTCGGCTACTCTTAGATGGGCTACAGAAATCCCCCTCTCCAACTTCCACTCTTGAATCATACAACATGCCAATATTGCTCTCGTCTTTCAACTAAGGGCATCAGCTACGGAATTTCTCTTACCAGGATGGTACTGTATGGTGAAGTCGAAATCCTTGAGGTATTCGAGCCATCGCCTTTGCCGCATGTTTAGCTCCTTTTGGGAGAATAAATACTTGAGGCTTTTGTGATCGGAGTATACTGTGAATTATTCTCCGTAGAGATAGTATCTCTAGATCTTCAAGGCAAATACCACCGCGGCCATCTCTAAGTCATTCACCGGGTAGTTCTCTTCATGTTTCTTCAATTGTCGGGAAGAGTATGCAATGACTCTTCCATTTTGCATCAATACACATCTGAGGCCAATACCAGAAGCATCGGTATATACCTCGTATTTTTCTCCTTCGATTAGCAATGATAAGACTGGAGCCGTGGTCAAGAGATCCTTCAAAGCTTGGAAACTCTTTTCACAGTCTTCATTCCACTCATAAGATATTTCCTTGCGAGTCAATCGGGTGAGAGGAACAGTAATTCTTGAGAAGTCCTTGATGAAACGCCGGTAATAACCAGCTAGCCCTAAGAAACTTTGTATCTCCGTTGCATTTGTTGGTCGCTCCCAATTCTTCACGGCTTTGACCTTTGATGGGTCCACGGAAATTCAATTCTTCGAAATTATATGGCCCAAGAAGGATACTTCCTCGAGTCAGAACTTGCACTTGCTGAATTTGGCATATAATTTGTTTTACTTCAATACTTGCAATGCCTTCTTCAGATGTTCTTCATGATCCTCTTCGGTCTTTGAATAGATCAGAATATCATCAATGAAGATCACAATAAATTGGTCTAAGTAGGGCCTGAATATGCTGTTCATTAACTGCATAAAAGCTGCGGGGGCATTTGTTAGTCCGAAAGGAATAACAGTAAATTCATAATGCCCATACCTGCTCCGGAATACATTTTTATGAATGTCTTCTTCTTTGATCTTCAGTTGGTGGTAACCAGAACAAAAATCAATCTTGGAGAAATATGTAGCTCTAGATAATTGATCAAACAACTCGTCAATTCTCGGTAGTAGGTACTTGTTCTTGATTGTAAGGTGATTAAGCTGCTGATAATCAATGCATAGTCTCATCGATCCGTCCTTCTTTTTGACGAACAGCACGAGTGCTCCCCATGGGGAAGTACTTGGCCTGATGAAACCCTTTTTCAATAACTCCATTAGCTGCTCTTTTAGCTCTTTCAGCTCAGCAGGGGACATTCTGTATGGTGCCTTGGAAACAGGACCAGCACCAGGGACAAGGTCAATCGTGAACGACACTTCCCTTTCTGGGGGTAAGCCGGAGAATTCTTCTAGAAAAACGTCTGGAAAGTCCCGAATTACACAGATGTCTTCAAGTTTAATCTTCTCAACTTCCGTGGCAGTCACGAATACTATGAAATCCATACATCCTTTACTCATAAGTTTACTAGCTCGAAGGGCTAATATAAGAGGTGACCAAGCCCGAGGGCTAATGTAAACCAGCTCCTGGGAAATCCACGAAAGTTACCTTTCCATGCCGGCAATCTACGGTTGCTTGGTATGTGGATAACCAGTCAGCACCTAGTATGACATCATAACCCTTCATATCTAGGCATATCAGGTCAACAGGTAAATTGTTTCCTTTAATCATCACTTCACAGTTTGGATAGTGATAGGTGATGTCGGACTCATTCCCAAGAGGTGTAGATATGACCAAATCTAACAGTTCATGTTTCTTAAAAAATGAAGCAGCAAATTTCTTGGAAACGAATGAATGAGTTGCTCCGGTATCAAATAAAACTTGAGCAGTTTTAGAATAAATAGTTAGAGTACATTCCACAATTCCACCTTCTGTAGGCTCCGTCTCGTGGAGAGCTTACAGACGACCTTGCTTCTTTGTTGGAAGCCTCTCATCTTTAATGGCTTGCTCAGTCATCAATGGGAAATTAGGGATTCGGTGCTCTTGGCTCCCACATCGGAGACAGGCTCCTAGCTTCCTCCAGCATTCCTCAGTCTTGTGGCCGGGTTTGTCACACTATTTGCAAACTTCCTTAGAAGGTGTTATGGTAGAGAATGGCTTGTTATTCCTCTGAAACTTCTTTCCCTTGGAGGACTCCTCTCCATTGAAGAACCGCTTCTTATTGAATGATGATTTGAAATTTCCCGGGCTCGTGACAGGTTCCTTCTTATCCCTTCCTCGGATCCTTTCAGATAATTCGGTGGCGTCTTCTAGCAATTGGGCATGCCGAACCATCTCCGAATAGACTTGGATGTCCATCGGTGCAAGTTGTGTAATATAGTGGGGCTGAAGCCCGTTAAGGAACCTTCTCGCCTTCATCTTCTCCGTACACACCAAGTGGGGTGCATACCTAGCCAGTCTTGAAAATTGGGCCTCATACTCGGCCACTTTCAAGCCTCATTGTTTTAGTGCGGCAAATTCTGCGGCCTTCTTTTCCTGGATATGGTCGGAGAAGTACTTTTTGTTGAAATGCTCCGCGAATTCATCCCATGTGACGTGGTCTTCTGGCAATGTTGCTTCCACGGATTCCCACCAATATCGAGCGTTCCGCTCCAGTTGGAATATGGCCAGTAGAACCTTCTCCTCGTCCGTGCATTGCATCACACGAAAAATTCGTTCCATTTCCTTTAACCAATTCTCGGCATCCTCAGTGTCGGATGAACCCGTGAACCTTGGTGGGTTCATGTTACGGAAACTCCTGTGGAGATCACCGGCTCCATGGTTAGAACCGTCTTGTGCCACTTGTTGTAGCGCCTGCGTAAGGCCTTGCACGGTGCGCTGCATCTCGCGCCATTGTGCTCTTTCAGCAGCCATGATCCTACAAAAGGGTTTAAGCATAATAAAGATCGGGTTTAATTATAAGGTCAAAAGTCAATATAGAACTTAAGCTATGGCTCTATCCATCTCACCGGGTAAGGTTTAAACCTATCCTTGGACTTGGGTTTTTACTAGATTTCAATCATGACTTCTAAGTTTTCCTAACTTCTTATTTCTTCTAATTTCCTAACCTCTTATTTCCTATCCTCTTATTCCCTAGGAAATTGAAATCCTAGGCTCTGATACCACAAAGGCTGTCACACCCCGAGCGCGGAAGATACCTGGGTCGTGGCAAGCTTATATAGAACCATTCAATCAGAGCAGTATACATATTTTTTTTTTGACAAAAAGACAGAGTGCGCAAATTATCTAAATCATATCTAAGATTAAATTCCCAATATGATACTAATGTCCAAGATGAAAAATATCCAAATAATCAAAAAGGTGGAAATTCTATCCATGACATTCTTTATTCGAATCTAAATACTGGGCTACAAGCCTTAACAAGCTTCAGTCAACTAAACTGATATAACTAGAAATACAAAAAAGGACTCAAGAAAATCAAAAGACACGACTAGTTGGCAGTAGATGATTGGTGACTCTAGCACTCTTCACTCGGTCTCATTCCCATTCATGTGGATGTCGCTATCCAAATTTCCTGAAAAATGTTAGGAAGCAACTAGATGAGTGAATTGCTCAGTAGGAATTGCATCTCAAGTTCGAGCAATCTTTAAGTGATTTACAGGTTACATGTATTACCAGTATAGCTATGCATGATGTACAAGTAAGAAAAATCAGGTATACAGGCAAATCTATGCATGATGAATAATAAGAGATCAAGAACTGTATAAAGAGAGTATCGCGTGATTTCAAGTATTTGACCAAGCAGGATATCAAGAATTTTATAGATGTAGATGCCACTTTTCGGGCAAGCAGGAACTCATGTACAAGTAAGAACTCAGGTACAAGTAAAATCTCATGTACAAGCAAGTAAAATTCCTCTTCGAGCAAGTAATATCAAGTACATGTCAATAGAATTAGCTATTTCAATCAAGCAAGTATTTTGCCCTTTTTCGGGCCACGCAAGTCAAGTATCGTCCGTTCCGGGCCACGCAAGTCAAGTCAAGCAAGTAGAGAGAGTAAGTGTGGAGTGTCTCAAGTCAAGCAAGTCAAGCAAGTATTTCGGTGCAATGCCAAACACCGTGGTCAAAAAACTCCCATGGGCACAAGTACCTTCGGGCGCTCCTCCCAGGACCAGACCGGGCCCTATATGCACAGTATTTCATGTATTACTTTTGACATCCACTCTCATTTATAGCCAATATAGGATTTCAAGGGTTGCCATCGTAGGATATACAGAAGGTAGATTTTCATTGAATGGAGTTCAAGGACTCATAATATGCAGGAAAATGAATTAGAGTTGTGTCGGTACAAACACGAGACAAATCAGGAATCAGGAATTGGAACGAAGCAGCTGACAGACTAAATTGGTGCCTGGGGGTTATCCCCTCTTTCAAGCAATTGGCATCTGGGGGTTGGCCCATCTTTTAGTCAATTGGCGCCCTAGGGTTGCCTAGTCTTTCAAGTAATTAGCGACTGGGGGTTACCCAGTCTTTCAGTGAATTGGCGTATGGGGGGTGGCTATTCTTTCAAAATTGTTGATTTTTAGAAAATATATATATAGAAGGTAAATGGCGCCCCCTCAGAGAGTCTTCAATTAATTGAAGAATTCATGGGGTGTCGCTATTCAATGAATTAGCGCCCTATCTTGGGGCGCCAATTGCATTTGGGTGATTTACACGGGGCAGGTAAGTTATGTGACTCAAAACACTATTCATACCATAAAAGTTTCTCGAAAATAGGAAGCAAAGACATGAACAGGTAGTGAAAATTCTCGGGAGTTCAGAATCATGCTCATGCAAAATTGTTGGGTTTTAGTTCCAGAGATATAAAATTTCAAAGGCGATGTTTATGTTTTTCTTAAAATGGAATTGGCGCCCCCTTAAGGTGTCTTCATTTAATTGAAGACACCTAGGGGTGTCACTATTTGATGTAAGGGCTCTGGTCAATTGGTGCCCCTATGCAGTGTCTTTAATTAATTGAAGTCACTGCGAAGAGTCACCAATTGAGCCGTTTTCAAGTGAGTCATGCTTCGCATCAGAGAGGTACATTCTGAGATACAAGTTACTGTTCATATTTTCAGAGTTTCTCCGAATCAAGAATTAAGGACATAGACAGGTAGAGAAAAATAACAGGATCACAAAAATATATTCATGCAAGAATCTTATGGTTTAATTCAATAGATATAGATTTTTGAATGCGTTGATTAATAGTTTCTGGAAATTGTTGGAAATTGAATTGACGACACTTCATATTGTCTTCAATTAAATGGCGCCCTAGCTTGGGGCGCCCCTTCAGGAAATGGTGCCCTGGCTGGGGGCGCTATTCACCTGAGGGCTGGTCTTTATGGGTTTTTAAAACATGCATGTATCTCATGTTGTGCCTCTATGATTTTGATGATTGCAAACACTATAAGTCACCATGTGTTTGCATGAAAGATTGAATGTTTATGCATCTGCTCTTGCTTGCTGTGCATTGCTTAAGTCAGTGCTGGTGAATAATTGTTGTATGCATCACGAGTATAATTGATGTATGCATCACGAGTTTGATGAGCATTTCATGGGTATGCTTGTGCATGCATCACACTGAAGAAGGTCAGTGCATTTTCTGTCTCGGTGTAAACTTTGCATACTTATATAGCATAGTCAGTGCATGTTTTACTTCGGTGCATATGTGCACCCGATGCAATGTTGGTCGTGAACACAGCATACTTGGGTCGGTGCATATAGAAGATCGGTGCAAAGTTTTGCCTCGGTGCAAACCTTGCCTCGGTGCATATTGTGTTCATGCTTACATTAAGGTCAGTACAACCCTGTTCATTCAGTAGATCGTCCGTATGTGACCGAGCATAAGGTCGGTGCAACCTTTGTTGGTGCAAGCTGGATAGGTTGGTGCAAGGCATCCTTTGCACGCACCCAAGTCGGTGCATTCTCTTGGCTGCTCATACACAAGGTCAGTGCAGAATTCCAATTTGTGTAGACTAAAGTCAGTGCATATCTTCGTCAGTGCATTGATCTGTTCGCGTATTTGAGTCCGTGCTCTTAGCAATATTAAGTCGGTGAAAGATTTGGTTTCAAAGGATCAACGTCGGTGCAATGCCTTTAGCACATAAGGTACGTCTATGCAATATTTCTCATAGCATTCACTGAGTCGGTGCAACACTTGCACCAAGTAATTAGAGTCTGTGCATCCCTATAATTCTCGCACACACGGAGTCCTTGCAAGGTTGCTCACGACTCGAGCAGGTCTGTGCAATGCTTGCACATTACATACACATAGCTAGTGCATCCGTTAGTCTTGTTCTGCAATTAAGTCTGTGCACATCTGGCTTATTCACCTATTGACTCCGTGCAGTCCTGTTTAACTCTTTACTATATGTATAACTATCTCGAGCTGATATTTCTTTCTGACTGTATGATAGGTATTTTGTTTTAGAAGAATAAGAATGGCACGTGATCCAAGAGTGGAGGAGGTGCCAGGATCGTGTCACGTGGAAAGCATTGAGCTAGGATGCTGCCACGTGGGCCAAGGCATTTGGGCGGGAATCGTGAAAAGCACACGCCCTACATCTGTTGCTCATATAAAAAGGAAGCCTCTCCTTCCTAAGAAAGTGATCGAAGCAGAAAAGATCTAGAGCTATCACGATCCAGAGAGGAAGAGGAAGAAGGAGAGAGAGAGCTTTTGAGAGCAGAGATCGAGAGAAAAAAAGAGAGAATAGCAGAGAGGGAAAAGAAGCAAAAGAAGAGGAAGAAAGAGAGAGTGAAGAAAAAGCTCGAGGAGAAGAAGATAGAAGAATTTTCTGAAAGATTAGTTCTACTGGAACTTGGATCAAATCCAGGCCAATCAGCTTCCCGAGAACCACATCTGTGTTGCTATCGTTTACAGCTTTTAGTTGCTGTGTTTCCTTTGTTCTTCTTGTTTTTCTTTTGAACCTTTATTCAAGCTGATAGTCAGCGGAGCAAGCTGTGTTGCTCAATGGTTGCAGATGAGGATTCCTCTAGTCTGCTAAGCTGTATTGCCTAGCGGGTCAAGCTGTTAGGCAGCAGATGGCTAAGCTGTACTGCCCAGCGGAAGCAAGCTGTAATGCTCAGCGGTTGTAGGCAAGTTGTGAGGCCCAGCGGTTTAAGCTGTGTATCAGCGGAATCCACACTCAAGTTTGAGTGTGGGGTGGACGTAGGTATGCAGATCGAACCACCTAAAAATCTCTATTCTCCGTGGTTTGATTTCTTATCTGATTGTCGCTAGATGAATGGCTAGGAGCGTTTCAAGTGAGTATTCTGTTTGAATGCTTTAAGGCACACGCTGTTCTTATTTGACTCTGTCTACGGACTAGACTTGGTTAGATGTCTACATTTTAGCAGTCCAACTGATTGATCAAGTGCTTCTTTGAATCTCTTATTTGGAAGAGCTCAATTTATTTCTATTCCGTAACTCTGATTGCTTTAAGTGTTAATTGGGCGAAGTTTTAAAGGGGAGATTCATTCACCCCCCTCTGAATCTGGGTCTAGCACCCCATCAATTGGTATCAGAGCGGGTCTCTGACTTCCCAGATCCAACGATCTGCAGAGGATCCTGCTATCCCTTGGTGCATTCTCTTGTTGTTGCGGACTGCTGGTTTTAGGTGCTTCGTAGATTGTGCTGAGTTTATTATTTGAACTGTGCTTGATAAGCGTCTGACAAATGGCTTTTCTCGTGGCTTTTGATGGTTCCAATCTTAGCACCTGGCTAGGAGGCCTTTGCGTTTATGTGAACTCCATTGATCTTAAATTATGGAGTCTTCTATCTAATGGCCCACACCAAATACCTCATGATCAGACCAAGTGGTCTAGTGAGGACAGATTAAAGAATCGTGATAATATCACAGTTCTTAATATTTTGAGAGCTGCAGTTAATACTGACATATTTCCTTTTGTTCTCAGGTGCAATTCTGGAAAGGAAATCTTGGACAGAGTGACTGCCGCTCATGTGAACCAAGAAGGTCTATGTCTAATGGCCAATCGGAGTGATCACAATAGTGATCAAATGAATGAGACAGCGTCTCAGGTTCTATCCGAAAATGTCTCCAACCAGTCAACTATACATTGGGCTAGGATTTGGTCACAATGGCTCCCAACGAAAATATCTGTTCACCTGTGGAAAATTCTCCAAAATAGCCTCCCTGTTGACTCCAATGTTTAGCGTCTGGGTGTGCAATTGAGCTCTATCTGTTCCTGCTGTCAGGTCCACCATGGGGAAAACATGAATCATCTTTTCTTACACAGTGAGCTAGCCTCTCACATATGGTCATATTTCAAATCAACGGGGCTGCAACTGGAAGGAAATTCTTTTATATCATTTATTTCAAATGCTGCTTGCAATGTTCAAATGAAATCTGCTCATGGTCTCCTCATTCTAGCAGTCATAGGCTATGGTTGCTGGGATATTTGGAGAGCTCGGAATGTTGTGAGATATGAAGGTAGAACTTTTTCCAAAAGCAGTGTTCTCCACCAAATCATCCATCAAGTAAAACAGGTTTGTGCTAGTGCCAACTTAAAGGAATCAGATATTAGCAAACGGAAGATTCTGGAAACTTTAGGTATTCCTACTTACCTCTCAAATGGTGCTCAGCTGAAAACTGTCAAATGGGTATGCCCCCCTGGCCATTTCTTAAGTTAAATTCTGATGGTGCCTGCAAACCCAATGGAACATCTGGAGGTGGAGGTGTTATCAGAGATCACAGTGGCAATGTTATCCTTGCCTACTCCCACTTTTATGGTCAGACAAATAGTCTTGTTGCAGAAGCAAGGGCTTTAATTGATGGCATCAAATACCTCCATACAATCTCAAACCGCCCAGCACATATTGAATGTGACTCTCAAGTTCTTGTTCGAGTAATTAAACAGGAATATCAATGCCCATGGTCTATACTTTCATATGTCAGAGAGATATGGAGATATATTACGCAGTATGACAAGATTGTTCATATTTACAGAGAAGGAAATAGAGTAGCGGATTCTTTGGCCTCCTTAGCTTGCTCATCCAAATGTAATGTTTTTTTTCAATTACAATGAGCTACCCTCTATTATAAAGGGAGAGGCTCGGATGGATAAGCTGGGTTTTCCCAGCATCAGACTGATGTAATCTCTATTCTCTGTCTTTAGCAATAAAATTTACCTCCCAGTGGTCTGGTGGTCCATCCCATCAGTCACTAGGTAGGGCTTTTTGGAAAGAAAAAAAGCTCTGAAACAGAAGAAATTACTTTTGATAAATTGGTATGCATGCATGAAGAACTTAATGACAGATATAAGAAAATGAAAAATGAAAATAAAAAATTGAAAAAGAAGCTTGAACTAAATAATTCTGATCATATTGAAAATGAAGCTTTAAAAGCTAAAATTGACAAACTCAAAATGAAATTGCAAGAGTTTAACAATGAGAAATCTGAATTGAATACTTTGAAGTCTGAGAATGATAGTCTTAGAATTAAACTCCTTGAAACTGAAAACTTAAGCAATAAATGTGTCTTTCTAAAAGAATTGAATGATGATCTTAATTCTGATGTTGAAATGCAGAAAAATCTGATTGCTTCTTTGAAAGAAGAAACCATTTGTTGCTTGAAAAGAAAAGAGAAGTTGAACAATCTGAAGAAATTATGATGGAAGAAAATGACATTATAAAAGATCAAAATAAAAAGCTTATGGTCCTCAATACTGTTATGTCTGATAGATGGTTGAAAATTGAAAAAGGAGAATGTATTTTGAAGGAAAATGAAACCAACAATGAAAAGGAACAAAAACTTCAAAATGAAATTCAAGTTCTTAGAAGTCTGAATGATGCCTTGCATCAACAATTAACTTCCTGTGAAACTGATTTGTCCAGTTACGAAGCTATTATTGTTGGTTCAAATTCTGAGATTCAAAATCTTAATGGTTCTTTGTCTAAGTTTGTCGATGGACAAGAAAATTTGGACAAGATGTTAGGACTCAAGGTCAACTTCAGAAAAGAAGGGCTGGGCTACAAGCAAGTTACTAAGAAATCCTTTAAAAACAAACTGAAAACATCTTTTGTTAAAGCTTGTAATGAAGCCACTTCCTTGAAGCCCGAACAACCTATTGTTCAGAAAATTCAAACACAGAATAAAAGTGTGAAAAAGAAAACTTTCAGAAAGAAGAAAAGTAAATTGCATGCTGAAGAATCTCAGGCCAAGATATTTTCTGTTAAAAAGAAAAAGGTTAAATATTTTTATTGTGGAAAATTTGGTCATGAGATGGTTGATTGTTTTGCTATGAAAAAGGATAATCTGAAGTGTGATAGCATTCATGCTAGGAATTTTCATGACTAGAAACATTCTTTTGTTCAGAATAAAAGGTCTCAGTGTTTTTACTGTCATAAAACTGGTCATCTAATGCATGAATGTAAACTAATGAAATAAGATGACCTGAATGCTAAGAGACCTCAAGTTAAAAATCGTGGTTTTCAGAAGAAGAAAACTCATTGTTTGTGTTGTGGCAAAATGGGCCATATTGCTGCACAGTGTTGGCATGCTGAGGGAATAACATTTAATTCTAAACCTGTAAAATTCCCTGCTCCCAATAATGTTGGTAGTGATAAGCTGTTTGATAAAAGAAAAAATATTACATGCTTTAACTATGGAAAGCCAGACCACAGAGCTGTTGACTGTTGGCTGGCTGGCAATGAAAAGATAAATCTTCATGCTAATAATAGAAACAACCATGTTCATTCACACCAATTTAATGTTCATGCTAACTCATATAAGAAGAACATGGAATCTGTTAGTTCTTGCCATTATTGTGGACAGTTTGGTCATTTCATGCCTAATTGCCATATGATGAAGTCTGATGACTCACTAGCTCAAAAATGTTTGAGAGCACCATTCAGAGGTGCCACTGTCATTTCAGGACCCAAGACTTCTTGGGTACCTACTTGTGCAAAATAATCCAGCTGTTGCAGGTGTGCCTTGGAGAGGAATAAAGTGGGTCAATAAACCAAGGCACTCAAGAATGAAAACCCCATGATTACGCGGTACAGATTAGTTCTGAAAACTTTGCTTAAATTTTATCTTCTGAATTTGTCTGCTCTAAATGCCTGCGCATCATGTTAATTCTTTTATGCATTATCCAACTGAATCTCTTTGATAGTTTGAAATGCACAAGAAAATAATTGTAGTTTAACTCTGAATGCATTGCATATCTATGGCATAATGAATTGTTGTCAAACTCCCTGCATGTTGAAATTTCATATGTTGCTTTGAAAAACCTCATTCATTGCATAGAGTCAGGGGGAGTTTAGCTGCCTTTGCATGATGGTCATGACTCTCATGTTTGTGTTTAGGAAATACTCTTAGAAGAGTCATTGCACATGCATACATGTAGTGATTGCAATGCACATAACTTATTTCGAAAACTCCAAAAAGAATGTTTAAATTCATGCATTCAGGGGAAGCTCTCGTGTACTCATCACTCATATATGTCAGTCTTCTGATTATCACATATACTCTCTTGACATCTCATTGCATCTAGACAGGGGAGCATTTTAGACTCATTAGTCTTGTTCAATCTGAACCCTTCATGTCTAGTCATTCAAATCACTCTCCTATTCTTGTGTGTTGATGATTGAATTTTAATCAGCTGAAATCTCAACTATTTTGAAGTTGAAATCTATGTCTGCTACTCCTTAAATTGCTAAAGGAGAGCTTTGCTTGAATATTTTTTTTTGTCAAACTTGTCAAGCTGATCCGTTTGTATTCCAGACTCAGCTATTGGTTTCTTGTAAATCTATCTGATGCATATTGATCATACCTGTTGCAAGCATGAGTTCCATTTGTCTTACTCTCTATGCATGCTTGTCAAATGTCTCTTGCTGCTGAATGCTTTATCTATGTTAAACGTACAGAGAAGTGAAGTAATATCAGTTTGTGTACCCTTTCACAAATCCGAAATCACCTTTAATGAAGAATCTTCTATTATACAAGTTTAATAATGTTTGTTGATTTGAATTGATTTAAGTCTTATGTATTCCTAAGTTTGAATTTGAAGGACCTGAAAATGTCTGAATCAGTTTTTTAATAAACCTTAACTAATTGTCTCATGTAAGTTCATGTAAGATCTTCCGACATCTGAAAATTGAAACCTTGATTTACTTTGGTTGAAATGCATGAAACCGGTATTATTTTTTAACAAATCACTTTGAAAATTAAAAGGGCAGCAACAGTAAAATCATTGTAAAAGAAATGTATATAGTGGTAGAGCAATGACTGAATTGTACTGAGAAACTGAACCCTCCATCAAAGAAATGGAGAAGATTTTATGTCATGAAGTGCTTCATGTTACCTCTGTTCGTATGGTCAAATCTATAGGGCTGGTTTCACTTAGTACCCGGGGGTACCGGCGTCTGAAAAATGTGTACCCTTAATGTCAAAGGTGTAAATCATCTGTGTAATTTTTGATCAGAGACAGATATGGTAGTTTATGCTTAGTAACTGGGGGTACTGGCGTCTAACTCACGTGTACCCTTAATGTCAAAGGTATAAATGACACATGTCTGTTCACTAAGCTCAATGTTAAAAGCAAAAGTGAAAAAGATTTACTGTAACCCTTGCAATTCAAAATTCACCAAGTGTCATCTTGTTTAACCTCAATACTCTTGACTATTTTTCCTAAAGAAGTCATTGGAATTAATTGTGTAAGATGAAAGGAGATTGAACTCTAATGTTATATGAGAAATTGGTCCATTTTTATTAAAAAGTTGCTACAGATATGAGTATTGTATTTCATTGACAAACATTATATACATCATTCTTAAATCATGCTTGTCAATTAAAGCTATTTTATAAGCTTTTATAATAGAAGATTTTGAAACTTTAAACATGGATATATGAATTGGGTACCCCACTGAAAATCTTTTCTTCTCATATACTTCGGCTTGGAGATCACACCTGCTCAGATTCTGCTCACTTGAAACTCATTGTGCTTATCTTCTACACTATTTCACAGTCCACAAATCAAGTTGTGCTTCTGTTAATTTTTTCAATCTGTCATGATCCGAACTGCTATATCAATGTACCAGGTATCAGACTTCCAATCTCACTAATCCTGTGGTTGCTGATCATTCATGATCCTCTTGTTGCATTCATGTTGTGTCATTAAGGGGGAGAATAGCTTTTCCATGCCTTCATGACTTAGTCTAAGGGGGAGTTTTTACTTCAATCATTTCCTGCATGCTTGTATTTCTCTCTCAAACTATTTTCTTTTTGCTGACGTCAAAGGGGGAGAATAATTTGCCATGAGAGTCAATGTTGACTCATAGTGTTGCCATCATCAAAAAGAGGGAGATTGTTGTGCCTATGTGATTTTGATGATAGCAAACACTATAAGTCACCATGTGTTTGCATGAAAGATTGAATGAAAGATTGAATGTTTATGCATCTGCTCTTGCTTGCTGTGCATTACTTAAGTCAGTGCTGGTGAATAATTGTTGTATGCATCACGAGTATAATTGTTGTATGCATCACGAGTTTGATGAGCATTTCATGGGTATGCTTGTGCATGCATCACACTGAAGAAGGTCAGTGCATTTTCTGTCTCGGTGCAAACTTTGCATACTTATATAGCATAGTTAGTGCATGTTTTACTTCGGTGCATATGTGCACTCGGTGCAATGTTGGTCGTGAACACAACATACTTGGGTCGGTGCATATAGAAGATCGGTGCAAAGTTTTGCCTCGGTGCAAACCTTGCCTCGGTGCATATTGTGTTCATGCTTATATTAAGGTCAGTACAACCCTGTTCATTCAGTAGATCATCCGTATGTGACCGAGCATAAGGTCGGTGCAACCTTTGTTGGTGCACGCTGGATAGGTCGGTGCAAGGCATCCTTTGCACGCACCCAAGTCGGTGCATTCTCTTGGCTGCTCATACACAAGGTCGGTGCAGAATTCCAGTTTGTGTAGACTAAAGTCAGTGCATATCTTCGTCAGTGCATTGATCTGTTCGAGTATTTGAGTCCATGCTCTTAGCAATATTAATTCGGTGCAAGATTTGGTTTCAAAGGATCAACGTCGGTGCAATGCCTTTAGCACATCAGGTACGTCTGTGCAATATTTCTCATAGCATTCACTGAGTCGGTGCAACACTTGCACCAAGTAATTAGAGTCAGTGCATCCCTCTAATTCTCGCACACACGGAGTCCTTACAAGGCTGCTCATGACTCGAGCAGGTCTGTGCAATGCTTGCACATTGCATACACATAGCTAGTGCATCCGTTAGTCTTGTGCTGCAATTAAGTCTGTGCACATCTAGCTAATTCACCTATTGACTCCGTGCAGTCCTATTTAACTCTTTACTATATGTATAACTGTCTCGAGCTGATATTTCTTTCTGACTGTATGACAGGTATTTTTTTGAGAAGAATAAGAATGGCACGTGATCCAAGAGTGGAGGAGGTGCCAGGATCGTGTCACGTGGAAAGCATTGAGCTAGGATGCTGCCACGTGGGCCAAGGCATTTGGGCGGGAATCGTGAAAAGCACACGCCCTACATCTGTTGCTCATATAAAAAAGAAGCCTCTCCTTCCTAAGAAAGTGATCGAAGCAAAAAAGATCTAGAGCTAGCACGATCCAAAGAAGAAGAGGAAGAAGGAGAGAGAGAGCTTTTGAGAGCAGAGATCGAGAGAAAAAGAGAGAGAATAGCAGAGAGGGAAAAGAAGCAAAAGAAGAGGAAGAAAGAGAGAGTGAAGAAAGAGCTCGAGGAGAAGAAGATAGAAGAATTTTTTGAAAGATTAGTTCCACTGGAACTTGGATCAAATCCAGGCAATCAGCTTCCTGAGAACCACATCTGTGTTGCTATCGTTTACAGCTTTTAGTTGCTGTGTTTCCTTTGTTCTTCTTGTTTTTCTTTTGAACCTTTATTCAAGCTGATAGTCAGCGGAGCAAGCTGTGTTGCTCAGCGGTTGCAGAGGAGGATTCCTCTGGTCAGCTAAGCTGTATTGCCCAGCGGGTCAAGCTGTTAGGCAGCGGATGGCTAAGCTGTACTACCTAGCCGAAGCAAGCTGTGATGCTCAGCGGTTGTAGGCAAGCTGTGAGGCCCAGCGGTTTAAGCTGTGTATCAGCGGAATCCACACTCAAGTTTTAGTGTGGGGTGGACGTAGGTTTGCAGACCGAACCACCTAAAAATCTCTTGTCTCCGTGGTTTGATTTCTTATCTGATTGTCGCTAGATGAATGGCTAGGAGGGTTTCAAGTGAGTATTCTGTCTAAATGCTTTAAGGCACACGCTGTTCTTATTTGACTCTGTCTACGGACTAGACTTGGTTAGATGTCTACATTTTAGCAGTCCAACTGATTGATCAAGTGCTTCTTTGAATCTCTTATTTGGAAGAGCTCAATTGATTTCTATTCCGTAACTCTGATTGCTTTAAGTGTTAATTGGGCGAAGTTTTAAAGGGGAGATTCATTCACCCCCCTCTGAATCCGAGTCTCGCACCCCATCATCTCATGTAATAGAGGTTATATACTAGGGCTAAAACATGATTATTTAAGGCTGTAAAACTAGTGTAATAGGATATGTTCAAAACTCATAAAATCAGTATAACAGATTGTGTACAAAACCATATATAACAGGTGTAACATGCTATTTAAAAATCTGTGTAACATGTTTTATACTTGGTCATTTTTTATCACAATAAAGCCGGGTAATATAGCATGGAAGATGAGTTATTCTAACGCTAAGCATGCATGCTACGTTAACCTATTTAGCTACTAGTTAGGCTAAATCTTGAGAACACCTACCTTTTGGAGGAGTATACGTGGTACAGATGAAAGAATAAGAAATCCAAGGAAGAAGTCACATGTCCTTCACCGCCGTAAAGCTCCAGCAGTAGGACGTAGAGTGTAGAAAGATGCTCCTTCACGTCTTCCGAGGGAAAGAATGGAAATATTCCCTTCTGCAAGCAGCACTGATAATGGCAGTAGCCTCTACCTGTGCTATGGTGGGAAATAGTTATAGGAAAAATCTAGTTGCCAATGTAAAGCATTAGTTTATTGCCTTGCGGGTCCAGTTGGGGAACAAGATCCTAGATCATTGTTGTCCATGGTAGAGGATGGTGCTTTGCTAGCTAAATGAGGTAGTTCGTGCCTCAACCTTCTAGAAGCACAGACGAAATGACGCCCTTGTATGGGGGCGTCCATTAATCTGGGTGGCCCTATTCATGAGAATGACACCCTTGCAAGAGGGCGTCCATTTTTAGATAAAATTGTAACTCTCACGTGTTGGCCTTCATGGTGTATGTATATATTTATACTATAGTGGGATGGTGGCCCCAAGGGAAATGACGCCTTCTGTGGAGACTTCATTTTTGGTGAATGGCGCCCTGGTAAAGGGGTGCCCATTCCCTTTGTGTTGGAAAAGGAAACCCCACTTACGTACTACCTATGTGTTGGCATAAAGTGATGTTGGGCTTCTACATTTATATAGTAGTCCTCATAAGGTTTGGTTCTTTATATAAGGCCTTCATGTAGGATGCTTTAGGAAGAAGTTCAATACGTACTACCCATGATGGCATAAAGTGATGTTGGCTTGTACATTTATATAATAGTCCTCATAAGGTATGATTCTTTATATAAGGCCTTCATGTAGGATTCTTTTGGAAGGAGTTTAATTTCTCTATTGCTTTATTGGGAGTGCTACATACAATCTGCTTAGTATTAGTCAGCTATGTGATAAAGGCCATAAAATTGTTTTTGACTCACTTGTATGTAATATTTTTGAACCCAATTCTGAAAATGTGAAATTTACTGGTAGAAGAGTCAATAACATCTTTGTGATGGATTTAGATGATGCAGCACACACTAACTTGTGTCTCACTGTTTATAAAGTTGACTTAGCTTGCCTTTGGCATCGTAGGTTAGGTCATGCCAGCTATAATGTGTTGCATAAGTTGAATAAATATTACATGGTAAGAGGTCTTCTTGAAATATCTTTTAAGAAAAATAATAAAATCTGTGAGACTTGTACCCAGTGCAAGCAGACTAGAAAGTCATTTAAATCCAGAACTGAAAATATGTCTTCCAAACCTTTTGAGCTGATTCATATGGACCTATTTGGACGTACTAGATCAGCTAGCATATCTTGTAGAAGATATGGATATGTTTTAGTAGATGACTTTTCCAGATTTACTTGGGTATTCTTTTTAACTCACAAAAATAATGTCTTTAAAGAATTTCAGGAATTTTACTACAGAATAAAACAGACTGGTGAGCAGTCTATTTCTACTATTCTGTCTGACTATGGTGGTGAGTTTGAAAACTCATAGTTTGATGAATTTTGTAGGGAAAATAGGATCAACCATAGATTCTCTTCACCAAGGACTCTAGAGCAGAATGGAGTGGTTGAAGGGAGGAATAGAACCTTGGTGGAGATGGCTCGGACTATGCTAGTTGAAGGTAACTTGCCTAGACGGTTTTGGGCTGAGGTAGTAAATACCTCCTGTTACATCATAAATAGAGCCCTGGTATGACCTTTTACACAAAAGACTCCCTATGAGATACTTAAAAGTAAGAAACCTTCACTAGCACATTTCAAGGTTTTTGGTTATAAATGCTTTATCCATGTTAACTCTAAAAGAGACCTTGATAAATTTGAACCTAAAAGTGAACCTGAAAATTTTCTAGGTTATTCTGAAAATCTAGAGCCTATAGGATCTATAACATTAATTCTCAAACTGTTGAGGAATCACCACACATTGTCTTTGATGAATTCTCTAATAAACTTGAAACCGGCTTCTACAAGGCCAAAACTGATGGAGAAATCCTTGAGAATAAAGAAGAGCAGGATGTAGAACCAGTTGAAGAAGGTGAGGCTGAAGGATCTGAAGTTCAGGGGGAGGTAATTGAAAATTTAGGTAATCAGCTTACCAACATTAGAGTTCTTAGAGATCATCCTCTAGAGAATGTAATTGGTAATCTGAATGAACACCCTAGGACTAGATAACATTTCAGGATAGAAAATGTACTGAATTCTTTTGCATTAGTCTCACAAGTAGAACCGAAAAACATTGAATGTTCCTTAAAGGATGAACATTGGATAAATGTCATGCATGATGAATTGAATCAATTTGAAAGGAACAAGGTATGGCACCTAGTTCCTAAACCTTCACATGGCACAGTTATAGGCACTAAATGGGTTTTTAGAAATAAAACTGATGAGCAGGGAAAGGTAGTTAGAAATAAGGCTAGGCTTGTAGCTTAGGGGTATAATCAAGAATTTGGGATAGACTTTGAAGAATATTTTACCCCTGTAGCTAGACTAGAAGCCATTAGGATTCTTCTAGCTTTTACTTGCAGTCTAGGAATAAAACTTCAGTAGATGGATATGAAATCTGCTTTCTTAAATGGGTTAATAAAAGGGGATGTTTTTGTTAAACAACCTCTTAGATTTGAATGCACTGACTTTCCTGATCATGTGTATAAATTAGATAAGACACTCTATAGATTGAAACAAGCTCCCAGGGTATGGTACGACAAGTTAAGCTCCTTTCTCATAGGTAAAGGATATTCAAGAGGTGAGGTTGACCAAACTTTATTTACCAAGGTAAACAACAAAGATATCCTTGTTGTTCAAATCTATGTAGATGATATAGTGTTTGGGTCAACTAAACCTTCTATGTGTGAGTAATTTTCTAAGTTAATGATTGATGAATTTGAAATGAGCTTAATGGGAGAACTAAAGTTTTTCCTTGGATTGCAGGTTAATCAAACTTCAGAAGGAAGCTTCATCACACAGTCCAAATACATCAAAAATTTGTTGAAGAAATACAAGTTGGAAAATGTCAAAGAGATTACTGCACCTATGGGCACATCAACTAGTCTTGATGCTGACCCAAAAGGTAAATTGGTTGATACCAAACTCTACAGAGGAATGATCTGATCTCTTTTGTATCTTACTGCATCTCACCCAGATATACAGTTTTCAGTGTGTTTATGTGCTAGATTTCAGGCTAGTCCTAAGGAGTCTCACATGAGTGCAGTGAAAGGGATTTTTACGTATCTATCGGGCACCCTTGATTTAGGATTGTGGTATCCTTCTAGGTGTGAGCATGAACTTGTAGCTTACACTGATGCAGACTATGCAGGGTGTAGGATAGATAGAAAGAGCACTAGTGGGTATTGTCAATATCTAGGTGGCTGTCTAGTGTCTTGGGTATCTAAGAAGCAACACATTGTTGCTCTCTCCACTGCTGAGGCTGAGTATGTTGCAGCAGGGAATTGTGCAGCCCAAGTACTCTGGATAAAACACCAGCTCATTGACTATCACATGAAATTAGGATGCATTCCTATTCTGTGTGATAATACCAGTGCTATTTCTTTGACTAAAAACCATGTTCATCACTCTAGGACTAAGCACATTGAAATAAAACACCACTTCTTGAGAGATGAAGTAAGTAAGAATGAAATTGAGCTGGATTTTATAGAATCGGAAAAATAAATTGCTGATATATTTACTAAATCTCTTGGTAATGAAAGGTTTAAATTCTTAAGGAGAGAACTAGGTTTATGTAAATTTTAGCATGATGATTGATTACTTAATTTCATTCTTGTCAGGAATAAATGATTTCTCTATGATGTTTTGTATGTCTATGATTCATTCTATCACATGATTTTAGTGGTTGTCATTGTAGAAAATGTCTTGCACTGTGTCTATCTTGATATTAAGGGTATATTAAATGGTTTGCTGGGAGAAGGGCAGATATCTTCTGTCTGGAAACCCACACTATATGTGGAGGCTTGTCCTTCGCCATGTACCCTGAGTCAAGATTTTTTATGAGTTTTGCACTTCATAGGTCAAAATGTTGTGTCTAATAATAATGCACATAGTCAGGGGGAGTAAGTGTTCATATTTTTTTCTCATGCATGGTGTCAGGGGGAATTCATAATAAATTTGAGTAAGGCCAAATCCAGGTTGTTCACCCAAAGTTGACACCTTGTTCCAACCATGACTCTATCTTTCTGATCAACAGTTTAGTAATCTTGTGATATCAACTGTTTTCATTATCTTTAAAATCTATGTAGCACAATTGCTTGATATCAGATTCTCCTAGTACACTATTTTATATTCATCCCTTGATATCAATCTCTTAAAAGAGTCCTTGCACTTCTTTTGCCTCTGAAATAATGACAATCCGATAATCTGTTCATTACTCTAAGCTACTAAAATCAGAAATCTTCTCTTATAAGAATCTGTTATGCTTCATGAATGAACTGATGGTTTAAACTTAATAAAATTTTAGAGTCTTAAGACTGAACTCAATGAACTAGAATGTTGAGCACAATTAATAGCTCTCAACCATTTCTCTCATGACATGTCTGGTAAAGTCTTCCAGAATCTGAAAGTTTTTGAATTAATGTCTTCTTGGTTGAGAAACTTGGAGTGTGTATTACTTTTAAACAAGTCTTTCTATAAAACCAAAAGGCAGCAATGTTAAAAGAATGAGTCAAAATAATTGTAGGCAGAGCAATGATTGAATGTACCGAGAAATTGGGTACTTCATCAAAGTAATGGAGAAAAACTCATGTCATGAAGTGCTTCAAGTTATCTCTGTTCAAAAGATAAAACAGTATGGTTAGCTTCACTAAGTAACTAGGGGTATTACCGTCTAATCAACGTGTACCCTTACGCAAAAAGGTGCAAACTACTTTGATTATTTTGATACATAAAATAGAATGCTAAATTCTGCTGAGTAACTAGGGGTACTGACGTCTAATCAACATGTACCCTTATGTCAAAAGGTATGGATGATACCTAACTGTTTTGAATTCTCCATTTTGCTGTAACCCTAAAGTGACGAATCAGAAATGGCAAATTGTTTAACTTCAATACATATCATAGTCACTCCTAAATAAATTCACTAATTTTTGAGTGAGTATGATAAAGTAAGACTAACTCCATCATGATTCATATGGTTTTGGTTTATTGCTATTAAGGGTTAATGCAAACTTATTCAGAGAGTATAGTTGATAAACTCTAACCTTTATTATTCTTAAACCAGAATTCTATCAAGAATGCAGTATATAGAATCTTATACCTGAAGAATTTGAGCTATGTATGCTTAGTTTAATGAAACATAAATCAGTTTGTTAATCAGATCTCTCCTGCACTTTCATAACTTTGATATTGTCATCTCCTTTTTGTCTCTATCAATTCCTTGTTTGCTGATGGTAAAGGGGGAGAGAGCTTTGATGGTTTGATGGGTAGCTAAAAAAAGGGGGAGAGTTTGAGTTTGCCTTGTTTGACTGTCTGTGTCTTTGAATGTGGTGTCTATGCATGTCTATCTTCCACTGCACTATTGCACTTGACTGTGATCTTTGCATATTCTGACTCATATTGAAATATGTGTTATCATCAAAATATAATCGTGTTGCCATCATCAAAAAGGGGGAGAATGTTGTGTCTCCTCTGGATTTGATGTTTAGTTTTGATACTGGCAACACTATGGTTGACATTATTTTGACTTTGGCAACACTGTTATTTTGAAAGTCTTTACCTTAGTCAGAATTAATTCTTATTCAAATAAAGGTCAATGCACTTTCATGCATTGAGTAAAGTAAGGTCGGTGCATATCTCCATTCCTATTCTGAAGGTCTATGCATGTGTAGACTGGTTGCATTGAAAGGTCGGTTCACTTCTACATTATTATCTGTCATGTCAGTGCATACATTCATTCCAGTACTGATAGGTCGCTGCATCCTTGTACCGCGTTGAACATAAGGTCGATGCACATTTTCATATAAGTCCTGAAAGTCGGTGCACATTCACTTTATAGTCTATCAGGTCGGTGCATACAATCATTCCAGTAATGAAGGTCGGTGCATATGTAGGTCTGTGCATATTTGGACTCTAGAGATAGGTCGATGCATGTCATAGATAGGTCGATGCTAGTGAGCAAGCGACTGCAGCAAAGGTAGATGCTAGTGAGCTAGCAATTGCAGTATAGGTCAATGCATGTCATCATTAGGTCGATGCTAGTGAGCTAGCGACTGTAGCAAAGGTCGATGCTAGTGAGCTAGCGATTGCAGCATAGGTCGATGCATGTCATATAAAGGTCAATGCTAGTGAGCTAGCGACTACAGCAAAGGTCGATGCTAGTGAGCTAGCGATTGCAGCATAGGTCGATCCATGTCATGGAAAGGTCGATGCTAGTGAGCTAGTGACTGCAACACAAGTCAATGCATGTTATAGAAGAGTCGATGCTAGTAAGTCATCACTCTCAAAATCGATGCACCTTGTGCATTCACTATAAAGATAGGTCGATGCATTTTTATTACAGAGTCAGTGTGTCTGGCAATTAAGGTATACATGTATAACACTAAGGTTGATGTTTCTGTTCTGACCTACTGCATGTGTTAGCTATACAGTCTGATGTATCTCATTTACGCATCGATGCTCTGAAGAATTTTGTGCATACACTTATATGAATTGCATGAACTCATGAAGCATCTGAAACTACATTTACTAATAATTATTACATGCTTCATGAATCTCATAAATCTTTAATTTTGTTTTGACAGAGAATAAGAACCAACCCAAATCCATGATCGAACACCTGGGTGGCATAAAGGCAGTCTACATTAATCTCACGTGGAACTTAAAGTGAACCAGATTAAAGGCACGTGATCCAAAGCGGGAAGCTGAACTAATATCCTGCCACGTAGATCGTCACATTGTCTACCTCTGACACGTGGCCCCTCGAAGTGCACTTTCTGGATAAAACTTTTTGGGCGGGAGTGTGTCTTCCACCCTCCCAAAAATATGAAAAGCTTGTGGGACCATAGATTCACGCTCTCCAATATAAATAGGGATCGAGCACTCAAATTCAAGCGACGAAGAACTAGAGAAAAGTAGAAGAATAGAAGAAGAGAGCTTGAAGAGCTAGAGTTCAAGAGAGAAAAGTCAGAGACGTGATCGAGAGAGAAAGAGCCTGCTGCTAAGAGTGAAAAGGAAATAGAGTGCCCTAAGTTTGAGAAGTTCATCTGAGTGAGAAGTGAGATTGTGAGGAAGATTTGCTGTCTTGACTCTTGGATCAGATCTAGAGTCAAATTGCTCCATAGCGAGCTACATTATTTTTCTTTCATTGCCATTTCTTTGAATTCCCTTTCTGTTTGAAACTGTTTGTAAGTTGTGTATCAGCAGTCCAAGCTGTGAGTCAGCGGCGAGGTGTGATCCTCGGATAGCAAGCTGTGGTGCTCAGCGGCAAGGTGTGATCCTCGTTAAGCAAGCTGTGTAGCTCAGCGGTCTGGGATGTGTTCCCCAAAGCTGTGGATCAGCGGTTGTAGGGATTCTATCCCCAAAGTTATGGATTAGCAGTGTTCAAGCTGTTTGGCAACAGAATCCTTACTCAGTTGAGTAAGGGGTGGATGTAGATCTCGAGCTAGAGATCGAATCACCTTAAAAATTGATCTGTCATCGGTGTGATTGAATTTTCTTTACTGCGAATAGATGAATGCCTAGGATCATCCTCTGCAATTCCCTAATAATTTCAACCTATTCATCTATTGCTTACGCTCAAGTTTTTAACCTATCTGTTTGAATATATTCTGACTCTGTCTGGGCTGTTTCATCTAAAATTGACATTGATTTGAATTGTTCAGTAGACTTACCATCTTCATCTAATTTGTAATCATCAACTCTGTGGTATATAAAATTGGTTCAGTCAGAAGGATAGATTACATCTATTTAGAAAGCTGACCTTTGCGTGAGGAGATTTTCTAATCAACCCTCTGCAAGGTACTATACTGAGTTGATTGATCTATTGTTTTGGTGTTTACTGTGGTTAACAGGAATTTCATAGTAGATTCTCTTGTTGATAATTCAAACTGCTCTTAGTGTTTTTGTTCACAGTATTTTACTTTAATTCTACACTGTCATTAACTACTGTAGTGTTTTATTTTGGGGTTGATCTATTCACCCCCCCTTTAGATCACTTGTTCATCCGTTCACACATCAAGGGTGTGAAAATTTGTTTTCCTCAGTCCAAGCTGTTAGGCAGTGTTTGTTGTGGAGGTGTCTCCACGTTCTTGCGTAGCAAGGGAAGCCTCACTCAGTTCGAGTGAGGGGTGGACGTAGGTTTGTGGGTAGCAGACCGAACCACCTAAAAATTCTCTCTCCAGCGTGGTTTGATTGTGCGACTGCTCCATTTCTTCTACCTCCTTCACAGGTGTTGATACCCGTTTTATGACCAATGAGTTGGGTCATCTCCTTATCTATTTTTATGATGTCCCGAGTTGTTCACCGGTTATTGGGTCTTTTTTGGGTCATTTTTAGGACTATTTTATGGATTGTTCTCCTTGGTTGGGCATGGTTCCTTGATTGCTTGTTATTTCAGCTTATTGGGCCTAGATAAGGGCTAATAAGGATTATCTTGTGGATTAACTTGGATATTTATCAGTCTTTATCTCTTTTGCCACGTCTACTAGTCTAGCGGTCTATCGTACGATCGTTTGGCAGACGTTGGCGGCCCTTTGCTAGACCGCTAGGAGGCAGAGAGTCCTTCTGAGTTTCTTTGATCTTATCTTTTCTGGACAAATGAGCCATGCGATCTATTAATAGACCGTTTTCTTGAGCCTTGCGGTCTGTCGCAAGACCGTTAGGTCCAACAGAGAGTCCTGCTCTGTCTGATTTTCCCTGCTTCGCCATGGTCGAACTAGAGTCCTTGGTTTATCGATTTCTCTCTAAATAGAGGCTCTCAAAAGCTTCTGTTTGTTTCTATGGACTCTTGGGATTATTATCCTTGAGGTTTATCTAGTTTCAGGCCTATTTTCATGTCATAATCCTTCCAACTCGAACCTAGGGTTTGGGGGTCTATAAATAGAGCCCTTGACTTCATGGCTTGAGGAGGAGATTTTTGGAGTTTTCCACGAAGTGCTGCAGCGTTCTAGAGCCACTTTTAACTAGGGAGAAGCTACTTCCACGTCCACAAAGCTTCTGGTCCAGGGAGTATTAAGTTCCTTTGGTCTAAGTTTGAGTCTTTTTCTTACGTTTTGTCCATTGTCCCTTTGCATCATCATAGCATCTTCTCACTCCTTCTATCACGTTCTCTGCACTCCATTCATCTTTTAAAACATCCTCCTATCTTTTCCACGCCCCACATGGGTTAAAAAATCACTAACC
This sequence comes from Amorphophallus konjac, assembly GCA_022559845.1. Taxonomy (NCBI): domain Eukaryota; kingdom Viridiplantae; phylum Streptophyta; class Magnoliopsida; order Alismatales; family Araceae; genus Amorphophallus; species Amorphophallus konjac. Next base: position 110,739,558 of record CM040118.1, read on the forward strand.
CCCAGGTATTCACCCTTTCTTTTATGCATCTTAGCTTAATTTCATTATAGATACTACACTTGTCAAAGGGCTAATTGGGTCATTTTTCTCCGTGTCTACACTCTTTTGCAGGTTTAAAGGACTCATTGCACGAGGCCCAACTCTTCTGGCCGGCCGAGAGGGGTGGAGATGCAAGTTCCAAGTTTCTGTTCTGGGTGCTCTAGCGGCCATTCAACAGACCATTTTTAGATCTCAGGCGGTCTATCGCATGACCACTTGCCGTCTCCTAACGGTCGTCTGTTAGACTGTTTACCTCTGCAGCATCTGGTTTTCTCTCTCTCGTGGGTGGGTGACTTCAACCGGCTCTTTCCAAGGTAATTATTGTTGTTTCACTGCATTACTTACTTTGGTGGCGATCACACTTTCCTACATCTGAGCTTTTGTCATCTTGTTCATCATATTACTTGCTTTCTCTTTATTTTAGTTGCTCCACACCTACGGTGTGTGTTTTTCTTTATTCCTTTGCTCCACGCCTCGGCGTGTGTTTTTTTTCTTCCTTCTTCACTTCTGCAACATTGATGACATGCCCACTTGCTCTACTTCTATGTTGATTGCTTGAGTTAGTGCACCACTTGCTCACACACACACTTTTATCACATCATATTCACACCACTTCATCCACATTCACCCCACATTCCACCAATCATAAACAAAACTATCAACGCCCTAATTTTTTGGCGATCACGGTGGGACATCTAGTGCCAATCGTGCTGAACTTCTGTCTGACCTGTTGTTCTTAGTAATTCCTAGTTGCCCTACTATTTTTCTCAGTTTTCCCATTTATTTTTTGTTGGTTTCTACTTCATGGTTCCCTGGAGGTCTCCTTACAGGCCGTTTCTGGCTTAAAAGTGGTCTAGCGATAGACCATCTTATCTTGTTAGCGGTCTCCCATTAGACCGTTTTCTCCAGTATAGGTACGCACGCCGAGGTTGCTCTTATTTTCACAGTTTTTGACTGTGATTATTACTTTTGGGTGCTATCTGGTCTCCTCCTCTGTTGTGGCATATACATACATCATTGTTTGCATATTGTGTCACGCCCCGACGCGGAATATCGAGGGCGTGAGCGAGTCGTAAACAAGCGTGTCGATCAGAGCATGTACAATTTGATTTCTAAAGAGAAAGATATATGAGAAAATGATACTTTTATTCCATCAAATGAAGTTTACATCACTAATTCATAAGCCATAAAAGTAATTACAATCTTCAAACTCCAAAATACAACATTCTTGTAAAATCACTAATGACCTACATAAATCGTAGGAAAAATAAAAACACTCTTTCACTCTTGTCCATTCCCTTGTTCAATTTCATTTCCTGCAACAATTTACCAAAACATAGGGTGAGCAAAGAGCTCAGTAGGATTTTATATCTCTATAATCAGGCAATATTTAAGTATTTATCATTTTGGACATTTTTCTAAGTAAATCGGGAAGTGTTTAAGATCATGAATAGCGAGTAGGAAATTGTATACGCAATTTCAAGTAATAACATGATAACAAGGTTCCAAGATAATTTCAAGTATTGAATATTGAACATGTAAAGAATATCATGAAAGAATTTGGCCATTTCATGCAAGTCAAGTATATCATGTAATTTCAAGTAATTTCAAGTAACAAGTAAACAAGTACAATAACGAAGTGTGGAATGTCATAATTAATCTAGCAAGTCATGCACTTCGGTGTAATGCCACACCGTGATCAATCAACTCACATGGGCACAAGTACTTTCGAGCGCTCCTCCCAGGACCAGACCGGGCCCCATTAATGCCAGGCATTGGGTCGGTGGATCATAAGATCCCAAGTATGTTTAGACATCCACTTAGCACTATGGCCAATGAATTTCAAGAATAAACTCATTTTTAAAAAGTACAGATCTGGAAAAAATCTCATAAGTAGAAAGAGGAGTGAATAATAATTTTAAGGCATCATGTTGAACGACATTAAGTCGTGGAATTCAAGAAAGAACAGTAACTAGGAAGAAAAGTCAAGTAATTAGAGTTTAATAGAATTAATTTAATTCTATGATTTAATCTTGTGTACATTTGGTTTACAAGTATTTAGACATGTTTATAGGAAGTTTTTTACATTAGAGATGCACTAGTTTTAGCCAAAACAATGATTTATTATTATAAACATCAGAATTTTGTTATAAAAATAGATTTTTATGCCGAAAATAATTCTAACTTGCTGAAAATAATTTTAACATGCTGAAGATGATTTTCATATGTTAATTTATTGATAAGATGATAAAAATAAATTTTTCATGCTGGATTCAATTTTTAACATGCTAAAAATTAATTTTTTTAATATGCTAAAATTAATACTTAACATGCTAAGATAATTCTCACACGTTAATTTACTGATAAGATGATAAAGATAAGTTTACCATGATGATTACATAAATTCTCTGATAACAACATACATTTTATCATGCTAAAAATCATTTTTTTATATTTATTTACTAATTATTTGATAGGAAAATAGAATTATCATGCTGAAAAATAGTTTTAATATACTGAAAATCATTCTATCATGCTAAAAATAATTCTAACATGCTAGAAATAATTTTTTCATGCTGGAAGAAATTTTATCATTCTGAAAGTAATTTTCATGCATAATTTTCTAATTATTTAATAGGAAAAATTAGGTTTAGCATACAAAAAAATAGTTTAAATTAATTTTAACATGCTGAAAATAGTTTTTATATCTCAGTATATATAAAATAATTTTATCATGTTGGAAGTCATTTTAAACATGCTGAAAATATTTTTCATGCATTAATTTACTAATATTATGGTTAAAAATAGATTTTTACATGCTAAAAATAATTTTATTCTACAAAAATAATTTTTAACATGCTGTAAAAATTCAAACATGCTAATATTGTCTTTCATTACTTTTGGTGACTAAATGCATACAATTAACGTGGATTTCAAATGTTATAATTTCTATTGTATAGTGGTTAATTTTTAGTCCCACATTGGAAGTTTTGAGAACTTTCATGTCTTTATATGTTGGAGAGCTCACCCTTGGGCATAGGATGTGGGCTCGAGTTGTGAGTTGAATTGAATGGATACGAAAATCTTAATATATATGTTTATTTATTCGAGTCGAGTCGAGTCAGTCAGTCAGTCGTGGTGTGGTGTGGTGTATATATATATATATATATATATATATATGCCAGGAAAAGTGTCGACCTAGTGGGTCGACACTTATTTTCCGTGTGCGGTTTTATTCTTAAAATAGAACGGCCGTGAAAAAGTGAGGTCGACACTTTTCACTAAGTTTTCGATTTTCAAATAGAAAACTCGATCCCGAGTGTCGACTCAAGGAGTCGACACTTTTTCTGCTACTTTCGTTTTTTCTTCACTAAAATGGCTATAACTCACTCATTTCTCAATGAAATTTAATGAATAAGGTATTAATGGAAAGAGCATTGAAAAAGGAATAATCTAGCATGCTTTAATTAGAATTTAGCCTGAGAGATACCTACCTTTTTGCAGATCTAAGGAAGAGGTAAGAAAAATCCCCAAATAAGATGAAACCCTTGATTTCTCCCAAATCTTCCTTCAAATCTCCTTCAATCTTCAAACTAGCATAGCTTAGGCCTCCAGGGATAGTTTGTGGGTTAATTGGGGTTCTATTTATAGTCAAAACATGACCAATTTTGTCAAGATTCCCCACCTAATTTTACCTAACCCATTAAGTCCGAATTTAGAAGAAAAATTCAATTTCTCTTCTTAATCTAGCCCATTTTTGGTGTGAATTGGTGTGAAAATAATATAATTTCGGCTGGTCTAAAGTTGTATGTTAGGTGAGGGTTGATTCTTGAGTCAATCTTCTAGAAATGGGGTTATTTTAATCCCTTAAATGTCATATTAAACATGTGTTATGAATTTTGGTATAATTATCCTTTAATAAATCCTTTAATCTATTAATCCAACCCATTATGGGTTATCCAATGGACCAATTGTAATCATAGTCCATTATATGGACTTTTGTTGGGCTTCCTTTGATTTATCTAAGGGTTAAAGCATTTATTTTTCAATTTACCTTAAGTAAGTTCAAGTAAATGCATTTCTCTAGTTTATTACTTATAGTAAAAAATGTAATTTAACTATTTCATGAAAAAATTAATTATAGAATAAAATTGAAAAAATTATTTCTCATCTTTATTTATCGGGTTTCTACATATTGTTTGCTAGTTATTAGGCTAGAAATTGCATGCACTCCGGTGCACATAGGGTCATTCATCTTTCATATCATAGTTGCATTCCTACCTTGGTGTGTGATCCTCTCACCTCCATATTCCTTGGGGTCGACTAGGTGACCACATCAGGGACCTCCATAAGTCTCCGCGAGCCGTGGATTCCCACACGGATGCCGGGCCGGTTGTACCTTCACCACCCCATGTCTAGGTTGCATAAGTAAGGGAGAGTTTACATCTAGAGTTAACCAAGTCTCCAATATCCTTCCTATTAGGAACCTATTGTTGGAGAGTACACATTAAATTCAAATCACTAAGGTTCTAAAGGAAGAGATAAGCAAAATTTGTGCATCATCATAACTTGGTTGACTTTGGGTGCTTTTTATCCCCTTCTTATTTGCATAAGTTTTGAGTCATCTTGTCCGGTTACTTATTTGTGGTTGTTTGTGTTTGTGTTCTCTTCTCAAGGTGTTTTGTTGCATGTGGAGTTGCTTTCGATCTTTAGATTCCTCTCCTAGGGGCAATTCCTCCTTCACATCTTGTTCTAATCCCTTGTTCGAGTCCAATATGTCTTCCTACGATCTTCCCCGTTCCCATGAGGAATCTCTTCCCCAGGGACTCCTACGGGACCCGTCTAGGGTCATCCAAATTCCATCTGGAGAAGGGTCCATCCTTCCTCCATCCTCTATCTCCCTGGAGGGTGCACAACCCTCCCTCTCTTCCAATAATCCTACTAGTCATATTTTGTAGATGATGGCATAGTTGGATCCGGCCCAACTTCAGGCCCTTTATCAGACCTTGCAGGGGTCTGCTGCCCCATCTCCCATGATTGCACAGGGTCTGTCCACTACCTCCATCTCACAATCCAGGGTTGATGGGCCCGGGGTTTCACCCATTCCTATTAATCTTACCCCAGTCCAGCCCATGATCCTTCAGTTCTCTAATCTGGACGCATGCCAGTCCTCTGGCTTGGCTCCTCAAATCCTTGATAAAGGGAAGACCATTTTCCCCTCATTTACCCAGGCCGAGTCTTATAGGCCCATTCCATCAATTCCACAAACCCTTGTCAGCTCGGCCGATCTCGCTAGTCCTCAGCAAGGGGCGGTCCATGTCCACTCCAATTTGGGTCATCCTCCGGCCTAATATCCATCATATGGGCCTCCTCCACCTCCTTCTGTCTATCCTTCAGCTCCTTGCCTTAAGCACGCTCCTTTCACTCCATCTACTCCATCTCGGGAGCAGGAGCTCCTCGATAAATGGGCTGCCATGCAACAATAACTCGACTTTCTTCAAAAGCGGGTTGGCCCACAGTCATTGGTAGACGTCCCAGTTCCTAGCTTCCACAACATTCGATTCCCTCCCCAATCCGAACTCCCCACATACCACAAGTATGATGGGAACTACAATCCTTTTGTTCATGTGAGGGACTTTATATATGAATCTGCGCAGTTTCAATATGATGATCGCCTCATGGCGTATTTATTTTGCCGATCTCTAGATGGAGTTGCTATGGAATGGTTTTATGCTTTGCCATTAGAGGATGCTGAAAGTGTCAAAGTTGTAAAGGACAAATTCATTCAAAGGTTCCAAGGCCGAGTCGGCCCGGAATATTCATTTACAGACCTTGTGGCTGAAAAGATGAAGGCAGATGAAGACTTTGCTACTTATGCTGACAGATGGAGGCAAATGGCCGCCCAGGTGCCGGGTCATATTCCGGAGGAGGAAAAGGTCAAGTTGCTGATATCCAATGCTACACCCACTTTCCGCAACATATTGGCCATGAAAGATATTTCTAATATGCACCAACTCTACAGCCGGGCGACATTCATTCAAACCCAATTTAAGGACTCCCCTATACATTCTCTCTTCGAGGCCCAAAAGCCCAAATATAGTAAGAAATCTCAAGGGCCCGTCACTGAAGAAGTCCAAACCAACTAGCAAGTGCAGGCCGTTGCATTCCCCTTCCCGAACCAGGCCACTCCGTTCCGCTTCCCGCAAAACCCGCACAATCCCCAATTCTCCGCTCCCCAAAATCCTCAGCCTACCTTCTCCGCCCCGCCAAACACCCAACCTACCTTCCCCACACCACAAACTACCTTCCCTGCCCCACAACAAGTGCAACAACCTCCGTAATACCATAACATCCCTCCACCCAACGGCTACACCAACAAACGCCAAGCTCCGAAGAAGGTGCAATATCCTCCTTTGCTTGAAACCCTCATGGATATCTTCTCCACTCTTATGTCAATAAATACAATTCAGCTTCCTCCGGAACGGCCCAACTGGAACCCGGCCGTTGACCAGTCTAAATATTGCATGTTCCACTGGCAGCCCGGGCACACTATTGAAGGGTGCTATCAGTTCCGAGATTTGGTGTATGATCTACATGAAGGGCAACATATTGATTGGGACGATATGCATAAGGCCATTGTCAAAATAAAAGAAAAAAGAAGGCAAGCGTCGAGGTAGCAAGTGCAGCAGCAACAAGCACCGCAGCCATAGTAGCAGCCATAGCAGTAACAGCCCGTTCAGGACTTGGGGATCCACCAAAATCCCATGCCGAATCATCCGCCCGCTCCGCAACCATAACCACCGACATAGGCTCATGTCAACCTTGTTCAACCCCCAACTCCTGACGCTGGGTGGTCCTATGACGATGAAGCCTCAGTACTGCGGCTCATGGCCCTCCACCATAGCTACCGTAACCCATCTTTACCTTCTACCCCCGTCATCCTCCCGCTCAACCCTCAAACCTCTCTATCCCCCGCAATCGTTAAACCTCTCATCCTACCTTCCGCTTCCCCCATTATCCCGCCTATTTCCACTCCACCGCCAGTACCCGTACCCGTCGTCACCACCCCTCCATCAAACCCTTTACCCGTCATCTCCATTACCCCCATAACACCGGTTATCATCACCACTACGCCTGTCACCCCTACGCCCTCTACTCCTTCATTCATCCACCCTACGGGGGCCATCAAGCTGCTTATCTTAAGCCCTTCCGATGTCGTGCCGGCCCAAAACCTAGCCCTACGGAGTGGGCATTTGTTCCACAAGAACTATCATTCCACTGTTCCACCTGCACCTAATCCTCAGTCCTCGCAACAGGCCGTTGATCAGAAGGAGGCAGATCCGCTACCAGGGACACAATCTGATTTGCTACATCATCTAGACAGTGCGCCTACTAAGATTTCTATGCTGGGATTGATTAAGAGGTCCACGCTTCACCAAGAGGCACTCCGCACTTTCCTACAGAAGGTGATAGTAAATGAAGACATGGCAGTGGACAGCTTACCGACAGCCCTGGCTACAATCTCCAAAGGGCGAGCAATTACATTCTCTGAGATTGAACTGGCACCCCCTGAGGCACGACAGATGTCGCTATGCATTTCTATCACTCTAAACAAAGTCAGCATAGACGCAGCATTGGTAGACACAGGGGCTTCTATTAATGTCTACCCTCTCAGCACTCTAAGGGCCTGCAACCTTTCAGAAGATCTACTAAGGCCGACCCCGACTACTATTGCAGTATATGACAATTCTAGAAGAGCATGTCACGGGGTGGTTACTATTCAGGCTGAGCTTGGGCCTCTCACCATGCAGATTGAATTTTATGTGCTGGATATCGACCCTATGTTCAAAGCTATTCTGGGTCATCCGTGGATCGATAATCTTAATGCCGTACCATCCATAGCCTACCAGTGTCTCAAATTCCCTTTTCAAGGGAGGGTGGTTAAGGTAAAGAGCATGTCCACGATCCAGTCTGTTAAGGCCATCTCAGAGAAGATTCTGCCAACACTGTGGTCCAACACGCGGCCCATTATTTCAGTTTTAGACCTAGATTTTCCAGGGGCTTTTGCGCCACGCAAGCCCACCACTGTGCTGGTCGACATCAAAGTAAAGCCCCAGATACGAGATTCAAAGGGGTGGAATATGATACTAAAGCTGGGCTATCAGCCGGGGAGAGGCCTTGGCGCGCAATTGCAAGGGCGGATCAAACCAGTCCCCAAAAGCAAGAAGATGAACAGGAGGGGCCTCGGTTATCGAGAATCCTCGCTATCAATTTTAGGCGACTCTGGGCCATTAACATGGGACTACCGCCTACATTTTGTTAAAGGCCCTCTCCAGCCAGGCACATTGAAAACATCACCAAGTCAGCCCAAGAAAGAAAATAAGGCTTATACAGTCGACAGCCCGCAATGGCTGCCCAAAGGGCCGGTTGATGATATGTTGAATTTTGGCCAAGCATTTGAAAGATTATTCTATGAAGAAGAGAGTCGCCAAGCAAATCAGGAGGTGCGGCTTGTGCGTTATGAGCTGAAGAAGCCAGCTTACCGCTCACGGGAAAGGGGGAGCTCACCCATCATCTTCACTTGGCCTCCTTCCCGCTTGTTTTCATTCTTCCAAAAGATGGCATCTTTACCCCGTTCACCTCCTATCTTAATCAATCCACTGTTATTGGAGCTTCCTACTGATTTCCTTATTGTCAGGACTTGTGACTGCTGTCCACCTGTCGATTTATCTACTCCTTTCTTCTCCTCCTCCGATCCCTTCCTTGACATTTTCTGTCCATCCAAGTACCCTCTTAGGCTTCCTCCTCCGCCTTCCTCTCCGTCCTATTGCATGATCTCCACTGATCTCCTCCAAAAAAAAACGTCAAATTTGAAATGGAGGTCTTAGTGGAAGATTACGCTATCTTCTCTCCAACCTCCTCCCAGGGGCGTGAGGTCCCTGCTGCCTCCTTCCCACTAGATTTTCTCTCTCCTAGGTTAGATATAGGGTCCGTCGAGTCTAGGGAAGTTATTGGACAAGTGTATAACATGTGTAACTCCATTGTTTTGATAATGGCTGTCTATGTATGTTGGGCTTATGTATAATATTCTTTTGTTTCGATGATGTCTAACTATGAGTCATTAATATAGTTTGACCTGCATTTGATAGTGACAAACACTCATGCATTTCAGGTCAAGCCCACACCGGCAACAAAGTGTGTTTACACAGATAGAAAGAAATCAAGTATGACACACAGATGAGGCATTAGGCTGCACAAGAAAGAAGGACCAAGGTCGATGCAAGAAGGCCAATGAAAATGACTAAGGTCCGTGCATGACTTTATTGCGATACAGCAAAGGAAGATCAGTGCATATCCAAGGCTAATTAGTATCAAGTTGGTGCAAGTTTCTCTTACAATGAACTAAGGTCTGAGCACATAAGAAGATCAATGTCCAAACATCAAGGTCTGAGCATACTCCAATCAAGGGCTGAATTAGAAAGAAAATATCTCGACACCTTCAGATGATAACTCTGCACATAAAGCATGTGTCGACACATCTGACAAATGTCTCGACACCTGAAGAAGAAAGCAGCTGAAGCAGAATCCGTCCTCAAGATCGTTCAAAGGAATGTCTTGACACATTGACAAGAATGTGTCGACACATCTAGGTTCAACCAGAACGTGTATGAAATCAAGCCGAAGATGTTCTATCTAAAGACTCTGGACTCACTAATGTCTCGACACACTGAGTGAAAAGTGTCAACACACTCGTGTGAAAATCTCTACACATCGGCACTTCTGTCTCGACACCCTCATGCGAGAACTCTGCTCATGGCTCACATGTTCCGACATCTTTGGTGTTGTCTCGACACATCAGCCATGGATCTTCAAGACACTCACTAAATGTCCTGACACACTGAGTGTAAAATGTCGACACATCAACGTTCAACCAGAACGTGTTTTGAAATCGGCTGAAGCTATCTTCAAGGCTTTCAAAGGGATGTCACGACACACTGACAGGGAAGTCTCGACACATCCACGATCAATCATAACTATTCCTCAAGGCTTTCAATGGGATGTCTCGACACACTACTAGGAAAGTGTAGACACACCCTTGTTCTTCCAGAAATCCTCAAGTCAATAAACTGTCAGATCAGTGGGCCATCTAGAGAGAGAAAAAGGAATCACAAATCATTAAAATTAAGGATTTTGGGATTTGGACCACGTTCCGAGATCTGACCCTTGCTCTACCATCTTATCTCTCATTTGTCTACCTTATGGAGATAGTTTTGTCAGAAATCCAGCTGGAAGAGCCACTTCAGCCTGTCGCGATGTCAGTCTTATCTGTCTGCCTATCTAGACTGTCTGCTGTTGGGAATAGGACACTCCGCAGTTTGCCTCTATCTCACTGTCGCTCAATGGGCTGTCCAACCAGCCAAGTTCACAGAAGAGTACACTTAAGCAGAATAAGAAGACTGCATTTCTGAGGGAGAATCATTGTAAGTATCTGATGTTGTCTAAAGGGAGATCTGGTCTGATCCTTCCCACTGTCTTCCAATGTACCTTCCTTGTACTAAAAGATGGGCTCAGCCAATGGAAGACAACAGGCTTGTAGGAGCATTAAATGATAATATCTCCAAGCATCCGAATAAGAAGACTCAGTCACCTCTTCCAGGTGCTGCCGCCATTGAACATGGAACTTGCCTGGAAGACTCCAAGCTCTCACTTCACCCTGGTGCATGCTTCAAGGAAAATTATGGAGGGAAAAATACATCCGGTATAATGGTCCATCTGCGTCTTCTGGGCTCCATTTTTTCCCTTGACTTTACAACTAGTTTTTACCTATTTATACCAAGCTTCCTTAACTGAAGAAGCTGCTGCTGCTGCCGTCAACAGAGTGCCACACTTTAGACCAACCACCAAAAACATTCCTAAGAAGGCGTGAGGGCAGCCCCAGCACTTGGTTGACATAGTCCAGTGCTATGAGTAGTAGAAGAAGAAGATAGAGCAGCCTTGAGAGAGAAGACAAACCTTGCAATCTATCGGTGTTTGAAGAAAAGGATCCTTGGATCCAATCTTGTAGCTACAGCCACCAGCTCCGTTGTCTTCATCCATTTTCTTTGCTTGTGTCTACAAAATCTCTATTCTTTCTCCACTGCACTTGCAGTATTCAACTTCTATTTGCTACGATTCATCTATCACCAATACATCTAGCTTTTCCGATCCCCTGTTCAGGGATCAGGTTCCCTCTGTGGTTTCAGAGGAGGAGAGGATCAGATCCTCTGGGTGATACAAGCTGTTAGTCAGCAGAAAGTAAGCTGTGTTGCTCAGCTGTGTAAGCAAGCTGTGTTGCTCAGCTGTGTAAGCAAGTTGTGCTACTCAGCGGATCAAGCTGTGTGTCAGTCGGAAAGCCACACCAAGTTTGGTGTGGGGTGGACGTAGGTTGTGGGCTAACAACCGAATCACCTTAAAATCCTTGTGTTATGGGTTGCATTCATTGTGAGCTTGTTCTATAACTTCTATCCCCATTTCATAGGTTAGTGTGCTACTTACGCTATTTATTTTCTCTGCACAGTCAACCGTTCTGCTTGCACAACAGTCTCATCTTGATCCTCCTGCTATCGTTGCTAACGTGCATCTTCTCAGGTGTCTGCAACACTCTTGCTTACAAACACTTGAAGCATCTCCCTAGTAGAGGAAGGTATCACAATGGGTGAGCAGCTTTCTCTCTTGTGTTTTTAAACGCATTAGCTCCTTGGGTTTCCTGCTGCACTATTGCACACAGGTATCAAGGTGAAAGCTTTGCCAAAGGAATTCACCTTGTTTAACACTCTTGCACCTTAGTGATCACCTCAGTTCTCACACACTAAGCAAGTCTTTTCACACTCAGCTACTCTGATCTAAGATCTCTGTGGTTCGGATCCGTGGAAGGTGTGTCGACCTGGCCGCTGGGAGTGTCGACCTATGTTGTTCATATACCCAGAATCCATAAAGGGTGTGTCGACCTACCCGCTGGGGGTGTCGACCTGTTTGAACTGAGCATCGTGCTTTAACATCATTACTTGCTCCATTCCTATCTATTCCGTTGCGCTATGTGTCTAAGTGTGTTATTGGTTTATAAGAGTAATTCATGTGTTTAGGGGTCAAGTTTTAAATAGGTCATAGTTATCAATATGATCTATTCAACCCCCTTATAGATCTGATTGCACTCCGTGGGACCCAAAAAGTGGTATCAGAGCCTAGCTCTACTATTTCTAGATCCTACGATCTGCAGGGAAAGATCCCAGTGCATTTTGAGAAAATGGCTTCATCTGCTAAAGATGCTTCGAAGGTTTCTCCGCCGATGTTTGATGGTTCAGATTTTTCGATATGGCTGAGAGAAATGTACGTCTATGTCAAGTTCACAGATCCACAATTATGGAACCTTATATACATTGGTCCAAATGAGCTGCAATCAGATTCAAATGTATGGTCAGTTGAACATAAGACCAAACATGACAATAACCTTGCTGCACTCAACTTAATCAAAGCTGCGGTTGATGACAAACTACTTGATCTTGTGTCTACCTGCAGCACAGCTAAGCAAGTTCTGAAAGTGTTGATGAACATCCATGAGAAAGAAGATCAAGAGCATCAATGCTTTATGGCTGACCAATCAGAGCAGTCAAGCAATCCATCCTCATCTCAGGTAAGCTCTGATTCTGATGACTTTAATTTTGAAGAGCTTATGGGTGCATATGATCAGTTGATTGAGCAGTACAAAAAGAAGAAATCTGAAAACAAAAGATTGGAAAAGGATTTGAAGAAAAGTAGTCAAGGTAAGAGTCATGCTTGTGAAAATTGTTCAAACCTCGAAGAGCTCAACAATACTCTTGCTTTTGACTTGGATCTAAACAAACAAACCATCGTATGTCTAAGTAATGAAATCAAAATCCTTCAAGAAGAAATCATAAGGTTGGAAGAGACTGTTCAAAAACTTAAAACCCAACCAATCCGTCAGAATGAAAGTCCCTTCTGTAACAATTGTTCAGCTTTTGAAGAGCTAAACGACACTCTTGCCTCTGACTTGGATAGTAAGCAAACCATTACATGCCTAACAGATGAAAATGGAATCCTTCAAGCTGAAATCACTAGATTGGAAGAAATCATAAGACAACTTCAAAACCAACCTAAATCAATCTCTAATGAACAAACCATGACGAACAAGCAAATCCCCAATACAAGGCTGATTGAAGAAATAAACATGGTAAAAGAACAAAATGACATGTTGCTTGAAAAACTGTCCATTTATGAGAAGGGCAAGGGTATTGCCTATGATAATTCTAAAAAACTGAATGAACTTCAAATGGAGATTGAAAATTACAAGGGGGTTAATGCTATGCTCAATGAGCAATTGGCTGTATGTAAGGAGAACTTTGCTGAAACCGAGCTGCACGTCTCGTCATTGGAGAATGAAATCAAAGATATAAATGACTCTCTGTCTAAGTGTATGCAGGATAAAGAAAGCATGAACAGACTCTTGGAAACAAGAGTAAGTCATCATGAAGGAGAATTAGATAAGAATGAAGCCAGTACTTCTTACCACCTCCCAATACCGCATGCTGATCAAAAAAACCAAAAACGCATTGGTAAGCAGAAAGGGAAGGCTCTCATGCAACAACAAAACCCTAAGTCTGCTAGTCTTGACATGCACAACAGTAAAAGCCAAGATGACTTTCATGCCTCTCATAAAATGAATGCTTATTGATTTCATTATGGCATGCTTGGTCACACTGTACATGACTGTCTCACCTTGAATAATGATGAACTAAGAGCATGAAAGAATTCAAGAATTGCTGCTGAAATCAAGGGCAAAAGATAGTTCAACCCTGGCAGTGGTCGAATGCATCAGAACTATGCACAAAACTGCATGGGGAATCAGAAGAGTCGACACTTCCATTCGGACAGGTCGACACTCCCCGTGGCTTTCAACAAAAATCACCCTCCTTGCTGCTACCACTGTGGAAAGATTAGCCACACAGTCCATGACTGCTGGCGACTAAGAGGTAGGAGCTACTCTCATAATCAACATGACAGTACATATGCTCACTCGCAATGGAACAATGCACATGTGCACACAAAAAATGAAAAATACCTTGTGCGTTGCTTCTATTATGGTAAATATGGACATACATCCATAAATTGTCCCTGGACGAGCGTGGGTGACTAGAAGGCAGCAAAGAAAAGAAGATCAATTGCTAGAATTGCTGCTAACCAACGAGGACCCAAGCAAGCTTGGGTACCAAAGAATTTCAAATAAGAATTTCTGGTGTAGGGTGCCTTGGGGCTAAACACATGATGCTCACGGAAATAAAAGCTCAAGGCACGGGTATGTACATAATGTCATTTTTTTAATTGCTGCATGATAGGCCTGCATTGTAAGTCACTACATATTAGGGGTGTTATGTGTCAATAAGTCATGCAAGAAGCTGTCTCTCTGAACTGCTGAATTATCCTCTTGGTGTAAGATGAGTTTCTAGATTAGATTGATTTCTTGCACCTTGCATGACCTTTGGTATTTCAAATGGTCTAGAGCAGAAAGACAAGTCAAACTTGTCCGGAGCTCTCACTATGCATGAGTAGGATCTCAGATCCACACCTCCGCCTTGTACCAAAGATCAATTAGTTCAGCTTCAAAATTCATGAAAAATTTGTCATGTTAATGAGATTGTTATGATAATTGAGTTGCTGTTTAAATCATGTCTACCATTTAACAACCATGTGAGCTTCTTCCTTAGCATTGATGATCATTGTTTTGATGATGTCTTGCATGACTGGATATATCCCAACTCATCATCCTTGTGGGCAAATAAGATAATGACTGTCTGTCCTAACTTCCATAAGCACTGGACAGAGGGGGAGTTTAAGAGTTTGCACCTAAAGGAAGAAATGCATTGCATCTCGGTGTGTTGTAGTCCATGAGCATCTACCTGAAATTTCATGCCACATCATGCATTTCATGATCAAGGGACCCAACTCTGCATGACCTCTTGGTATATAAAATGGCAAGCTGGAAGAAGGATAGATCACTTCTGTCTGGATATCCACATCATGCGTGAGGTGGTCTTATGACTTCAGTTCTCTTCCAGGTACCGAAGGTCAACCCATCATGAGATCATTCTAGATGTTCATATGAATAGCTCATCAAATTCCATACCTTGATCCCACTGCATGTGAGGCACTCAGAATTCAGACACTCAATGCACTTAGTCAGGGGGAGTTCTTGCATTTCATGATTTACCAACTTGCATGTCTCTTCAGAATATATTTCAGAAAATCCATGATTGCATAATATTGTGATTTCATACACTCCATTTCATATAATGTTTGAGAAACACAAAAATGCACAATCATATTGTAGCATTTTTATTACCGTGTGCATTCATTCAAGTCATATATTGCACATTACATTGCAACCCATGCATGGAACCAGGGGGAGTCAACATCAAAATTCTGCATGCTTCATTCTACATATTGTTGACGTCCTTGCATAGATTGCATCCTTTCTAGGGGAGCTTGTCTTGCATGAAAAATCTGTCAAAACTTGGCCCTATTGTCAAGGAGGTTGACCTCACAACCTGAAAGGTCAAACCCTCAGTTCAGCCTGGCTAAAAACTACATTCTGTCTGAGCTCAAGTGTCGACATATTCCTATGCAAGTGTCGACACCTCTTTACCTATGTTGAACATATCATTGTCATTCCAGTCTGAGCTCAGTGCATCATCCTCAGGGGGAGTGTTCATCACCAATTCCTACTTTCAATTCTTGCTACACTCTCTTCTTGAACCAATCCACCACATCATAATGCTTATCTCTGTTGTGGTTCAACTTGTATTCAAATTTTCTTGAACTTCTTGAAGAATTCTCTATATGCTATCAAGGTTGTTTATAAGAGTAAATCTTCAAGAGGAATCTTCTTTTATAGAGATTTGTGACTGCCTTGAACATGAATGAATCTGGTTTAACATTAATGATTTCATGTGTCTTGAAGTCTAACTGCCTTGAAAATATTTGTGATCGGGCTTAATAGACTTAAACCAATTTCTCATGTTGTTGTCCAGTTATGCCTTCTGAAATCTGAAAGTCTCTTTAAGTACAAAGGTAATTATGATTGAGAAACTTCTATCCAATTATTGTTTTTAAACAATCTATTTATGTGGGATTTCAAATGGCAAAAATAGTCAGAGTAATGACATTGGCTCACTGAGAAATATGTCTCCTCATAATTTGGTAAGTTAAGGCATGTCATGAAGTGCCCTTGTTAACTATGCTATGTTTTAAGGTATATCATGAGGCAGAGCAATGGCTAGTTGATGAGAAACATGTCCCCTCATCAAGAATATGTGGAACGATATGTCATGAGGTGACAATACTATCTTTATTCTATTTGAAGCAAGACAGTCAGTCTTACCAATTACCTAGGGATACTAGCATCTAATCAATGTGTGTCCTTACGGATATGAGGCATACACTAGACTTAATTGCTCGTAAAATCTTCTCATGTACGCAATGAATATTATGGTTGAGATTGCAAAAGATAAATGCCTCTATCGAAATTCTAAAATTCCATTTAGTCTTCATGCTTGTTTAATTTCAATACTTTTTAAGAGTCTCTCTCAAAAGAGCCAATGGAATTGAATGAGTAAGATAAGAGGAGGTTTATCTAACGATTGATATGAATTTTTGGTTCATCTCTACTAAAGTTGAATATAAATGTTTTCATGTGATTCTACTGAGTAGGCTAGAATTCATTAACATTAAACCAATCTAAGTGTAAGGGCTAGTTCATTCGGGTTCTATAATTAAAAATTCTGAAAAATCCATAACTTTGATTTATGAACTTGGTCTCAGGTTAAAGAACCTTCATCTTCTATAAAGACAAGCTGTCTTTCTATATCCCCTGATCCTTGCCATCCCTTCTTGAAATATCATATCTTGATGCTCCTTGGTATTTACCTTGCATGAAACATATTTGCATCAGTCATTGCTAGCATTGTTGCATGTGTATAACTTTGTAATCATCCATTGGACATAACAATTGGAATCATCATCCATGCGCTTCTGCCATAAGTCCTAGCATCATTGGCATTATGGTTATAACTCAACTGGTTTCAGTTTTTCATGCAATTATGTACACACATATCTTGCATAGAAAATCCAAAAGGTCTGAAAAATAGAAAATCACTAAAAAATCTTGAAAAATCTGAAATCCAAAATGTGCTCTTTGGCTGCTATATTGCATCATGCTGCTGCAACCATGCCTTCAAATTTCAACTATCTTTGGCAACCCAACGGACAATACCATTGATTCTAACATTTGGCAATGTTTGATAAATCCATATCTCTCTTTGGTGTTTGTCCTAAAACTACCTCTCCAAGTTTGGTTGTTCACAATAGTTATCTTGTCAACTTTAATAAGTGTACAACCATTGACATGTATTTTCACATCATTTTCTAGAATTCTGGAAAAAATGACTGCACTGCTTGTGATCACACCTGCCCACAATTTGCCTACGAAAAGAGGAGAGATTCATGCACTTTTAGAAAGGTATCTCAGGTTGCTGCACTTTAAGTTTCTCCCTCCAGGTATCTAATCTCTTTTACACTGTACATCCTATGCTAATAATTTCTAACAATTGATGTGCTACAATTTCCTTCACTCCTACCTTCCTAATTATGCCATATAGTCTCTCTAATATGATATGTTGATGATGTCAAAGGGGGAGAGAATTGTATATGTCATTAACTTAGGAATGCATAGGGGGAAAAGTCTTGAATACTTGCATAAGATTATGTTGGGAGGAAATTGTTTGGAGAGATAATCATTGAAGGTCTTTATGCTTTTTTTAACGATTATACTCTTTTATTCTCTGACTTTCAATATACTCATAATGACTCAAAGCTGGACATCATAATGACTCATAGCTCATAGTTGCCATCATCAAAAAGGGGGAGAATGTTGGACAAGTGTTTAACATGTGTGACTCCATTGTTTTAATAATGACTGTCTATGTATGTTGGGCTTATGTATAATATTCTTTTATTTCGATGATGTCTAACTATGAGTCATTAATATTGTTTGACCTGCATTTGATAGCGACAAACACTCATGCATTTCAGGTCAAGCCCACACCGGCAACAAAGTGTGTTTGCACAGATAGAAAGAAATCAAGTATGACACATAGATGAGGCATTAGGCTGCACAAGAAAGAAGGACCAAGGTCGATGCAAGAAGGCCAAGAAAAATGACTAAGGTCCGTGCATGACTTTATTGCGATACAGCAAAGGAAGATCGGTGCACATCCAAGGCTAATTAGTATCAAGTCGGTGCAAGTTTTTGCTACAATGAACTAAGGTCTGGGCACATAAGAAGATCAAGGTCCAAACATCAAGGTCTGAGCATACTCCAATCAAGGGCTGAATTAGAAAGAAAATATCTCGACACCTTCGGATGACAACTCTGCACATAAAGCATGTGTCGACACATCTGACAAATGTCTCGACACCTCAAGAAGAAATCAGCTAAAGCAGAAGCCATCCTCAAGACCGTTCAAAGGAATGTCTCGACACATTGACAGGAATGTGTCGACACATCTAGGTTCAAGCAGAACGTGTATGAAATCAAGCCGAAGATGTTCTATCTAAAGACTCTGGACTCACTAATGTCTCAACACACTGAGTGAAAAGTGTCGACACACTCGTGTGAAAATGTCTACACATTGGCACTTTTGTCTCGACACCCTCATGCGAGAACTCTGCTCATGGCTCACATGTTCCGACACCTTTGGTGTTGTCTCGACACATCAGCCATGGATCTTCAAGACACTCACTAAATGTCCCGACACACTGAGTGTAAAACGTCGACACATCAACGTTCAACTAGAACGTGTTTTGAAATCGGCTGAAACTATCTTCAAGGCTTTCAAAGGGATGTCTCGACACACTGACAGGGAAGTCCTGACACATCCACGATCAACCAGAACTATTCCTCAAGGCTTTCAATGGGATGTCTCGACACACTACTAGGAAAGTGTCGACACACCCTTGTTCTTCCAGAAATCCTCAAGTCAATAAACTGTCAGATCAGTGGGCCATCCAGAGAGAGAAAAAGGAATTACAAATCATTAAAATTAAGGATTTTGGGATTTGAACCACGTTTCGAGATCTGACCCTTGCTCTACCATCTCATCTCTCATTTGTCTACCTTATGGAGATAGTTTTGTCAAAAATCCAGCTGGAAGAGCCACTTCAGTCTGTCGCGATGTCAGTCTTATCTGTCTGCCTGTCCAGACTGTCTGTTGTTGGGAATAGGACACTCCGCAGTCTACCTCTGTCTCGCTGTCGATCAATGGGCTGTCCAACCTGCCAAGTTCGCAGAAGAGTACACTTAAGCAGAATAAGAAGACTGCATTTCTGAGGGAGAATCATTGTAAGTATCTGATGCTGTCTAAAGGGAGATCTGGTCTGATCCTTCCCACTGTCTGCCAACGTACCTTCCTTGTACTAAAAGATGGGCTCAGCCAATGGAAGACAGCAGGCCTGTAGGAGCATTAAATGAAAAGATCTCCAAGCATCCGAATAAGAAGACTCAGTCACCTCTTCCAGGTGCCGCCGTTGAACAGGGAACTTGCCTGGAAGACTCCAAGCTCTCACTTTACCCTGGCGCATGCTTCAAGGAAATTTATGAAGGGAAAAATACATCTGGTACAATGGTCCATCTATGTCTTCTAGGTGCCATTTTTTTCCCTAGCTTTACAACTAGTTTTTACCTATTTATACCAAGCTTCCTTAACTGAAGAAGCTGTTGCTGCTACCGTCCACACAGTGCCACGCTTTAGACCAACCACCAAAAACATTCCTAAGAAAGCGTGAGAGCAGCCCCAGCACTTGGTTGACATAGTCCAGTGCTGTGAGTAGTATAAGAAGAAGAGAGAGCAGCCTTGAGAGAGAAGACAAACCCTGCAGTCTACCGGTGTTTTAAGAAAAGGATCCTTGGATCCATTCTTGTAGCTGCAGCCACCAGCTCTGTTATCTTGATCCATTTTCTTATCTGGTGTCTACAAAATCTCTATTCCTTCTCCATTGCACTTGCAGTATTCAACTTCTATTTGTTACGGTTCATCTATCACCAATATATCTAGCTTT
This sequence comes from Amorphophallus konjac, assembly GCA_022559845.1. Classification (NCBI taxonomy): domain Eukaryota; kingdom Viridiplantae; phylum Streptophyta; class Magnoliopsida; order Alismatales; family Araceae; genus Amorphophallus; species Amorphophallus konjac. The sequence goes on from CM040118.1 coordinate 110,759,763, forward strand.
TCCGATCCCCTGTTCAGGGACCGGGTTCCCTCTATGGTTTCAGAGGAAGAGAGGATCAGATCCTCTGGGTGATACAAGCTGTTAGTCAGCAGAAAGCAAGCTGTGTTACTCAGTTGTGTAAGCAAGCTGTGTTGCTCAACTGTGTAAGCAAGCTGTGCTGCTCAGCTAATCAAGCTGTGTGTCAGTCGGAAAGCCACACCGAGTTTGGTGTGGGGTGGACGTAGGTTGTGGGCTAACAACTGAACCACCTTAAAATCCTTGTGTTGTGGGTTGTATTCATTGTGAGCTTGTTCTATAACTTCTATCCCCATTTTACAAGTTAGTGTGCTACTTACGCTATTTATTTTCTCTGCACACTCAACCGTTCTGCTTGCACAACAGTGTCATCTTGATCCTCCTGCTATCGTTGCTAACGTGCATCTTCTCAGGTGTCTGCAGCACTCTTGCTTACAGACACTTGAAGCATCTCCCTAGCAGAGGAAGGTATCACGATGGGTGAGCAGTTTTCTCTCTTGTGTTTTTAAACGCATTAGCTCCTTGGGTTGTCTGCTGCACTATTGCATACAAGTATCAAGGTGAAAGCTTTACCAAAGGAATTCACCTCGTTTAACACTCTTGCACCTTAGTGATCACCTCAGTTCTCACACACTAAGCAAGTCTTTTCACACTCAGCTACTCTGATCTAAGATCTCTGTGGTTCGGATCCGTGGAAGGTGTGTCGACCTGGCCGCTGGGAGTGTCGACCTATGTTGTTCATATACCCAGGATCCTTAGAGGGTGTGTTGACCTACCCGCTGGGGGTGTCGACCTGTTTGAACTGAGCATCGTGCTTTAACATCATTACTTGCTCCATTCCTATCTATTCCACTGCGCTATGTGTCTAAGTGTGTTTTTGGTTTATATGAGTAATTCATGTGTTTAGGGGTCAAGTTTTAAATAGGTCATAGTTATCAATAGGATCTATTCAACCCCCCTTCTAGATCTGATTGCACTCCGTGGGACCCAGCAGAAGTAGGGTCTATTAGGTCTAGAGAAGTAGGATCTTGTTCTAGGTCATCCAACCCATCCTTATCCGAACCGCACTCACTGGCGTGTCATTCTAAATCCATTCCTGATAGGTTCTTGCAGGATCTATCTCAGCGATGCCATGCTCTCCTAAGATGCCCAGAGTTCATAGCTACGGCAATTGTGATTGAAGAAGATGTGGAGCAAGACGGGGTGTGGAGTGACGGCGGATTGGGAGTCTATGAAGTCCTGGATGAAAATGACCTGGTTGATCTTGAGGACAGTGACGTAGATGACGCTGCTGATTTGTATGTGCAGGGTTTAAAGAGATTTGATGAGCCATCGTTAGCAGTTGATGAACCTACAAAGGAAATAAATCTGGGAACTGAAGAGGACCCTAGGCCCATTATTATTGCCGCTAATCTCCCTTCAACAGTTGAAGAAGATTTAATCAAAGTCCTAAGGGGGTATAGCGATTCTTTCGTCTTGTCTTACGAGGATATGCCGGGTCTTGACCCCTCCTTGGTGGAACATCGACTGGTGCTTAAGCCAGGGGCAACACCCGTTAAACAAAGATCAGGAAGATTTCACCCCCACATGGCCTTAAGGATAAAAGAAGAGGTTGATAAACTATACAAGGCCAAGTTCATTAGAGTTGTATTATATCCTCAGTGGGTGGGGAATATAGTCCCTATCATCAAGAAGGATGGAAAGGTGCGCATTTGCATTGATTTCAGGGATCTTAATAAAGCTTGTCCCAAGGATGATTTCCCGCTGCTTCATATAGATGTTTTGGTGGATAACACTGCTGGGTACGAAGCATTATCATTCATGGATGGTTATTCAGGATACAACCAAATCCGCCTCGCTCTCGAAGATCAAGAGAAAACCTCATTCACCATGTCTTGGGGCACATACTGTTATGTGGTTATGCTTTCGGTCTGAAGAACGCGGGTGCCACTTATCAAAGGGTGATGACGGCTATATTCCACGATATGATGCATGTTTACATGGAAGCTTACGTGGATGATATCTTGGTGATGTCAAGGACTAAAGAGGAACACCCCGCCATTCTAGCTAAGGTGCTTGAGAGAGCTAGAGAGTATCAGCTAAAAATGAATCCAAAGAAGTGCATTTTTGGAGTCTCTTCAGGGAAGCTGCTCGACTTTATATTTAGCAAATGGGGAATTCAGATTGATCCTAACAAAGCAAAGGCCTTCATGCACATGCCTCCGCCTAAGAATATCACGGAACTTCGAGGATGATTGGACGCTTGCAATTCATTAGGAGATTCATATCCCAGCATTCTCAGAGGTGCCGTCCATTTTATGAATTACTAAAGGCGGGGGTCAAGTTTGAATGGAATGAAGACTGTCAAAAGGCCTATGAAGATCTGAAGGTATATCTGTCTAATCCCCTGGTTTTGCAATCTCCTATCCCTGGGAAACCCCTAATCCTGTACATTTCTATCATTGAGGACTCCCTAGGAGCTGTCCTGGCGCAGGTAGATGACGAAGGCAAAGAGCGGGCAGCTTATTACCTCTCCAGGTTATTTAACCCCGCGGAGGCCAAGTACACCACCATGGAGAAAACTTGTGCCGCCTTAGTTTGGGTAGCTAAGAAACTAAAGCACTACTTTCTAGCCCACCCGGTTAGGCTGAACTCTAGAATGGACCCAATTCGTTATCTTCTAGAAAAGCCTATCCTTTCTAGTATGTTAGCTCCCTGGCAGAGCTTCCTCTCTCAGTTTGATATCACATTCATTGTTCAGAAGGCAATCAAAAGATATGCCATCGCTGAGCATCTAGCCCATCTTTCTATCCCCTGCACGGATTCTATTCATGATGATTTCCCTGATGAGCATCTCTCTGTTCTTACTCACCATCCCTTTTGGTCTCTGCACTTCGATGGTGCGCTCAATTCCCAAGTTCGAGGGATAGGTGATGTTCTGCTTACCCCGGAAGGAGTGACAATTCCCTTTGCTTATCAGCTCCATTTTCCTGCTACCAACAACATCGCCGAGTATGAAGCTCTCCTGGCTGGATTGAAGCACACCTATCTCTTGGGTGCACATTATCTGAACATCATAGGAGACTCTCATCTCGTTCTGCGGCAAGTTCTATCCACTTACCGCACTCGTGACCTGAAACTCAAGCCATATCAAGATTTGGTCACTCTCTTGGCTAGGCATTTCCGCAAGTTGATCTACATCCATACTCCTCGATCTTAGAATATTCTCACTGATGCATTAGCATCGCTCGCTTCCTCCTTATCTTTCCCTCTCAGTCAAAGCACTCAGACCATCATCGTCCAAAGAATGGATGCCCTCTTCAGGATCGTTGGTACGACAACCTTAGGAAAACTGTAGAGGCGAAGGCTGAGAAGGAAGATTTGAATGAAGTATCTTTAACAGAGTTAGAAGAGATTCTAGAAGAAGAAGAATTGCCATGGTATCATGAAATCGAGCTATATTGTAGAGATGGATCATTTTTAGAAGGGGCAAGTGCCGGGTGTAGATAGCAAAATGTAATCTACCCCGCCCTCTAACAAGCTATGCATGTATATGTGAGTGTGATCATGAAAATAACATGATAACATGATCAAGGAAAGGGCGATAAAAAAAACTGAGTTAACCGTGATCGCCACCCAAGGATTAGCAGTAGGAAATAGATGCTATAATGAGAACAAACCTACGGCGTACCTTGGGAAAATGAAGAAGACCGCGGTCAAAGGTGATTGCTACAACGTGATCGCGCGCAAGCAACGGGATGCGGGGAGCGATGTGGATGCACCTCTTCTCCTTCCAGCCGGCTAGAGGAAGAAGGCCTCACATTCAATCAACAATCTCCTGCAAAACAAAGACAAAAAAACAAGGGAAAATCCATTAGAATATGAAGTGTAGTATGTACCCCGAAATGATAAAGTAGCATGAAAGAAAGGGGGAGAACACACCGGGGGAGGATTTTTAACCCCTGTAAACGGGTGCAAATTATAGGTGGTAGTGTTGTGCATGCATGGGATTTAAAATCACAAACTTTGATGAGGGGAATAGAGAGAAAAGTGCTATGCAAAATGGAGAAAAATGTAAAAATTTGTAGAAAACTGTGCAGAGATTAAGTGTCCCCAAAAAGATAAAGTAGCATGAAAGAAAGGGAGAGAACACACCGGGGAAGGATTTTTAACCCCTGTAAACGGGTACAAATTATAGGTGGGAGTGTTGTGCATTCATGGGATTTAAAATCACAAAATTTGATGGGGGGAATAGAGAGAAAAGTGCTATGAAAAATGGAGGAAAATAAAAAAACTTGTAGAAAACTGTGCAGAGACTAAGTGTCCCCGAAATGATAAAGTAGCATGAAAGAAAGGGGGAGAACACACCGGGGGAGGATTTTTAACCCCTATAAATGGGTGCAAATTATAGGTGGGAGTGTTGTGCATGCATGGGATTTAAAATAACGAAATTTGATGAGGGGAGTAGAGAGAAAAGTGCTATGCAAAATAGAGAAAAATGTAAAAACTTGTAGAAAACTGTGCAGAGACTAAGTGTGGAAACAATGACGATTTGCTAAAAGTAGGAGAGGAGAATAAGAGATTGGAGTGATGAAACTGAGCCCAAAGAGATGGGAATGAAAGAAGATACTCCCCTCTTCCAGATGGAGTCGAAGGAGGATGAAGAGGATGAAGCCTGACTCCGCCCCGAGCCGACGAAGAGCGCCCCGTCGCACATGTTCAAAAAAGTGTGCAGAAAACCCAGAATCTGTGACAAAATCAAAAAAGTTAGGGCGAAGAAGAGAGGGCAAACGATGATGAAATGAAGCCCAAATAGAATGGATGGAGAGCTAATACTTCCCTCAACAACCTGGGGTTGAAGAAACGAGATGACAATCTGGCATGGCTTCACCCCCGGTTGAAGAAGAGCCCCCTGGCGCGCAAGCAAACCGGGCATCTATTTATAGAAAAGTGATGGAACCCAGAACTTTCTACCACAATTCCAGGAGATAGAGTCTACCAAATCTCGAGATCTCTGGATCATTCTCGATATAATAGTCAAGATAAGACATAGGAGAAAACGGGACTCTATTTGGTGGAAGGATCCAGAAGATATGGCTCTTGGAAGAAGGCCTTGGAACCTAATCTGGTAGAGTTTGTGTTGCATGAAATGCATAAAACCTGAACTTGCGACCAAGATTCCCGGAGATCTGGTCCATGAAAAATCATGCTCTATATACCAAATTCAAGATAATACAAAGAGGAAGACACATAAACAAACGGGACTCAATTTCATGGAGTATTCTAGAAGATAGAGCCCTAACAAGGAGGCCCCATCGAATAGAAATTGGCCTTAGAGTCTAGCAGCGAAGAAGATAGAGTTCAAGATCTTCTAGACTCTCTGTCATAGAGATGGTCTATCGAGCGGCCGCTTTTGGTAAGAAACAGTCATGACTGGACCGCCTATATCATGAAGAACAGTGTCGTTGGCGAGCACGGCAGTTCGGTCCAAAACAGGATAAAAATGGTCTAGCAGTATATCATTTATTAAATGGGGCGGTCTAGTACTCGACCATCTTTATGAAGACGGTCCTCCGGGTGACCACTTACTGGTTAAAAACGGTCCTCTGGGTGACCTTCTTCTGAAAATGGTCTTCTCGGTGACCACTTACTGTTAAAAACGGTCCTCTGGGTGACCACTTACTGTTAAAAAAGGTCCTCTGGGTGACCTGCTTCTAAAAACGGTCCTCTGGATGACCACTTACTGGGTAAAGGTAGTAGAGTGTGAAAATCGAATAATATCTTGAAAACGGTGCAGAACTAGTGAAAGGCGTAGAAGAAGACATTGTAGGAAACTGAAAAATGAACAATTTTCATGAAGAGAGTAAGATGAAAAGATGATCATAAGAGAGAGAAAATGGGGGCAAGAATAGAGAAAAATGCTAGGACATGAAAACGGTGGAGAACTGGCTGATGGCATAGAAGAAGAAAATGTAGGGCTTTAAAAATGGAACAACTTTGGTGAAGAACACTTAATGAATAGAGGATTGGAAGAGGATGAAAAGGGACTATTTTTCAAGACTATACAGCGAAAGGGGCCGAATGCTCGAGGGAAGTCGACCTAAATGGGCTGTAAGTCGACTTGGAAGGTCGGAGGTGGATAAGATAAGCTCCAGGGCTCTAAAAAATCATGATGTCCAAGGCTCAAAGGCTAGGGAACAATGAAATGGACTCGAAATCCATCCAAGGAAGACTCCAAAATAATGGTTAATTCGGAACATCAAAAATGATGAATAAGAGAAATAACTCAACTTACAGGCTAAAAATGGGTGTCAACAGATGTCCCTCCTTGATGTCCGCTTTGCAAGGGAATGAGCGAAAGCGATGCGGAGGTGGAATAGAATGGAGATTGAGCGAAAGCGAAATCGATGTGAAATGGAGATGACACAGAGATGAAGTGGAGAGAACTGATAAGCGGGCAACAAGGCAAAAGACACCTGTCATAACTAACAAGCGATAGGAATTCTCCCGAATACGCCGAACTAACCACCTCAAATGGATGACAAGGATGAAACATGTCTGGAGAACTAAACTAACAGGAAAAAAGGAAACACGACCATCCTCATCAGGGACACAATCCACAGACAATAAGGGGGTCGGAAAGAGCACAACGTAAAAAGCAGGAGACATATAACTGAGATAAAATCCAGACAGGAATCACGCTGGCCAATTTGACCAAGCGGGCATATCAGAGAAGACGTTCAAATTCAGAGTGGATTGAGAATCTCTTATCCAAGAGACATGAAGTGCAACTAACCATTGTTGAGGAGAAACTTTGAACGGATCACGAGGGGTGAGTGCTCAAAAATGACATGATGCATGCTGGGCTAAAATAAAGAAATCATTAAAATGAATGCAAAGAAAGATAAAATAGAGAGTACTCAAGGATATTATTGCCAGACCGAGCAAGACGGGATCAAGAGTCTTCTTGCAACCATGGCGTGCGATAGAGTCCATCGTCCCCCACCTGGCTCAACCGAGCGGCCTATCCGACGATTAACCGTATGCTCTTAGATCATCATCATTTTTGTTAAAGGGGAACATCAGATCCCAGAACACACGGACAACCAGCCGGTCCTTGAGAGGCTATAATAATGTAGATACCATATAGTAATGCAACAATGAGCAGGGATAGAAGGCCATACCTGACTTACCTGCCAAGCGAAACGATATTTTTTTTTAGATTTTTTGATTTTATATGACACAAACACATAAAGAGATAAGCAAAACATAGTAATAACATAACCACAAAATGAACGAAGAATAACACAACATAACATAATGGCTTAACAAAGGATGAACTAACATACCCACTCATGCAAAACACCACATGAACAAACAACAAGCATGAGAATGGAGAAAATGGTAGGGCATGACAACACGCGGCGGGACAACACACACAGTTGGGACCAGAACATAGCGGGACAACACACCATGCGGAACAAAACCACATGTAATGGGACAGAGAGACGTAGGATGAGGACATCTGAGACAACCACAGTGGAGACGACATAACACATGTGAAACAACCATACGTGGGACAAGAACACATGCAACACATGGGGGAACGAGACAACATGTGGAACTAGAATATGCATAGGTGGGACAAGGACACCTGGATGATGACCATAGGGGGACGACATGAGACATGACAAATATGTTCTTCAATCAAGCCCAAGATCTGACGAAGCAGAACCGCCAGGTTCGCAATCGTAAGGCAAAACCCTCTCTTACAAAGATCTAATGAGCAAGGCAAAAGCATGAGAAGGACATGAGCTTCGGAACAGATCGAGGGACAGGTTTGAAGAAGAGAACATATCAAAAAAATAGGAACATGAGGCAGAGCAAAAGATAGAGCCAGGAAGCTTGAACACCTGCGGCCTGCACATTTAGCAAACAAATCATACTTGTCCTTAAAATAACAAATAAAAAGGAACAGAAGACAAACATTTTTGGATTTTTGACCAATTTTTTTTATTTTTTATAGATTTTAAACAATATTTGGGTTTTTTGTTTTCGATAATATCTGATTTTTTTTGAGATTTTTGACAATATCTCATTTTTTGGAATTTTGACAATATCTCATTCATTTTTTTTGGAATTTTTGACAATATCTCATTTTTTTGGAATTTGACAATATCTCATTTTTTTTTTGAAATTTTGACATATCTCATTTTTTTTGGAATTTTGACATATCAATCTGCAGCACCTAAGACGAGCTCAAATTGTTGAGTAGTGGATAGCGGATCTAGAGGGGATGAATAGATCTGCCCCTCTTTTCGCAGAACACCTCTCTTTACAGCTAGATAAGAGAATCGCAACGGAATATAACTAGCTTACTGAAGGATAAAACGATTTACTTAGCAAGATGATTACGTAATATGGAGATTGAACCTAAGCATGCATCTAGCACAAAGTAATCGCACAAGTAAACCACAACGTAAAGGATTTTAAGATGGTTCGGACTGAATCCCCACTCCTACGTCCACCCCTCACCAAACTCGATGAGGCTCCACTAGTGCAGTGCACCAAACCGCAAATCGGAAAGACCTTCGATTGCCTTCCTACTAACCACAGGTAGGGACGTCAACACCACAGATCGAACAACTTCCGATTGCCTTCCTACTAACCACCGGTAGGGACGATCTTCAGTTTCAAATGTTTGAATGAAATGGAAAGAGAACAAGATATGAAAACACTCAAACAAGATATAGAATATGCTCAAAGAGAAACGATCTTGTCTGAGATTGTTGGAGCTTGAATCTTCTTTTCTTCACATAAGGTAGACCACCAACAAAAGCTTCTTTCTTCTTTACAAAGCTCTCTTTTTGATTCAGTAACAATGGCTTCTTCTTCCTCGTGAAATGAGCTTCCTTGGATCTCCTTGAGTTGATGAAGAAGACTATGGATGTAGCTTTGATCACCCTTGAGAATCTTGATTGCTTCTAGCTTCCTTCGAGTTTGCTTGCTTCAGATCTAAGCTTGAATCACCTTGGAATGGATGAAGAACTTCTACACGGAGTACTGTTCACGGCTACAGTATCTCTTCTTCCAAGCTCCTCTCTAGCCTCTCTTGTTCTCCCTTTGATTCAAAATGATCAACTAGGGTTTCTAACCCTCTTGTGTTGGTTTTATATCTTTTGAATGGTCCATAGATACCCCCCAGACCAGATCCATAATCCATGGGAGATTGGGTGACTTTAGGATTAAAGAAATACAAAGAAAGGGGCTGGCCTCGAGGTGGAAAACGAAGTCAAACATTGTTGCATCGGGGCTGGCGGTCGACCGGAGGTAGGTGGCAGTCGACCACTATTGAGAAAACCTGTAGCCGGATGGTCCCTGGTAAAATCGGTTGACCGCCAGGATGGGGGCGGTCGACCGCTAGCTGGGGAAATCCCGGGTTTCCCCGGTTCAGTCCGTTAACCCCTTTAGCAGCTCATTCACATCTGTGGCATCAAACTTGGCAAAATCTTGAGGATTTCTACTGAGTCTTTTGACTCTTGAAGTTAACATATTAAAGGATTTCTACTGAATCTTCAGAATTGACCCCATTTCTGAGCCTTCCAGGTAAAATCCACTGTATACTCTGTCTTTACATTCATTGCTTAATTTGTCAGTTAAATTGATTGATTGCAGATCATGTTAAAATTTGGTTCAGCATTATATGCATTGCATATCTCTTGCATAACATGCTAATTCATTTGTGAGTCTTCTAACTGATCTCTTCTTAAAATCTGAATTGATTATCAAAATGATTGTAACCTGTCTCAGTTGGAATTGCATATTTGCTCCATGAGTATAATTCATGATGTTCCTATGATTTGTATGGTTGTGGTACTTAAATGATTGTGTCAAAATGCATTTAGTCAGGGAGAGTCAAAGCATTTCTTGTGTATCATGCATACTTGTTTAGGCTAACTCTCTGCATGGTTTTCATGTCTTTCATGAGTGGTTAATGCACCTACATACATGTAGTAAATTGCATAGCATTTCACTAATTTTGAAAACACCAAAAAGAATGTTAAGTGCATGCATTCATGTCTTTTTTTTTTTTTGCATATGATGGTCAAATGCATTCAGCTAGGGGGAGTTAACCCATGTGCATATATGATTGCATATCATCATATTAAAAATTTCAAAAAATTGACTCATTGCATTTAGTGAGGGGGATCATATAAATCAAACTTTTGATCTGTATGGCTATTCATCTATTTCTTCACTATCTGTTTTGGTCAAATTGAATTGCTCTTCCAGTCAACTTATACGTTCTATGTCTAGCCATGTCTGTCTCAGCTCTTCCTACTACATGCATCATCAAGTGACATCAATATCCAATGATTATTGTTGCATTTTCTGAAGAGGCGTTTCACCTGAATACCTGGATTGTCTTAAAAATTCTTTTTGCCTGACTATCTTTGACTATGCATTGATTTCAAGTGCTCTCACATTTGATGCATATTCTTGCTCCTACTTCGATTGAAAATCAGATGCTCTCAAACTCCCTTGACCTGGAAATTCAGAAAGATTTCAATCTGCGTACCTTATTCATAAATCTGGAAATTTGTTTTTAAGGAATTTTCTATTATAATGAATTATGAATGTTTAAAAGATCTTATTGGTTTAAGTTTAATATATTCAGTGAGTTTGATATTAAATGTCTAGAACAATATCTGAATCATGTTTTAAAAAACATTAACCAACTATTTTCATGTTGTGCCTTGCTCAATCTTCTGAAATCTAAACTGTTGAATACATGGATTTATTTCGATTGAAGTACATAAAATTAGTATTGTTTTGAAACAAATAAGTTTTTTGAAATGTCTAAAGGGTAAATAGATGTCAGAGCAATGACTTTGGTCACTGAGAAACCATGTCCAAAGGACTGTGTCATGAGGTGTCATAGTTAACTCTGCTTTAGAATAATTGATAATCTGGCAGAGCAATGGCGTGCACACTGAGAAACACATCTCACTCATCAAAGAAATGAGTTAAGGTATGTCATGAGGTGTAAATGTTAACTTTGTTAATTATAAAGCATGACGGTTAGTCACACTAAGTGCTTAGGGATATTGGCGTCTGATCAACGTATATCCTCTAGTTACAAGGTGTGCACTAAAGTAGAGTGCTCTTGAAATTTGTAGCATGAAAATTCTTGTTGACAAATTACAATATTTGTATTTTGATGCAAAAGATAAATTGCTATTACCCTAGACAATATCATATGGCTTCATAATTGTTTGATCTCTATACTAATGAATGTAACTCCGAAAGAAGTCATTGAATTTGATTGCGTAAGAAAAAGGGAGGTTAATCAAGGTATAAATATGAGGGCTTGGTTCACTATTATTAAATCGTGATTTCAGATATAAATATGAAATTTTATTAGCAAACTTTGCATACATCATGTTTAAACCATGCCGATTAATAAAACTCATTCATAAGCCCTTATAATGGAGGACTCGGAAAAAATTCTATTTTGGATTTATGAAAGTGGTATCTCCTTGAAAATCTTATTGAATTACTCATGTGATTGAAGCTTATTTGCAATTATTTTGCTCACTACCATTGATTCTTGATAAAAATTTTCATGACCAGAATTTATCATTAATTGCTCCTGTGCTTTTGCTGATAGATGCTTATCAACTCTTCCACTCCAATTTCTCTGCTTTGTCAAAGAAGGAATTTGTCACATCAGCATGCTTCTTGCATTAAGGGGGAGATTAATCTACTTGTCATGTCCTCTTGGCTGTCCTTCATCATCCCCTATCCCCATTTCAATACATCATACATCCTCAGGGGGAGTAGGGTTCCATGATTCTTTTTGTATCAGTTTCAGCATATCTGGAAGTCAAAGAGGGAGAATATTTGGTGGCTCAATCATTTCATGCATGCTTACATTTCTTTCTCAAACTATTTTCTTTTTGATGAAGTCAAAGGGGGAGAATAGTTTGACATGAGCTAGTATGACTCATAGTCTCATAGTGTTGCCATCATTAAAAAGGGGGAGATTGTTGTACCCCTGTGATTTTGATGATGTCAACCACTATGGCTTTGATGATGTCACACTATTTGTGAATGATAGAAATGTCACACTATTTGTGCATGATAGAAATGATTCTTGTTCTTGATCGAACCTCTCATGATTGAAATGAATTCCATTGATTACTTGCTGTATGCATCATGAGTTTGATGAGCATTTCATGAGTATGCTCGTGCATGCATCACACTGGAGAGGTCTGTGCATTGCTTGAGTCAGTGCAGGGTTAATTCTCTAAGGCATACACACATGGTGCTTGTTTTTGGTTGCGCTGCGAACATACATAGTAAGTGCAGGGTTAATTCTCTAAGGCATACACACATGGTGCATGTTTTTGGTTGCGCTACGAACATACATAGTCAGTGCAGGTTTTACATGAGCATACATATTCGATGCATGTTTTTGTGCATGAACAAAGTCAGTACATCTTTTTTTTCCATGCATACACAAAGTCAATACAACTTTTTGTTCCATGAAGTGCATACATCGTTACCAAGTCCATGCAACTTTTATTGTGCTAAGCATAGCAAGTCGGTATGACTCTCGCATCGAGCATATATAGTCAGTGCACGTTTTACTTCGTGCACGCATAAGTCTATGTAGGGTTGTGTCTTTCAGCATACAAAGTCCGTGCACCTTGCATCTGTCGCATACGAAGTCCATGCACTTGGTGTTAAGGTCAGCACATGCTTTCCTTTTGTTCATATCAAGTCGGTGCGTGTTCTGACTCTTATATATATAGAAAATCGATGCATAGTTTTCAGTTAAGTCTGTGCAACACTTGTACTCTGCGTAATCATAGTCAGTACATCTATTAGCCATACTGGAATCAAGTCCATGCATGAGTGTGTGCAAAAACCACATTGAATCTGTGCACTTCAGCTCTGACATTATATCTACTCCGTGCAATCTCTTTACATCTTGTATAACTGTCTGAAGATGACTTTATGTCTGATGCCTTGGCAGGTGCTTTTTCGTGGAGGTTACAAAGGGCACGTGATCCAAGAATGGAGGAGGTGCCAGGATCGTGACTCGTGGAAAGCAGTTGAATTGGGATGCTGCCACGTGGATCCTTATTCATCCAAATTCTGACAAGTGGCGAGTGTCTCCTAAAGCTTCCAAGCCGGAGCGTTCCCTCCACACTCCTAGGGCAAGAGTTCGTAAACTCTATCTGATGGAGTATATAAGGTCTGCTTCCTGCGATCAATAAAAAATCTCTGGAGAGCAGAAGTAGAGCAGAAGAAGAGTAGAAAAAGAGCAGAGGAGAAGTGTGTTCAAAAAAGAAAGAGTGAGCAGTAGAGAAGAAGAAGAAGAAGAAAGAGAAAGAGAGATCGAGAGTTGAGAAGAAGAAGAAGATAGTCATCTGAAGATTAGTCTCTACTAGACTGTGGATCAAATCCAGGCCAGTCAGCTCTTTGAGAGCCACTTCGTGCTTCATCATTTACAGCTTTCCGTTGCTGTGTCCTTCCCATATCTTGTCTTCATTTTACTTTTTCTTCAAGCTGTTTATCAGCAGAGCAAGCTGTGATGCTCAGTGGGCAGAGGTGGATTCCACTGGATGGGTTAAGCTGTAAGCCCCAGCGGTTGCAGAGGTGTGGTATCCTCTGGTCGGCTAAGCTGTAACGCCCAGCGGGTCAAGCTGTGAGTCAGCGGTTGGCAAAGCTGTAATGCCCAGCTGTTCAAGCTGTTCGTCAGCAGATGTAGGCAAGCTGTGAGGCCCAGCCGTTAAGCTGTGTATCAGCGGAAGCCACACTCTAGTTGGAGTGTGGGGTGGACGTAGGTCTGTGGACCGAACCACCTAAAAATCTCTTGTTTCCGTGGTTTGATTTCTTATCTGACTTCCGCTAGATGAATGGCTAGGAGCGTTTCAAGTGAATATTCTGTCTGAATGCTTTATGGCACACGTTGTTCTTATTTGACTCTGTCTACGGACCAGACTTGGTTATGTGTCTACATTTTAGCAGTCCAACTGATTTATCAAGTGCTTCTTTGAATCCCTTTTTGGAAGAGCTCAATTGATTTCTATTCCTTAACTCTGATTGATTCAAGTGTTATCTAGGCAAAGTTTTAAGGGGAATTCATTCACCCCCCCTCTGAATCCTTTGCGCACCATTACTAAATCCTATCAATTGGTATCAGAGCATACCATCTGTTCCAACAGTTAATGGTGTATTTGCCGATTTCACCGATGAGGACGAAGATCAGTGCTGGTTTGTTCATTGGCATTGGTTAAATGCCGAAGCAAAGATAGGTTTAATCATTAACGAGGATGAAAGGTCCAGGTTAACGGTATATTTACCGATCCCGCTGATGATGATGAGGATCAGTGTTGGTTTGTTCATCGATATTGGTTAAATGTTGAAGTAAAGATATGTTTAATCATTAACGAGGACGAAAGGTCCAGGTCAATGGTATATTTACCGATCCCGCCGATGATGACAAGGATTGGTGTTGGTTTGTTCATCGACATAGGTTTAATCATTAACGAGGATGAAAGGTCCGAGTTAACGGTATATTTACCGATCTCGCCGATGATGACGAGGATCGGTGTTGGTTTGTTCATTGGCATTTGTTAAATGCCGAAGCAAAGATAGGTTTAATCATTAACAAGAACGAAAGGTCTGGGTTAATGGTATATTTATCGATCTCGCCGATGATGATGAGGATTAGTGTTGGTTTGTTCATCGGCATTAGTTAAATGCCACAACAAAGATAGGTTTAATCATTAATGAGGACGAAAGGTCCGGGTTAACAGTATATTTACCAATCTCGTCGATGATGACAAGGATTAGTGTTGGTTTATTCATCGGCATTGGTTAAATGTCGAAGTAAAGATAAGTTTGATCATTAATGAGGACGGAAGGTCCGGGTTAACGGTATATTTACCGATCTCGCGAATGACGATGAGGATCAGTGTTGGTTTGTTCATCAGCATTGGTTAAATGTTGAAGCAAAGATAGGTTTAATCATTAACGGGGATGAAAGGTCCGGGTTAACGGTATAAGAGAGCAGACTTCCGGTAGGACTTGTGATGAGTGTCCTATTCAGAGTTTCATAGGGATGAATGTAGAAAGGAACTTTTGGTTACCACATTAATGACCCAAGCGCCCTTTCAGGTTTTCACAGGAGCTAGCCCCCTCTTGCTTTTGCCCACGCGCCCTTTCAGATTTTCACGTGGCGGGGTACCCAATTTTACCTGTAGCACCCCTTCGCGTTTTCGCCACAGCCATTTTTACCCTTGTTCAAGATATCTGAACAGGTCCGACGGGGAACCTCTATTTTAAGCCCCATTTATATATATATATATATATATATATGGAGAACGACGGGTTGACATGTAGATATTGGCTAGGGCACGAAGCCTTGCACCGGAAAAGGTATGTTCATTGGCAAGAAGGTAATGCCAATGCAAGGAAAAAAGTTTATGCATCAATTCGGACGTAAGGTCCATAATGGTGATGATGTGGTGATGTCGACTAGGGCATGGAGACTTGCGTTGGAAAAGGGTGTATTCATTGGCAAGAAGGTAATGCCAAAGCAAGGAAAAGAGTTTATGCACCAATTCGGACGTAAGGTCTGTAATGGTGATGATGTGTTGATATCGGCTAGGGCACAAAGCCTTGCGCCAGACAAGGTTTATTCGTCAGCAAGAAGCTAATGCCAATGCAAGGAAATGAGTTCATACACTGATTCGGATGTAAGGTCCATAATGGTGATGATGTGTAAATGTCGGCTAGGGCATGAAGGCTTACACCGGACAAGGTTTATTCGTCGGCAAGAAGCTAATGTCAACGCAAGGAAAAGAGTTTATGCGCCAATTCAGATGTAGGGTCCGTAATGGTGATGATGTGTAAATGTCGGCTAGGGCATGAAGCCTTGCGCCAGACAAGGTTTATTCGTCAGTAAGAAGCTAATGCCAACACAACGAAAAGAGTTTATGCACCAATTTGGACGTAGGGTCCGTAATGGTGATGATGTGTAAATATCGGCTAGGGCATGAAGCCTTGCGCCGAAAGGTGTATATTCGCAGGCGCGGGGATAACGCCAGTGCAAAGGAAATGGTTTATGCACCTGTGGACACTAAAAAAATTGATGAATGAAGAAGAAAAGGGGCAAGGGATGACCCACACACGAAATGGGCCAAGCTATATGAGGAGAACCCAAGTGCCATAGGCCCAATCGAAGCTAGATGGATGGGCCAGGTGTAGAGGAACGGATACACAAAACCAAGAAAAGGAAGGGCCAAAGAGAAAAGGGAGAGGAATTAAAAAAAATAAAAAATAAAAGGAAAATACGTGACACTGTTCATCTTGTGTCACGCCCTCTCCCTCTGTGTTTCCCTCCTCTCGTGCCCTTTCCTCCCTTCACGCAGAGCCCTTCGCGCTTTGTCCAGTAGACCATCGCGGCAACCAGTAGGGCAGGGCGTTGGCCAGCAGACCACCACAGCACCCCGCGGGCCTTCACGCCAGCTCGAACGGGCGTCCCTGCCCACCTGTACTGAGCATTCAATGCTCGCAAGCCTCCTCCCGAGAAAGCAATGGCGTATAGCCCATTCCGACAAGGTGCTCGTCCACCAACGACAAAGGCAGAAGCTGATGAGGAACGGGACGCAAACTTGGGACTCTAGCTCGTGGGCGTCCCTAAGCAAGGGAAACGCGGGATCGTGCGCAGTTGAGAAATTGGCAATGAGTCAAGGGTACTCGGCTCTTCCGCGTGTACTCGGATTGAGTCACGGGACAGGTTCACTCACTCACTCTCGCAGCGGTGATAAAAATAAATATCGAGCTAATTACCTATCACTCTAGCAGCGGCATATGAAAATATACAAGGAAAGTAAATGCCGAGAGGGAGAGCGGACACGATACCTCCACGCTCCGGGCATGGGGAAGACGACCCCGGCCGAACTCGTACTCCCAGTGTACAATAAATAAAAAATTACAGCAGTGAATTTAATTGCCCACTCCACATAGGGAGGTTAAGGGCTACAATGTGGGACCCGGGAGTAGAGAACACGGGTTGACGGGCAGCAAGTCGGAAGGGCTTTCGGGCTGGAGACGGGCTGCTGGTCCGACTCGGTTCCGACTCGGTACTGTTCCAACTCGGTACAACAAGGGAACTCAGCAACTGGGACGATGGCTTTCGGTCGACTCCTTACTACAGTGACTGACTGGGATGCTTCTGATGGGTTGCCGATCGACCTCCAGGAGCGGCGGTCGCCGAAGGTGAGCCGGCGTATTTTATGAGGAATTAATTCTCAGACTGAGTTGCTGGCCTGTCCTCAGATCTGAACTGCGCGCCTCCACGAAAAACTTTCTTGTGACCAGATCCGGTGTTGGATCGACGCAAAATTGGTACCAATGGATAGAGGACTCAGAGGCTGCAACATATAATTTTTTCAGATCCATCAAGTGAATGGATTGAAAATGAAAATGACTGTCCCTCAAAGGTTTCTACTGGTTCGGACTGACAGACACACAGGATGGACTGAGTTTTCCCTAAAAACAAATTTTGGCCGGTAGGAAGATGATAGATCTAGACCCTATAAAAATTATGGGTGGAAGGTAGCAAAGTGAGGAACACGCATGAATTTTTGGGGATTTTCTGAAGATGTATAAGGGAGTGGTAAAAATAGAAGAACAGACTCATATCCTGTAGATCTGCAAACTGGCAGACTGTTAGGGGTAAAACTAAAAATCGGGAAAAAATACCAAACGACATCTGATTGACACGAAATTTAAAATAGAGATTGGGGATAACAAGAAGAACAAACACTCAAAATTACAGCTCGATTAGATCTCCTGATGTGGAGATATAATTCTGGCTTCAACCCTCTATTCTGATGTAGAGAGAACTTCGACGCGGTGGCGGTGGCAGTGCGACGGCGGCTCGATGGCGGTGGCAGTGCGACGACGGCTCGATGGCGGTGGCGGCGGCGGTGTTGAGCTTCACACTCAAAGAGGGGGAGGGGAGGAGACTTCACACCTCAAGAAATTCACAGAACTCCATCTGCAAGGGGGTGGGAGAGAGAGATGGGTGCCCTTGGGCTTCCTTGGAGCAATTTCTAAAATTTTCTCACATTAATTCTTCATTAAAATCTCTAATGACATTATACATAGGCTTATATAGAGAATGGCAAGGGGTGGGGGGCCGGGAATTTCATGGGAGAGAGGGGAGGGGTAAACTAGGGATATCATTTTCTTCCCCCATGTGGTCAAATGACCAAATTAAATAAAAATACAACATGGAATAAACTATATTATAAGGGGGGAGCATCTTGGACTTTGCTTGGTCCAAGTTTGAATTTTCTTCCACCTTGTCCCCCCTTGGTCCAAATCTAATCTTGGACTTTGAACCAGCCCCACATGGGCCCTAGAACCTAGGTGGACCAATGGGAAAGGGTGGGGGACCCTGCTTGACCCACTGGTATTTTACATAGAAACTCAAATATTTTGAAGACTAACCCTTTGGCTTATAATGCCTTACAATTGCAAACCTAATTAGCCATGGGTATAAATACAAACAAAAGGATACAAATGCAAAATAAAAATGTTAGTGCCTGGTGTTGATTCCCATCAATTCTCCCCGGGTGGGAAGAACTCGACCCCGTCGAGTAAGGGGTGCGGCTGCTCGTGTGGCTCCGACGGATCCGTCATCGACCAAGAAGCGCGGAGTACGCTCCACTCCAAGTAATCATCACTTGCTCATCCCGTATATATTCGATATGCACACGCTACTGTGGGAATGAGGCTAATGGTGGACACTCGGGGGTGGGGTCACTCTCAAAGGGGAGGAGGCGGCTCGAAGACTCAATAGGAATCACCGCTGGGTCCCTTTATGTGACTAGATCCGATATGTTGAGGTAGAGCCCCACACTATCGTGCTGTGGGCGGACATGAGGGGCTTCACACATGGACCCCATAATCCATGCGGCGGGTTGGGCTGCCAAGCACCAATGGTCCACGTGGGTCCCATACCCCACGTGGTACACACCAAATCCCTAAGGGAGACGCTGGAATAAACCAACAATCTCCCCCCCAGCGGCACCTGGGGGATTTAAACCCGCGACCTCGCTTTGATACCAGTTTATAGGATCAAGCCCCTACCGTTGCGCTAAAAGCTCGAGCTAGTAGCGAAGACAGAACCGTATTTCCTTATGACAGTGCAGAGCCCCACACTATCGCGCTGTGGGCAGGCATGAGGGGCTTCGCACATGGACCCCATAATCCATGCGGCGGGTTGGGCTGCCAAGCATCGATGGTCCACGTGGGTCCCATACCCCACGTGGTACACACTAAATCCCTAAGGGAGACGTTGGAATAAACCAATAGAAATTCACAGATCTCCATCTGCAAGGGGGTGGGAGAGAGAGAGGGGCGCCCTTGGGCTTCCTTGGAGCAATTTCTGAAATTTTCTCACATTAATTCTTCATTAAAATCTCTAATGACACTATACATAGGCTTATATAGAGAATGGCAAGGGGTGGGGGGCTGGGAATTTCATGGGAGAGAGGGGAGGGGTAAACTAGGGATAGCATTTTCTTCCCCCACGTGGTCAAATGACCAAATTTAATAAAAATATAACATGGAATAAACTATATTATAAGGGGGGAGCATCTTGGACTTTGCTTGGTCCAAGTTTAAATTTTCTTCCACCTTGTCCCCCCTTGGTCCAAGTCCAATCTTGGACTTTGAACCAGCCCCACATGGGCCCTTGAACCTAAGTGGACCAATGGGAAAGAGGGTGGGGGACCCTGCTGGACCCATTGGCATTTTACATAGAAACCCAAAGACTTTAAAGACTAACCATTTGGCTTATAATGCCTTACAATTGTAAACCTAATTAGCCAAGGGTATAAATATAAATAAAAGAACACAAATGTAAAATAAAAATGTTAGCACCCGGTGTTGATTCCCATCAGAAGCGCGGTCACCCCGGCGAATGAAAATCTCCCATACCGGAGAAGCAACGACACCATCAGCCGTGGGAAGAGCACCAGCAGCAGTAGGCGGCGGCGGCGGGAGAAACAAGGGGAAAGGGCAGCTGGAGAAGGCTTCGAACGAAATCCTCTGTCTCTATAAGAAGGGCCCTTGCGTAGCCAAAGAGAGGCTGGGTTATGGAAATCCTGATCAAATCCCCCCCTTTTTGTCCACTTCTTCAGAGGTCACAGCGGCAGGAGGGAGAGAGGAGAGTGTGTGTGAGATTTTGTAAAAGGGTGGGTCTCTTGTTCTCCTCTTCCCTTCTTCAATTGCTCTTTCTCCCCTGGCCATGTGTTGTATTGTACGGGGTTTCCATGGTGTAGCTTTTCTCTTTCATAAGAAATAAGATGTAGAGCTTCATTCCTTGATGTTTTAATGAGTCCGGTGCCCAATTGTTTCACCGTGTATGCAAGAGCATGATATGTGTATACATATATATATGTTTATATATACATATATATATGTATATATGTATGCATGGTTTAGATGTATGCATATGTAGGTGTCTCAGCTCTGCCCATTTCGTCGATATATGCGTAGGTGGATATAATCTTGATATACATCTTCTGCTGCATTTAATCCTACTTTCCTAGTAGATGTGTGAACCGACATTCATTCATCACCCTGAGTGATTATCAGCCTGGGGTCTGGCTTAGCTCATAGCCATGATGCCGGGTTGCTAATCATCGGGACCCTCCTAAATCCCTCTTCGGATCGCAAGTTTCTTTTTACTTACATCCTCCAAATATCGTCTCGGTCTCTGGCTGGTTCCACCACCATGTCACCGAAGGGATGAGGCACATGGGTGCCCTAGATTAAACATTCTCATATACCTCTCTCTGTTGTCCCAGTGTTCAACAATTTCCTCTTCTTGGAGCTCCAATTACTCTAGATCCCCCGGGGCTCATTCCCTTATAATGTGGACCCCGGTTGATTCTCTATAACGAGTAAACATCGGCAGCACTATGCTTCGGCAAAGGAAAATCTCAAGACCATGTCTCGGAGATGGGATCGTGGCACCCCTCGGCCGATAGGATCCCTAGCAGGCTCATCCTTGTGATTTCTGAATAACCGGTGTGGGTTCATGGGGTCGTTGCTTTCATGCGCACCCTTCTGTTTTGGGGCCATCTTGGAGTCCTCTCCATGGATGTGCACCCTTTTTAACCCCCGATGCTCCGGGTCAAGGGGAGGTACTGTCGGATTTTTGCCGGGTGGATCGAAGTGAAAATAATATCAAAAGAAGAATAACGGAGGTCGGATGCATAGCTGACAATCAAATAAGAACAGATGGGCAATTCAAAAGAAAATCTCATGGCAAACTAAAAAGTACATAAAATGCAATAACCGAGTTCCAATTCTAAACATTGCTAAAAAAAAATCAACAGAGATGGGGTGTTGTTCATAAAGTCTATAATTCCTAGAACTGAAATACTACTGAACCAGTGCATGTTAAGAGGTGTGCATTAATAAACTCTGGAGATACTGCATAAACAAAATTTAGAAAGTGTAAATGGCCAAATGCGGTTCTGAAAATTGCAAGGAGAGGTAAAATAGAAATAGATAAAAATATATGAAGAGCTCACACTAAAAAAAAATCAGCAATTCAACACTTAGGCATTTGCATATGTGCATTTGCATTGCATTCAACTCTAGAGCAATTCAACACCTAAGCATTTGCACATATAATGAATCCAATACATGTGGGGGCATTAGCACCTGAACTCATGATGAGCCCCCTGTGAATTTCCCCATGCATGCATGCATAGAAAAGGGAGCTATAGCCCAATGCGCTGGAGAGGAGTCGACACCCAGAGTCGACTCCCCCCCATCGGCAGTCCTCTTCCCAGGTTCTGCTCAGGCAGGAGCTAAACCTGGGCACCAAGAAGCTTGCCCCTCCCCACCTCATTTGCATTCACATACATGCATACAATGTGCCTAACTGAATTTCAACAATAAACAAATTCAATTTTTTCTTTACTTTCTTTGCATGCTTTGTACATTTATCTTGCTAAGAAGTTCAATGATCTAATGAGCAATCATGGTGAAAAGGTACATGAATGGAAATTGAGAATGAATTTAATTGCACGGGCAGAAGAAAGAATAAAAAAAACACTTTAAGTTGAAGCGTTGTTGGAAACTCTGTTTAGGCTTGGTTCATCGACCTATCCTTTGGTGCATCAACCTACCCTCAGACCCATCCCTTGATGCATTGACCTGCCCTCAGACCCATCCCTTGATGCATCGACCTATCCTTTGGTGCATCGACCTTCCCTCAGACCCATCCCTTGATGCATCGACCTATCTGCAGTGTTGTGAACTGCTGCCTCGACCTATTCGCAGGGCTGCGCATTGGTGCCTCGACCTGTCCGCAATGATGTGCACTACTGCATCGACCTATCCTTTGGTGCATCGACTTTCCCTCAGACCCATCCCCTGATGCATCAACCTATCCTTTGGTGCATTTACCTGCCCTCAGACCCATCCCTTGATGCATCAACCTATCTGCAGTGTTGTGTACTACTACCTCGACCTATCCGCAGGGCTGCGCATTGCTGCCTCGACCTGTCCGTAGTGATGTGCACTACTACATCGACCTATCCTTTGGTGCATCGACCTACCCTCAGACCCATCCCGTGATGCATCGACCTATCTGCAGTGTTGTGCAGTCCTGCCTCGACCTATCCGCAGGGCTGCACATTGGTGCCTCAACCTGTCCGTAGTGCTGTGCACTGCTACATCGACCTGTCTGTAGTGCTATGCACTATTGCATCGACCTATCTGCAGTGTTGTGAACTACTGTATCGACCTACCTTTAGCGTCGCTCACCGCTACATCGACCCAGTCTGTCGACCGAACCCCCTTTCCTTTAAAAAAACAACAATGAAACACAAGCCAAAAATCAATATAAGCAAAAAAAAAATCAACAAATCAACAATAAAAGATTGAATGATGAACCTAACAAAAAACCATCCTCAAGAGATAAACGGCGTTCGATCCCGGATTCCCTCCTCTTGCCTCTTTGAATAGGGGATATTAACAACGCCTTCACAGGTCGTGCCTGGGCCCCGGGGATTCGTCCCACTATGGCCATGGATCGACCTTGCTCTGGGCCGATAACCTACTGGTTTTTAACCATCTTGACCGGGATTCAACCGGAGTGTTCCATCTTCCAAATATCGAATTTGCCATACCCCGGCATACATTTGTCTTGGTATTACGCATATATACTTGGGATATCTTTAAAGCGGACTCCCGTCTGATCATAGAAAGGGTTCATGCATGACCAACATGATTTAAGCATTTCCACCCCATCGAGGGGCATTTTTTCATGGGATTCACAAATTTCAGTACTCCATTTCATTGACGTTAAATTTAGGCCGTAGGGTCCCTTTTTCTGGCGACTAATCAAGGGTTTTCCCCTCTCCGAGGGGATGTAATTAACGTCATGACCTTTATGGCGCGGCGAGTTTCTATCCCGACACGACACACAAAATCATCTGATTAGTCAAATCGAGCGCACCAACGGCTTCCCTGAAGTCCGAATAAATCACCACTTTGTGACTGGTACGCCCTCGCACAAATAAACCAAATAAACGAATGAACAAATTAATAAACAAATTAAACAAAAGAAGTGTCGTAAAAGTGCGTCCACATCACCACTATGGACGTAAGGTCCAACATGGTGGTGGATGTAGCGGTAGCCCAGTGGGACTATGCGGGGCTTTCATTATCATTATAATTGAGCTAGGTGTATATTTCAGAGAGCTCGGCCAGGGTGGAGTGCCACTAGACCAAGTTGCATTTCGGTCATTCTTCGAATGCTGGTAAGGCTATATGATACAGCTTCAGGTGTTTCCCATTGAGAGGGGAGAATTGAACTACCCCCTTATGGTCCACGAGAACGTAGGCACCACCCTCATAGACTCGGTGGACAACATAGGGTCCCACCTAGTTTTCAACCAGCTTCCCTTTGGGATTGGAGACCATTACTTCTCTTCTTTTGACCATGACTAGGTCACCCTTCTTGAATTCTCACTCCTTGACCAGCTTATCGAAAGCACGGGTTATGCGAGCTTGATATAGTTCGATATTCTGTTGCGCCCGAAGGCATCTTCCTTCGAGCTCGGCAAGCTCTTCCAGTCTTCTTTCCATGTTTGTTTGTTTACCTTTGACCAGACCTTGTTGGATGGCGACCCGGAGGGACGAGACTTCTAATTCAATCGGTACTACTGCCTCTGACCCATGCCTTGTTTGTGGGGGCATTTGCAATGCGGGCCAATAGCCCGGGGTTGATTTGAGAGAGATGTGTATTTTGGAGAGCTTGGACGAGGCGGAGTGCCACCAGACCAAGTTAGATTTTGGTCATTCTTCGAACGTCGGCAAGGCTGCATGGTACAGCTTCAAGTGTTTCCCATTGAGAGGGGAGAACTGAACTACTCCCTTGTGGTCTACGAGAACGTAGGCACCACCTTTGTAGACTCGATGGACAACATAAGGTCCTACCCAGTTTTCAACCAACTTCCCTTTATGGTTGGAGGCCATTACTTCTCTTCTCTTGACCATGAGTAGGTCGCCCTTCTTGAATTCTCGCTCTTTGACCAACTTTTCGAAAGCACGAGCCATGCGAGCTTGATATAGTTGGATGTTTTTGTGTGCCCGAAGACGTCTTCCTTCGAGCTCGGTGAGCTCTTCCAGTCTTCTTTCTATGTTTGTTTGTTCGCCCTTGACAAGGCCCTGTTGGATGGCGACCTAGAGTGACGAAACTTCTAATTCAATCGGTACTACTGCCTCTGTCCCATACACCAGGGAGAACGGCGAGCAACCTGTCGGGCTTTTATAGACAGTACGATAAGCCCATAGTGCTTCGTACATATTTTCTTCCCAGTCCCTTTTGCTAGAATTAATTGTCTTCGCTAGCAAGGTGTAGAGGGTTTTATTGAATGCTTCAGCAAGCCCATTTGCTTGAGGATTGTAGGGGGATGATGTCCTCCAATCAATTTTGTACTTGTCGGCTAACTTGTACACCTTCTGGTTTCTGAAATGGTTGATTTTTTCAAAAATAATTTGACTGGGAACCCCAAACCGGAATATTATATTCTGACGAAAGAATCTGGCAACCAGCTCCCCCATTACTTCTCTTAGTGCCACAGCCTCCACCCATCTGGAGAAGTAGTCCGTGGCTGCCAAAATATATTTACATCCTGATGAAGACACTGGCAAAGGGCCTACCACATCCGTACCCCATTGGGCGAATGGCCAACTAGGGATGGTGGGGTGTAATGGCGTCGGTGGCCTTCTTGGCACGGTGGCGTGCTCTTGACATTTCTGGCATGACTTGGTAAATTTGCAGCAGTCATCAAATATAGCGGGACAGTAGTAGCCCAATTTCTTGATCTCAATCTTCATTTTCGGACCTGCCTGATGTGCCCCGACTGATCTGGCATGAACCTCTTTCATCACCTTCCAGGCTTCCTCCATAGACAAGCAGCGGAGTAGGACTTTCTTTTGGGCATCCGCCATTATTCAGAACAGGGTTCCGTTTCTCATCTCGCAGGAATCTTTGATTCTGAGCAATTTCATCCTTTGTTCTTTCTCCTTCGGTAGATGCTGGTGTTGGAACTAACATAGGAGGTGTCTTCACCAATCAGGCTATTGAATTTCTTCCACAGTCTTTACTTCATTTTCTTCTTCATTGGTCAGAACCTCTATCATGTTGGGGACCTGGCATCTGTTGATGACGGTTATATTCAAGCTTGTCTGGCAGGACCGCCAAGGAACTAGCCAGCTTTGCGAGGGCATCCGCCTAAGCATTTAGTCCTCGATTAATGTGCTTGACTACAATGAAGTAGAACTTCGCCATCAAGCACAGCACCAATTGGTGGTATAGAAAAAGCTCTCGCTTCCGCACTTCGAATTGCCCTTCCACTTATTTTATGACTAGCATGGAGTCCACCAACACTTCGAGCATCTGGACCTCCATGGACAGAGCAATTTGCAAACCGATAATCAAGGCTTCATATTCTACCTCGTTGTTTGTGCAGGGCTTGTTTATCTAATAAGAGGAATATACAACCTCCCCTTCGGGAGATTTCAGGACTATGCCTACACCAACTATGACTTTGACCAACCCAGTTGCTGGAGTATCGATTCTGGATGCACCATCAAAGTACAACTGCCATAAAGTATGCTGCACTTGGTCTGCTTCCAGGGTCTCATCTTCAGGAAGGTCAGTTACTAGCAGAGAGTCTTCGGGCACAAGGTGCGCGGCGAAGAAGTCTGCGATGGCCTAGCCTTTGATAGCTCTCTGCGGCACATAGGAGATGTCAAACTCCAGGAGAATCACCGCCCATTTGCCTAAGCGGCCTTTGAGTGCCGGTTGGGATAGAAAATATTTCAGCGGATCCGCCTTGGATATCTACTTTATTTCATGTGACAGCATGTAGTGACAAAGTTTCTTCACTGCGAAGACTAGCGCCAAGCAGACCTTCTCAATGAAAGTGTACTTCTCTTCAGTTCTGACCAGCCTTCGACTGAGATAGTAGAGGGCTTATTTTTTTCCTTCTTCATTATTATGGGCCAGCATTGCCCCCAGAGAGTAATGTCTGGCAGCTATGTACAGAATCAATGGCCGTCCTTTCACCAGTGTGCCAAGCACATGAGGAGTCTTCAGATAATCTTCCAGTTTGTTAAAAGCCGTTTGGCAATCTTCATCCTAGTAAAAGGGAACATCCTTCATCATTAATTTGTGAAAGGGATGACACCGACCGGACAAATTAGATATGAACCGTCGGATATAACACAGACGGCCTTGTAGGGTCCTCAGCTTGGAGAGGTTCCTTGTCATGCCTCGAGCTTTTAATACAGCGGAAGGAATTTCGGGAACATGAATAGCCGGCATGGTAAGCCTCTTGCAAACAAGAAAATCAGAGAGCAAGACAATCACACAAATTACATAAGTAAAATTTTTCCCAAAATTCTAACTTTATTGCATTAATAGAATAATCCAATTACATAAGATCATCACTACGACTCAAGAAATCAAAAATTACATCTGACTCGACTAAACACTTGACAACTAGGTCTTCTTTCATCTTGAAAACCTTCAATCACTCTCGGACCCGCTACTTGTATATTCTGAATCCGATTCACTAGTACTTCCTGAAATATACAAGAAAATAGGTATGAGCACACTTGCCCAATAGGTATTTTCATATCAACATGAAGGTAATATTTAAGTGATTAATGTCTTAGCTCTAGTTCATAAGGTAAAAATAAGCATGCGATAAACAAGTGATATAAACCAAGATAACTGAGCAAATAGATGTGACATGTAGATGTAAATTTGGCCTTTCATGAACAAGAATGTATGAGCATGTAACTAGAAAGTACTTTACACAACCTTGTACAGGCTATGCATTAACAAGCATGTAAATTTCATAATGAGCCTCGTGAATTTCACTCATTTATAAGAGAAAGTACTCTCAGCGTAATGCGACGCCAGTATCATCGTACCCCATGGTTTATAGCACGTTTTCGACCATCGATTGTGGGGGCTAGCATGGAGTCATTGGACACAATCCGTGCCCAGTCTTGCATCTTCAAGTTATAAATCCAGCTACTTTCACGAGATATAACAATAATGTCGGCCAATAATTCAATTCCAAATAACAAGTTTCATGAGCAAGTAATCAAGGTATAGAACGTACCAAAATTTGATATGATTTCAAAGAATGATTTAAAAGGACATTATGATGTGGCGGCAATCCAGCAGCATAATGATACACTCATTAAATTCCATAACTTAATGTTAACCTTTTTAACATAGTTTGGAACTCAGGAAAACCAACCCCAAAGGTCAAACCTTGGGTTAGACTAAATCAGGAACCATGCGGTCGTTTACTGGACCATTTTTATACAGAAAGCGGTCAGAGTCTAGATTGTTTTATGAATAGAGTCAATTCATGAAAACTTTCTTGGAGCCTTGCGGTCTAGTGAATGGCCGCTAACAGAGTCTGGCGGTCAATCATAGGGCCGCTTAGGTCCAGAACACATAAAACACTGGTAAAGTGCTATCTAGGCAATTGGGTTTAATGGTACAACCAGCTCAGCATCCTAGTGGGAATCTCAGGCTAGCGGAGTCTTACGGAGGCCTTGAAACATAATCTCCTAGTCCAACAGAAGGAACCAGCAGAGAGGTTCATAAGTCCATAAAAAATGTGCCTATAAGTGCAAAGTGATGTGGGACGGACTGAGGAGACGGCGCTACATGAGACAGACACGACACGACTACTAGAGCGACCTCAGATCGACACTAAGAGCTCCTATCGGCTACACGTCGCTAACAAAAGTGCAAACTCACTCGTCATCCCATGCGAGGGAAAGTGTGGATCGTGCGCGGTTAAGAAACTGGCAGAGTTCAAGGTAGTCAGACTCAACTTCTGGACTCGGATCGAGTCGCGGGACGGGCCACTCTCATGTTGACAGCGGTGACATGGACACACGGGCTAGGAACCTACACTCTCGCAGTGGCATATGACCGTATACTAGCTAAGCAAGTAAATGCCAAGAAGGTGAGACCGTTACCTCCACGCACTCGGCGTGGGGAAGACGACCCCGGCCAATCACGGACTCCTGGTTAACAATTATCACATCAGTGTACAATAATTTGACCCACTGCACGTAGGGAGGTAAAAGGTCACATGCGGGGCCCGGAAATCACGCGAATTGGGATGACGGGCAGCATCTTGATGTCGCCCGGCGGTGCCGAACTCTGCGTTTTCGTGTTGTCCGGACGGCGCGATCTACGGGGAGTTCGGCCCACGGGTGGCGCTGTCCTCTCGGCCTGCTAGGGTGGGGCCCACTGTGATGGAGACCCCTGGTGGCGCGCCTCCTCGGACGGCGGTCGGCCGGAAACACCGATCGGGGGTCGATCGGCCCCGATTCCCAACTCTTGAACTAATAGCCCACGGATTTCCGGTTCTACTTTCCGGCGCGTGCTCCGGAAAAAATGGCCGCTGCGATCAATCCCAACGTCGGATTGGGGCGCATGAGCTATCGTTGGAAAGCTCTCTTCAAATCCTTCAATATAGACTCAGAGAGATCTGTTGGATCTGGTCGGATCTGAACTTTATTGAATTTTCAAGTTCCTGTTGTACAGTACCCGAAACCTCAGATCTGTAGGTGAGCTGTCTGAGAACTGCCGTTGACCGCGAGGTTGAGGGCCGATTCAGCTCCTGAGATCTTCACAAAAGTTATAGGATTTTGAACAAGGAATATGGTATTATTTTTTGTGGACTGATTGGAGGTGGCTACGAATTGATAGGATTTTTGCACTGGGAAGTGGTCGGATCTGGGAATAGGTGGACAGCACTGTAGCTAGCTCTGAAAACTAATTTTGAAAAATTGATGGAGGGTTGATCAAAAATCAGGAAAATTCGTGGAAGGAGGGGTGGGTGGACAGAACTCCCAGTAAAATCGGGAGCCCTAGAAAAAATCACAAAGGGGTCAGAACAGGGGAAACTCGGGAAAAGTGGAAAATCAGATCTGAAACTGGCAGAACTGAAGTTGGAACTTGAAAAAAAATGGGAAATTAGCAAACGGAGGATTTATGACCCACCAATTTTTTCAGGATGTGGGGAACACTTCTAAAACATCCCCTCAAAATCCCAAATCGATCTGAGCTCGTGGATGATGGCGGTAATTCATGGAAGTGGCAGCTACGGGCAGATGGCAGAACTCTAACGGTTGTGATGGCGGTGCGGTGGCGGCTCGTGGCGGCGGCGATGATGACCGGAACCTATAGGGGAGGAGTCACACCTCCAGAAGGTAGCCTTCACAGCTACAAGGGGGAGAGGAAGGAGAGAGGAGGGGTGCGCCCAAGGGCTGCTCCAAGGAATTTCCAAGTTCAAATGGCATTAATTCCATCAAAAATAGAAATTACAAGCTTATATAGGTCACTTATCTAATCAATCCTCAACCGTTAGATCTAGGGATGGGAGATGGAGGGCTGGGATTGTATGTGACCATCCAAAAAAAAAAAAAAATTAAAAAAATAAAGGGGGGGCGGCCTATTGACTAGAATGGCAAGGGGGGACATGGTAGGTGGGGATGGGTTGGAATTGTTGACCTTCTTGGTCCAATGTCCCCCATTTGGCCCACCCTTCTAGAAGCCACCATTTGAATGGTTGACCGACCCCACATGGGGCCCTAGGACTGAGGTGGATTAATGGGAGGGGGTCTAGGGGTCCCGTGGGGCCCAGGGGTCCCGTGGGGCCCAGGGGTCCCGTTTTATAAATAAGCCCCTCTTACAATCAAAATTACATACCGAATAAAATGAAGTAAACACACATTAAACACAAATAAAGTCTAACTAAATATGATAAATACCGGGACTCAAGGGGGTGTCTCCAGGCTGTCTCCGAGTCAGATGGATGCTGAGGTGGCTCGAGTCGTGCTCCGTGTGCGGTACCGGTGGCTCGGCGTGTCGCGCCGCTCAATTGCTCGGGTGTCCGCACCAATTCTCCCCTGGTGAGAGAAACTCGACCCTGTCGAGTAAGGGTCTGCATCGCTCCTGTATCGCTCCAGAAGGTCCGGATCAATCCGCTGCAACTCTCCATGTGTGATCCACGTGTCCTCGGTAGCGGGCCGTCCTCTCCATCGCACTAGGTAGCGCGGGTAGGATCCACTCCTGGTAACTGTCACCTGCTCATCCAGTATATGATCTATATGCTCGCGCTACCGTAACAAGGGGACTGGAGGTGGACTCTCAGGTGTGGGATCACTCTCAAGGGGAGGAGATGGCTCGAAAGGCTCACTAGGGATCACCGTTGGGTCCCTGTATGCAACTAGATCCGATACATTGAAAGTAAAGCTTATACCGTATTCCTCGGGCAAGTCCACAACATACGCATTGGATCCAACGCGTTTCAACACTCTAAATGGACCGGCTCCGCGAGCTTGCAACTTCTTAACGGTTCCAGAGGGAAACCGTTCAGGTCTTACCCTGATCATGACATATTCGCCCTATTGGAACTCTGGGTGGTGTCGATGGGCATCGGCTAACTCTTTGTAACGTGCGTTGCTGGACTCAATGTGACGACGGATGTCGTCATGCAAACTCCTAACATGCCTTGCAAACGACTCGGCCGACTCCGACACACGTGCATGGATAGGCATGGGGACAAGATCAACTGGCTTCCTAGGCCTACGACCTGTGACAATCTCAAATGGACTCATGTCGGTAGACCTATTCACCGAATCATTATATGCAAACTCAGCCATGGGTAGAATGAGATCCCAATCCCCAATGCGGTCCCTAACAAGACACCTCAAAAGATCACCCAGACTCCTATTGACCACCTCGGTCTGACCCTCTGTCTGGGGATGATATGCAGTGGAAAACTTGAGGTGAGTACCCATCATATGCCATAGTGTCTTCCAAAAATAGGAGGTGAATCTAACATCACGGTCAGACACTATAGTGCGAGGCAATCCGAACTTGCACACCACATGAGTAAGGAATAAGTGGGCTACCCTAGAAGCATCCGAAGTCTTCGAGCAAGGGATAAAGAGGGCCATCTTCGAGAAACGGTCAACCACCACATAGACCGAATCATGCTTCCTGGAGGTACGTGGCAATCCCAAAACAAAGTCCATGCTAACATCTTGCCACGGGGCATCAGGCACGGGAAGAGGGGTATAAAGGCCCGAGCTTTGCTTCTTCATCTTGGCCGTAACACATGTACGGCACTGAGCCACGATGTTAGCGACATCGCGCTTCAAGCTCGGCCAATAAAATCTATGCTCAACCGCCTCGATAGTCTTGTTCCCACCAAAGTGGCCGGCTAGACCTCCCGCATGTAGCTCCCACACTAAAAAATCTCGAACCGAAGTTCAGGGAACACATAGCCTACTACCTCGAAAGAGGTAACCCTCCTGAAGCACATAATCATCAATGTCTCTCGAGGGTTCGGCCTGGAGAGTGGTAAAAATCTGACCGAAGTCAGGACAATCAACATAGGCCTCCTTCATCTTCTCTAACCCTATGACCTCGGCACTCATGGTGGTAAGCAAACATGCTCGCCGACTCAAGGCATCAGCCACCTTGTCCTCCACTCCAGCCTTATGTTTAAGCACAAAGGTGAACTGCTGGAGATACTCGACCCAACGACTGTGACGCGCGTTAAGCTTCTTTTGGGAATGCAGGTACCTCAATGCCTCGTGATCGGAGTATAGGATAAACTCCTGATGTAAAAGATAGTGCCTCCAATGCCTAAGAGCCTAAACAACTGCGTAGAATTCTTTATCATAAGTGGAATATCGCAGTTTCGCGTCATTCAGCTTCTCGCTGAAATATGCGATCGGGTGGGACTCCTGACTCAAAACTCCTCCAATTCCCACGCCCGACGCATCACAAGAGACCTCAAACACCTTCGAGAAATCAGGCAATCGAAGGATAGGTGTC
The DNA here is from genome assembly GCA_022559845.1 of Amorphophallus konjac. NCBI lineage: Eukaryota > Viridiplantae > Streptophyta > Magnoliopsida > Alismatales > Araceae > Amorphophallus > Amorphophallus konjac. The sequence goes on from CM040118.1 coordinate 110,792,293, forward strand.
TGGGTCATGCGCTCCTTGATGTCCTTGAAGGCGGAAGATGCGGCCTTCGTCCATACAAATGTGCCCTTTCGGATACAATCTGTGATCGGGGCGGTGACGGGGCTAAATCCACGGATGAAGCGATGATAGAACGTCGCAAGGCCATGAAAGCTGCGGACATCATGAACCGTACGGGGTTCCGGCCACTCAACAATGGCCCGGACCTTCTCTGGATCGTCGGAGACCCCAGTACTAGACACAATGAAACCCAAGAAGGTAAGCTGAGATGTCATGAAGGCGCACTTCTGTGGGTTCGCAAACAACTGCTCTCGCCGAAGAAGTAGACAGACCTGCCGAAGATGGTCTAAGTGGTCCCCTGTGGTGCGACTATAGATAAGGATATCATCAAAATACACCACTACAAAGACTCCAATGAAAGGTCGAAGGACCTGAGTCATGAGCCGCATGAAAGTGCTAGGGGCATTGGTCAACCCAAAAGGCATGACCAACCACTCATATAGACCGTCCTTGGTCTTAAATGCGGTCTTCCACTCATCACCTGGCCTAATCCTCACCTAATGGTAGCCACTCTTAAGATCGATCTTCGAAAAGATAGTGGCACCTGCCATCATGTCTAGCATGTCATCAAGGCGGGGAATAGGGAACCTATACTTCATGGTGATTTTGTTGATGGCACGACTATCAATGCATATTCTCCACGTGCCATCCTTCTTTGGGGCGAGTAATGCGGGTACAGCACATGGACTCATGCTGTCCCGAACAGAACCTCTCTCCATCAACTCATCGACATGCCGTTTTAACTCGGCATGTTCCGTGGGACTCATGCATAATGAGGAAGGTTGGGCAAGGAAGAGCCCGGAACAAGGTCGATGGCATGCTGAATATCCCGCATAGGTGGGAGTCCCTCGGGAAGCTCATCGGGAAAGACATCAGCATACTCCTGCATAATAGGAACAACCTCGGGTGGGAGCTTACCCTCGGAGTCTCTCTTTACCTCTCGGACCGCAATGGCAAACATAGGGCAGCCCCGACTAGCCTCCCGCTCCATCTCCTGGGAGCTAATCAACATCAATCTCCTCGTCGAGGGCTCGCCTGGGCCAGATGTAACGATCATAGCCCGAGCTGGGGATGGGGTACTAGGCCCGGGGGCGGAAGGCTCCGGAGTACTTGGGCCAGTAGGACCACTGACGGAGGGCTTCTTGGGCTGAGAGGGGTAGAGGGTAATCCGCTGGCCAGCATGGTCGAAGGTACAGGTGTTCGACCGGCCATGAAGTGTGGCATCCCGATCAAATAACCATGGCCTACCAAGAATGACACTACCCACCTCCATAGGGAGGACATCACACCAGATCTCTTCGCGGTAGGTATGGAACTGCAGTGGGACCAGACACCGCAACCTGATCGGAATGGAGGTGGAATCCACCCAAGATACTCGATAGGGGCAAGGATGGTCCACGGGCGTAAGTCCAAGACGAGTGATAGCGCCCGTGGCGATTGCATTGATGCAACTCCCACTATCGATGACCACCTTAAAGATGATCTTGCCCAGCCTACAGAACGTATGAAGGATAGTGGTCCGACGCCAGTCATCACTGACCTGTGGCTGGGTGAGGATACATCGGACGACCCCAACGTGAGTATCATCGGACTGCTGGGCATCCAGGGCATCACCTCCCAACTCATAGTACTCGTCAGCTAGCTCTTGATCTGCCTCATAGCTGACTAACTCGAGTCCCGTAGAGGTGGTATCCTCGGCCTGTGTGTCCCCAATGATGAGAGATGGGCGGGTGGGACACTGGTTGGCGAAATGGCCAAACCCATTGCAGCGATAACACTACTGCCGTGATCCACTAGGCTCCCCAATCATGGGTCCTTTCCCCTTATCCTCCCGATGGATAGGAGGTGTAGGTAGCAAAGGACGTGCAGGGGGTGCGGGTGCCGGTGGACGGGCTGTGGGTGGGGCCGTAAGATGCTGGGGACGAGGAAGGTCCCTCGGGGATGGAGGACGAGGCCTAGGAGCAAAGGGCTCGGGACGAGCGGGCTCCTGAGGTCGAGCCATGGGGGCCCTCGGATATGTGCCAGATGAGCCACGGGGCTCGACACTACGAAGGGGAAAGGAGCCCAACCGATGGGGTGACTCGAACTCGGCCTTGAATTGCTCCAATTCGAGAGCTATCTGATATGCCTGCTCCAAAGTGGTTGCATTGTGGCGAAAGAGTTCATATTGATAATTGGGCCGCAAACCTCTTCGAAAGCAGGATATAGTCATGGTGCTCTCTTTCGTGACTCCACACCGTAAGTAATACTCATCGAACTCGGCGGTGTACTCGGTCACGGATCGGTTCCCTTGAGAGATGTTTTGCCACTTGTCTATGAGACGTTGGCGATATGAGGCGAGAAGGTATTTCTCCCTCAATTTGATTTTCATATCATCCCAAGTACCGATTTGGGGTTGACGTCGCTGGTTGAGCTGGCTCTCCACATTGGTCCAATAAGTTTGGGCCTGCCCTTGCAGCTTCATCTTTGCGTATCGGACTCTTCGGTGGTCCGTCATCTCAAACCACTCGAAGTACCGGTCCATGCCGGCCTCCCAATCTAAATACACCCTAGGGTCCAAGGACCCGCTAAAAGTGGGAGGGTCCGCACGCACACCCCTAAGAATGCAGTCGTCATCCTCGTCATCACGATTCCATCGTTGATTACGACGACCGTTACCCCCTTGATCATTATCAGATGCATAATCATCCACCACATGCACCTGTTGTACCCCAACATTCTCCGCCTGAGCCCTTGGTGCAGCAGGTTGCTGAACCGGCTCTTGTTGGCCGTTCGTCGGCGCGGGTTGCGCCGCTACTGGGCCCCTCTCGAGGACGGCAATTCTCCCAACTAGGCCCTGGATGGACTGATCCAAATTCTCGGCCCGATCCTCGAGGACTTTCATCCGCCCTTCTAGACGCATTCCTATGCCATCCATACGTGTACTAAGACCATCCATATGCGTGTCAAGACGTTCCATAATGGCTCGGAACATCTCGGCCGTCGAGGACTCATCGGAGCTACGGGCCCGGGAATCCGCCATAGGTGGTGGTGGCGAGTATTGGGTACCTCGAAGGGTGGGCATGCAACTGACACACGACCTAGAAGACACCGACTAATGCGAACACTCACTAATGCAACAATGATGCACTTAGACCTAACCAATATCCGATACGTGGTGGAGATAAGCGACCCGAAGATCACTCGCACAAGTACGCTACCTTCCCGATAGGCATAACCTAATGTTCGGGCAACGCCTTCTAATATACTGGGCTATTGGGTGAAATGCAATTTTAAAACACCCCTTTTTTTTGTTTTGAAAATAATGATGATCCTAGACTCGACTTAGACTATGCAAGACATATGCAACGACTACCCTAGACTCGACTCGCTCTGATACCAAACTGATGCGGGACGGACTGAGGAGACGACGCTACATGAGACGGACACGACTCGACCAGCAATGACACGACTACTAGAGCGACCTCGGCTCGACACTAAGAGCTCCTATTGGCTACACGTCGCTAACAGAAGTGTAAACTCACTCGTCTTCCCATGCGAGGGAAAGCGTGGATCGTGCGCGGTTAAGAAACCGACAGAGTTCAAGGTAGTCAGACTCAACTTCCGGACTCGGATCGAGTCGCGGGACGGGTCACTCTCACGCTCACAGCGGTGACATGGACACACGGGTTAGGAACCTACACTCTCGCAGCGGCATATGACTGTATACTAGCTAAGCAAGTAAATGCCAAGAAGGTGAGAACGTTACCTCCACGCACCCGGCGTGGGGAAGACGACCCCGGCCAATCACGGACTCCCGGTTAACAATTATCACAGCAGTGTACAATAATTTGACCCACTCCACGCAGGGAGGTAAAAGGTCACATACGGGGCCCGGGAATCACGTGAATTGGGTTGACGGGCAGCATCTTGATGTCACCCGGCGGTGCCGAACTCCGCGTTTTCGTGTTGTCCGGACGGCGCGATCTACGGGTCCGTGGGGCCCACGGGTGGCGCTGTCCTCTCGACCTGCTGGGGTGGGGCCCACTGTGATGGAGACCCCTGGTGGCGTGCCTCCTCGGACGGCGGTCGGCCGGAAACACCGATCGGGGGTCGATCGGCCCCGATTCCCAACTCTTGAACTAATAGCCCACGGATTTTCGGTTCTGCTTTCCGACGCGCGCTCCGGCGAAAACGGCCGCTACGATCAATCCCGACGTCGGATAGGGGCGCATGACATATCGTTGGAAATCTCTCTTTAAATACTTCAATATAGACCCAGAGAGATCTGCTGGATCTGGTCGGATCTGAACTTTATTGAATTTTCAAGTTCCTATTGTACAGTACCCGAAACCTCAGATCTGCAGGTGAGCTGTCTGAGAACTGCCATTGACAGTGAGGTTGATGGCCGATTCATCTTCTGAGATCTTCACAAAAGTTATAGGATTTTGAACAAGGAAGATGGCATTATTTTTTGTGGACTGATTGGAGGTGGCTACGAATTGATAGGATTTTTGCACTGAGAAGAGGTCGGATCTGGGAATAGGTGGACAGCACTATAGCTAGCTCTGAAAACGAATTTTGAAAAATTGATGGAGGGTTGATCAAAAATCAGGAAAATTCGTGGAAGGAGGGGTGGGGGGACAGAACTCCCAGTAAAATCGGGAGCCCTAGAAAAAATCACAAAGGGGTCAGAACAGGCGAAACTCAGGAAAAGTGGAAAATCAAATCTGAAACTGGCAGAACTGAAGTTGGAATTTGAATGAAAATGGGAAATTATCAAACGGAGGATTTATGACCCACCAATGTTTTTAGGATGTGGGGAACACTTCTATAATATCCCCTCAAAATCCTAAATCGATCTGAGCTCGTGGATGATGACAGTAATTCGTGGAAGTGGCAGCTATGGGCAAATGGTAGAACTCTGACGGTTGCGATGGCGGTGCGGTGGCGGCTCGTGGCGGCGGCGATGATGACCGGAACCGATAGGGGAGGAGTCACACCTCCAGAAGGCAGCCTTCACAGCTGCAAGGGGGAGAGGAAGGAGAGAGGAGGGGTGCGCCCAAGGGCTGCTTCAAGGAATTTCCAAGTTCAAATGGCATTAATTCCATCAAAAATAGAAATTACAAGCTTATATAGGTCACTTATCTAATCAATCCTCAACCGTTGGATCTAGGGATGGGAGATGGAGGGCTGGGATTGCATGTGACCATCCACAAAAAAAAAATAAATTAAAAAAATTAAGGGGGGGGGGGCCTATTGACTAGAATGGCAAGGGGGGATATGGTTGGTGGGGATGGGTTGGAATTGTTGACCTTCTTGGTCCAATGTCCCCCATTTGGCCCACCCTTCTAGAAGCCACCATTTGAATGGTTGACTGACCCCACATGGGGCCCTAGGACTGAGGTGGATCAATGGGAGGGGGCTTGGGGGTCCCGTGGGGCCCAGGGGTCCCATTTTACAAATAAGCCCCTCTTACAATCAAAATTACATACCGAATAAAATGAAGTAAACACACATTAAACACAAATAAAGTAATGCCGAGACTCAAGGGGGAGTCTCCAGGTTGTCTCCGAGCCAGATGGATGCTGAGGTGGCTCGAGTCGTGCTCCGTGTGTAGTACCGGTGGCTCGGCGTGTCGCGCCGCTCAACTGCTCGGGTGTCCGCACCACAAAGTGTAACTAATGGTCACATACCGGAGTATATGTGCCATGTACATAAGAAAATGACTCATAGATGAGAAAGAATCGTGATAAAACAACGATAAAAATAACGTTCTCTTACCACCATGAATCACATTTCATAAGAGAAAATATTTAATTACAAAAATATAACATTTAGGCATAAAATTACATGATAGAGAAAATAATGTTTTAAAATTATGCTCATGCGAAAACAGGGTGTTTCATAGGAAATAAACGTAATTTTGAGTGAAAAATACCATAATTATAGAGTTCTATTTAGGCAAAATTTAATTAGGCTCGGGCTAGTTCTCAGAACCAAAAGGCGGTCTAGTGCGGACTATTTTTAGGAGTCTAGCGGTCTATCGATGGGCCGCTTATCTATCTAAGGCGGTCACCTTATAGACCGTTTCTGTCTGTGTGAAAAAAATTGAGAAAATGGTAAAATAAACCCTAATCTAGGGCATGTTATGCATGAGAATCAACGAGAACCTACTGTAAAACATGATAGACCAAGAATAGGTCAAGAATATGCATGGGTTTGTATATAATGAACAAGAGATTTTCTTTCTAATTCAATTAGGGCTAAGATTCATGCATGGAGATTACACTAAATGCATAGTCCTAATAAAACACAAAATTCTCTATGTACAGTACATGAAAACGACTGAAATCAGAGGACTTTTATTCCTAACATCATGTTTAAGCCGTTTATGAGATAACCTACCTCTGATCTGGGCTTTAGACTTCGAATTTTGGGCTGGAAGTTGACCCTAGTTCTTGCTTATCCTGAACTGAATCAGCAACTACGTGGCCTTCTAACTCTTGATTCCCTTTACTTATGACCACGAAATTTGGAGGGTAAGAAAATGGTACTATAAGGAACAAATAACTCTAAAGAACCCCTATCTAGTTACCTCGTTTAGGGCTTCTAATTCGCTGATCAATCTGGCACGGTCGCACAGTTTCCTGAGATTCTTGTGTCGAACCAGCGACTTTGGATGCCTCTAACTTCTCATGGGCTTAATTTCCTAGAATGAAAATTTGAGGACAGTTAGACCTTAGTATTATGAACAAAAACTTCTAAAGAATATACCTCTAATTCGCCCTTCTTACCTTAGTTCCACGCGAGCCAAAAGTAAGGGTCGCGCAGGTTGGTTCTGGGTCTATTTATAGGGTTAGCTAGGGTTTTCATGGATTAGAACGAACTTAGAGTCCAAATTAGGTTTTCAATTTGATCCTCTAGCATTCTAGACTCTTCTAACTAAGGGATATCATCGATCCTAGGTGATTAGGATGCCAAAGTTTCCATCTTTTTATGCCTTCTTCCATTCACGGAACTGGGGTTGCCTAGCGGTCTAGTTCTAGACCGTTTCTTGAGTCAAGTGGTCGCCCGATAGACCGTTTCTATCGTTGGGCGCCGAATTTGAATAGTTTCAAACTCTTTTGATATTATCACGTATTATTATCCGTTTAAGGAGTAATTATCCCCCAAAATCGTAAATACACTAGTTTTAGCTTCTAGAATATGGGCCAAACCTTATGGGCTTGGTTTTAGGTCTCTTGGGCTTTTTTTAAAAGATTAGATTCATTTAAATTTAATTAACTATAATTCATTTAATAGCCCATTAGCCTTGAATTAATTCTATTTATTCTAAATTTACTTCATATAAAATTCTGGGGTATTGCACCCTCCCCCACTTAAGAGAATTTGGTCCCCAAATTCAATATATGGATTTTATGGAGAGTGTACTTACAATTTATTAGCTCGGGAAATCTCTTGCGCATAGCTTCTTCAGTCTCCCATGTTGCTTCATGGGGGCAAGATTTGGTCCACTGGACTTTGACCATTGGAGTGAGTTTTCCTTATTCTGAAGTTGACGTACTTCCCGTTCTAGTATTTTGATTGGTTTTTGCTCATATGTCAAATCCTTCTTAATCTCTAGGTTGTCATAAGTTATGACATGAAATGGATCGGAGACATACTTTTTAAGCATTAATACGTGAAACACATCATGCACTCTGACTAGCTGAGGGGGCAAAGCTATTTGATATGCAACTTCACCGACCCTTTCAAGAATTTAAAAGGGGCCAATGAATCTTGGAGTGAGTTTGCCTTTAATACAAAATCTTCGAATACCTCGACCCGGAGAAACCTTGAGAAACACATGATCTCCTACTTGGAATTCTAGGTCGCGCCTTCGATTATCAGCATATGATTTCTGCCTATCTTGGGCCATCTGGAGTCTCTCCCGAATAAGCTTTATCTTCTCGGTAGTATCTCTTATAATATCGGGCCCGAGAAATTGCCTTTCTCCTACTTCATTCCAACATATAGGTGAACGACAGCTTCTACCATATAGTGCTTCGAATGGTGCCATCTTGATACTGATTTGGTAGCTATTGTAGTATGCAAATTCCGCTAGAGATAAGTGGTCATGCCAATTTCCTCCAAAATCTAGAGCATAAGTCCTGAGCATATCTTCTACTACTTGATTGGTTCTTTCTGTCTGGCCATCAGTTTGTGGATGAAAAGCAGTGCTGAAATTCAATCGGGTCCCCAAAGAATGTTGTAGCCCCTTCCAGAATTGTGAAGTAAATCGAGGGTCTCGATCAAAAATAATAGTGACAGGGACACCATGTAATTTAATAATCTCATTTACATATAAAGTAGCTAGGATATCTACAGACCATCAGTTTTTAATAGGTAGAAAATGAGCTGATTTTGTTAAACGGTCTATGATTACCCATATTCCGTCATGTCCACCTCTTGATTTAGGCAATCCCATGATAAAATCCATCTCTATACTCTCCCATTTCCATTCCAAAATTTTCAAGGGATGTAGTTTTCCAGCATGCTTTTGATGTTCTACCTTAACTTGCTGACAGGTGAGGCAATGTGACACCTAGTCTGCTATCTTTCTCTTCATATTGGGCCACTAATAATTTCTTTTGAGATCTTGGTACATCTTGGTAGCACCAGGATGAATGGTCTACTTAGATTTATGAGCTTCCTCTAAGACCATCTTCTTAGTATCCAAATGATCCGGTATACAAACTCATCCCATGAATAACAATCTTCCATTATTTGCAATAGAGAAATCTGGCCGTTGCTCCATATTGGCTTTAATCTCCAATAACACAGGGTCATCATCTTAGAGTTTGACTAGATCTTCTATAAATGTGGGTTGTGTCCGGATATTGGCTATAAAGCAATCCTTTTTCTTCTTCACATTAATATCTAAATTTAACTCAGTAAATTTGGAAATATGATTGTTCATACCTTTCATGAGACTTGATAGCTTTCCCATTGATTTTCTACTGAGCGCATCGGCAACAACATTCACCTTGCTAGGATGATATTGTATAGCAAAATCAAAGTCTTTATGGTACTCTAACCATCGCCTTTGCCTCATATTTAGCTCTTTCTGAGAGAATATATATTTCAAGCTCTTATGGTCCGAATAGACCGTGAATTTCTCTCCATAAAGGTAGTGACGCCAAATCTTCAAGGCAAATATGACCGCGGCCAGTTCCAGGTCATGAACAGGATAATTTTCCTCATGTCGCTTTAGCTATCTTGAAGCATAGCAAATCACCTTGCCATTTTGCATAAATACACAGTCTAGACCAACGCCAGATGGATCGGTATAAACTTCAAATCCGCCACCTTCCACGGGCAATGCTAGTATAGGTGTCGTGGTGAGATGCTCTTTAAGGGCCAAGAAGTTTTCTTCACATTCCTTTGTTCACTCGAAAGGATTTTCCTTCCTAGTGAGTCTTGTCAAAGGAGCGGCAAGTTTGAAGAAATCCTTGATAAATCACCTATAATAACAAGCCAGGCCAATGAAACTTTGAACTTCTGATATGGTGTTTGGTCGGTTCCAGTTCTTAACAGCTTCAACCTTAGAAGGATCTACTGCAATGTCTTCTTTAGAAATGATATGGCCAAGGAAAGAGACCTCCTTAAGCCAAAATTCACATTTGTTTAACTAAGCATAAAGTTGGTGTTCCCATAAGGTTTGCAAGGCAACCCTTAGATGTTCCTCGTGTTCCTCTTTTGTCTTTGAATAGATGAGAATATCATCAATGAATACGACCATAAATTGGTCAAGATAAAGCTGGAACACATTATTCATCAGTTGCATGAATGCAGCAGGTGCATTTGTTAAACCGAATGACATAACTACAAATTCATAATGTCCATATCGACTTCGGAAAGTAGTCTTGTGAATGTCTTCATCCTTGATCCTTAGTTGATGATAACCTGACCTGAGGTCGATCTTGGAGAAGTACTCTGCGCCAGAAAGTTGGTCAAACAGCTCATCAAAACGCGGCAGTGGGTATTTGTTAATTATAATGGAATTGATGGGTTAATCTTAAAGATAATTTCTAATTACTATCTCATCCCAGGTTCTACCCAATTTCTCACATGGGTGGGGAGTTTTCTTTCCTTGTTTCATAGGCATGGGTCCTTAAACCTGGGACTTAACCTATGACATGACATCTCTCATAGGACTTCTAGACCTAGGCTCTGATAGCACTCTAACTGTCACGCCCTGAGCTTCTAATACAGCGGAAGGAATTTCGGGAACGTGAACAGCCGGCATGGTAAGTCTCTCGTAAGCAAGAAAATCAGAGCGCAAGATAATCACACAAATTGCACAAGTAAATTTTTTCCTAAAATTCTAATTTTATAGCAGTAATAGAATAATCCAATTACATAAGATCATCACTATGACTCAAGAAATCAAAAATTACATCTGACTCGACTAAACACTTGACAACTAGGTCTTCTCTCATCTTGAAAACCTTCAATCACTCTTAGACCCGCTACTTGTATATTCCGAATCCGATTCACTAGTACTTCCTGAAATAGACAGGAAAATAGGTATGAGCACACTTGCCCAGTTGGTATCTTCGTATCAACATGAAGGTAATATTTAAGTGATTAATGTCTTAGCTCTAGTTCATAAGGTAAAAATAAGCATGCGATAAACAAGCGATATAAACCAAGATAACTGAGCAAATAGATGTGAGCGAGTATAGACCATGAACAAACAAGATTAATCATGTAGATGTAAATTTGGCCTTTCATGAACAAGTATGTACAAGCATATAACTAGAAAGTACTTTACACAACCTTGTACAGGCTATGCATTAACAAGCATGTAAATTTAATAACGAGTCTCGAGAATTTCACTCATTTGTAAGAGAAAGTACTCCCAGTGTAATGCGATGCCAGTCTCATTGTACCCCATGGTTTATAGCATGTTTCCGACCATCGGCCGTGGGGGCTAGCATGGAGCCCTTGGACATAATCCATGCCTGGTCTTGCATCTTCAAGTTATAAATCTAGCTACTTTCACAAGATATAACAATAATGTCGGCCAATAATTCAATTACAAATAACAAGTTTCATGAGCAAGTAATCAAGGTATAGAACGTACAAAAATTTGATATGATTTCAAAGAATGATTTAAAAGGACATTATGCTACGGCGGCAGTCCAGCAGCATAACGGTACATTCATTAAATTCCATAACTTAATGTTAACCTTTTTAACATAGTTTGGAACTCAGGAAAACCAACCCCAAAGGTCAAACCTTGGGTTAGACTAAATCAAGAACCATGCGTTCGTTTACTGGACCATTTTTATACAGAAAGCGGTCAGAGTCTTGACCATTTTATGAATAGAGTCGACACATGAAAACTTTCTTGGAGCCTTGCGGTCTAGTGAATGGCCGCTAACAGAGTCTGGCGGTCAATCATAGGGCCGCTTAGGTCCAGAACACATAAAACACCGGTAAAGTGCTTTCAAGATAATTGGGTTTAATGGTACAACCAGCTCGACATCCTAGTGGGAATCTCAGGCTCGCGGAGTCTTACAGAGGCCTTGAAACATAATCCCCTAGTCCAACAGAAGGAATATCCGGCGGAGAGGTTCATAAATCTAAGAAAAATGTGCCTATAAGTGCAAAGTGTAACTAATAGTCACATACCAGAGTATATGTGCCATGTACTTAAGAAAATGACTCATAGATGAGAAAGAATCGTGATAAAATAGCGATCAAAACAACGTTCTCTTACCACCACGAATCACATTTCATAAGAGAAAATATTTAATTACAAAAATATAACATTTAGGCATGAAATTACATGATAATGAAAATAATGTTTTAAAATTATGCTCATGCTAAAACAGGGTGTTTCACAGGAAATAAACATAATTTTGAGTGAAAAATACCATAATTATAGAGTTCTATTTAGGCAAAATTTAATTAGGCTCGGGCTAGTTCTCAGAACCAAAAAGCAATCTAGTGCGGACCATTTTTAGGAGTCTAGCGGTCTATCGATGGGCCGCTTATCTATCTCAGGCGGTCACCTTATAGACAGTTTCTATCTGTGTGATAGAAAATCGAGAACATGGTAAAATAAACCCTAATCTAGGGCATGTTATGCATGATAATCAATGAGAACCTACTCTAAAACATGATAGAACAAGAATAGGTCAAGAATATGCATGGGTTTGTATATAATGAACAAGAGATTTTCTTTTTAATTCAATTAGGGCTAAGATTCATGTATGGAGATTACACTAAATACATAGCCCCAATAAAACACAAAATTCTCTATGTACAATACATGAAAATGACTGAAATCAAAGGACTTTTATTCCTAACATCATGTTTAAGCTGTTCGTGAAATAACCTACCTCTGATCTTGTGTCACGCCCCGACGGGGAAAATCAGAACGCGGCTGCAGAAAGAGATTAAAATATGTTAATTTCCAGACATGCTATGTCTAGGGCTAACGATTAGATACATCTGCCATGCACCACATCAGAGCGAAATAGAAGAAATGATACCACCATAGACAATTAATACCATAATTAGACCATAACGTAGGTTATACCTAATATTCCATCAACACTGACAAACTCAAGTTTAACAATCTTAACAGAGTTTACATCGCAACTGACTGAAACAAATTATAATCTTCATCAACCAAAATCTCAGATTTCAAACTATCTAGTAAAGACTCCTCGAGGCTATCTGGCAGGTTCGCTCCAAGGTCTTCACCCTTGTCCATCCCCATCAATTTGAGAGTCCTCACCTGAGCTACCTGAAAAGGGGGGAAACAACAGGGTGAGCGAACGCTCAGTAGGTGATAATAGGCACGTTTAAGTAATTAACCATTTTCAATAATATGATAAACAAAAAGGTAATCAATGACGAACTACTTAAACAAAAGAACAAGAATATAGCATATCCAAGAATTGGCCGATCAAGCATGTAACAAGCAATTCATGTAGATATTTCCTATGAAGGAAAGTTCAAGAGAATGAATCATGTGAATGGAACGTCATAGACATCACGCTAGTCATGCACTCGATGCAATGCTTCACCATGTCATTACAAACTCCCATGGGCACAAGTACTTTTCGGACACTCTCCCCAAGACCAGATCGGGCCCTTACGGTGCGTTGGCATTGATTTGGTGGATCCAAGATCCCAAGTTATGTCTAGACATTCACAAAAATTCAGCCAGGAAGTTTCAAGATATAGCGAGAATAATCAAAGAATATAATAGTACAAGCCACTCCTGGCCCGACTATCGAGGCATAAAGAAAACATGAATCATCACAAGCTGGAAGGTACGCGATCATGTTTGGGCCACTTAATCATAGGACAGTCAACCATGGATCGTGTAAGGTGAACTGGGCCAGGGAAAACCCAGCTCGGTGCCAAGGAATAGACGGTCTTCTCACGGGCCGTTCAAATGATGGAACGGTCAATAAGGGGCCGTGAATCACCTGAGGTCAGTGCACACACTCCAGGTCGGTGCAAGCAAGGAAGGTCGGTGCACATCCCGTTATTAAATGGTCAGGGACGGGCCGTTCAATAATAGAACGGTCCATGCATAGCCGTGTACACAACTGGAGTCTACCCACAACAGAGGTTGGTGCACAACTCAAGAAGGTCGGTGCATAACCAAGAAGGTCGGTGCACCTGGCAATTGTACACGGTCTCATCAGGGCCGTTCAATGACTCAAACGGTCTGGATTCAACCGTGTACGGCTAAGATGGTCCAAGATGGGCCGTGACAAGGAACAGAGGCAAATGTGCGATCCGATCAAGATAATCAGGTGTAGGATTTGTGGTACAACCTGCCCGGCGTCCTAGTGGGAATCCCAGGCTCGCAGGAGCTTACGGAGGTCCCATAATGGAGGTCCTAGTCCGACGGAAGGAGTATCCGGCGGAGAGTTCCAACCATTACAAGAAATGAGGGCTAGCAAGACATCGGAAAATGATATGTAGCGGTTAGTCAGTTCCACCGGAGTGGAGTGACTGTCAAAATACTCCTAATGAGAGGTCCTTCTTTATTGAAATATGATTAAGGTTATACATTCATGAAATAACAACAAGAAGGACAAGATTGGTAACAAGGATCAAAGGTAAATTAGACAAGATTAAGCGTTCTAATCTTTCATTTATTTCCAATAATTTTGTGGGTTCGCTACCTTATTTACAAACTAGATCAAAGAGAACTCGACATTTCTTAATATCAGTGATAATCCATTCTACGTGATAGAACGGTCCATCCATAACCGTTCAATAGGCGTCAGCGGTCTAGCGATAGGTCGTTCAGGTCCTGCAGCCCCGTAGGTTATATAGGCCATGATCGGTCTATCGAGGGGCCGCTGAGGTCACTGCACGGTCTGGTTGGAACCGTCGCCCAAGACCACACGGTCTATCGAGGGGCCGTTCGACACAAAGCGGTTACTGTATGACCGTTAATAAAAACAGTAAGGCAGAACGATAACGATCATGATAACCACCATGTAAAAGGTCAAATTCGCGAGATATACAACATACAATTTGGGCAAAAATATACCAATAGAAAGAGCACAAAAAACTACATAAGATGGATGGATTAATTGAGTTGTTTAAGCCTATTTAACCCAACATTAATCGATGATAACAAGGTAAACCCTAATTCTAACATGCGCCATCCAAAATGATGATTTCTCTCTAGATACGACATAACTTTTAGGTGTTCTTATATCAATGGAAAGAGGACTGAGAGATGAATCCAACCATCTATAACTCTTAGGGTTTAGTCTGCTAAAACCTACCTTAAACAAAGGAAGAAGATGACAATAGGTCGCCGGCCGGTCGCGCGAAGAATACCAAATCTCTCCCACGATCTAACTCCTCGTCGGTCGCCACAGCATCCAAGCGAGTCTATGTCGGTCTAGGGTTCACTTAAATAGAAGGAATGATAGCTAGGGTGTTGATTGGGATGGATAGAGTCCACGAACCTCCACTCGGGCGCGAATCACGCAAGACCCGGTCAAGCCGCCGCTTATTCCCCAAATTCGAAGTCTAGGGTTTAGGGTTTCGACTAGAACAGAGGGGAAAATGATCTCCTCATCAAGGCCGTCCAATAGGTTCTGATCTGAGTTCAAACGGTCGGGTATTGGGTTTGAATTGAACGATCTAAGGTCCGACAACTAAAATGTGGATTACGCCCTAATTTCTTGAATTCGGGTGGCTTAAGATTTTAATTAGGGGTAGACCCAGAAGAAAAAAAGTTTAAACTATTCATCTTCTATGCGATTATAATTTTTCCAGATTTTTATAAATTGGTTGCAACTTGACCTATCGGAATTTCCCTTAATTTCTTTATAATTACCTTTTAATTTATTCAATTATACACTGGGGTGTTACACCCTCCCCCACTTTAAAGAATTTGGTCCTCCAAATTCTCTGCTCTTCTTGAAATGGGGAGTGAGATCACTGACCTTAAAAAAAATCGGGGTATTACTTCCGAATAGCATATTCCGATTCCCAAGTAGCTTCTTCAGTTCCACGTCGATTCCACTGAACTTTGACCATAGGTATAGAATGATTCCTGAGTTGCTGCTGCTTGCGGTCAAAAATCTTGATAGGCTTCTCCTCATAAGTGAAATCTTCCTTCAGTTCCCGGTCTGCATGTTGAATGATATGAGTGGGGTCATAAGCATACTTTCGCAACATCGATACATGGAAGACGTTGTGTACTCCCGATAACTGCAGTGGTAAAGCCAATCCGTAAGCAACTTCTCCCACTCTTTCTAGAATCTCAAAAGGGCCAACATATCTTGGACTCAGCTTGCCCCGGATGCCAAACCTTCAAATTCCTCTCATGGGTGATACCTTCAAGAATACGTGCTCGCCAACTTCGAATTCTAAAGCTCTCCTTCTACAGTCAGCATACCGTTTCTATCTTGATTGGGCTACTTGCAGACGATCTCGGATAAGGCGGATATTCTTGGTTGATTCTGAAATGAGATCCGGTCCCAACCATTGCTTCTCGCCCACCTCGTCCCAACACAAAGGTGATCGGCAACTTCTTCCATAAAGAGCTTCAAACGGAGTCATCTGGATACTAGACTGGTAACCGTTATTATAGGCAAACTCAATCAAAGCCAAATGCTCATGCCAATTGCCTCCAAAATCAATTACATAAGCTCTCAACATATCCTCCACAATCTGATTTGTTCTCTCCGTCTGTCCGTATGTCTGGGGATGAAAGGCAGTGCTGAAATTCAGACGGGTTCCCAAGGACTCTTGTAGTCCTTTCCAGAAATGCGAACTGAACCTTGGGTCTCTATCTGACACAATGCTTACTGGTATTCCATGAAGTCTCACAACTTCCTTGATATACAGAGTAGCCAAAACATCAACGGTCCATTTGGACTTAATGGACAAGAAATGAGCAGACTTAGTCAATCTATCAACAATGACCCATATTGCATTGAATCAACTGCGAGTTCTAGGTAGACGCATGATGAAATCCATATCAATATTCTCCCATTTCCATTGGGGTATGTCAAGTGGCTTCAACTTCCCAGCAGGTCTAAAGTGCTCAGCCTTTACTTGTTGACATGTTAAACATCTGCTAACAAATTCTGTAACTTCCTTCTTCATATTTGGCCACCAGAATGATCTTTTCAAATCTCGGTACATCTTAGTACCTCCAAGATGAATAGTATATTTGGACCTATGAGCTTTCTCAAGGATCTTGTTTTTCACTTCAGCTACTTCAGGCACACATGTCCTTCCTCGAAATAACAATCTGCCGTCATAAGCTAAGATAAAATCTAGTCTACTACTTAGACTTTCCTTGATCTCTATTAACATCGGATTATTTTCTTGCATAGATTTGATTTCCATTAATAGTTCAGGACGAAGCTACATTGCTGAAATCATGACCTGATTTTTACTAATGTTAAGGTCTAAGCTAGCCAACTGCTCCAACAACCTCCATTCTTGCAGCATGAGGCTCGATAATTTAGCTATTGGCTTGCGGCTTAAGGCATCTGCTACCACATTACCTTTCCCAGGATGGTACTCTATAGAAAAATCAAAGTCCTTTAAATACTCAAGCCATCTCATCTGCCTCATATTAAGCTCTTTCTGAGAAAATAAGTACTTCAAGCTCTTATGATCTGAAAACACCGTGAATGTCCCTCCGTACAAGTAGTGCCTCCAAATATTTAAGGCAAATACTATAGCCGCTAATTTCAAATCATGGACAGGATAATTCTCTTCGTGCTTCCTTAACTGCCTAGAAGAATAGGCTATCACCTTTCCATGCTGCATCAGCACACAAACTAGGCCAATACTTGAAGCATCAGTGTAAACTACAAAACCTCCTTCTCCAAAAGGTAAGGCCAAAATAGGTGCAGTGGTCAGACATTCCTTTAAAGTCTGAAAACTCCGTTCACAATCTTCTGACCACTCAAATTGGTTTTCCTTGCGGGTTAATCTAGTCAGAGGTACTGCAATCTTGGAGAAACTCTTAATAAATCTCTGATAATAACTGGCCAAGCCTAGAAAACTTCTTACTTCAGTTACATTTGCAGGTCTATCCTAATTCTTTACGGCCTCTACTTTCAAAGGGTCCACAGAAATACCTTCCTTGGTGATAATGTGTCCCAGAAAAGACACTTCTTGCAACCAGAAATCACATTTACTAAACTTGGCGTATAACTGATGATCTCTTAGTAATTACAATGCCATCCTCAAATGCTCAGCATGCTCCTTCTTACTCTTAGAATATATCAAGATATCATCAATAAACACCACGACCCACTGATCAAGGTAGAGTCGGAACACGCTATTCATCAACTGCATGAAAGCTGCAGGAGCGTTCGTTAGTCCAAAAGGTATTACTACAAATTCAAAATGCCCATACCTACTACGGAAGGCTATTTTAAAAATGTCCTCATCCTTAATTCGCAGCTGATGGTATCCTGATCGAAGATCGATCTTATAAAAATATTCAGCTCCTACTATCTGGTCAAATAGTTCGTCAATCCTCAGCAATGGGTACTTGTTCTTGATGGTAAGCTGGTTCAATCGCCGATAATCAATACACAGTCTCATGGAACCATCATTCTTCCGGACGAACAACACAGGGGCTCCCCACGGGGATGTACTTGGACGAATAAACCCCTTCTCGAGCAGCTCCATTAATTGTCGCTTCAATTCTCTTAACTCCACAGGAGACATACGGTACGGAGCCTTTGAAACAGGGGACGCGCCCGGAATCAAATCAATAGAAAAGACTACCTCCCTCTCGGGTGGAAGTCTTGGCAATTCCTCAGGAAAGACACCTTGAAAGTCTCGAACAACAGAAATATCTTTAATCTCAATCTCCTTCTCAGGAGTCAAAGAAACAAAGGCTAGAAAAGCCTGACACCCTTTCTTCAATAACTTCTCAGCTCGAATTGCTGAAATAAGCGGTACGGATATAGAACGCCTAACCCCAGTAAAAGAAAGCGCGGGGTGTCCAGAAAAAGACACAGAGCTAGTTCTGCAATGGACATTAGCTTCGTATCTAGCCAACCAATATGCTCCTAAGATTACATCGTAATCCTTCATGTCCATACATACTAAATTAGCCGACATGATCTGCCCACTCACTTCAATCTTACTAGAAGGATAGAAATATTTAATTGCTGATCCTGACCCGATAGGGGTCGAAATTGCTAGTGGAGAACTCATTAACACAGGGTTCACAACTAATGATTTAGCAAAATTCTGAGAAATGAAAGAATGTGTTGCTCCAGTGTCGAAAAGAACAAAAGCTGGCTTATCATGAACAACAAGTGTACCTTCAACAAGTCCACCCTCCTTGGTGGGTTCCGTCTCATCTTCCTGTAGGGCTTGAAGCTTGCCCTGGCGCTTTTGACCTCCTTGCGGTTTGGTCGATGTAACTTGGTCTGACAAGAGGGGACATTTTTAAATACGATGGTCCCAACTTCCACAACGTAAATAGGCACCCAGCTTGCGCCAACACTCCTCCATCTTGTGACCTGGGCGATCACAGTACTTGCAGAGGGCCTTAGATGGTGCAACAGGACTAGGCTTCTTCTTATCATTCTTCGGCATCTTTCCCTTCCACGAGCTAGACCCGCCATTGGGTCTCTTCTTGCCATTACCGAGTTTAAAGTTCCTGGAACTAGTTGTTGATTCTTTCTTGGAGCTCTTCCCACAGATCTTCTCCGTCATCTCCAGGGTATCTTCCAGGACTTGGGTTTTCCTCACCATCTCGGCGTAAGTCTGGATCTCCATAGGTGCCAATTGATTAATTAATGTCTTTTCAGGCCATTAAGAAATCTCTTGGCCTTCATCTTCTCCGTGGACACTAGATGAGTTGCATAACGAGACAACCGAGAAAACTGGGCTTCATATTCTGCTACAGAAAGATTCCTCTTCTTCAAAGTAGCGAACTCCGCTGCCTTCTTCTCTTGTATTCTGTCAGAAAAGTACTTGTTGTTGAAGAATTCCTCGAACTCCTTCCACGTTACTTGATGGTCTCCCAACGTAACTTTCACAGCATCCCACCAAGTTTTGGCATCACGTTCTAGTTGGAAGGTAGTCAAGAGGACCCGCTCATGGTCACTGCATTGCATAACTTCAAAAATGCGCTCCATCTCCGTCAGCCAGTGCTCGGCTTCATCCAGATCTGTCGAACCACCGAATCACGGGGGATTCATCCCACGGAAGTTTCTATGAAGATCTCCTGCTCCCTGGTGCGCCGTGCCTCCCTGGGCCACTTGCTGCAGTGCCCGTGTTAATCCTTGCACAGTACGCTGTATGTCTCTCCACTGCGCACGTTCAGCCACCATTGCACGAACCCTACACATGAAATAATTAATTTAAAACCACCTAGCAGGAATCTTCTAGAGTTATTTAATTAACTTAACCCGAGTCTCTACCCAATCTCACTGGGTGAAAATCTTAAACTCATAACTAGTCATGGTTCTATGACATCACTAGAAAACCTAGGAACCTTAGAAAACCTAGGCTCTGATACCACCAAATTGTCACGCCCCGACGCGGAAAATCGGAACGCGGCAGCAGAAAGAGATTAAAATATGTTGATCTCCAGACATGCTGTGTCTAGGGCTAACGATTAGAAACAACCACCATGCACCACATCAGAGTGAAATAGAAGAAATGATACCACCATAGACAACTAATACCATAATTAGAACATAACGTAGGTTATACCTAATATTCCATCAACACTGACAATCTCAAGTTTAACAATCTTAACAGAGTTTACATCACAACTGACTGAAACAAATTACCATCTTCATCAACCAAAATCTCAGATTTCAAACTATCTAGTAAAGACTCCTCGAGGCTATCTGGCAGGTTCGCTCCAAGGTCTTCACCCTTGTCCATCCCCATCAGTTTGAGAGTCCTCACCTGAGCTACCTGAAAAGGGGGGAAACAACTGGGTGAGCGAACGCTCAGTAGGTAATAATAGGCACGTTTAAGTAATTAACCATTTTCAATAATATGATAAACAAAAAGGTAATCAATGACGAACTACTTATACAAAAGAACAAGAATATAGCATATCCAAGAATTGGCCGATCAAGCATGTAACAAGCAATTCATGTATATATTTCCTATGAAGGAAAGTTCAAGAGAATGAATCATGTGAATGGAACGTCATAGACATCACGCTAGTCATGCACTCGATGCAATGCTTCACCATGTCATTACAAACTCCCATGGGCACAAGTACTTTTCGGGCACTCTCCCCAAGACCAGATCGGGCCCTTACGGTGCGTTGGCATTGATTTGGTGGATCCAAGATCCCAAGTTATGTCTAGACATTCACAAAAATTCAGCCAGGAAGTTTCAAGATATAGCGAGAATAATCAAAGAATATAATAGTACAAGCCACTCCTGGCCCGACTATCGAGGCATAAAGAAAACACGAATCATCACAAGCTGGAAGGTACGCGATCATGTTTGGGCCACTTAATCATAGGACGGTCAACCATGGACCGTGTAGGGTGAACTGGGCTAGGGACAACCCAGCTCGGTGCCAAGGAATAAACGGTCTTCTCACGGGCCGTTCAAACGATGGAACGGTCAATAAGGGGCCGTGAATCATCTGAGGTCGGTGCACACACTCCAGGTCGGTGCAAGCAAGGAAGGTCAGTGCAAATACCATTATTAAACGGTCAGGGACGGGCCGTTCAACAATAGAACGGTCCATGCATGGCCGTGTACACAACTGGAGTCGACCCACAACAGAGGTCGGTGCACAACTCAAGAAGGTCGGTGCATAACCAAGAAGGTCGGTACACCTGGCAATTGTACACGGTCTCATCAGGGCCGTTCAATGACTCAAACGGTCAAGATTCAACCGTGTTTGGCTAAGACGGTCCAAGATGGGCCGTGACAAGGAATAGAGCCAAACGAGCGATCCGATCGAGATAATCAGGTGTAGGATTTGTGGTACAAGTTGCCCGGCGTCCTAGTGGGAATCCCAGGCTCGCGGGAGCTTACGGAGGTCCCATAATGGAGGTCCTAGTCCAACGGAAGGAGTATCCGACGGAGAGTTCCAACCATTACAAGAAATGAGGGCTAGTAAGACATCGGAAAATGATATGTAGCGGTCAGTCAGTTCTACCGGAGTAGAGTGACTGTCAAAATACTCCTAATGAGAGGTCCTTCTTTATTGAAATATGATTAAGGTTATACATTCATGAAATAACAACAAGAAGGACAAGATTGATAACAAGGATCAAAGGTAAATTAGACAAGATTAAGCGCTCTAATCTTTCATTTATTTCCAATAATTTTGTGGGTTCGCTACCTTATTTACAGACTAGATCAAAGAGAACTCGACGTTGCTTAAAATCAGTGATAATCCATTCTGCGTGACAGAACGGTCAATCCATAACCATTCAATAGGCGTCAGCGGTCTATCGATAGGCCGTTCAGGTCCGGCAGCCCCGTAGGTTATATAGGCCCTGAGCGGTCTATCGAGGGGCCGCTGAGGTCACTGTACGGTTTGGTTGGAACCATCGCCCAAGACCACACGGTCTATCAAGGGGCCGCTCAACACAGAGCGGTTACTGTAAGACCGTTAATGAAAACAATAAGGAAGAACGATAACGATCATGATAACCACCATTTAAAAGGTCAAATTCGTGAGATATACAACATAAAATTTGGACAAAAATATACCAATAGAAAGAGCACGAAAAACTACATAAGATGGATGGATTAATTGAGTTGTTTAAGCCTATTTAACCCAACATTAATCGATGATAACAAGGTAAACCCTAATTCTA
This sequence comes from Amorphophallus konjac, assembly GCA_022559845.1. Classification (NCBI taxonomy): domain Eukaryota; kingdom Viridiplantae; phylum Streptophyta; class Magnoliopsida; order Alismatales; family Araceae; genus Amorphophallus; species Amorphophallus konjac. The sequence goes on from CM040118.1 coordinate 110,814,669, forward strand.
ACATGCGCCATTCAAAACGATGATTTCTCTCTGGATACAACATAACTTTTAAGGCTTCTTATATCAATGGAAAGAGGACTAAGAGAAAAATCCAACCATCTATAACTCTTAGGGTTTGCTATGCTAAAACCTACCTTAAACGAAGGAAGAAGATGACAGTAGGTCACCGGCCGGTCGCGCGAAGAATACCAAATCTCTCCCACGATCTAACTCCTTATCGGTCGCCACAACATCCAAGCGAGTCTATGTCGGTCTAGGGTTTGCTTAAATAGAAGGAATGATAGGTAGGGCGTCCCCGTCGTTTAAAAATGCCGTGCCACACAAATTTTAAAATTTATACAACCGCACTCACTCACTTAAATGATTTTGAAAATACGAGTAAAGTGGTAAATACGTGTCGATCCCACGAGGAAGAAATAATCTTTATAGATCAATGTTGGAAAATATCCTTATGTTTTGAAAATCAAATTTTATCTTTTGAGTGCGATTAATACTAAAGGAATTGAAATTGCAACTTTGAATAAGAAGAGAAAAATGAAGGAAATATTTAGCCAATGGATGAAGAATGCCATCGTTTCCTCGCCAAGCCTTGGATGAAGATCGCTCCACCTTGGAAGTCGACGCCGTGAGATGATCGGAAGATGACTACCGCTTTGGGTGTGAGTGAAGAACTTGTGAAGAGAGGGGTTTGATAGAACTAGGAACAAAGCAATGTTGAAAACATAGCAGAATTCTATTGAAAATAGAGGGTTGGAAGGAAAAGAATAATTTAAAATATAGAGGTAATTAGAAGAAGTGGAATAAATGAAAGTTGTAGATACTGAAAAGATGAAGTTTGATGAAGAACACAGAAATAGAAAATGAAAGGAAGACAGTAAAAAATGTGAAAAACTCAAGAGCTATTAGTGTGGATGAACAGTAATATGGTAGAAATCAGAACAGTGAAAAATTAATTATAACTCTAACAATACGAAGATTTAGAAGAAGTGGTAGAAGAATAAAAGTTAGATCTACAAGAAAAGAACAACTTTCTTGAAGAACTTAGAGTAAAAAGAAGATTGGAAATGCTTCAAAACAGAAGAAATATAGAAGGTATCACCTCGAATGAACAGTAATCATGTAGAATAGAACTTAGAAAGATAAAAAATAACTTTCAAACTAGAAAGAATTGAGGGAAATACTAGAAAGAGAAGTTGAAGAACACTTACAGATGGACAACTTTGTAGAAGATAATAAATTGAAATAAGGATCACACAAGCTTATAAATTGACTATGAAGAGCCAAAAATGGCTAAGAGTACAATGAAAACATTCAATACAAACTAACAACAAACTCCAAAACTTAAACACAAAGCTCTAAAAATTTCTCCTCCGTGACTTTCCTCAAGGCCAAAATGAACTACAAAATATCAAATGCTACTATACTCTACTCTCTATCATCCCTATTACAATGGAAGCCCCCCTCCTTTTATAGGGTGTTAAGACAACCCCATTGCATGTGAACATCTCTTGCTTCTTTTGTTGAATTGCTGCATTTGTTGACTCACAATTGTGTGCCAACATGTGTTGCACACTTAGATATTTTTTTCTGATTTTTTCTATATTTTTTTCTATTTTTTTCTGACCTTTTTCCTTCTCTTTCTCTCTCTTTCTCTCTTTTTCTCTCTCCTCCGATCGCGTGCGCCGCGCGCCTCTCTCTTCCCCTCTCTTCCCCGCCGTGTGGACCGCGGTGCGCCACCGCTCGCGTGTCGTCGCCGCGTGGCGCGGTGCGCCCGGCCACGCCTCCTCTTCCTCCACGCACCTTCGCCGTGTGCCGCCCGCTTCGTCGTCCGTGCCGACGCGAAGGCGGGCCGCCTCCGCCTTTCCTGCATTTAAAAACACACACACACCACTTTTAGGTTAGTTATATGTATAATATATATATATATATATATATTTATATATATATATATATCATATATAGCTTAGAAAAATCCTACAAAATGTCAAATAAATTTATTATTTATTATTTTTTTTCTTTTCTTTATGAACAAGTCCTGGGCGTTTGGCCTTTATTATTATTTTTATTTTCCCTTTATATATTTTTATTTTTATTTTATTTATTTTTGTTTTCCTCGTACCGAGTGCCTGCATAAATAAGTAAAAATTGTTATTAAAATTATTTAATTCCATAAAATTAACTATTTGACTCTAAATTAACAGTGAATGTGATACGTGTATATTTCTTATTATTTAAGCTCATAAAAATGTGTATAATCATGACTTAATATGTAAAAACACACACTTATCAGGCGTCGATTGGGATGGATAGAGTCCACGAACCTCCACTCACGCGCGAATCGCGCAAGACCCGGTCAAGCCGCCGCTTATTCCCCAAATTCGAAGTCTAGGGTTTAGGGTTTCGGCTGGAATAGAGGGGAAAATGATCTCCTCATCGAGGCCGTCCAATAGGGTCCGATCTGAGCTCAAACGGTCAGGTATTGGGTTTGAATTCAACGATCCAAGGTACGACAACTAAAACGTGGATTACACCCTAATTTCTTGAATTCGGTTGGTTTAAGACTTTAATTAGGGGTAGACCCATAAGAACAAAAGTTTAAACTATTCATCCTCTATGCGATTATAATTTTTCCAGATTTTTATAAATTGGTTGCAACTTGACCTATCGGAATTTCCCTTAATTTCTTTATAATTACCTTTTAATTTATTCAATTATACACTGGGGTGTTACATCTGGGCTTTAGAGTTCAAATTTTGGGCTGGAAGTTGACCCTAGTTCTTGCTTATCCTAAACTAAATCAGCAACTACGTGACCTTCTAACTCTTGATTCCCTTTACCTATGACCACGCAATTTGGAGGGTAAGATAAGGGTACTATAAGGAACAAATAACTTTAAAGAACCCCTATCTAGTTACCTCATTTAGGGCTTCTAAATCGCTGATCAATCTGGCCCGGTCACACAGTTTCCTGAGATTCTTGTGCCAAACCAGCGACTTTGGATGCCTCTAACTTCTCGTGGGCTTGATTTCCTAGAACAAAATTTTGAGGGGAGTTAGACCTTAGTATTATGAACAAAAACTTATAAAGAACATACCTCTAATTCGTCCTTCTTACCTTAGTTCCATGCGAGCCAAAAGTAAGGGTCGCGTAGGTTGGTTCTGGGCCTATTTATAGGGCTAGCTAGGGTTTTCATGGATTAGAATGAACTTAGAGTTCAAATTAGATTTTCAATTCGATCCTCTAGCATTCTAGACTCTTCTATCTAAGGGATATCATCGATCCTAGGTGATTAGGATGCCAAAGTTCTCATCTTTTTATGCCTTCTTCCATTCACAGAACTAGGGTTGCCTAGCGGTCTAGTTCTAGACCATTTCTTGAGTCAAGCGGTCGCCCGATAGACCGTTTCTATCGTTGGGCGCCGAATTTGAACAGTTTCAAACTCTTTTCATATTATCACATATTATTATCCATTTAAGGAGTAATTATCCCCCTAAATTCTGTAAATACACTAGTTTAAGCTTCTAGAATATGGGCCAAACCTTATGAGCTTGGTTTTAGGTCTCTTGGGATTTATTTAAAAGATTATATTCATTTAAATTTAATTAACTATAATTCATTTAATAGCACATTAGCCTTGAATTAATTCTATTTATTCTAAATTTACTTCATATAAAATTCTGGGGTATTACATTCCTTGGTGGAGGTAGCTCCTGAATTACTTTGATCTTCACGGGGTCTATTTCAATCCCCTGATATCTGACAATGAAACCTAAAAATTTGCCACTGGACACTCCAAATGCGTACTTCATGGGGTTCGTCTTTAATTCATACTACCCGAGCCTCTGAAATATGACTCGGAGGTCCTGCAGGTGATCTTCCTTTCTTCAGGTCTTGACTACCGGGTCATTTATATAGCAATCGACCTCGTGGTAGAGCAGCTCATCAAAGATTCTGGTCATTGCTCACTGGTAAGTTGCACTAGCGTTCTTTAAGCCGAACGGCATCCTCTTGTAGTGGTAGATGCCCTTGGGGGTTTGGATGGCGGTATGGACCCCATCATGCTCCGTGATCCATATTTGATTGTAACCGAACAATCCATCTATAAATGACAGGACCTCGTGACCTATTGTAGCATCAATCATGACTTTTGTTATCGGCACCAGAAAGTCATCTTTCGGGCACGCCCTATTCAAATCTTGAAAGTCTACACATATCTAGATCTGCCCATTTTTCTTTATTACGAGCACAATGTTAGCCAACCAAGTGGTATATTAGTTCTCTTCAACAAAACCCACATCAATGAGTTTGTCCACTTTTTTGCATATTTGGGTGATGAGCTCCAGCCTCATGCGCCGTGGCGACTGCTTGATTGGCTCCGCTTCGAGGCTTATAGCCAACTCATGTTGTGAAACTGCAGGACTAAGCCTTGGCATTTCCTTGTAGCTCCAGGCAAAGCAATCTCAGAATTCTTGCAGTAACTAGATGTATAACATCTGTTCTTCTGAGGAGAGTTAGGCATTGAGGAAAGTTGGCATGGGATCATCCTTACTTCCTAAATTGACTTCTTTTAGCTCATCAGTTGTGGCTTGACCTCCATCTTCAATTTCTGGAGGCGCCGGCTGGAGGTCGATGAAGTCTGGAATATCATCTTCGAATTTGAGTACCTCGACCTTGTCATTTTGTTTCCCCCGAGCCTCCTCGGGAGCTTCTAATTCAGCCGGTGGGGGCAGTGTGAGTTGTTCTACTAATGGGCCTTCTACAGCTTTGACTTCAGCTGATGTGTCAGCATCTTTGAGGGGCTGGCCTTTGTTCATTGCTGGCTCGGAGGGACGGTATTCCGTCTTCACAATGCATGGGGACGATTCTGCTTTTATGTCACTTTGAATCACCATGTCTTCAGTGGAGGTGGCTCACTCTTTTCTGGCCATATCTTCAATGATGGGTATCACCTGATTGGTTTCAACAGAAACTTCTCTGATCGGCCTGAGGGGTGCTGCTATCACCACTAAGGGAAGGCTACAGCAGAGGGAAGCCCCTCCATCTTCAGTGTCTTCGGCCTCGCTGCTGCTTGCCGTGTGAAACTTGGCTTGTAAAGCCGTTTCTTCATAGTAAACTTGCTCCCAACATCTGCAGGAGGTCATAGCTTCTGGCTCCAGGCTCCCTTGTTGAGGCGATCGAGCATGTTCAGCTTCTACCGGGTACTCATCATATGTTGCCCCCGGTGGACTGCCTTCCGCTGAAAATAAAGTGGAGATGGTGTCCACTTCATAGCGCCCACTGTAATAGTATTCTTCAAGGGTAAAGCCCAATCCCGGATGTTGGGAAACACGCCTCAGCTCCTTGTCCAGGATGGCGGGATACCAAAGCCTTTTGTATGCTTCTTTTTCTTTGCGAGGTTATCCAGAGGGTATGTGTTGCCTCATGAACATTCTGGCCACCTTACCTAATGTGAATGTTAGCCCTTGAACAGGGACCAACGGGTTCTCCAAATCTTCAAGGAGGTCACAGTTAGTGTCCTCCTGTACAGCGTGCTCTTCAGCCGCATAGAACAGACTGGTGGGGCCTTCAAGCTGGGCCACCTCTAGAGTTTTGAAAGGCTCGACCGTGGAATGGTCAAGGTTGAATATTAGCTTGACAAGACCCTCGGGGATTTTGATGTGGGCGTAGTGCTTGTTAACCCTGGCGTCATTTACTTCAGGGTAAGTGGCAGGAGGTGCAACTCTGCCCACGTCCCCTATGCTAGCAATGTGTGACACTGCCTTGGGACTCACATATCCTGGCGGCGGTGGTGGAAACCATTCGTCGCCAGAGGTGATTTTCGCTACCCTGGTAGAAACCATTGTCGTGGAGGTCTTCTGTGGTTGTTCCACGTACAAAGAGGCATCAAGTAGGTGACACTCAAATACCTCAAACGGATGGAGGTCAGCGAATATCCTCTCTTCCCTTCCACCTTGATTGTATTTGATGCATTGGTGTAGTGTAGATGGCACCACTAAGTTTTCATGCAGCCAGGGGCAACCGAGCAATGCTTTGTACGAGGTGCCAAAGTTAATAACATGAAACTACACTCTCATGGTGAAATCCGCCATGGTGAGGGTGAACTCCGCCACTCCCAATGGGACTTCGAACTTTTGGTTAAAGCCTGCGATACACATATCTTTGGCTTTATGAAGGTGCAAATTGAAGTAATACTTTTGGTAAATTCTATAGGGAAGAATGTTGACAGCTGCACTAGGGTCTACTAGAATTCTGCTCAACTGTTGGCCATTTAGTTGCCCCCTCATGTAAAGCGGTCTATTATGGCTGACGGTGGGGAGTAGCATATCCTCCTCGGTAAAGGTCACATTCACTCCTGGTAGTGTCTCAGCCAGACAACTTTCATATTGTGCTGGCATCTGCAAGGCAGTGATAATTGCTTGCCGGGTCTCCTCACTCAAGGAGAGGATCTCCCAAACGGTGAACCTTGCCGGGAGCTTCTTCAGTACCTTCACCACCCGACTTCCGGCCCAAAAACATGATAGCTTCATTTCTTCTGACCACCTTGGCTTGGAAGAGTCTTGTGCTACAGTCCCTGATGGACCCGCCTCATCAGACTCTGGGTCTAAACCTTGTTGCTACATGGTATAACCCTGCTGCTCCTCAGCGCCTGCCGTCGGGCTGGCTTTCTCTTCATCTGGCAGACCAGAAGGTTGATAAGGCCATGGGAGGGTGCCCCCGATTGCAGAGCTGGTCTCTTGGTAGGGGTGCTTGCCCTTGGCCATCTTCAGGAATTCGGTGAAGGAAGGTACACCATCATTGCCTTTAGTTTGGTTATGTGGTCCAGGCGAGGAAGAGACCTGAGCTTCTCTAACTCTTGGGGAGGACATTTTGTAGGGTTGTTTGCCCTTAGCCATTTTTAGAAATTTGGTGAAAGTAGGGACACCAGCACGGTCCTCACTTTGGCCCTCATTTTGGTTGTATAGCTCTGTTGGAGGAGGGATCTGAATTCCCCTAACCTCTGAAGAGGGTATCTTGTAGGGTTGCTCCCCTCTGAAGATAATATTATGGTTGGCGGGCGGCATGCGCCCCCATTTTCAGCCTGACCGAGTTGCATTGGCATTAGCTGTGGCTTCAGCCTGGTTCGCCTTGTTTGCGAGTGTGAAGCAGATGTCCTCTGTTGTGTCCCTGTGGTTTTGATGATTGGCTTTGATGTGAGTTAATCTTTTGATGATTGGTTTTGATGTGAGTTAATCACTGTGAGTCATCTTGTTGTGTGAGTCATCATACTGTTATTCAGTCATTTTCTGATCATAATGCAGTCTCTCATATGTTCAGTTAATTTGTTGTTCAGTCAGTTCATCAGATCATGAAGCATTGCATTATATGTTCAGTCATGTTATCTGCTACATAAATCTTTCACATGCATTATTTGTTCAAGTGTAAACTCTGTCAGCATTGTCAGGACTGAAGTGGGTCGACCCCCCTTCTTAGATGGGTCGACCCCCCTAGACTATCAATGTCTGTACACTGCCAGCACACACGTTCAAAATCTCTACATGTGAAGTCTACACATCGACTGTTCATGCAAAGTCTAGACATTTGATCAAGTTTGTACACTGGTCTTGGCATATGCATTCATAAAGTATATACACTCTTCGGTTGACTTCAACTGAAGTCTGTACATCGGCATGCATTACATCAAGTGTGTACATTGCATAGCATGTTGCGTCTAAGTCTATACATCACTGTTCATGCATTCACTGTCAAGTCTACACATTGCTGGGTCTTCATGCATTAACTCCAAGTCTGTACATCGCTCAAAGATTTCCAAGTCTATACAGCCATTGCACTCAATTGAAGTCTATACATTGGTCTTCATATTCGAAGTCCATACATCGGTCTTCATATTCGAAGTCTGTACATTGGTCTTCATATTGGAAGTCTATACATTGGTCTTCACCTGAAGTCTGTACAACCATTCTCTTATCAAAGTCCATACATCCTTTTGTTGGAATTCCAAGTCCATACATCGGATTGATTGAGTAAGTCTGTACAGCATGCCTTGTTGTTCACAGCCTTTAAAGTCTGTACATCGGCTTCGCATCTGCAAGTCTATACATTGGCTTCATATCATAAAGTCTGTACATTGGCTTCGCATCTGCAAGTCTGTACATCGGTTTGATATCATCAAGTCTGTACATTGGCTTCAACTCTCCAAGTCTGTACAGCCACATCTCAAAGGCTAAGTCTATACATCACTGTGGCTGCTCGAAGTGAAGCATAGTCTATACACTCCTCACCTTTCCCTACATTTGGCCAAGTCTATACACTCATACCTTTCCCTACGTTTTCTGGCCAAGTCTACACATCGTTTACCTGGCGTTTGCTTCAAAGTCTAAACACTCGTTTCTAAGGCAAAGTCTATTCAATTGTCTTCATGGCATTGCAAGTCTGTACAGCCTTGGCATGTGCTTCGCAAAGTCTATACATTGCATTGGTGGCAAGTCTATACATTGGGCTGTAGCTTGCTTGAAGTGAAGTCTACACATTGATTCACTGTTTAGGACTCTCACTCAAAGTCTATACAGCATGCTTCGTTGTTCAAGATTTTAAAACTCTATACATCGCTCTTGAGCTAAAGTCTGTACAGCCGTTTCTTTGGCAAGTCTGCACATCGTGAAGTCTACACACTCGATTGCCCTGCTTTGCTTCAAGTCTGTACAGTCTCTCCCTCAGCAAGTCTATACACTGGGGTCGTCAGCTGAAGCTACAACATGTCTGTACATTGGGTTATCATGCATGTTAATAGCAAGTCTAGACATTGTCTGTCATGCACGCAGTCAAGTGTATACACTCTACATACTTGGTTAACTGATGCTTTAAGTCCATACACTCATTCCTTTGGTATGTTAATGCATTTAACTGAAAGTCTATACACTGAGGTCGCATAAAGTCTTACAAGTCTATACACTCTCTCAGTGTACACACTTATTCATTACTGCTTCTGAAGTATATACACTCGTGTTAAAAGCCTGAACTAACTAAGTAGATACATTCCTTTTGTCTTTGTCTGCAGGTGATTTAGGCTAATGAAGGGCACGTGATCCGAGGGCTGACAGGAAGCTGACACGTGGCCAAATATCTTGGGCGGGAAATGTGGAACACACGCGCCCAGTGCTGCTTCTGCTCGAGCTGCTATATAAGAAAGACTCTGTTGTCTGAAGGAGGCTGATCGAAGTAGAAGGACTGAAGCCTTGAGCAGAAGTAGGAAGAAATAGAAGAATAAGAAGAAATAGAAGAAGAGTGAGCCGACAGAAGAAAAAGAGTTGCAGAGAAGAAGGAGAGAACAACGTGAGAGAAAAGGAGAGCAGAGGAGAAAGAAAGAGAGATAGAGAGAGAGAGAGTTCGTGGAGAAGAAGGAAGAAGCTACTGAAGATCTGTCTACTGGACCGTGGATCAAATCCTGGCCAGTCAGCTCCATGGGAGCCACATCTGACGTTCTTTCATTTACAGCTTGTGTTTGCTGTGTTATTTTCGTTTCTTATTTTTCCTTTTATTTGATCTGATTTACTGTGTTCTTCCGATCCTCTGGACTGAGGTCGGGTTCCTCCTGTGGTCTCAGGAGAAGGGAGATCTAATCTCCAGTTCTGGGCTTGTGGGTTGCAAGTCCAGGGGTCCCTCCTGGTCTGGAGGAAGAGAGGTCTTCGACCTCTGGTTTGCTGGTGACTGGGAGTCACTGGTTGGTTCCCTCCTGGTCTGGAGGAAGGGAGACTTCGGTCTCTGGTTTCCAAGTGGCTGGGAGTCACTTGGGGTGTCCCTCCGGTTGGGAGGAAGAGGGGAGGTTGTTCCCCTGGTCAAGTTGTGTGGCAGCACCTTGTTCGCAGACTGGGTCTGCAGGTTTCTAGCGTGTGCTAGTGGAAGCCTCACTCCGGTTGGGAGTGAGGGGTGGATGTAGGTCTTGGTGACCGAACCACCTAAAAACTCTACTGGGCAGTGGTTTGTTTTGTGCTTTTGCTCCTTGCCTCCTACCTCCCATTCACAGGTTATGCATGCATGGTTAGTTGTGTTATCTTGGATTGTTTGTATTGTTCCTATCTGCAGTAACCTTGAGCATTATATTTTGCTAAGTATGTTTGGGTTGCATAGTTCTGTCTGCATTTCTGGTTTGATCAGGTGGCTACATTGTTGCAGTCCAACTGTTTGATCATGTGTTATCTTATCATCTCATCTTGCAGAGCTCATTAGTTTTTATTCCGCATATCTGAGCTTTAGAGTTTTAAGTTGGGCATTATTTTTGAAGGGGATACATTCACCCCCCCTCTGTATCCGGGCATAGCACTCTATCATCCTCCTCATCTTCCTGCCCGGGCAGATTAAAAAGGGCTGAGAGAGTGTTGTAGGAGAGTGCCGCCTCTCTTTTGGCTTTGCAGGCCTTTCTCTTCTTCTTCTGCTTCTTCTTGGATGGTGCCTGCCCCCAGAACATGTCATTATCTTTGTTCGCTACTTTCTCTGACTCTTCCTTCTGTTCCAGAGAGAGTTGTTCTAACTCCTCCTATGGGACATGGTCTTTGATCTACAACGGCAGCAACATGGGCTGTTCATATTCATCTAGTCCGTTTATGTAGGCTTGAAGTCGTCGGATTTCTGGGATGATTTCTTTGTTCACTAGCAACGGAGTTTGTCTACTCTGGTTGTGAGTGGATATTCTGATCACTGTCGGCTGATTCAACTAGACTAGTGCTGGAGTCGGCGGAGCTGGACGTGCTGTCACACCACAGATATGTACCCCCACTGCTGGGTGAGGTGAAAGCTTCTTCTTGTTTTTTGGAGGGACCTTCCGCCATCCTCGTTGCTCTTTCAGGGGCACTAGAAAACACCCCTCATAAGTGTGTTGAGTGCTAGGTTCTGCAACTTCTTCTGGCAGTTCCTGGTACAGTGATACCATATTGGCAGCTGCTCGGTTCATTGGTGCTTCATGAGGCTACGGAGGGTCAACTTGGTATTACCCCATCTCAAGTTCACCCTTTCTTATCAAACCCTCAATAACATCCTTTAATACGTAGCAGTTTTCAATCGGGTGTCCCAGCATCTGATGGTAGGGGCAGAATCTTGGACTATCTCTCCTCTTCAAGTCTTCCGACCTTTTTGGCTCAGGCAGGGTGATCTTCTCATACTGGGTGACCCAGTCAAATAGAACTTTAGTCTTCTCTTTTGGAAAAGAGTAAGCCTTCTTCATTTTGTCCCTAAGAGAGGGGCCCTCCCTCTTTTCTTCTATTTTATCAGGCTGAGGGGCAGCTGCCTTCTTGCCCTTTCTTATCAAACCCTCAATAACATCCTTGAATACGTAGCAGTTTTCAATCGGGTGTCCCAGCATCTGATGGTAGGGGCAGAATCTTGGACTATCTCTCCTCTTCAAGTCTTCCGACCTTTTTGGCTCAGGCAGGGTGATCTTCTCATACTGGGTGACCCAGTCAAATAGAACTTTAGTCTTCTCTTTTGGAAAAGAGTAAGCCTTCTTCATTTTGTCCCTAAGAGAGGGGCCCTCCCTCTTTTCTTTTGTTTTATCAGGCTGAGGGGCAGTTGCCTTCTTGCCCTTGTCTCTTTGCTGTTGAAATGCTTTGATGTCGAGGGTATTTGCTTCTTTGGGTGGCTGGCGCCGATCTACTACCTTTGCTTTCTACACGGTGACAGTGGCTATTGTCGAGGCGTGCTTTGCCAGGAAAGACTCAATTTCAGCCACCACGTTGTGTAGACGGTCAAATGTTTTGTTGAGGTTGCATGATGCGGTGGGTATGGCACCCGATAACCATCAAATGTGACATAGTCACCTTCACCTCGTTCAGCAAGCTTCAATTCAATCATCCTTTCCACCATTAGCTTGTTTACACTAGTTGGGTCAACCGGCTCAGGGTAGAAATGTGATGGTTGCAGATATGGAGTGACCAGAGTGGTCGCCTGTGGCGGAGGACGCCGTACCGGTGGTGCCTGGTGCACCTGAGGCAGCACTAGCGGCAGCAGTGGCTGAGGTACACGTTGCTGGGTAGTAGCCTAACTATGCTCTGCTGGCTAGGTCAGAGTGTATTATGGTGGAAAATCGCACGGGTTGACACCTCCTCATGACGATTCAGCTTGCATTTCAGACTATTTGAATGATGAAGTTTGTTCTGCCTTTTCATGTAGCTGCTTCTTCAGGAGTTCTATCTCCTGCTGGTATTTCTGTAACAGCATCAGCACCAATGGATCCATAGTTGCTGTGCTAGACATGCCTTCAATTGTTTCTCCCGAAGCGCCCTCGGGCGAGGTGGTTAGAAGCACCTCATCTTCTTCAGTCGTCACTACATTAGTAGTTACCGTAGTAACTTCAAAGACCACTTGTTTAACTATATCTGCTTTCAACATTTCTCTTGCAGCTTCAGTTCTTCTGGTATTCGGCCCTGGCCTCTCGGCTAGTCGGACCAGTTCATGGGCCTCCTTAGGTAGACTCCCATATTTGCTGGCCACTCCGGCCATATTGCAAGCAAATACCTGCATCCCTTTCCTCTATCTGCAGACCTTCCTTGTTGTTCGACCAGGGAAGGTCAATCTTTCGAATACTGATGTTCTTCTCCTCTCCTCCCACTGGGGAAGGGCTTCATCGGCCTTGCTGTATGGGCCATCTTCATACCCGTTATCATCAACAGATGATGTCGCTCCTCTTTCTTCTTCTTCTTCTTCTTCTTCAACTGTCATTAGTAGACAGTCTTCTTCTTCAGCCACAGCCGCTTGGACCAGTCGCTGCTAGCCTAATGATGGGTTTCCCAGACCCCTGAAGTAACATCTAACCATATTGGTCATTTCTTCTTGATCATGTCCTCGGTGAAGGACATGTGACAGTTGTCGACCTCGCACCGAAGGGATGTACGCCAGTCGGGCTCTCCCAGCGGGTTGTTCAAATCTTCTCCCTACTGTAGGGATGTTATCTTGTCGGGTGTAGGCCCTGAAGATAGTGCAACGTGGAGGGTCCACAGCCGCCTCTTCTCTTCTTGGGGCCAAGCCCTTCTCATTCCTCCTCCTCGCCTCCACGAGCTCGGGGTAGTGATGGATAGGTTCACTCTGACGGACCAGTTGGGTCTTCTTAGGGCTTCGGCCTTGGGGCCAGTTCTCTTCGGCCTTGGCGGCCAGCTTCATCTTTCTCAGCTCTCCTCCCAGACAGAGCCTGGAAGGAGTTGCGGACCGGAACGGCAGGGACCACGCGATCCGGGATAATCTGGGTATCACGCCCGTCTAGGAAGACATGGACGCCCCTAATCAGAAATGATTTCTCGGACACCGAGAGCCATCCAGTGACAGGAGTAGCAACTATCCTTCGGGAGCTCCCTTGGCAGTGGCTTCCGGGCTTGTTGTGGTGGATAGGGCGAGCCCCCTGAGCTACGTGATGCACCATGCAGCTTGTCAGTTGAATCTAGCCTCTTGGCAGGCCTTGACAACTTCGGGCGCTGTGAACCCTGGACTTCTTGTTGGTGCCCTCCCCAATCAGCTCCGGAGCATTGATCTCTATCACATTAGTGAAAGCCACCCCCAAGAAATTGAGGAAGCGAACCATCGGTGGGAAGGTGCCGAAAATGGTCAGTACCGCCAGGTACCCATAATCAGCATGATTGGCCATGATCGCAGGGTCGAAAGTCAAAGTAGCGAAACCAGCAGCCATCGTTGCTTCGTGAAACCACAGAAGCAAACAAATAATCAGCACTCTTTGGGAGGGCCCCGGGGCCCATTTATTTTGGCAAAGAGATGAAGGGAGACTCAGTCCCACCGGGCGTGCCAGACTGTGGGGATGGGATTTAATTTAAGATGTTTTGTTTGTTTATTTAATTGGGATTTGTTAAACTTATTTGACTTATTTATTTGTTGCATAGGCATGCCAGCCACTTGCGTGACAGATCTATTGTGCACTCGATCTGACTTAGTCAGACGAAAGTGAAGTCCATGTCGGGACCGATAGTCCGTCATACCGTAAAGGCTATGACATTAATTACATCCATCGGGAAGGAGAAAAACCCATGATTAATTGCCAAGATAGAGGGCCACTGGGGCTAGACAGATATAGAAACGTAAGCAAATCGCGCAATGCACACTCTGAACATACACTCAAGCATGCAATGTAATCAGATTAATTAACCTAACCTCCGGTAGATGGTGGAGAACATAAGTGATGTGACACGACCTAGGATGGAAGTGGCGACCCAAACACCGAGTGGTACGTGGCGAAGGACGAACCCGAAGGTTTCCTCGACGCTAGAAAGGCCGCGTTCCGAACCGACATAACCGGAACGTCCCGCGACGTCTTTTGATATACCACTTGATGAAGGGGATCACAATAGGTATGACACAACTTATGGAATGCAGCAACTAGACCGACCCTTGGACCTAGCAAGGCAAGCAATGCACGGACTGGTAACTTCACTCGAGCAGACTCTCCCGCTAAGCGCACACTGGTGCCCGTAGGCAACTTGGTGAGGGTGGTGAGGATTCGAGATGGGACCTCGTGGCTCCGGGGATTGTCTAGCTTAAGGTTGAACCCCTAAGGGTCCTAGGATGCCCACTCTCAGGGGCGGCCAGCACACCGAGGGCGTGGGATGTAATGGCTCTCTCACAACTCGCCCGCGGTAGTCACTCACACAATAGTAATTCGCGATCGGGCACTCACTTACCGTTCGACGGCACTAGAGGCAATAATAAACCAGCAACGAAAAGAAACTAGAAAGGGGGTAACCGAAGCTCACCTGACCGGTGTGAAGACACCGATCCCGACCGGAGACGAGGGCGAGCGAGGAAGCGTGGGCTTACCCGCACGCCGCGCCGATGAAGCTTCAACCTGAAATTTTAATTAACATGCACTACTCCTCACGCAGGAGGGGTGGACTAGGGGTGGGGGACAATAGGATTACAAGAAAATACTACCGCCTGTAGGGAGGGGCTATAAGTCAACCAGGCGGGGTGGGGAAAAAACTACGCTAGAAGCCTAATGGAAGAAGATCGTTGATCTTGCCATTGCTCTGGAACAGCGAGATAGGCAGTCGCTATCGGTGCTGCCACGGGCTCTCTCGAACTCTGTTGCTGATGAAACCAACGCCAAAACCTCTTGGGTTGGCCCAGGAGAATGTCTGAATTTCTGTGGAATTTCTTGACGTTGACAGTGGCTGAGGCAGGGTCTGGACCAGGACCAAATTGCTCTGGCTCTGACTGTTCCTAGAGTTCTGCTGTAGGATAACGAGGGAGCCACAAACACTCCCGGACTCCGAATAATGCGGGACCAGAACCTCTACGATCGCCGACGAGTCCTCTTCGAGCCGGGACCAAAGGGACCACTGTCAGAGGTCGGAGCTGATCGTGAATCTCAAAACAGTGGAGGGGTGTCAGAACTGGCTTAGGGGAACTGACTTGGCGCACTTTGGGGAGAAAATCCGGAACTTCTGACTCCACAATCCAAAATAGGTTCTACTTCTTGGAGATGAAAGGGGACTTAAAGGAGAAGACCTCAGCCAAGTGGCGCCCCAAGAAGCACAGAAATCAGGCCGTGGGAGCTTCTGCAAGTCGCTTCAGGATGTCTGCCTGGGAGTATCTGTGCAGTCTGGCAAGGACGAGTCTTCTGGGTAGCCCCGAAGTTGGAAGATGGCGAGACCACCACGCCTGGAAAGCTGCTTCGAAGAGATTTCAAGCAAGGTAAGGTGCGCCACCAGAGGATGCGCAATGGAGACGTGGCAGGCTCTGAGACTTGGCGCTCCTCTGCTGCTTGCGAACTGAGAACTGCAGGTTGAAGATGATAGGTGGGAAATGGGGTGGATGGGTGTGGGGGCAACCCCAGGCTGTGAGGGGGTCTAGGAGGGGGCAAGCCAAGGTGAGGGAGGGGGAGAATGGGGTCTGGAAGGGGGTCTAGCAGATGGTGGGAGGGGGGAGCTATGAATTTGGTGTTGGGAGGGAGAGGGAGAGGGAGATCTCTCTCCCTTGGTTTGAATGGGTGGTTAATGGGGGGTTAATGCTGGTCTTGGGGAGTGGAAGGGTGCTTGGGGAGGTGGGATTCTCCCTTGGGAGAGGGAGAGTGACTCTTGGGGTTGGGAAGGATTTAATGGGGGAGGTTAATGGGGGTCTTGGGATATGAAGGGGTGTAATGAATACTCCATGGAGAGATGAAGGGGTGGTGATGTGGCAGAAGGGGAGAGGATGAGGTGGATGGTGAGGTGGACTGTGGGGAGGAGAGAGAATGGGGGTCGCCCTTAGAGAGAGAGAGAGGGGGGGAGCTTCTCACTCCGCTCTTGGATTCTCTCCAATAAAATTTGAATTCTGGATTCAAAATAATAGATTTTTATTAGCTTGAAATGGGGGAAATGGGGTCCTATTTATAGGCAACCCACATTTTACAATAAGTCCCTGCATTTTGGACCAATGACAAATAACCAAGGGGGAAGGGGGCGCCCCTAGGCCAAGCCCACTGAAATGTGTTAGCGCAGCGAAGAGTGATATAGAAGGGGGGGGATGAATAGATCACTCCCAATTTGCAAAACTTCAGCGGAAACTCACTACATCGAAATACAACCCTTCAGATAATGCTAAACAATGCAGCTAACGCAGTGAGAAACTAAGATAGGATAATAAGGTGCGATTGGAAGAGGCCGTCCACACACAAACACAATGTTGAACAGAAGGAAAGCACAAACGATAATACCAAGCCACAGAAGAGACAAGAGATTTTAAGGTGGTTAGATTGTAGTCCACAATCTACATCCACCCCTCACTCCAACTAGAGTGAGGATTCCACTAGCCACTGCTAGAAAACTGCAGACTCAGTCTGCGAACAATATGCTGCCACACAGCTTAAACAACCAAGGGAAACAAATCCCTTAACCAAACTCTGCTACCCACAGAGCTTGACACCTGGACCTGCTACCAGCAAGACCAGAACCGGAGATGGCTCTCCCTTCCTCCAACCCGGAGGGAACCTGCTAATGACAACCCGTCACTGGCAAAACCAGAGATCACAGATCTCTCTTTCTCTGCAGCCCAGAGGGGAACCGGAGTAACTCTCCCTTCCTCCAAACACTGGAGGGTAACAACTCGAAATCAGAGATATAAAGAAATGAAAGGAAAAAATAGAAATGTAAACAAGACCAACGATGAACAACAATCGTTTCAGAAAAACCAAAATCAAATGTAGCTTCTGAAGAAGCAAATTGGACTCTTCTCTCTCACTCAGACTTTTCTCTCACAGCAATAATCTCTAATTATTTCTCTCTATATTCTTTCTGGAACGTGGAGGCTCTCTCTCTTTTCTTCTTCTGCTCAGGGATTTTGCTCTTCAGCTTTTTTCTCCAGTTCGATCCATCTAATCGCAGAAGGCACCTTTTATATGGCATTCGACCTGAGTTTCAGGCCTTCACACGAGTGAGTCTCGTTCCCTCCTTTTCCAGAGCATTCTCGGATCACGTGCCAGGCATCATCCTCGATTCACGTGCCCAATCATTGACCTGAATCATCTGCAGGCAGAGACAAGGAAATGTGATTAGTTAGTTCAATTAGATATCAACGAATGTATATACATTAGAACAGCAAATGAGCAAGTGTGTACACTGAGAGAGTGTATAGACTTGTGAGTCTTCAAGCGACCTCAGTGCATAGACTAGCTGAATAATGCATTGTCATAACAGAGGAAATGTGTGGACTTCTGTGAAGTGTATGAAGCCCTCGAGTGTATAGACTTAGAGATGTCAATTAGGCAAGTGTGTCAAGTGTGAGAGTGTGTAGAGTTGAAGTTCTTCATGCGAGATCAGTGTATGGACTTCATTCAGCAGGCAAGGCAATGGATGTATAGAGTTGGTCGTGTGAAGGAGGACGAGTGTAAAGACTTGTAATGAAGAGCAACAATGTGTAGACTTGTGAAGCACAACTGTATGCAATGTGTAGACTTCAATGTATAGACGTCGATGTATAGACTTCGATGAGAACAATGCATGAAGGCATCGAATGTGTAGACTTAGAAACAGTAATTAAGCAAGTGTGTCAAATGTGAGAGTGTATACACTTGAAAACAGCATATAGGCAAGTATGAATAACTTGAGAGTGTATACACTTGAAGGCCTTCAGCGTCCTCAGTGTATTGACTTGAAATCTGATGCATTATCATGACAGAGGGGAATGTTAACTTCTGTGAAGTGTCTGAAGGAATAGAGTGTATAGACTTGCGAACAAGGGACTGTACAGACTTGATTATAGAGTGCATGTGAAAGGCAGTGTACAGGCTTGAGATGAACAAGGCATGAACGAGTCTATCCAATGTATAGACTAGAAACCTTTGAACATATGGACAATGTATACACTTGGCCTTTGAGGAATGGTGTATAGACTCTGAACGTGAAGGCAGGCTGTATAGACTTGGAGACTATTGAAGCACTGTATAGACTTGGTAAACCTGAACCAATGTACATACTTGTGGAACGCCTGAGGACCAGTGTACAGACTTGGAATCAATGAAGGTGTTGGCTGTACAGACTTGCATGAACGATGAATACACTTTGCCAATGTGTAGACTTAGGGTGTAGCTAAAGAAGGAACGTAGGAATAGGTTGGAACGTATAGACTTACGTTCGATCAGCAATGTACAGACTTCAACTAGGGAAGCTACAGTGCTATGTCTAGACTTAATGATGCAAGCCTTGTATAGACATTGGAACGCTTGAAGCGATGTACAGACTTGGTGAGCGCCAAGCAGTGTACAGACTTTGATAAACGCCGCTCGCTGTACAGACTTCGAATCAAGGCATGAATAGTGAAACAATGTCTAGACTTGGATGCCCAAGCCAATGTATGGACTTGTGCCAGCCAGTGTATGGACTTGTACAGTGACTAGAGGCTGTACAGACTTTGGGTCATGATGTGTGAGACGAGGGACAGTGTATTGACTTTGAAATGGCAGACGATGTATAGACTTGGGGTTCAATTGAGGATGTATAGACTTGGAAGATGGAAGGCGATGTGTAGACTTTGGAAGGAACGAGAGAATGTATAGACTTGACTCCTTGAAAGGATGTATACACTTCAGATGTAAGCTACAGTGCCGTTGTATGGACTTGAACTCAAGGAATGGCTGTACAGACTCTGAAGGCTTAGCGGAGGGTGTACAGACTTTGAATATTAAGTTCAATGTATGGACTTCAGGTGAAGACCAATGTACATATTTTGAATATGAAATTCAATGTATGGACTTGGAAGGCAAAGGGGGCGTCGACCCACCAGAGGTGGAGCGTCGACCCATCAGAGGTGGAGCGTCGACCCATCAGAGTCCAGACTATGCAGACAGTGTGTAGACATGATCAAGTAGTGCATATCTATCTGACAACCATATGAACTGCACAGTCCTACATGATGAAGCATGAATTATTCTAGAGATAAAAGATTGATTTATAGTGTGAGACATCATCAAAACCGTAGGGATGCAACAATCTCCCCCTTTTTGATGATGGCAACACTATGAATCAAGCAATATCAAAGCTTAACAAGATATTAACTGTAGTTTCAACAATCAAAGCAAATTCAAGACAAGTGAAAGCACAGCCAAATTAAACACTACTGCAGAAGCACTTCTTTCTCCAAAACCACTCCCTCTCAGCTCTCCTACAACCCATTCTCAGATAAAGCCATCACATGACAAGGTAATCTCCCCCTTAGCTCATGAACAATACATGATCTACTGATATTGCAAAACCTCTCTCCCCCTTTGACATCAGCAAAAGGAAATGCAGAGTATATGAAAGTGCTGGAGACATGAAGAAGAAGTACAGTAACTTCTTAGTGCAGAAAGACACAAGCAAGTCTTAAGAAAATAAGTGAGGTGCTAAACTCAAGTGAAGATTCTCGAACTCCAGTACACACTAGAGAAATAGAATGATAGAAAAGTTTATCAGCATACATAGAGTATGATTTAGAGCAGGTGTTAACAAGTATGGCCAGATATAGCTGAACTGTCAACAATCCAAAAAGACAACAAGAGACAAAGTCAGAGAGGTGTTCTCAAGGTATTAAGGACAAGCAATCCATTAGTTGCAAAACAACAAGGAATTTTTGAGATGATTGTCAAGAAGATCAATGAGTAAGTTGGTGATTCACTCTTTTGACATTAGGGAGACACCTTGATTGGAGGCCTGAATCCCAAGTTACTCAGAGTGAGTACCTCATTACTTCCTCTTTTTTTTTATTAAGAAACAGAGTTAGTAACTGTGGCTTTTGACATGAGGAAACACCTTGATTAGAGGCTAGAGTCCCCAGTTACTCACCAGCTAGCCACCATTGCTCTGTCATGTCTTTTTCATTCATTTTAAGCATTTTACACCTCATGACATAGGAGAAATATTCATTTCATTGATGAAGCTCCCAGTTTCTCAGTGAACAAAACAAGACATGTTTGTTTAGTTAAGCCCTTGTGTTGAAGAGATGGAATGATTGAAAACAATACCAGAAGGACTATTACTTGAAGTGGATCTTGAAGTCTAGATTTCAAGCTGATTGGGTCAGATATCAAGACATATAGGTTTTGGCCTGAACCAGAATCATTGACAATGTAGGAAGATATACTTTTTACAATTAATCCATATCTCTGAAGGAATACCAGAGGAAAGATTCTAACTGGACTTTAGTATCACTGACTTATAGACTTAAGAATTAAGTGACATTCTACTGTCTGAGAGAACCACACTAGATCTGTCATGAAAACCAGCAAAGACACACATCTGGTCAATCTTTTTGACTTTGTCAAAGAACACTTCCTCTCACAGCTCAACCAGCTCCCCCTCACTCACAGCATTTCTGAAAGCTAACCAACTGTCATACAGAACTCCCCCTCACAAAAAGAACAGGCTACACAATTAAGACAATTTGTATATGCCTAATTCTCTTCTTAGTGTTGTGAATTTTTCATTATCCAGAGGTTTAGTGAAGATGTCAGTAATCTGATTATCTGTGCCTACATGAATCAGTTCAAAATTGCTTTTAGAAACCTCATCTCTTATGAAATGATGCCTTATCTCTATGTGTTTGGTGCGTGAATGCAAAACAGAATTTTTGGCAAGATTAATGGCACTGGTATTATCACAATAGATAGGTGTGCACCCCAGGTGTACTTGGTAGTCTTGAAGCTGGTGTTTAATCCAAATGACTTGTGTTCCACAACTCCCTGCAGCCACATATTCAGCTTCTGCTGTGGAGAGGGCCACAGAATGTTGTGTTTTGGAACCCCAAGACACTAAACACCCACCCAAAAATTCACAATGACCACTAGTGCTTTTCCTGTCTAGTTTACATCCTGCATAATCAGCATCTGTGTATGCAACTAAGTCAAATGTGTGTGATGCAGGAAACCATAAACCAAGAGAATGAGTAGTTGACAAATATCTGAAAATTCTTTTCACTGCAGCTAAATGTAATTCAGTAGGTCTAGACTGATACCTTGCACACATTCCTACACTGAATTGTATATCAGGTCTGGAAGCTGTTAAGTAAAGAAGAGATCCAATCATACCTCGATAGAGCTTGGCATTTACTTCTTTACCTGTCTCATCTGCATCCAGTGAGGTATTGGTACCCATGGGTGCTGTAATGTGCTTCAGGTTTTCCATACCAAACCTCTTGAACAGTTCCATTGTGTATTTGGTCTAGTTGATGAAGCACCCATCCTCTAGCTGTTGTACCTGCAAGCCAAGGAAGTACTTTAGTTCACCAACCAAACTCATCTCAAATTCAGCAGACATCATTTTAGAGAATTCAACACATAGTTCATGCTTAGTTGATCCAAACACAATGTCATCTACATATACCTGAACTATGAGGAGATCTTTATTTGTACCCTTGGTAAATAAGGTTTGATCTACTTTACCTCTTTTGTAGCCCTTGCTGATCAGAAATTCAGTCAATCTTTCATACCATGCTCTTGGAGCCTGCTTTAGACCATACAAGGCTTTGTTTAACCTAAAAATTTGGTCAGGTTGAGGAGAAAATTGAAATCCAGGGGGTTGTTCCACAAAAACCTCTTCTTTAATGACTCCATTTAAAAAGGCACTTTTAACATCCATTTGTTGGAGTTTTATGTTCTTTGAACAAGCAAAAGCAAGCAACAGTCTTATAGCCTCCATCCTAGCAACAGGTGCATAGGATTCATCGAAATCTACACCAAATTCCTGACAGTAGCCCTTGGCTACTAATCTGGCCTTATTCCTAGAAATGATTCCATCTTCATTCATTTTATTTTTGAACACCCACTTAGTTCCTATGATATTAACATTATCTGGTCTTGGAACATGTTCCCAGACATTATTTCTTTCGAACTGGCCCAATTCCTCACTCATGGCATTGACCCAAGCTTGATCAGCCAAGGCCTCTTCTATTGATTTGGGTTCAATTTGTAAGACTAAAGCAATTAAGTCTTCATTATTCACATTCCTAAAATGAGACCTAGTCCAAAGAGGATCTTCAGGATTGCCTATGACATTATCTATCGGATGATCTTTAAGAAATCTAATATTTATTGAAGACTCACCTGCTTCTCTTGGCTCTTCCTGGTTGGGAGGATTTGTTGTTCCACTTGGCTGAGTGTTCTCTTCTTCTTGGTCTTCTAGGAATTCCCCATCATGATTGGAATCCCTGTCAAAATTTTCATTGTTAGAAACACCTTTCTTTTCACTAAAAATAATGTGTGGAGACTCTTCAACCTTTTTGTCTGTTATGTTGAAGACCCTATATGCCCTAGACACTTCTGAATATCCCAAAAATATTCCAGGGGAGCTTTTAGCTTCAAACTTGTCTAAATCTTTCTTGTCATTGTTGTGAATAAAACATTTTGCTCCAAAAATTCTGAAATGAAACAAGTTTGGTTTCTTACCTTTTAGAAGCTCATAGGGTGTTTTCTTGTGAATGGGTCTTACCATGGCCCTATTGATTATGTAAGTTGCTGTATTGGCCGCCTCTGCCCAAAACCTCCTTGGTAATTGACTTTCAATTAGCATGGTTCGGGCCATCTCCACCACAGTTCTATTTCTTCTCTCCACAATTCCATTCTGCTCAGGTGTCCTGGGAGAAGAAAATCTGTGTGTTAGTCCCTCTCTTTCACAAAGATCAGAAAACATGGAGTTTTCAAACTCACCTCCATGGTCAGATTGAATAGAACAGATCTTGTGTTTTCCTTCTTGTTTGACCTTATTGAAAAACAGATCAAACTTTTGAAATGCATCACTTTTATTTGCTAAGAAAAAGATCCATGAATATCTAGAGAAGTCATCTATGATGACATAGCCAAACATGTTCCCATTAAGACTCTGAGTTCTAGTAGGACCGAAGAGGTCCATATGGAGGAGTTCCATTGGTCTAGAGGACAATGGCTCAGATCTTAATTTGAAAGAATTCCTGGTCTGTTTGCCTAGAGCACATGCATCACATGATTTTGAAATAGAATTGAATTTTATTCTAGGCAAGCCTCTCACTAAATCATGCTTGACCAATTTATTTAAAGTAGTAAAGCTAGCATGACCTAGACGTCTATGCCATTCAAAAGCATCATTTTCAGAATTGGTAGATAAACAAATATTAGATTCAGATTCCTCATCTAGGTCTACCATGTAGACATTATTAATCCTGTTGGCTACAAATTTAACCACATCAGAATTTATTTCAAAGATTTTGCATGAGTTATCATCAAACACAACCCTGTGACCCTTGTCACATAACTGACTAATGCTAATCAGGTTGTGTTGAAGACCTTCCACAAGTAGAACTTTTTCAATGGAGTTTGTGGAAGATTTACATACTGTACCAACTCCAATAATCTTACCTTTGTTCTTTCCTTCAAACTTGACCAGACCCTCTACCTTCATCTCTATCTTGCTGAACTTGGATCGGTCACCTGTCATGTGCCTGGAGCAGCCACTGTCGAGGTACCACTTGTTGTCTTCAGCTGCCAGGCCGACCTACACAAATAACATCAAGCAGAGTGATTTGGAACCCAAGATGAGTTGGGTCCAAGGACATTATTCAAATCTCTAATCAAGTGTTTAGGAATCCAAATTTGCTTCAGCATGGATTTCCCTGGCACCTTTACTTCTGGTTTATTGAAATTAAGTCCAGCTGATTTGGAGAAGTAAGTTCTATTCCATTCATTAGGCTTGCCACCCTTAGGATATCTCCTGTAAGTTTGTTGATCAACATATTTTTGAAGATGATGATCATTTCTCCAGTAGGTCCTCTTTGGACCCATCTGATTGTAGTAATTCCAGCTTTTCTTCTGATCCACTTGCTTGGTCCATTTACCATTTATGTTCTGATTGGTAGGCTTAGTGAAATTCTTCACAGAATTCATTCCCATTTTAAATAGTTGACCAGCACTGTTTTTAGAACTTTCCTTCTGACCTTGAGTTCCCTTACAGCTGTTTGAGCTGGATGGTGTGTCCAGCTTTTCTTTTCCCTTCTCTGGGCAGAAGGTAATGGTTTTGAATTGTAAGGGTCTTTTGTTAGTTGGGTCGTAGCCTAGACCCTCCTTATTGAAGTTAACCCTAGCCCCCAATATAGCATCCAGACTAGATTTTCCTTGGACAAAGTTTTCCAAAACTTTCTGTTTGTCTTCCAGCTCCTTTTGAAGGGACTTAAAATTTTTTAGAAGTTCACCATTGACTTTCTTAATAGCTTCATATTTTTCTGAGTTTCTTTTTAAATGGAAAGCCCTACCTAGGGACAGATGGAGGTACCATCTGGCCACTAGGGGGTGAATTTTATTACTGAATAAGGGTAAAAGAATAATGATTACATCATGCGGATGCTGGGCATACCCAGCTTATCCAAACGCGCCTCTCCCTTTATAGTAGAGGGTAACTCATTGTAAGAATAAAAAATATTACACTTGGATGAGCAAGCTAAGGAGGCCAAGAGATCCGCAACTTTGTTCCCTTCTCTGTAAATATGGACAAACTTGTCATGCTGAGTAGTAGATCTCCATATCTCTCTGGCATGTGATACTATAGACCATGGACAGCGATATTCCTTCTTTATGACTTTAACAAGTACTTGTGAGTCACACTCAATGAAAGCTGGACAATCTGAAATTGTGTGGAGGTAATGGATGCCATCTTGTAGAGCTCTTGCATATGCTATAAGACTGTTAGACTTCCCATAAAAGTGGGAGAAAGCAAGCATGACATTCCCACAGTGATCCCTGATGACACCACCTCCTCCAGAATTTCCATCGGTTTTGCAAGCACCATCAGTATTTAATTTTAGGAAAGGCCATGGGGGGCAGAGCCATTTTATGGCTTTCAGCTGAACTCCGATAGAAGTGTAGGTAGGGATCCCCAAGGTATCAAGTATCTTCCGTTTGCTAATCTCAGATTCTTTATAGTTTGCACTGGCACAAGCCTGCTTTACTTTGCTAATGATTTGGTGAAGAATGCGGTTTTTGGAGAGAGTACTGCCTTCATATCTCACAGAGTTCCGAGCTCTCCAAATATCCCAGCAACCATATCCAAGAGTTGCTAGGATTAGGTGACCATGAGCAGAGTTCAGTTTGATGTGGCTAGCTGCATTGGATATGAATGAAGCCGCAGAGTTGCCTTCAAATGGCAGCCCCACCGATTTGAAGTGAGACCAAATGTAAGAGGCTAACTCACTGTGAATAAACAAATGATTCAGGCTTTCTTCATGATGGGCCTGACAGCAGGAACAAATGGAACACAGTTGGACACCCAAGCGTTGAACATTTGGATCAACCGGGAGGCTGTTGTGCAGGATTTTCCATAAGTGAATAGAGATTTTTGTTGGTAGCCATTGTGACCACAGCTTTGACCAATAAGTATATGGCTGGTTGAGAGCAGTTCTAGTAAGTGCTTTATATATAGATGCCACC
Source organism: Amorphophallus konjac (assembly GCA_022559845.1). Lineage (NCBI taxonomy): Eukaryota > Viridiplantae > Streptophyta > Magnoliopsida > Alismatales > Araceae > Amorphophallus > Amorphophallus konjac. Next base: position 110,840,554 of record CM040118.1, read on the forward strand.
GAGCATATTCCTGAGGAGGATAATGTCCAAGCAGGCAAATCAGTATCTGTGGTGAGGCTAGTGTTAATAATAGCTGTTTTAATTTGAGGTGGCATAAAACTATCCAGCAACTCTAATTCCTCTCTTGGAGTGCGCACAAGGAAATCATTTACAGTGATTTTTAGATTAGGGATGCTGTTTGCAGGAATAAAATCAGCCAGGCAGTGCTCTCCAATCCAGTTATCATACCAAAAGTTAGTAAGTTTTCCATTTCCAATGATTACCTTGTGAAATTACAGAACAATCTGTTTTGCTTTGATCCAGATTCGCCTAGCAGGTCCAGCCATATTTGTGAAGAAAACATCTTTCAGATGACTCTGACCAAAATACTTTGCTCGGAAGAATTCAGCCCATAGGGACTTGGAATGCATAGCTTTCCATAACATCTTAACTCTCAATGCAATGTCCATCTGCCTCAGTGACATAATACCCAGTCCTCCCTGGGAAATGGGTCTGCAAATCAGATTCCAGGATTTCCAATGCTTTTTATTCCCATTCGGAGAAGAACCCCAGAAGAAGTTTGCAAAAGTCTTCTCCAACGAAAGGTGAGTTCCAGAGTGAAGTGATGAAGTAGAAAGGGAATAAATGGGAACAGATGTGAGTACATGCTTTATCAAAGTCAGCTTAGCACCTTGAGAAAGTAAACTTGATTTCCAACCAGAAATCCTCTTTTGAATGGAGTGTATAATACCAGCATAATGCACTTTTTTGCTTCGGCCAAGAAATAGTGGGAATCCAAGGTACTTTAGAGGAAAGCTGTGTCTACTAAAACCAGTGAGATTGGTTATCCGGTTGGCAATGGAATCATGGATCTTTGGGTGCAAGAGGAAGCCACTCTTACAAGTATTGATAAGCTGACCAGACCCCATTTCATAGGTCTTGAGAAGCCTCAAAAGGTTCCTGACAGAGGCAAGGCTAGCCTTACAGAAAATCAAAGTGTCATCTGCAAAAAGAAGATGGGACACAGTGGGACATCTCCGAGGCCCTTGAAAACCTTCAATTTCCCCAGTAAAATGTGCTTCTTTGAGTGATCTACTCAAACTTTCCTCAGCAATAATAAATAGTGAAGGGGCAAGTGGGTCACCCTGCCGAACACCCCTTGTAGACTTAAAAAAACCGGCTATATCACCATTCAAAGAGACAGAGAACCAACAGTTCTGAACCAACTTGCTAATCAGGTGAATGAATGTCAGACAGAAACCAAATCTATGAAGAACAGCAAATAAAAAATCCCATTCTAGTCGATCATATGCCTTGGCCATGTCTAATTTAAAGATGACATTCTTCCCTCTGGTTTTTCTCCCCAATTCTTGAGTCAGTTCTTGAGCTAGAGCAATATTTTCTGTTATGTGCCTCCCCTTGACAAATGCAGTCTGTTCCTGCGAAATAATTCTAGGAAGAATAGAAGCCAACCTTTTATTGACAATGGAGGAGATGATCTTGTAGAAGAAATTGCACAAACTTATCGGTCTGTAGTCAGAGATGTCCACAGCATTTGGTTTTTTAGGGATAAGAGCAATGAGAGTGGACGTAACAGACCTTGGGAGAGGCTGAGGATTGAAAAAAGCCTCTTGAACAGCACTGACTACCACTGTAGAAATGATTGGCCAAGCAGATTGAAAGAAGGCACCTGTGAATCCATCAGGACTTGGAGCACTGTCAGCAGATAATGCAAAGACAGTGTCTTTAATTTCCTGTTCCGAGGGAGAAGCACACAGCATTATATTATCTTGATGAGTAACTAAATTTGGAATGGAGTTTAAGGCTGACTCCTCAATGAAATGCTGTTGAGAAGAAAAAGCAGTATGAAAGTGAGCAATAGCAATGCTCTTCATTTCTTCATGATCTGTCGTGAGGATGCCAGCAGAATTCCGAAGCTGAGTAATTCTCTGTTTGATTCTTTTGGCCTTAGTCGAGAGATGAAAAAAATTTGTGTTTCTGTCCCCCTCCTTTAACCATCTAATCCCAGATTTCTATCTCCAAAAGCATTCTTCATGTAAAAGTTTTTCAGACTGAATGGATTTGGCTTTCTCCAAAAGGTTATGATTTTCCATAGTAGGGTGTAAATCATAGGCTAGTTCAGCTATCAGAACTGCATCTTCTGTTGCCATCAGAATTAAGTGGACATGACCAAAAGTATGCTTGTTCCAGTTGCGCAACATACTCCTCACATGCTTGAGCTTCAAGTAGAGAGTGGACAGAGAGGAGGAGGCCAGAGGGCTGGTGTTCCAACAAGTACTTAAATCTATAAGAAATTTATCATGTAGAGTCCACATCTTCTGAAAACAAAACCGGCCCTGGAATTTCTGCTTGATTAACAATTTCACCAAGAGGGGTGCATGGTCAGATGCTTCTCTAGACAAATGCTCCACGGAGATGGGAAATTGATTAAGCCAATCAGAGTTTATTAATACCCTGTCCAGCCGTGCCCAAATACCCTTACATCCAGCTTGATTGTTATGCCATGTATACTGAGAACCAATGAAGCCTGCATCAATTAGAGCACAATCTGAAACACATTCATTAAAATCTGAGATAGCGCCCAAATGTGGTGGGTTGCCACCTAATTTTTCATCAACCTTCATAATACAGTTAAAATCCCCAGCAACTAGCCAAGGTCCTGAAATTTTTGAGTGCACCAAAAGAAGGGATGTCCATAGGGCCTGTCTCTCCATCACAGAGCATTTAGCATAGACAAAAGAAAGGTTAAAAAGGGGCCATGCAGAACCATATTGTAGAACAGTAAGTTGCTGCTCATCTGAGCTGACAATAGAGAAATCCAGAGGATCCTTCCAAAAAAACCATATATGAGCCATATCATCACAATTAGCAATACAGTTGCTCATTCCTAACTTCCTGCAAATGTTCTTCATTTTACTGACAAGAATTTTAGGTTCAAGCACAACTAAACAGTCAATTTTATGGGCCTTAATGAAGAGCTTAGCCCTCCCAACAGAAACATCATTACCAATCCCTCTTATATTCCAGATGATGAAATTCATGAGGATTTTGATAGAGGTAGATTACCAGAAGATCCAGACCTAGTCATGGATCTAGTTGTGACACCCATAGGATCATTGGGAAAAACCCTGAAGTTTTCAATTGCAGCCGCATTAGCTATATCCTGCCTTCTTTTTGTGAATGCCACTTTCTGCTGCTGTAAAGTGCATATGGCAACTGAGGAAACCTGTTGTGTGCCCATAGGTCTATGTTCAACAATAGCCAATTCAGGAACAGGCGCAATGGTGCCACTTCCATCAGACATTTGTCCTGAAGGGAACTCCAGAATGGGAGCAATGGACTTTTCCGGAGGGAGTGCTATCTTCGAACAGAGAGGATCCATAGTGGTCAATAGAGATGAGGTTCCAACCACGTCAGCTGCAGATAGAGAATTTGATCCGATGTGGGACTTTAGGGCAGTGCCTTCCATATGATTATTCATAAGATTTTCCAGATCAACAGAGGAAGCACCAAGAATGATAGCATCACTTTCCATTACACTTTTTGAGAAAGGCATCAGGTCATTTTCGATAGGTGGTTTAGAGTTGGGAGGGGCCCCCACAGTATTCACACCCAAGTTTTCAAAAGGTTTCGAATGCTCACCAGAAGGAAGCACACTAGTCTCAACACTCTTATTTACACTTGCTTTCAAAGGAAAAACCGGTTTCCAAATGTTTTTTCCTTTTGAAATAGGTCGGGAGGTACCCTGTGAAATAGCAGGATTTACCACTAGCTGAAATGATTTTCCTTTACACTCACTCGAAGAGTGTCCTAGTCTAGAACAATTCGAACAGAAAGAAGGAAGCTCGGGATAGAGAATTTCTTGCCATGCTCCTCCCCCCGGAAATCCAATCCACACTCTTTGTGGGTGAGACTTCAAGATATCCAGCTCAACACAAACACGGGCAGCCGTTGGATAGATTTAGAGTAGAAGGATCAATTTTTAAGACCTTTCCAATATTCCCGGCAATAGAACGCAACATATGCTCCACAAATAAATTAACAGGCAACCCTGGGAAGGAAATCCAAACCGGTAAAATGGAAGAGTCCTCATTGGGGGAGAAAGACATCGTCCATGTGAAGAATCGGAATAGTTTGCCATGAACATACAGATAATCCCTCAGTAGCAGCTGTAGATAGTCCTCTTGGTTGCAGAAGCGCAAAAGCAAATGCTTGGCGTCCAAAGCACTAATCACAAAGTCTTCTTTGAATCTGCATCGGTTGGATAGATGAGCTCTGATCTCAGGGAAGGCAGGCCTACCTTGAGGCATTTTGGCCACCAGCGAAAAAGCAAAAGGCTGCAGAGACGCAGCAAGTTCCTCAGCGGAGAAGAAGGTGGCCGGTTCCCCGCCATCAGTAAGAGCTGGCTCATGTACCTTGCCATGGATGATAGGTGGCAGCAGCGAAGAGGCCAGGGCTTCCGCAAAAGTGCGACTGCTGCCCGGGAAAGAGAGAGCCGGGGGGACAACAGGAGAAGAAACATTCAAAGCAGGGAACAACGAAGCATTCTCCAAGGAAGCGGGGGCCACGACGGGTCCCCCCAAGGATGCCATAACCAAGGAATCAATGAGCCGCCATGGGACCTACTCTATGGCGAGGAAGACGCCCTTTTCGCGTCGAAAATCACTTCAGCCATGTAGTGTATTTTTCTGAGTTCACTCTACTTTCATTCAAGCTTTCTTCAATTCTTATTTTGAGTTCATTGAGCTGATTTTGACTTTCTTGGTTTTCTCCCTTGAGCTTATCATTTTCTCTTCTTAGTGAGGTCATTTCTTCTAGTTGCTCTTTTAGTTTCTGATTTTCCTCACATACCTGGGTTTGTTCTTCAACATTAGTATTAAATTTTCTTTTCAGAACCCTATGCTCTTTACTAAGAGAATTGAATTTATCTAATAACTCAGCATAAGCATCTTCCCAGTCATCAATCGTAAAATTTTCAAAAACATTGGTTACCTCCTCTTCACTGTTTGCCATAAGGCAAATTCCTTCTTCATGCTCCTCTGAGGAAGTATCTTCAGGATCTTCTTCCTCCTCGCTCCATGTGCAGACCATCGCCTGTGGCTTCTTCTTCTTCTGCACTTTTGTGTTCTTCTTCTGGAAGTAGGGACCCTTCTTCTGAAGATCTGGGCATTCGCCTTTCATGTGTCCCTGTTTGTTACAATGATAACAAGTCAGTCTCTTAGGATTTCTATCCCTATGATTGGTAGATTCAACATTCTTGTTAAAGGAGTATGGCTTTTTCCTCCTAAAGGTCTTCCCCTTTCTCCTTAAAAATTTACTGAACTGACGAGTGAGCATTGCCTGCTCCTTCTGGTCGAGATCTGAGAAGCCATCAGATTCACCGCTACTGCTGCTGCTGCTGCTACTGCTACTCTTGTTGCGGGATGCCTTGAGAGCTACATTCTTAGCCTTCCTATCACTTCCTTCACCACCTCCTTTGAAATTCATCTCATAGGTCATGAGGGATCCTATGAGTTCATTCACTGTCAAGGTCGTCAGATCTTTTGACTCTTCAATCACGATGGCCTTAGTGTGCCATGCTGGGGATAAGGATCTAAGAATTTTCCTGACTATGTCTACCTCAGCTAGATCCTTCCCTAGCCCCTTAAGTGTGTTTGTGATCAAGGACAACCTGGCATACATTTCAGTAATATTCTCCTCTGCATTCATCCTAAACAGTTCATACTTAGAGGTGTAGAGGTTTACCTTCGAGGCTTTCACTTGAGCTGTACCTTCGTAGATTAATTGCAGCTCATCCCACATTCGCTTGGCAGTCCTGTAGGCAGATATACGGGCATATTCCTCTGGGTGAACAGCATACTGGATGATGTTCAGCGCCGTCCAGTTGAGGGAAGATAGCATGACATGGTCATCTGTCCACGCGTCCTCGTTCGGTGGCAGATCATACGGGCCAACAGTGATTACCCTCCACAGCTTGTGGCTCTATGCTCTGATAAACACTTCCATCATGTTCTTCCAAAAGAGATAATTATTACCATCAAAAAATGGAGGTCGACTAATGGATTGACCTTCAGCCATGAAGCTTCTAGGACCATTAGCATTTCCCTGACCGTTCGTCCACCTGATGCAAACCTGCTCTGATACCAAATGTTAGCGCAGCGAAGAGTGATATAGAAGGGGGGGGATGAATAGATCACTCCCAATTTGCAAAACTTCAGCGGAAACTCACTACTTCGAAATACAACCCTTCAGATATGGCTAAACAATGCAGCTAACGCAGTAAGAAACTAAGACAAGATAATAAGGTGCGATTGGAAGAGGCCGTCCACATACAAACACAATGCTGAATAGAAGGAAAGCACAAACGATAATACTAAGCCACAGAGGAGACAAGAGATTTTAAGGTGGTTCGATTGTAGTCCACAATCTACATCCACCCCTCACTTCAACTAGAGTGAGGATTCCACTAGCCACTGCTAGAAAACTGCAGACTCAGTCTGCGAACAATATGCTACCACACAGCTTAAACAACCAAGGGAAACAAATCCCTTAACCAAACTCTGCTACCCACAGAGCTTGACACCTGGACCTGCTACCAGCAAGACCAGAACCAGAGATGGCTCTCTCTTCCTCCAACCCGGAGGGAACCTGCTAATGACAACCCGTCACTGGCAAAACCAGAGATCACAGATCTCTCTTCCTCTGTAGCCTAGAGGGGAACCGGAGTAACTCTCCCTTCCTCCAAACACTGGAGGGTAACAACTCGAAATCAGAGATATGAAGAAATGAAAGGAAAAAACAGAAATGTAAACAAGACCAACGATGAACAACAATCGTTTCAGAAAAACCAAAATCAAATGTAGCTTCCGAAGAAGCAAATTGGACTCTTCTCTCTCACTCAGACTTTTCTCTCACAGCAATACTCTCAAATCTTTTCTCTCTATATTCTTTCTGGAACGTGGAGGCTCTCTCTCTTTTCTTCTTCTGCTCAGGGATTTTGCTCTTCAGCTTTTTTCTCCAGTTCGATCCATCTAATCGTAGAAGGCACCTTTTATATGGCATTCGACCTGAGTTTCAGGCCTTCACACGAGTGAGTCTCGTTCCCTCCTTTTCCAGAGCATTCTCGGATCACGTGCCAGGCATCATCCTCGGTTCACGTGCCCAAACATTGACCTGAATCATCTGCAGGCAGAGACAAGGAAATGTGATTAGTTAGTTCAGTCAGATATCAACGAATGTATATACATTAGAACAGCAAATGAGCAAGTGTGTACACAGAGAGAGTGTATAGACTTGTGAGTCTTCAAGCGACCTCAGTGTATAGACTAGCTGAATAATGCATTGTCATAACAGAGGAAATGTGTGGACTTCTGTGAAGTGTATGAAGCCCTCGAGTGTATAGACTTAGAGATGTCAATTAGGCAAGTGTGTCAAGTGTGAGAGTGTGTAGAGTTGAAGTTCTTCATGCGAGCTCAGTGTATGGACTTCATTCAGCAGGCAAGGCAATGGATGTATAGAGTTGGTCCTGTGAAGGAGGACGAGTGTAAAGACTTGTAATGAAGAGCAACAATGTGTAGACTTGTGAAGCACAACTGTATGCAATGTATAGACTTCAATGTATAGATGTCGATGTATAGACTTCGATGAGAACAATGCATGAAGGCATCGAATGTGTAGACTTTGAAACAGTAATTAAGCAAGTGTGTCAAATGTGAGAGTGTATACACTTGAAAACAGCATATAGGCAAGTATGAACAACTTGAGAGTGCATACACTTGAAGGCCTTCAGCGTCCTCAGTGTATTGACTTGAAATCTGATGCATTATCATGATAGAGGGGAATGTTAACTTCTGTGAAGTGTCTGAAGGAATAGAGTGTATAGACTTGCGAACAAGGAACTGTACAGACTTGATTATAGAGTGCATGTGAAAGGCAGTGTACAGGCTTGAGATGAACAAGGCATGAACGAGTCTATCCAATGTATAGACTAGAAACCTTTGAACATATGGACAATGTATACACTTGGCCTTTGAGGAATGGTGTATAGACTCTGAACGTGAAGGCAGGCTGTATAGACTTGGAGACTATTGAAGCACTGTATAGACTTGGTAAACCTGAACCAATGTACATACTTGTGGAACGCGTGAGGACCAGTGTACAGACTTGGAATCAATGAAGGCGTTGGCTGTACAGACTTGCATGAATGATGAATACACTTTGCCAATGTGTAGACTTAGGGTGTAGCTAAAGAAGGAACGTAGGAATAGGTTGGAACGTATAGACTTACGTTCGATCAGCAATGTACAGACTTCAACTAGGGAAGCTACAGTGCTATGTCTAGACTTAATGATGCAAGCCTTGTATAGACATTAGAACGCTTGAAGCGATGTACAGACTTGGTGAGCGCCAAGCAGTGTACAGACTTTGATGAACGCCGCTTGCTGTACAGACTTCGAATCAAGGCATGAATAGTGAAACAATGTCTAGACTTGGATGCCCAAGCCAATGTATGGACTTGTGCAGTGCAGCCAGTGTATGGACTTGTACAGTGACTAGAGGCTGTACAGACTTTGGGTCATGATGTGTGAGATGAGGGACAATGTATTGACTTTGAAATGGCAGACGATGTATAGACTTGGGGTTCAACTGAGGATGTATAGACTTGGAAGATGGAAGATGATATGTAGACTTTGGAAGGAACGGGAGAATGTATAGACTTGACTCCTTGAAAGGATGTATACACTTCAGATGCAAGCTACAGTGCCGTTGTATGGACTTGAACTCAAGGAATGGCTGTACAGACTCTGAAGGCTTAGCGGAGGGTGTACAGACTTTGAATATTAAGTTCAATGTATGGACTTCATGTGAAGACCAATGTACATACTTTGAATATGAAATTCAATGTATGGACTTGGAAGGCAAAGGGGGCGTCGACCCACCAGAGGTGGAGCGTTGACCCATCAGAGGTGGAGCGTCGACCCATCAGAGTCCAGACTATGCAGACAGTGTGTAGACATGATCAAGTAGTGCATATCTATCTGACAACCATATGAACTGCACAGTCCTACATGATGAAGCATGAATTATTCTAGAGATAGAAGATTGATTTATAGTGTGAGACATCATCAAAACCGTAGGGATGCAACAAAATGGGCCCATTAAACTAGACTAATTAAGCTAATGACATTCAACTTAGGTAAATGACTCTCTAACCTAGGGACTGGACTCAAATAAAAGGAAAATTACATAGTTATGACTCAAAGAAAATATGAAAATTACATGACTTGACTCATAAAAGTGTGACGGACACAATGGAACCATGCCGGCAAGCAATCGAAACTGTGAAAAAATGTGAAGGGCGAGAGATGCCCCCATCATACCCCCGGGGTGCGAAGAACTGGACTCCGTCGAGTATCGGTCTGCCGGAGAAGAGGTCCTCCAATGCAGCTTCGGGCAAGCCACGACCTCCAAACTCAACCTCACGTCCTCAGCCGAGGGACGGCTCTTCAACCTCTCAAGGTGGCTCGGGCACATCCTCTTGCTGGCGATGGTACCCTGCTTGCCTAGTATTGCCTCCATGTGCATACATCGGACTCTCAGGTTGATATATGGAGGCTCTCCGAGGGTATCACTCTCAAAGGTGGGGGTAGGCTCAAGGTGCTCACTGGGTTCCACCACGGTGCCCTTAGAGGGTGCTAGATCTGCCGTGCAGAAAGTGGGGTGTATCCCAAAACCCATTGGGAAGTCCAGCCTGTAAGCTAGTTTGCCAAAGCTACTCGGAACTTGGGAAGGTCCAAGTCCTCGTGCCCTCGGTTTGAACGTGACCCTAAGATAGAGCCACTCCAATGTCACCATCGCATGGTTGCCTACTTGGAATCCCAAGTGGCACTCGCGAGCTTCTGCCCGCTCAGTATGAACATCACTGTCCGTTGCTAAATGCTTGCTTGAATGAGTATGCCATGAGCTACGGTGCGGTGTGGGTGGGAAGTGTGTGGTACGCAAAGGTGGACCGGGGCAACCATATGTAGACCTATCATGCAATCATGCCGTGTAGACTTTGTTGGGCCTAGGTGGGCCGGGGCACCCGTAGGTGAACCTATCATGCAAAGTGGTGATAATTATCGGGGGACCCGGACATCCGTAGATCCTCCTGACATGCGTATGACCAATGTTGAATGAGGGAGGGCCGCTACACCCGAATACGGACCAATCATGCATCCTACTTGACATGTGGGTGACATGAATGAGTGGACCTGACATATTAATCATGCCAAGTGGTGTGATGTGCCAAGACATAGGAACTCCTTTCCCAAAGATGACTTCCTTGTGTGGGGTGGTGGGGTGGCCTTTGATCTTCCACTCAAAAGGATCGAAGGGATCTAGGAAGGTGGATAGCATGGAGTGGGGTGCTACCTCATTACCTAGGGGTATGTGGCTCAAGGTCATCGCTCCCAGGGTGCGACCCAAGTCAAGGACTTGGTGGATTGGGTCAAACATGGTGGGTTGGGGTAGGAAAAGGTGGGTGGTGGGTATGGCGGTTAGGTCCCATGGGTTCCTTGACTCCCATTGGAAGGGATCAAAGGGATCATGAAAATGGTTAGCAAGGGAGAGGGGCCCTATGCCCTCAAGATCCTCAAATGGTGGTGGATCATCCTCCTTTAATGAAACAATTGGGCCAAAGTTTTTGGTGGGTGGGTCGGCCATGAGGGTATGGCTTGGTTTTCTACCCGAGATAAGAAGCTCCAAATCGAGGAGAAGGTCGGGCTCATCGGGTGTGGGGAGAAATAATAGAAGGTCACTGGTGTAGCATCCAATGGTACAAATTGAGGTGATAGACCCGACACAAAGGTGTAGGAGGTCAAGGCTCCTAGATTGGTTGGTCACCGGGGTCAACATACTCATGAACTCTATTTGCCAAGCTAAGCCCTTAAGAAGATCCCCTAAGGTCTCCACTTGGTAGGAGGATTGAATTGTGGTGTGATAGGAGGAGAAGGGTACTATGGGGAGGTTTTGCTCCATGGGAGGGCAAACATGGGACGTGATCTCACTAATTGGGCTCTCCTTTAGAGACCAACGAGGGGTTCTCCTAAGATGAGCTCGGCCCTAACTAGAGAGGGTGGTGTAAGGTGAAGACCACCGTGCGAGGCTTTTCCTTCAACTTGGACATGGGTGGTATCCATGGGGGAGATAGGATCCGGAGTGTTCACCACTATGGGGTCGGGTATGGGTTCCGCTACGAAGGAGGTGAGAGGGTCTTTTGGGGGTGGGGTGATGAAGGTTGGTGTATGGGGCACCCGAGGTGGAGGGTAAAGGGAAACTTGGTTTGGGATTGGTAGGGGAAGTAGTGGAGGCCTAGGTTGGGGTAGGATTAGGGTTGGAAGAGGAAGGTGGGTTGGGTGAAAAGGTTTGGGTTGATTGAATTTGGGGGGTGCATCCCTTTCTGGGGATGATGGAGGGGCAGTGGTGGGGACCAAGGAGGCTTGTGGGGTATGGGTTTGGAGATGGATTGTGGGTTGGGGGGTGGTGGCCGTCAATGGCCTAGGTGGAGGGGTGGACACGGGGTCCACTTGGGTTTGAATGGTGAGGGTTGGGTGAGTGACTTTGGGTTGGGGAGTGGTGGTCATCATGGGGGGAGCTGGGTCGGTTATGGGTCTCTTGCCCTTGGGATCGGCCGGTTGTGGAGGGGTGGAAGTGGGTCTTCCTTGGATTTGGGGAAAGTTGGTGGTGGTGTTCGGGGTTGTAATTATTGGGAGTGGTGGAATTTGGGCCCTAAGGGAGGACTTGGTTTGACCAGGTAGGAATGGAGAAGGTGAGGGGTGTTGTGGAGGTTGGGTTATTAAGGTGGTTTTAGACTGGCCGAGAGAGAGGGGAGGAGTGGTACTGCTCCTCGGGCTATGGCTCTCCGAGTAGGGAGGGGGACGTTGGGGAGCGTAGATCTTCCTAAGTTCTATCTTCATCTCTTCCCATGAGTATATGGGCTCTTGTCTCATAATCCCCCTAAGGCTCACTATGCGTCGCCACTCTTCCTTGGCTTGAGGCGAAAGCAGTCCCTTTGCTTTGGTGACTCTCTCGGACCCATATACCATAGTCCTCTCAAAGTGTTTTTCCACGATAGCCTCCCACTTTAGGTAGGCACTAGGGCTCGACCCGTCAAAGCGAAGGTCCTCTTCTAGAATGATGTCCAAGAGTAGTGGGTCGATCGGACCCTTGTAGAGGGCCGAGTTGTATGGAATTGACCAAAGAGGGGTAGCCATGATGACGCACCGATTGATGAATGCAAATGCGCCCTAGGACCAACTTGATAGAGACAAGTTGTGAACTTGCTCTGATACCAATCTGATGTGACATGACCTAGGATGGAAGTGGCGACCCAAACACCGACTGGTACGTTGCGAAGGACGAACCCGAAGGTTTCCTCGACGCTAGAAAGGCCGCGTTTCGAACCAGCGTAACCGGAACATCCCACGATGTCTTACTTGATGAAGGGGATCACAATGAGTATGACACAACTTAGGGAATGCAAAAACTAGACCGACCCTTGGACCTAGCAAGGCAAGCAATGCACGGATCGGTAACTTCACTCGAGCAGACTCTCCCGCTAAGCGCACACTGGTGCCCGTAGGCAACTTGGTGACGGTGGTGAGGGTCCGAGACGGGACCTCGCGGCTCCGGGGATTGGCTAGCTTAAGGTTGAACCCCTAAGGGTCCTAGGATGCCCACTCTCGGGGGCGGCCAGCACGCTGAGGGCGTGGGATGTAATGGCTCTCTCACAACTTGCCCGCGGTAGTCACTCACACAATAGTAATTCGGGATCGGGAACTCACTTACCGTCCGACGGCACTAGCGGCAATACTAAAGCAGCAATGGAAAGAAACCAGCAAGAGGGTAACCAAAGCTCACCTGACCGGTGTGAAGACACCGATTCCGGCCGGAGACAAGGATGAGCGAGGAAGCGTGGGCTTACCCGCACGCCGCGTCGATGAAGCTTCAACCTAAAATTTTAATTAACATGCACTACTCCTCACGCAGGAGGGGTGGACTAGGGGTGGGGGACAGTAAGATTACAAGAAAATACTACCTACCTCAGGGAGGGGCTGTAAGCCGGCAAGGCGGGGTGGGGAAAAAACTACGTTAGAAGCCTAATGGAAGAAGACCGTCGATCCTGCTATTGCTCTGGAACAGCGAGATAGGCAGTCGCTGTCGGCACTGCCACAGGCTCTGCCAAACTCTGTTGCTAATGAAACCAATGCAAAAACCTCCTGGGTTGGCCCAGGAGAATGTCAGAATTTCTGTGGAATTTCTTGACGTCGATAGTGGCTGGGGCAGGGTCTGGACCAGGACCAAATTGCTCTGGCTCTGACTGTTCCTAGAGTTCTACTGTAGGATAACGAGGGAGCCACGAACACTCCCGGACTCCGAATAATGCGGGACCAGAACCTCTACAATCGCCGACGAGTCCTCTTCGAGCCGGAACCAAAGGGACCACTTTCAGAGGTCGGAGCTGACCGCGAATCTCAGAACAGTGGAGGGGTGTCGGAACTGGCTCAGGGGAACTGACCTGGCGCACCTTGGGGAGAAAATCTGGAACTCCTGACTCTGGGATCCAAAAATGGTTCTGCTTCTTGGAGATGGAAGGGGGATTGAAGGAGAAGCCCTCAGACAAGTGGTGCCCCAAGAAGCACAGAAATCAGGCCGTGGGAGCTTCTGCAAGTCGCTTCAGGATGTCTGCCTGGGAGTATCTGCGCAGTCTGGCGATGACGAGTCTTCTGGGTAGCCCCGAAGTCGGAAGACGGCGAGACTACCATGCTTGGAAAGCTTCTTCGAAGAGCTTTCCAGCAAGGTAAGGTGCGCCACCAGATCATGTGCGATGGAGACGTGGAAGGCTCTGAGACTGGGTGCTCCTCTGCTGCTTGCGAACTGAGAACTGCATGTTGAAGATGATAGGTGGGAAATGGGGTAGATGAGAGGGGAAATGGGGTGGATGAGTGTGGGGGCGACCCCAGACTATGAGGTGGTCTGGGAGGGGGAAAGCCAAGGTGAGGGAGAGGGAGAATGGGGTCTGGAAGGGGGTCTGGCAGATGGTGGGAGGGGGAGCTATGAGTTTGGTTTTGCGAGGGAGAGGGAGAGGGAGATCTCTCTCCCTTGGTTTGAATGGGTGGTTAATGAAGGGTTAATGCTAGTCTTGGGGAAGTGAATAGGTGTGTGGGGGAGTGGAAGGGTGCTTGTGGAGGTGGGATACTCCCTTGGGAGAGGGAGAGTGACTCTTGGGGTTAGGGAGGATTTAATGGGGGAGGTTAATGAGGGTCTTGGGATATGAAGGGGTGTAATGAATACTCCTTGGGGAGATGAAGGGGTGGTGATGTGACAGAAGGGGAGAGGATGAGGTGGATGGTGAGGTGGACCGTGGGGAGGAGAGAGAATGGGGGTCGCCCCCTAGAGAGAGAGAGGGGGGAGCTTCTCACTCCACTCTTGGATTCTCTCCAATAAAATTTGAATTATGGACTCAAAATAATAGATTTTCATTAGCTTGAAATGGGAGAAATGTGGTCCTATTTATAGGCAACTCACATTTTACAATAAGTCCCTATATTTTGGACCAATGACAAATAACCAAGGGGGAAGGGGGCGCCCCTAGGCCAAGCCCACTGCAATGGGCCCATTAAACTAGACTAATTAACCTAATGACACTCAAATTTCGTAAATGATTGTCTAACCTAGGGACTGGACTCAAATAAAAGGAAAATTACATAGTTATGACTCAAAGAAAATATGAAAATTACATGACTTGACTCAGAAAAGTGTGACAGACACATTGGAACCATGCCGGCAAACAATCGGAGCTGTGAAAAAATCTGAAGGGCAATTGATGCCCCCATCAATAAGTCTGAAGACCACCATCACGCATAGTGAGCGCTTTTAGCCAGACCTGATTTGACCTTCCAAAAATCACCATTTGATATACCGGGAGTTCGGAACAATGACAAACACACAAAAGATGCTAAATATGTGTATCCATGTATGTATATATATGTAGATGCATGAGTAAGTTTAGGGAGAGCAAACCTCAAAAGAGAATTATTATTGCAGTCCTCACCATTCTCATTACCCATTAACAGGATGACCATGAATTAGGCATGGTGAAAGGGCAGACTGTCAGCCCAAAAGGGGAGCAATTAATAAGAGGACTTATGACATCGCTCAACTCCTAAGTGGAAAGCCGAGAATGGGAAGCAGGCTGAAGCAAGGAGTCGACTCTTCAAACATAGAGTCGACTCTGTGAGAGTTAAAGCAATGAGAGGGGACATGGAAGCAGGAACGGATGCTAAACCGGCGTGGGGGCATGTGTGAAGCTTTAATCTGGTGTGGGGGAATGAGGAGCAATTTAATCCAACGTGGGGGTGAAGTGTGTTTAATCCGGCGTGGGGGTGAAGGGCGCGTCGGGTTAGGCTCCGCGTCGTTTCAAAGGGTTTGAATTATTTTGGGAATTGAGAGGGGGATGAATCCGACACGCCGGTTTGGGCGTCGGATTAGGCCATGCCGGATTAGGAAAAGGGTTCTTTTGAAGTGCTACTAAAACAGATCAAACTAACGCATTGTTCTATCAGAATTTGTGGCTCATTGAAACTCATTAGTCATCAGATTTTTATTAGGGCAGAAGTTGATTGATTCAGCTCTGTGCGAGGCTCATACTCAAGCACAATTGGTCCCAATTCGAGGCAGGCTGATAGACCAAGTGTTTGTGGATAGAATTCTGAAATGTATATTAACTATCATGGATAAGTTAGTTGTTTATTAAGGTCAGCAACATTAGCATACAAGTCATTAAAATGAGAGTAAAATTGGGCAGCATTTCCCCATATCTCGGAGGGTCATGGGGGAAAAGTGGAGGCTCACCCACCGGCTTCCCAGGGGACCGTCATAAGAGATATCGTGGAGGCCTTTAGGCTACTGATCGACCACTTCCGGCGCAAGCAGTGCTTTTAATTCGACCACTCGGGTTTTCCGCAGACATGGCCTTCGGCACTATGATCTGTGCTACCAGGCCTGCTCTGTGCATATGCGTGGTATCCTCATCGAGTGGGTCACTACTCGGAGTACTTTTGCTTTGACTGGGCAACTTTTCGGCCCTTACGGACCTTTCCAGTAAGAAGATGTACCCGAGTCGGGTCACTCGGGTTTTTCACTGACATGGCCCTCAGCACCTTGTTCTGATGAACCAGGGACATTTCTTCACCTCGTGAGAGTTTCTTATCAGGTGGCGGACCATCAGGTATATTCTCGTCCTGGTCAGACGAAGTATGGGGTTTGTTAGGCACGACCGAGTCGATGTCACCTTGTTGGGTTTGTTGATTTCAGCAGGCCGTACGACATTACCGGTTTGTTGTAGACTTCTTCCGAACATCTCGAGGTGATGAGTTGTGGAGCTCTTGATGCTCTCGTGAGGTGACCTGAGGCTTCAACAGTCCGAGAGGACCCTTCTTTGTTGACTTTCTTCGGCTTTTGCGCTTCGACGGACCACATCCTTCCGTCGTTCAGGCATGGTTGCCATCTGATTATATTTCGGGTGCCAATAGACACGAAGAGCTAAATATTAACACCGCAGTGGCGGACTGCCAAATATGACCACGGACATAATCTACATAAATAAAAAGGGAATCAATTAAAGCTCCTCATGTGCACCTCATGAATAAAAGAGATCCCTTCACATGTATACAATCATGGCATTGCATGTTATGTGTGCTTGTACGCCGTGACCCCGTGATATATGAAATGGTGATGTGTGGAAGACCAGATTACACCCGGTCAGAATCCGCCACTATGCGTGAGTAAATCACTCCGTCTAGTACCGGGGGTCGATTCCACGAACGTAATTAAACCTCGTGCATGCTTGAATTCATGGGTGATTATTTGTCATCTATAAACAAAGGAAAACTTTCCGCATGCATTAAACATACATTTGGATTCCGACCACCCCAAGGAAACCAAGAAAAGAATGCAAAGGATGAAAGACATTGTTGCAGCAGGCTTCGATCGACCGGAGCAAAGCTTTCGATCGGCCGGCCATGGATGAGTCGACGCACTGTGCAGCTGCGTTGACTCACTTGTCGGCTCCCTGCTCCCTGAGAGGTTCGGTCGACCGACTTCCCAGTCTGGTCGACCGAACTCCTCCCTGTTTCAAAAAAAAGGGAGAATTATAATGAGAAAGAAAGGGGCCTTGAGCTTCCCATCTAAATACAAAAAATGATAAATAAGATAAAAATGGAATAAAACCTACACACATCTTGAATTAAACTAATGAGATTAAAAGACACTCACGCCCTGGCGTGCATTTCGGAGATCTCTTCACCCCTGGGCCCCAGACACGGGAACATATACTGCGCCCTGGAAAGTCGGACTTGTATCCTGGGAATCTCCCCGATATGGCCAAGATCTAATATTGCCCTAGGGCAACAGCTCATTGAAACTGCTCCTTCTCTGCCATTGGGATCGGATCCTGCATTCTTATTAAAATCGTCGTCTTCTCCGTAGACATTTGTACGGGTTTATCTATGTTTCCAACGTGCTTTCGATATGGACTTCTGTCCAAACATGAAATGGTCCATGAGTGACCGACATGATTTGAATATTCGTACCCTCAATACAGGCTTTTAGTATAATTCAAGTTTTTTTATCATCTCATCTTATTAAAATTCCTGCTAGGCTTTAGGGCCCTTATTCCTGGCGTTTAATCAAGGGTTTTCTCTCCTCCGAGGAGATGTAATTAACATCGTGGCCTTTACGGTGCAGCGGATTTTGGTCCTGACACGACACTCACATTCGCCTGGTTAGTCAGGTCGAGCGCACAATAAATCGTCACATATGTGTCTGGCACGCCCACACACTAAATAAACAAATAAGCACACCAAATGAACCAATAAAAGAATAAACAAATAGACGTGCCGAAAAGTGCATCCACAAGTCTAGCACGCCCGGTGAGACTTGAACTACCCTTCATCTTTTTGCCAGGATTAAGGGCCCTACGGCCCCTTCTCAAAATACTAAGTGTTCAATCTCTAATTGCAGGTGTAGCACCCTGATAAAAATAATAGAGAAATTAAAATTTTTCCTAAATAAATAACTCTATATGGAGGCCAAATAAAAATAAATATCATAGCCTTATACTTGGTAAGGGCCACTATATGTATACACATGTGTGTAAGAGGCCCAACATCACTTAAAGGTCAACAACCAACTATAGATAACACGTATAGGAGCCTTCCCTTGTTTTTACACACAAAGGGAATGGGTGCCCCTTTCATGGGCACCATTTATAGTTGACTGGGTCAAACCCAGTCATGGGCGCCCCCTCATTAGGGCACCAATCACCCCTTTGACTGGTCAAACCAGTCAATGAGCGCCCTCCTGCAAGAGTGCCATTTCAACTAATAAACGCCCTCCTGCGAGGGCGCTGATTAACGGGCGCCCCAATGCAAGGGTGCCATTTCCTAACAGGGAAAAAGAATTGTTCTTCTGAAAGTGTTTGACACACAAACAACATTATTTCACTGGAAATGGACCCGCAAGGCAATAAATCATTTGCTTTTTCGTTGGCAAGGGATTTTCCTTATAATTATACCTCTATTGAGTAGGCAGAGACTAATGCCATCATCATGTTGCCTGCAGAAGATAATATCTCCCTTCTTTTCTTCGGAAGACGTGAAGGGGCATCTTCTTTCTTCATTCTACGTCCTACTGCTCAAGCTTTGCTCGTGTGGCTTTCTTTATTCTCCTGAAGCTACAAAGAACATGTGGCTTTTTTTATTTTTTCTTCTATTAACCTGTACCTTGTATATCACTCCAAAAAGGTAGGTTTTCTCAAGATCTGGCTTAACCAGTAGTTAAAATAGGGTAACAAGCATGATTAACAGTAGTTTAGTTTCATCTTCCATATTATATAGCCCCTGATATACCGGTTTTTTCAAAAATGCTGCATGTGAAAATGGCGCCCATCAGGCTGCCATCATTTAATAGGCGCATAGATCTAGGGCACCATTTACTTCAATAAGCACCCACATGTGCAGGCGCCTATTAATAGGCAACAACATGCCCAGGCGCCCATTCTTTTCCATATCTAATAACCACTCATGCTTAGAAAATTTATATCTATTAAACAAAACCTTAATATTCTTGCATGAGCATGATCCTGAGATCCTGATATTTTTCTCTGTCTACCCATGTTTTTATTTTCAGATTCTGTGAAACTGTAAAAAGGTGAATAGTGTTTTGTGTCTCAAAACATAGCTGCCCGGTGTGTATCATCATCCAGAAATGGGCGCCCCTGTCTAATGCACCAATTACATAAATAATGACTCTCTACAGAGTCGCCAATTAAATGGTGACACTACAAGGGGGCGCCAATTCTTTAGGGCAAACAAAAAGAAAAAAAATGAAAACTTGAATGGGCGCCCTTGTGAGCAGGCGCCCATTACCCAAATAATGGCAGCCACCTAGGCACCATTTACTAAAATAAGGGCACCAGACAGGGTGCCATTTTTTGAAATAAGGGCACCTGTCTGGGTGCCAATTACACTGCCCTACCAGGGCTTATAAAAATATTGGAATTTATAAGATTGGGCGCCCCTCACTGCAAGCACCAATTCAGTAAATGATGGCACCTGACAGGGCGCCATTTAGTCAATAAATGGCACCTGTCGGGGTGCCATTTTCCTCAGTGTTGATTTCTAGAATTTCAGTTTTGAGGCTATGTTATCTCAGCCGAGAGCCGCCAATTCCATCCAGATTCCTGACTTATCTCGTGGTTTGTGCCGATATAACCATAGTTTATCTCCTGTAAAATAATCGGACCTTGAACTGCATCCATGAAATCGACCTTATGTTCCTACAATGGTTAATCCCTTGAAATTCTATATTTGCTATAAATGAGAGTGGACGTCGAAAGAAATACATGATAATGCTGGCGTTAATGGGGCCCGATCTGGTCCTGGGAGGAGCACCCGAAAGTACTTATGCCTATGGGAGTTATAATGATCACAGTGTCTAGCATTGCACCGAAGTACTTGCTTTCTTGACTTGAGGCATTCCACTCACTCTCTCATGAGGTGACTTGCGTGCTTGACTTGACTGAATGAAATAGCCAATTCCAGATACATGTACTTGATATTACACGTACTTGACATTACATGTGCTTTATATTACTTGCTTGAACATTGATTCTTACTTTCTTGGAAAAATATTATGCAACCACTTACTAGTACCTTATTGATACTTGAAATCATGCGATATTCTTTCTATACAGTTCTTGATATCTTGCTCGTCCATCATGAATAAGCTATACCTGCATTGCACACAACATGTAATTTACTTAAAGATTGTTAGAAGTTGAGATGTAATTCCTACTTAGCGATTCGCTCATCTAGTTTCATTCTAACATTTTCAGGTAACTCAGATAGTGACAACCATACGAACGGGAATGAAACCGAGTGAAGAGTGCTAGAGTCATCGATCGTCTACTATTAGCTAGCCACGCCTTTTGATTTATTGAGTCCTTACCTTTATATTTCCAGTTATGTTGGTTGGTTGAAGCTTGTTAAGGCTTGTGGCCTAGTAGTTGGATTTGAATAATGAATGTCATGGACTAGAATTATCGTCAGTTGGTTAATTAGATAATTTTCATCTTGGACTATTGGTATTATTTTGAAAATTTAGATCTTAGTTATTTTTTCTCTAGTATTTTATGCACTCTATCTTTTGTCATAAATCTTATTTCTCTGATTGATTGGATCTATATAAACTCACCACGCACCCCAGGTATCTTCCGCGCTCGAGGCGTGACAGTTTTCATGGTATCAGAGCCTAGGATTTCAATTCCTAGGAAAAACCGAAGTCCAAGGATAGGTGTACGCCTTATACCTAGTGAGATGGGTAGAGCCATGGGCCAAGTCCTGTGTTAACATTCAACATTACAATTCAAACATGAAACTAATTAGACCTAAATTATCTTGTAGGTTTATGGCCACTTAAAGAGCACAATGGCGCGAGATGCAGCGCAGAATGCAAGGTCTTACGCAGGCACTATAACAAGTTGCGCAAGGCAGAGCCAACCATGGAGCTGGTGATCTCCACAGGGGTTTTCACAACGTGAACCCACCCAGATTCGCGGGTTCGTCTGACCCTGAGTATGCTGAAAGCTGGTTGAAGGAAATTGAAAGAATTTTTCATGTAATGCAATGTGCGGATGAAGAAAAGGTTTTGCTGGCTACATTCCAACTGGAGCGGGACGCTCGATGTTGGTGGGAATCCGTAGAAGCAACATTGCCTGGTAACTATGTCACATGGGCTGAATTTGTTGAACATTTCAACAACAAATACTTTTCCGACCGCATTCAGGAAAAGAAGGCCGCGGAATTTGCCACACTGAAACAACGGACCCTAACTATGGCCGAGTATGGGGCCCAGTTCTCAAGACTGTCCAGGTATGCACCCCACTTGGTGTGCACTGAAAAGATGAAGGCAAGAAGGTTCCTCAACGGGCTTAGGCCCCAATACATTACCCAACTTGTGCCGATGGACATCCAAGTCTATTCAAGAATGGTTCGGCGTGCCCAATTGCTAGAGGACGCCATTGACTTGTCCAAGATTCGAGGAAGGGACAAGAAGGAACCTGTCACAAGCTCGAGAAATTTCAAACCATCATTTAACAAGAAGAGGTTCTTCAACGGAGGGGAGTCCTCCAAAGAAAAGAAATTTCAGAAGAATGACAAGCCATCCTCCATCACCACACCTTCTAAGGAAGTTTGTGAACACTGTGACAAGGCCGGTCATAAAGTCGAGGAATGCTAGAGGAGATTGGGAGCATGTCTCCGATGTGGGAGTCGAGAACATCGAATCCCTGATTGCCTAATGATGAATGAGCAAACCACTAAAGATGAGAAGCGTCTGGCAAAAAAACAAGGCTGCATGCAAGCTCTCTAAGAGACAGAACCAACAGAAGGTGAAATTATGGAAGGTACACTAATTGTTTATTCTAAGACTGCTAAAGTTTTATTTGATACCGGAGCAACTCATTCATTTGTTTCTAAGAATTTTGCTGCTTCATTTGCTAAGGAACCTGAACTGTTAGACTTGGTTATCTCTACTCCTCTCGGGAGTGAATCCAAGACCACATATCAATACCCAAACTGTGAGGTTATGGTTAAAGAAAACCACCTTCCTGTCAACCTGATAAGCCTAGATATGAAAAGATATGACGTCATACTATGTGCCGACGGGTTATCCACACACCAAGCTACTATAGATTGTCGGCATGGCAAGGTAACTTTTATGGATTACCCAGAGTTGGTTTATATTAGCCCTCGGAATAAATCCCCTCTTATCTCAGCTCTCTGAGCTACCAAACTTATAAGTAAAGGATGTGTGGCTTTCATAGTATTTGTGACTGCTACAGAAGTCGAGGAGTCTAAACTTGAAGACATCCGTGTGGTTCGGGACTTTCCTGACATTTTTCCAGAAGAATTGCCCGGCTTACCCCCGGAGCGGGAAGTATCGCTCACAATCGACCTTGTTCCTGATGTTGGTCATGTTTCCAAGGCACCTTATAGAATGTCCCCCGCCGAGCTGAAAGAGCTAAAAGACCAACTAATGGAGTTATTGAAAAAGGGTTTCATTAGGCCGAGTACTTACCCATGGGGAGCACCCGTGCTATTCGTCAAGAAGAAGGACGGGTCAATGAGACTCTATATTGACTATCGGCAGCTAAAGCACCTTATAATTAAGAACAAGTACCCACTGTCGAGAATTGATGAGCTGTTCGATCAAATATCTAGAGCTAAATACTTCTCCAAGATTGATCTTCATTCTGGTTACCACCAACTGAGGATCAAAGAAGAAGACATTCATAAAACTGCATTCCGAAGTAGGTACGAACATTATGAATTTACTGTTATGCCTTTCGGACTAACAAATGCCCCTGCAGCTTTTATGCAGTTAATAAACAGCACTTTTAGGCCACATCTAGACCAATTCATTGTGATCTTTATTGATGATATCTTAATTTATTCAAAGTCTTAAGAAGACCATGAAGAAAATCTGAAGAAGGCATTGCAGATATTGTGGGAAAACAAATTGTATGCCAAATTTAGCAAGTGTAAGTTCTGGCTCGAGGAAGTATCCTTCTTGGGTCATGTAGTCTCGAAGGATGAAATTTCTGCCGAACCTTCAAAGGTCGAGGCCGTGAAGAACTGGGAACAACCAACAAATGCAGCAGAGATTCGAAGCTTCTTGAGGCTAGCTAGTTACTACCGACATTTCATCAAGGACTTCTCAACAATTGTTGTTCCTCTCACCAGGTTGACTCGCAAGGAAGTGCCTTATGAGTGGAGTGAAGACTGTGAGAAGAGTTTTCAAGTCTTGAAGGATCTCTTGACCACTGCTCTAGTCTTATCATTACCAAATGAAGGAGAAAAGTACGAGGTATATACCGATGCTTCTGGTATTGGCCTTGGGTGTGTATTGATGCAAGATGGAAGAGTCATTGCATACTCTTCCCGGTAATTAAAAAAGTACGAAGAAAACTACCCAGTGCATAATTTAGAGCTGGCCGCAGTAGTATTCGCCTTAAAGATCTGGAGACACTATCTCTACGGAGAACAATTCACAGTATACTCCGATCACAAAAGCCTCAAATATCTATTTTCCAAAAAGAAACTGAACATGAGGTGTAACGCCCGAGGATTTTCTATGAATTTTTTGGATTACAAATATAATTATTAAGCATTAATATGGGATATTGATTGAATTATGGTAAATTAAATTTAATTATTATGGCCCTACAATAATCCAAGAAGGGCTAGTCCCATATAATAAACCCAAGTGGCCCAAAAAGACTATTTTGGACCTTAGCCCACATTCTAGGAGCCTGAAGTGGGTGTATTTACGGAATTAATAAGCTAAATATATTAAATGGAGATAATACTAGGGATAAAGCAATGAAGAGTTTGAACCAATTCAAATTTCGACGCCCAATATTGAAAACGGTCTATCGCAAGACCGCATGGGGGTATCAAACGGTCTAATGCTAGACCGCTAGGCTCTGCAGGTTCCGTGAATAGAAGAAAACGTGAAGAGATGGGAACTTTGGCATCCTAATCACCTAGGATCGACGTTATCCTTAGTTAAAAGGGTCTAGTATGCTAAAACGATCAAATTGAAAGCCTAAATTGGACTCTAGGTTCGTTCTAATTCCCCAAAACCCTAGCTAAAACTATAAATAGGCCCAGAATCAACCTGCGCGACCCTTACTTTTGACTCGCATGGAACTAAGGTAAGGAGTTGGTATTTCAGGTAAGTTCTTTAGAATGTTTTATTCATAATACTAAGGTCTAATTTCTCTCCAAATTTTGTCTTAAGAGGTCAAGCCATCAGGGAGATAGAAGCTTGCAAAATCGCTGGTTTAGTACGAGTAACCCAGGAACCTGTGCAAAGGACCCAGGAAGATCTACAAATTAGAAGCCCTAAACGAGGTAATTAGATAAAGATTCTTTAAACTTATTTGTTCACCTTAGTATCTTCTTCTTACCCTCAAAATTTTGTGGCTTTAGGTCAAGGGAATCAGGAATTAGAGGGTCGTGAAGTTACTATTTCGGTTCAGGACGAGCAGGAACTAGGGTCAACTTCCAGGCCAAAATTCGAAGTATAAAGTCTAGCCGAGAGGTAGGTTATCTCATGAAAGGCTTAAAATTTATGTCAGCGATAAAATCCCTCTAGTTTCAGTTGATTTCATGCACTGTACACCGAGAATTTTATGTTTCATTAGAACTATGCATCCAGTATAATCTCCATACATGAACTAGCCCTAATTGAAGTTAAAAGGAAAATTTGGTGTTTATTACATAAACCTATGCATATTGTTGGCCTATATTCATTCTATCATGATTATATAAGTTTAATTATGTTGATTTCTAGGCATGATATGTCTTGGATTAGTATTTTGGTCTTATTATTATTTAGTTTTCTGTAACATAGGAGGAAACGGTCTTCCTATAGA
The DNA here is from genome assembly GCA_022559845.1 of Amorphophallus konjac. NCBI lineage: Eukaryota > Viridiplantae > Streptophyta > Magnoliopsida > Alismatales > Araceae > Amorphophallus > Amorphophallus konjac. The sequence continues at coordinate 110,865,596 of CM040118.1, forward strand.
CCGCCAGAAACACTAGCGGTCGTACGATAGACCGCTAGCCACATTGAAAAGGTCCTATACTAGACCGTTTTCATTTTCTGATTTATGTAATATTGTTAACCCGAAACATATTACAGATTGGCCCTAATTAATGTATGATAAGCCTAGTTAACTAAGTTTTATTCCTGGTTTGAGTACTGATTTCATGTACTTAGTTAATTTTTCTTTTTTCATCATAGTAGATTTCAGATTTTTATGCACATTGGTATTATTTTAACTTATGTTAATTTGTGACCAAAATCATATACTCTTGTAATAAATACATGTTTCAAATGATAGAGGATTCATGATTCAACTCGATCACTGTTTTACATGATTCTCTCGTTTCTAAGAGTCATTTTCTTAAGTACATGGCACATATTCCGGTATGTTGTCATTAGTTACACTCTTTGCACATTAAGTACACAATCTTGGACTTGATAACCTCTCCATTGGATATTCCTTCCAACGGACTAGGAAATCTTGTTTCAAGGCCTCTATAAGACTCCGCGAGCCTAGGATTCCCACTAGGATGCCGAGCTGGTTGTACCATTAAACCCAAATTATCTAGAAAAGCACTTACCGGTGTTTTGTGTATTCTAGACCTTAGCGGCCCTATGATTGACCGTCTGATTTCCGTAAGTGGGCCTTTACTAGACCGCTAAGAGATACTAAACGGCCATCTGCTAGACCGCTAACGCTCCAGATGGTTTTACTGCATCAAGATTTTTATTCTATGAAACGGTCCATGAATAGACCGCCAGGCGTGCTAAACGGTCCAGTTATAGAACGTTTGGTTCCTGATTTAGTCTAACCCGAGGTTTGACCTTTGGGGTTAGTTTTTTTGAGTTTCTAGATGATCTTAGGGTTATCTGGAGCCTAAATTATGTTTAACCAAGTTTAAACTTGAATTATGAAACCTAAAGAATGTACCATTGTCGCGGGGGTTTTTTTATTCTTTTTATGCCGATGACCGAGGTGAAGGTAGGGATACAGCGGGGAAGGAAAAATACGGGAGTTTGATATTTCTCGAGTATTCTCCCTCATGGCCGTAGGCCTCTCACGGCGGTATCGGGCACTCTCCTTTTAAGGAAAGTCGGAGGAAGTCGATTGTCACGGAATAGTTAGGGGTGTAGATTAACTGGACCGGGTGCGGGTGTGCCAGTCGATTTCTCGATAATCACCTATGAAACCAAGGATTGACTGGGGAAGCGCCACCACGGCGTGGCACGTGGGCTCAGAGGTCGGGCGACACATGGATCGAGGGGGTTCCACGGGTGCGAGTGCGTAGGCGATTATGGGAATAGTGTACAAGACATCTTTCCCCACCGACCGCAAGCGATCGGTGTTTATTTATATCGGATTGAATCCGAACACCTTCGTTCTATGCTGAAGAGAAGCTTGTATGTGTCTGAAGCCATGGGTGGAGGGCCGGGTGCATTCCGTAGCTGTGGGTGCGCTTTTGTCGGGGGGTGATGGCTGGGGTCGGGGGTACTAGGCACGTGTGCCGGGTGGTGTAGGTAGAAAACTGAGGCCCTCATATGGGCGAAGCATTCAATTGGTTGTGTGCTATATGATAGCAACATGGGCTTTAAAAATGGGCCGAAGAGGCTAGAGTACAACTCGTGCAAGCCACGGGACAATTTTGACGTGTGAGTCGGTCCCCGAGTCAATGCGTGGCATGGCAGACATCCGCGTGTTTACAGGGGCTCCCTATGGGGAGATTGGGACATGCCCGACTGCCTAGGTGGCGGGGGCAGATGCGGACTGGCGCATGATGGTGGTAGGACGCAGCTCGGAAATGAGTGGTCGGGTCCGGGCCTCGGGAGGTGAGCGTCGTCATACTGGGGGGTTGAGGCCGGCCCCGGAAATATTACTCCCGGGCCAGGGGTCCGGCTAGCTCGAGTCATCGATCAAGGCGGTCGGTGGCCAGCTCGGGGCGAGCGGTAGGCATGCGATTCCGTGTTGTAAGTAGGCGCTGCATCAGGACGTGTGCATAGCCACTATGGGTCGTTACACACGGGAAGACCTGGGATGCGGGTGCGTTCATCGTTGTTATAGCCGCCTTACGTGCGACGAGGATGGACTTGTACGAGGCGGCTAGACGCCGTGTGAGGGAAGTACATGTGACATACCATCGGCGTGTATGAGCCGACTAGCAAGCCAACCGCGTGCGCACTTAGGTCTCATGTTCCCGACCCTTGCCGAAAGCCCCGGGAGTCCGAGGGTGCGGCAGTTAGGTCGATGTGTCAGTCCGTGTCTGAGTCTGCATATCCATTTTTTTCATATCTGCCCCTTGAGCTTCTAAGGGGTGGAATTTATAGGAAGTTGAAGGGGCAGGGGCAGGGGCAGGGTTTAGACGGACCAAGTTGAGGGTTCAACTTGGTCCGGGTAAACCCTAAAGAAAATATTATTTTATTATATTTTTTTGTATAACGGAGTTGGGGAGATAGGGTTTAGGCGGACCAGCCCAAGGGGCTGGTTTGGTCCGCCTAAAACCCTCCCCCAAGGGGGTTTAGGCGAACCAACCCCTTGGGCTAGTCTGGTCCGCCTAAACCCCTCTCGGAGGTGTTTTTTTATTAAAAAACTTTTTTTAGTTTTGATGGGGTTTAGGCGGACCAGCCTGAGGGGGCAGGCTGGTCCACCTAAACCCTCCCCTGGGGGGGGTTTAGGCGGACTGTGTTGGCCCTTTTTTCTTTAATTTTTTTTTATTTTGATGGCGTTTAGGCGGACCAGCCTGAGGGGTCAGGCTGGTCCGCCTAAACCCCCTCTCCCAGGGGGTTTAGGCGGACTGGGTTGAGAGAGAGAGAGGGGGGCGGTCCCACCCTCTATAAAATCTGAGATTTTGTTATTTTTATCCTAATTTGGCTAAGTGCAAGAGGACAAAAGGATACTGGAAGGATACTGGTTGGCCGGCCACGTGTGTACGAGGAACACGGGTGTTGATGTTGGACTTGCATGATTCTGAGCTCTCGTTGGCGAGTTCCTCGTCATCGAATCCTTCTACACACGGTATGGCAGATCTTGCACGAAACCGGGACTGGGGAAGGTTGTGGGGCCTCTGGGCTGGGAGGAGGGCCCGGCCCCCGGGGAGTTCACCTTCTCTGGGGGCGCGACGGCACCCCGAGGCGAACCAGCCCCGGACGAGCCACAACCCCGAGGGATGGCCCCCGGGGGTCTTCTTTCATCGTCTGAGGGTGTCCTTTGAGGGACATGGGGCTCCGGGATGTTGGGGTTAGCCCGTGGGGGCTGTTGTTGTTGAGTCGTAGCTGTCGCTCACAAGGTGTTCTGGTAAATGCCCGACACACCCCGGGTTGTCGGACGGCTTGAGTAACTAGCGGGGAGGCCTTGGGATGAGCTTTAGGCTGAGAGTACGAGCTTGTGGGGGCTGAGAGTGGGCACTTTGGGCACTTGGGCCAGGCCCCGTGATGTGTGCCGCGTTACACGGCGGGCTGGCAGAGTAGCCTCGGGTTGGCCGAAGAGCTAAGTCTAAACGGCTCGTCACCGTGCGTCTGAGGGTCGGGGGTTGTCCCGACTTGCTGGGGGGTTGTTGTGGAACCCGACTGGTGTGCTGGAGCCGTGGGTTGACCCACGGATTGTTGTAGAAGGGCTGGGACATATGCGCCAACAAAGTGTTCGGGGGAGAGCCCGGCACCCATGTGTGAGCCATATGCATACGCTGCGGGTCTCCAAAGCATGTGGTCTACTTATTCGGGTCTCCCTTTGACCTTGGAGGGTTGAGAGAAGGCGTCCCGGGGTAGGCCCCTGGCCTCTTCGCTGAGTGCCACGTGGCGTGGCTTGTAGTTGAAGCGCCCCCGGGTAGGCCCGAGTGGTTGTATAGAATGCGGACAAAGTCCAAAACTGAGGGGTAGGGAATGATCCCGGTTAATTACTAGTTTTACCGTATATCCCAGCTAGCGGGTTGGGGCCGTTGGTCGGGCCCACTGGGTTGCCGGAGGGGCTGGATGGCCCATGTCTTAAAGGTGTTCGGGGAAATTCTCAAACCCTTGTTCTTTGGTATTTTATTGGGGAAATTGCCCGGGTACAACAAATGCCTCCCACGGGTCGTGCGTCGGAGGCGGAGACGAGGGCGTGCGGCCCGTGAACTCCTCTTTCTGAATGATCGTAGTTGTATTTTGACACTTCATATGTCTTAGTTTTGTTGCATTTTGTATATTGACTTTCTAGTGTGCTGACTATCTTTGTGTATTTTGTCTTGCAGCCATGGCACGATTCGGCAGAGACGAGAGGGTCCCGAGGCGAGTGGCTCGAGAGGAGGATCGTTGGGTGAGGAGGACAGAGCGGCCCATGCCTCCCTTAAGCGCGCCGGTCATTACTGTGGCTGGCGTGGAGCAACTCGATACGGGGTATACAGTAGTAGCCGAGGGCCCCGTCGGCGAGCGCGGCAGCGGAGTTGGGGTTGTAGAGTTGGCCTGGGTCTCGGAGGCGGGCGGGATCTACACCTATGACCACAGTGGGAGCTATCCGGTGGAGTTTCCCTTGGACCGCCACTTGTTCGAGTTCATCAGGAACTTTGTTCCACCAAGCATGGAGGAGGGGGATTCCTGGATTACTGGAGCACGTCACTGATTGGAGCAGGTGATTTTAATGGGCAGGGACAGCTTGCAGGGGATTATTCTCTGTGGCTTTCTGAGCTTCTCCGGAGACTACTGGCGACAGTGTCAGTTTCCCAGTGTCGGGTGCCTGGGCTTCTTCAGTGGAGCGGATAAGTTTAGAGTCCGGGTCGGACCGATGGGTCCCGCTTCTTGGGACCTGCGTGGCCATCATCGGGCAGAGACAGAAAGCAGTACAGGGCTGGTGTTAGAGCCATCAGGGTTGCAGTATGTCGGGGAAGGCTTCGACGATCACAGTCTCTTGTCTGGAGTTCTACGGCAGACTGCTATTGGTTGGTATGGTGGCTGGGCAGTGATTCCTTTGCACCGGTACCGCCAGGGAGCTATCTAGTGCCTGATGGGCATAGTACACCATTACAGGGTGTTGCTGGACTAGGCCAACATCAGATATGCTGTGACTGCGGCCTTATGTGGATATCACTGCTACACGGGGCTTTTGCAGGCTTTGGCAGAGCGCTTCAACCGCCGGTGGAACACAGTGGCGATGGCTGAAGGAGAGACCTCACTCGACTTGTGGTCCTTGTTTAGGATTTCTGGGCTGCCGATCAGTGACGAAGGATATGAGGAGGTTGTGCTGGATGATCTTCACCGCAGTCACACAGATGGACATGGCAGATACCGGGTTCCTTACAGCTATCGGTACTTGCTGAAGACCTAGAGGGATTTAGCCCTGGCTGGGAGAGAGAGAGCCGCGCAGACTCCTAGGGTGTCACTAAATGTATGGGTTCGCCACTTCTACAATGGGCCCTCTGCTTTTACCAAGAGTTTGCGAGGGATCAGACTCTGTGGGAGGAGTGCACAGAGGTGGAGCTACAGTTCAGGACATACACGAGGTACATCTACGCACCACAGGAGGGGTGGAACCCCCATAGACGGAACATATCCTCAGAGGGCCCCCATGGCTCGTCCTCAGGAGCCCGCTCATCATGAGCCATTCGCCCCTGGGCCTTGCCCTCCACCTCCAAGGGACTCTCCTCGTCCCCAACAACCTCCGGCACCCATAGCCCGTCCGCCGGCACCCGCACCTCTTGCCCGTCCCTTATCGCCTTCGCCCCCTATCCGTCGGGAGGATAAAGGTAAGGGACCTTTGATTGGGGAGCCTAGTGGATCACGACAGTAATGTTTTCACTGCAATGGGTTTGGCCATTTTGCCAACTAGTATCCCACATGTTAATCTCTAGTCATTGGGGACACACAGGTCGGGAACACCTCATCTTCCGAGCTTGTGGCAGTCAGCTATGAGGCGGATCAAGAATTAGCTGACGAATTCTTTGAGAATGAGGATGATGCTCAGGAGGTTCAGCATCTCAATGATGCCCAGACCGGGGTCGTCAGGTGTAACGACCCGAGAATCTAATTATCGGGAAGGCTCGATAACCCGAGACTCGCACCGCCACCCACGAGTCCGAAGACTCGGAAGGGTTAAAAGGATGGTGTGGAGACTACACAAGTATCACAAATAATTGTAGAAATTAAATAGTTTATGTAATAAGCAGGAAATAAATTAACATTTTTCATGATACATGGTCCATAAGATATACCAAAATAACAACAGTAGTCCACAACTAGTACAGAGACAAGAAAGAAAAGTACAGCTACACGGGGCATACCCCGGCTCTGACCTCTGGCACTAACGCTGGGCACCCGAACCACGTTGAGCATCAGACGCGCTCCCCTGAGGCCGCGCCTCAACTGAAACACGGTGAAAACACGCAGGGAATGAGTCTCAGAACAAGACTCAGTAGGGATCACTCGAACCCTACCTCGCAAATGGAGAAACCGCTACGCTAGCAATAAGCGAGTACCTCGAAAAGGGAAGCCCTGCCATCTACAAAACACCGATCTCACGGCACGAAAATCGACACACGTGCCACAGTGAGACGACTGGAACACCACGGTCAACATGACAAAAAAAAACCCGAAGGTCAAAGTCGCAAAGACTGACAATCTGTCACTCTCGACTCGATAGGAGTATCTCCCACTAGAAGCAAGACCGGATGCGTCCACTAACAACTTAGTCGCGTCTCGGGTGTCCCCCTCCGGCCCAGCAGGAACTGAGACACCGAACAAGTAACTACAAACAAGCGACTAGTTGGGGTCACGCTCGTCAGCGTGGGTCCAACCGCCCCCAACCACGTGTGCACACACATACCGTGCGTCCCTGGTCTGGCCCTCTAACCGGTTTTCTCCTCAGCCAGACTCTGGCTACAAGACGTGGGGCCCGACGAAAATCGGTCCACAAACTGTCTCTAAGGGTAGCCTCTCCACCACTCCCTGGTGGGACCACACGCGTGTAAGCAGGCTACTGTTAACTTCATATTTTCACATATTAATTTCACATGTTTTAGAGAAAATTCAAAATAAATTATTGATTATGTGTGAAAAATATCCACAGAAATAGATTTTTTACTAACACTTGAGCTTTTCATGAAAAATAAATATTTGAGAGTAATAATGAGAGCATATAGGTGAATAAGATTTACATTAATTAATTATGTTAACAACATTTTATATAACATACGCACATTTTTCTCTAAATGACAGGTTGTTGCAGTTGGCATTTCACATTGATGTGACACGACCTAGGGGGTTCTTCACATGATCAAATGACCCTTGGACCTAGCAAGCAACCAACGCACGAACCGGTGACTTTACTCGGGCGGACTCACCCGCTAAGCGCACTCTTGTGCCCGTAGGCAAACCGGTGATAGTGGTGAGGGTCCGGGACGGGCCCTTGCTGCTCCGAGGGTTGGCTAGCTTAGGATTGGACCTCTCAAGGGTCCTAGGATGTCCACTCTCATAGACGGCCAGCACGCCGAGGGCGTGGGTATTAACGGTTCACTCACAACTCACCCGCGGTAATCATTCATTCACAAGCAAATTTGAGTTCGGGCACTCCACTTACCACCGACGGCACTAAGATACAATACTACTCAAGCAAGGAAATTTCAGCAAAGAGGAGTGTGCAGTGGCTCACCTAGTCGGTGTGAAGACACCGATCCCGGTTGGAGACGAGGGCGAGCGAGGAAGTGTGGGCTTACCCGCACGCCGCGCCGGAGAAGCTTCAACCTGAAATTGTAAATTACATGCACTACACCCCATGCAAGGGGGGGGGGGGGGGTTCTTGGGATGGGGATTAAGGTGTTACAATCAAAACTACCACCACGCAGGGTGGGGCCTTCAGCCGGCCAAGCGGGGTGGAGAAAATAAGGTAAAGAATGTCGGTTGAGTGTGGATGCCGAATCTGCCGATTATCTGCGAACAGGGACAGTGGGGCGGTGTAATGACCGTAGATCCTTCTCACGAATTTTGCCGATAGCGAGACTGGCGGCAAAAGCTTCGTAACAGGTACAGGAACGCTTCAGATTTTTGTGAATTTCTTCTGAGACGGTGGCTGACCGGAGCAGAGGTTGGAACAGGACATGAGGTTTTCTGATCCACAGTTGCAGACTTCTGGCAGCAGGTTGCAGAGGACGCCGCGCACTCTCCCGAACTCCGATCAGCACGAAACTGGCGGTGACGTCTTCATGGTCAAAGTAGCTTTCAGCCGAAGGTAACGGGGCTGCAATCAGAGGTCGAGGGCGGTCGGTGTACCCTGAAGAGTTGGCACTGGTCGGAGTAGACAGCAGGAGACAGAACTGGAGAGCTCGGGGGAGAAAATTCGTAACTCCTTCCTCCGGCAGCCGAATGAGGTTCTGTTTCTTGATCTTGGAAGAAGACTAGCAGAGGACGAACTTTGATGAAGGGGCTTCAGCCTGAATCCGCTAGGGTTCGTCGTGGAAGAGTGATCTCTCAGGTTCTGATGCTTGGCAGGGAGGGTTCCGCGCAGTCGTGGGAGAACGGAGTTCCTGGACAGCCCCAAGCTCCGATGAAGACGAAACCACTTTGGTGTCGAAGAGGACAGGCAGACGCTTCCATGGATGTATCTTGGGCCTTCAGAATCGCCCGGAGGAAGCCGTGGTCACCTCTGCAAGTCGGTACTCTTCTTCTGATCTGCAACTGAAACTGTAGGTTGAAGATGACGGGGGGGGAATGGGGTATGTGGGAGGGGAAATGGGGGTGGATGAGTGTAGGAGTGACCCCTGGTTGTAAGGGGGTCTTGGAGGGGGTGTTCCAAGGTGTGTATGAGGGAGAATGGGGTCTAGAAGGTGGTGTTTGCAGTGGGTGAGAGGGGAGCTACGAATTTGGGATGGGTGGGGAAGAGAGAAGGAGAGATCTTTCTCCAAAATTTGAAAATGGACTAATGTGGTTAGTGGGGCTTTGGGAATGGGAAGAGTTGTGTTGGGGAAGGGAATGGGTGCTTGGGGTAGTGGGAAGGGTGCTTGGGGAAGTGGGTGGGGTAGTTGGGGGTTGGGAGGTGGAGCTAGGATTGGTGGAAGCTCCCTTGGGACTAGGGGGTGGAGTAATGGTGGCTTGGGGAAGTGGAGGGTCTTAAATGAGGTGGGTAGCTAGTGGAGGTGGTTGGGGAAGGGAGGAGAGAGAAGCAAATTCGGAATTGGGTGTTGAGGAGAGAGAAAGTGGAGTGAAAAAGAGAGATTAAGAGAGGGAAGGGTGGGGAATCTCTCCCCTAGGGCATCTCACCCAAGAAATGTTGGAATCACTCCACTAAACTAAGCTTTGGACTCTCAAATGGCATTTTTCATTGATTGATTCATTGATTGATTAAGTTCAAATGGAGGAAATGGGGTCCTATATATAGGAAACCCACATTTCTACAAAAGACCCTGACAAAAGCCTCATTGACAAATAACCGAAGGGGTAGGAGAGCTCATTGGGCCAAGCCCAAAGAAATGGGCCCAATTAGCACATTACACAATCTAATGACACTCAAACATAGGAAAATAAATGCTAGACCTAGGGAAATGACTCAAATAAAATGAAAATTACATCAATGACTCAAATAAAAATTACATAGGACTCAAAATTAAATGACTAGACCATGCTTGATGAAATAGGAGGTGATGTTCTCATCACACATGGAGATGAAAGTGTTGGTATGAAAAGCATAAAATGCATATGCATGAGTTAGCTAAAGTGATATGCATGAATCACCCATGGTGGTTACTACGTGAGTTGCATGGGGTGAACATCACGTAGGAGATGGCTCAAAAGCTTGTTGTCTGCATAAAACACATGCATGAGTATTGGGCCTCCGTCAACGTAAAGGCCTAGGTGGGCTGCATGAAACAGCAAGGTGGCATCAATATAATATGAAATGCATAAGGTTATAAAGTGCATAATAAGGCAAAATGCAGTTGGTGAGACTGTTGGCTTAAATTGCATGCGTCACGAGAGGTGTTTTGTGGGTTTTAAAGAAGATGGACCATGCATGGGCTCTGCTACTAACGTAGCTAGGTGGTGAAATTTCCTTCATGAAGATGGCCAAGTCAAGTGCATGGCTGCACAAAATACACAAATACATGCATTTGTAATAGCTTAGTTTGGGCCGATCACGTGCATGGCAGCTGGGTGCAAGTGCATGCAAAAGATGGGTGTACTGGCTGAGTATTACGATGGCGTTGGCATCTTTTGTGGTCACCGCGGGAATATCGGCAGTGGCTTGCGATGGGCTATACATAGATGCTGTTCGATGAGATAAGGAAGATGGACGGTGTCACGAAGATAAGCCACCTGCATCCGGAGAAGACGGCAGAGCATGAGGCCATTCACTCCGTGTGCGACACGGGAGCGGCTGGCTTAGTGGCAAACGTGGCCGCTTGCTGCATGGCTTCAGAAGAATATGCTGTCAACAAGATAAGAAGGTAGTGCAGCGAAGGTAGCGGAGGCAGTTCGCTAGTAGCTGGTGCAGTTGGAGAAGGCGGTCATTCGCTCCGGGGATGGCGTTCGCAGTGGGGCGCAGTGGATGATACCGGCGGGATTGGCGGAGGTGGTTCTGTGAAGATCTTGGCAAGGCACCTCCCTATAAAAGGGATGTTCAGGGAACGAGAGAGGGGCTGCTTGTTTTTATGCTTTCAGTTCAGCCTTTTGGATTTTTGGAGTCCGTAGTTGGAGTTTTTCTGCTTGGTTTTAGTTTGTAGTTTAGCTTTTTGGGTTTCTCACCTTCTTTCGCAGGTTATCTTTGGTTCGCTCTGGGCGTCGCGGGTTTCCTCGGCAGGGTGGTGAAGCGTCCAGGCGTCTAGTGGCAGCACGCAGCGTCCGTCTGTAGTGCATTCAGCAGGCTCCGTCTGCAACGAGGTGGGCACTCGTCCGTAGGGTGTGGGTGCCGCAGCTCACGGCTTCAACGTGCAGCGTCCACCTGCTGCCGTGGTAGCCTCCTCCGCTGGTCCCACTTGTTAGCAGACCCCTGTTTGTTCGCCTCTGCTTCCTTAGCGTGTCCCCTCTGCCATTCGGGAGCGGCGTCCGTAACGGGAAGACCGGAGGTGAAGCCGCTACAGTGGTTCTCCAGTAAGCCTTCCGTGCGCTTCTGCGAGTTCCCCTGGAGGCCATCTGTAGCTTCCTCTGCTCCCTCTCTGCATCGCCAGACGTGCTTGACGGCCAAGGAAAGTAGCGGTTGGCAACCTCCCGCGTGTGAAGTCTAGGCGTGGCAGCGTCCATCCAAGGCTCGTGGAACGCCTCCTGCAGCCGCTGGCAAGCCTCCTTATGCATGCAGTTGCTGTTCAGCCACTTGTGGCAACGAGACGAAGAGAAGGGAAGGGCGGATGTCCCCTCTGTGCTGTTCATTTTTTTTTGTTCATTAATAATCCGAACGAGCCATCTTTAACTTCTTTTTCTTTTAGTTTTGTTAAGTGTCCATTGTATTAATCTTTTCAGAACATAATTTAGTTAGTCTTTTAATCTTAGTTATTTCAGATTTAATAAACAAGTCTTCAGCACACTTTCTGTCCATTTATCTAGTTTTATTCATAATATTCGATTATCTCTCGTTTCCTATTCTCCAAACTCGGTGAAGTCTTCTTTGCATTTGTTTAATTTAAATAGTGTCTTAGTTACTTGAGTTCCTTCATTTAGGTTAGTTAATTTTAATTTGTCAACTCTTCTTTTAGTGTCCATTTGTCATGAATTTCTAAATATACAACTCGAGGTTTTCTACCTTAAAATCTAAATTTCCCTGTGGACTCGACTCGGACTCATCGCTTAACTATTTTCTTATAATTAATTTGGGGGCCGATAATTAAATCTGGTAGTGGATGCATTAACGGCATGCATTTTAACTATCAATTTTTGGCGCCGTTGCCGGAGAAGTTTATGATTTTTAGGTCGTTAATCTTGTGTTTTTGTATATAAATTGACACTAATAATTTCTATTTTTCTTATTTTTTTCAGGAAAATTAAAAAAAAAAGAGGTAAAGTTTTTTGCCATTTATAAAAAAAAATGAGGGAACGCTTTTTCAAGTAAGTATTCACATTTCCCTCCTTCATTTGAGTTTATTTTCTTTATTTTTCATATCTTGTGGTTAGATAGGATCATTAATTAAAAAAAAAATTCACTTGAACTTTAATAAAAATCATCATCTCAAGATTAGCAACCACATTTCCATGTCTTAGGTCATGCATCATATAGGTTAGAAGTATTTTTGTTATTTAATTTTGTTAAATGCATCATTGAAGATTGCGGGGGCAAGGTGAGTTCTTCTATCTTTTTCTTAATCACATGACATTCAAATTTGCATAGAACCCCTTGTTTGACTATGTGGTGTTGCATTTCATTTTAAACTATCTTAAGGGCAAAACCCATAATCACATAAGGTGGGGATTTGATCACCCTTCCTTGGCCCACAAACCACAACTCTTCATTTTGCATTTCCCAAGCCTAATAAAATCTAGTAGACATTGGCCCTAGGGTTCACTTTGAGATTTGATTTCACTTGGGCCCATTATCAATTTGAAAACTAGTGTCTAGGAAAGAGGTCCGATGGCAAACGCCTTAAGTGGGATTGTGGTTTATTAATTAGGACCCTACATCTGTAGGGGGAGCCTCCCACAACCCCACCTCTTTCCTGGCTAGTGGACAGATTTGGTAGTGGACTTGGGTTGGATTTAAGTTGATTTGTGAGAAAGCTAACATTTTAGCCCACTTAGTGGTTGAACCTTAAGGGAAATTGTGCTTGTATAACCATCTAAAGGTAGGTGTCTAGGCAAGAGGTTAAAAGGCTACGCCTAAATGGATTTGTGGTTTATTAATTAGGACCTTGCGAAAGTAAGGGGAACCTCCCACAATCCTACCTCTTACCTGGCCAACTTGAAGGTCGGTGTGTGCAATATTGCAATTGAACTTTGGGGAATTCTCACTATTTGTGCTTTTAAGTCCAAGGAGCCCTAAGTCTTGTAGGTTAATGTGTTGATCAAGTGGTTGCAAAGAAAAAAAAAATCTTCTCTGCAAAACAAAATAAAAAAATAATATCACTCTTTCTTGGGCTTTTTGCATTGCCACTACCACTTGTGTTCAGGCCCACTAATAATTCTTCCATGTTCAATCATGTGGGCCACTTGAATTCAAATCCATCATTTATCCAATATCATCCAAATCCTTCATTCATCCAAAATGGGGTTTACAATTCATCTCTTACCCAGGCACCAAACCAATTTCCATTGGCTTTTGCCACCAATTTCTCTCACTCAAACTCATATCCACGGTGGGAAAACCAACAATCTTCTTCTTGGGCACCCTATCAAGACCCCATTCAAAGTCCTTCACACTCACACTTTTCAGATTGGGATTCTTACTCAAATGATCATTACAATCAAGCCCAACATGAAGGACAACCCATCTGCTCCTCACCACTTCAGTACCAAACTGATTTTCATTCTAACTACTCACCACTGTCTGAGTGCCATCCAATCTATCCAGATCCTCCAAAGTCTGATTTCGAGGACAACATTGATCAAGTGACTCAACTCATTTTGGCCCAAAATCAATCTTTCCAAGCCGACATGGCAGAAATGAAGGTCATGCTTGACCAATACCAAAAAGAGCTAGAAATGGACCAATGTGATAACCTCCCCAAGGAAAATTTTGAACATCCATTGCCTGATTACAATATCACGCCAAATGATTCACCCATCAATCCTCAATTCAATGACTCTCAAATAAATTTTGATGAGGAGGATAATATGGAGCAACCATATCAGGAAAATTGGGGGGAAGTTAGTGAATCTCAATTCGTGATGGTCAAGGAAAATAATGAGGTGTTTAAGTTGGGGGGAGAACAAGAGGAAAATCAAACTTGGGCTCCAAACTCTAATGACTATTATGATCCAGCCCAACATACAAATCATTCCCTTCTTGCTATTCATCTCCGCCACCCTCAGATAATCACCCAAATGATCAATTCAATCAGTTCCTTCTCCAAGGTCAACCCCTCCAAAAGCAAATCAATAGACTGACCATGGAAATCAAAAACATGGAGGGAGACCAATTCTTTGATTACTCTGTATCCAATCCTACTCATCATGTCCTTTACCCTGACTGTAATCACTCACTAATTCCTCAATCTCATAAAACTCAAAATTTTGATTCCGAAGATGAAGGGATTATGGAGAGAAATTGTCAGCAAATTTTACATGAAAACTCTAAGGACTTTAAGGAGATTGAAGAAATCAATGGGGAAGAAACCAAAGAAGGAGATGAACTAATGAATGATCAGAGTCCCCCTCCTAAAAATGAATCTGAGGAGCTTGTGCTTGATTGCCATCATGAGGGGAATGCTAGAGAGGTGGATGATCTCCAATTAGGGGGAGAGGAAGAGTATAATGAATCCCAAATCTCTAATCACATCTCTCCCCCTGAATTTGATGCAATTCACTTTGAAGATGGGAAAGAAGAGGAAGTGAAGATGGATCTAGAATTGAACATTTATTTGAATAATGAAGTTGAGGTAAATAAGGAACTGAACTATTTGAGTGTGCCGTGTGATAATCTCAATGTAGAGGAGAGGGTAGAGCTTATGCCAAATCTTGACTACGGTGATTCCTTTAAAACTCTTCAAGTCAGTTGGCCCAACCTTGACCTACCTACTGATTGCTCTGATCCCACAGAATCTCAGGAGAAACATTTCATAATAGATGACATGATTTTTCCCTATGTTTCTCCTCTATTCTCTGATCGGGGTGGTCCTTTTCACATGTCGCCGCCCCGTTATATGCTTTGCCCTTATACTCACCAGTTCCAGTTATATCTCTCAGGGCATGAAAAAGAAAATTTTGGCGAGAACAAAATTCTGTGGTGGCTCATTCTAAAATCAACTTGTTGGTTATTGAGCTTCCATGCGTCTGGCTGAAGACATTAAACTTAGCGCTAATTGGGAGGCAACCCAATTCTTTCTTCTAAAAATAAATAAATGATGATTGATTTTCTTTTTAGGAGCAAGGAGCATGGAGCAGCATGTCTCTACCAGCAACACTTCCTTCTCAGGTTGTATCTATCCTTCCCACCACTTGTCATGGTTTCATTTCATTCCTACATTTTAATCATGTCATTGAGGACAATGTCACTTAAGTTAGGGGGTAGCTTAAGCTTAAATTTTCATCAAAATGCTGTAATCTTTCATGATTCCCCTAACAAATGCTTCAGGGTCATTTTTCATGATAAGAAACATTGTCAAAATGATAAGGCTTAGAATATCCACTTGTGACAGCATTGAATTAAAGGGTGAATTAGTTGGTTATGTTCTTAGCATCTTCCTCGGAATACACTCAGATTTTTTTGAACTCACACACGTCTACACACTAATGAGACTAGTAGGTATTAAACACAAGGATGATGAGTTCTTTGCTTAAAACTTAGACGAGGATTGAGAATTCTGCCTAGTCATTGAAGATCTATCGTGAGGAAAAAGCTACCTGCCTACGAATAAGTGCAAAGCACCAAAAGAAAAAAAAATGTGTGTGAAAAAGAAAAAAAAATCATGGAAAATGCTCCTGATCCTAGTAACCGGGCCTGCTTCTCCTAAGGCAAGAGTTGAGGTTCGCGTCAAACGGTGAAGGAATGTGCAGCACCATGATAGAAAAAATATATATGAGAAAAAAAATTGATGATGAAATAAGGCAGAGTGAAGCTACCTGTAATTCGAGAGTCTGATTTGCAATAGGTAGAATTGAAATCATTGTTAAAGTGATAATTAGAAAGCTCATGCATCCAGTTGTCTGATGTCCACTAATCAAATTAGAGCACTTACACAAAGAGATACAAAAAATTTATGAGTGTAACCTGAGGAAGTATCTAAATACATGGGTTGACGAAGTTTATTCTTGACATTTATTGCTTGAACTTGCAGTATTCTATTCAAAATTATGATGCCCACCTTCTTGTCATGAAACGTGATATATGAACTCTTGTTAGTCCTAAATTTATAATTAATTGCATTGCTAAGGGACTAGCAATGAGTAAGTTGGGGGGTGTGTTAACTTCATATTTTCACATATTAATTTCACATGTTTTAGAGAAAATTCAAAATAAATTATTGATTATGTGTGAAAAATATCCACAGAAATAGATTTTTTACTAACACTTGAGCTTTTCATGAAAAATAAATATTTGAGAGTAATAATGAGAGCATATAGGTGAATAAGATTTACATTAATTAATTATGTTAACAACATTTTATATAACATACGCACATTTTTCTCTAAATGACAGGTTGTTGCAGTTGGCATTTCACATGGAGATGAAAGTGTTGGTATGAAAAGCATAAAATGCATATGCATGAGTTAACTAAAGTGATATGCATGAATCACCCATGGTGGTTACTACGTGAGTTGCATGGGGTGAACATCACGTAGGAGATGGCTCAAAAGCTTGTTGTCTGCATAAAACACATGCATGAGTATTGGGCCTCCGTCAACGTAAAGGCCTAGGTGGGCTGCATGAAACAGCAAGGTGGCATCAATATAATATGAAATGTATAAGGTTATAAAGTGCATAATAAGGCAAAATGCAGTTGGTGAGACTGTTGGCTTAAATTGCATGCGTCACGAGAGGTGTTTTGTGGGTTTTAAAGAAGATGGACCATGCATGGGCTCTGCTACTAACGTAGCTAGGTGGTGAAATTTCCTTCATGAAGATGGCCAAGTCAGGTGCATGGCTGCACAAAATACACAAATACATGCATTTGTAATAGCTTAGTTTGGGCCGATCACGTGCATGGCAGCTGGGTGCAAGTGCATGCAAAAGATGGGTGTGCTGGCTGAGTATTACGATGGCGTTGGCATCTTTTGTGGTCACCGCGGGAATATCGGCAGTGGCTTGCGATGGGCTATACATAGATGTTGTTCGATGAGATAAGGAAGATGGACGCTGTCATGAAGATAAGCCACCTGCATCCGGAGAAGACGGCAGAGCATGAGGCCGTTCACTCCGTGTGCGACACGGGAGCGGCTGGCTTAGTGGCAAACGTGGCCGCTTGCTGCATGGCTTCAGGAGAATATGCTGTCAACAAGATAAGAAGGTAGTGCAGCGAAGGTAGCGGAGGCAGTTCGCTAGTAGCTGGTGCAGTTGGAGAAGGCGGCCATTCGCTCCGGGGATGGCGTTCGCAGTGGGGCGCAGTGGATGATACCGGCGGGATTGGCGGAGGTGGTTCTGTGAAGATCTTGGCAAGGCACCTCCCTATAAAAGGGATGTTCAGGGAACGAGAGAGGGGCTGCTTATTTTTATGCTTTCAGTTCAGCCTTTTGGATTTTTGGAGTCTGTAGTTGGAGTTTTTCTGCTTGGTTTTAGTTTGTAGTTTAGCTTTTTGGGTTTCTCACCTTCTTTCGCAGGTTATCTTTGGTTCGCTCTGGGCGTCGCGGGTTTCCTCGGCAGGGTGGTGAAGCGTCCAGGCGTCTTGTGGCAGCACGCAGCGTCCGTCTGCAGTGCATTCAGCAGGCTCCGTCTGCAACGTGGTGGGCACTCGTCCGTAGGGTGTGGGTGCCGCAGCTCACGGCTTCAACGTGCAGCGTCCACTTGCTGCCGTGGTAGCCTCCTCCGCTGGTCCCACTTGTTAGCGGACCCCTGTTTGTTCGCCTCTGCTTCCTTAGCGTGTCCCCTCTGCCATTCGGGAGCGACGTCCGTAACGGGAAGACAGGAGGTGAAGCCGCTACAGTGGTTCTCCAGCAAGCCTTCCGTGCGCTTCTGCGAGTTCCCCTAGAGGCCATCTGTAGCTTCCTCTGCTCCCTCTCTGCATCGCCGGACGTGCTTGACGGCCAAGGAAAGTAGCGGTCGGCAACCTCCCGCGTGTGAAGTCTAGGCGTGGCAGCGTCCATCCAAGGCTCGTGGAACGCCACCTGCAGCCGCTGGCAAGCCTCCTTATGCATGCAGTTGCTGTTCAGCCACTTGTGGCAACGAGACGAAGAGAAGGGAAGGGCGGATGTCCCCTCTGTGCTGTTCATTTTTTTTTTGTTCATTAATAATCCGAACGAGCCATCTTTAACTTCTTTTTCTTTTAGTTTTGTTAAGTGTCCATTGTATTAATCTTTTCAGAACATAATTTAGTTAGTCTTTTAATCTTAGTTATTTCAGATTTAATAAACAAGTCCTCAGCACACTTTCTGTCCATTTATCTAGTTTTATTCATAATATTCGATTATCTCTCGTTTCCTATTCTCCAAACTCGGTGAAGTCTTCTTTGCATTTGTTTAATTTAAATAGTGTCTTAGTTACTTGAGTTCCTTCATTTAGGTTAGTTAATTTTAATTTGTCAACTCCTCTTTTAGTGTCCATTTGTCATGAATTTCTAAATATACAACTCGAGGTTTTCTACCTTAAAATCTAAATTTCCCTGTGGACTCGACTCGGACTCATCGCTTAACTATTTTCTTATAATTAATTTTGGGGGCCGATAATTAAATCTGGTAGTGGATGCATTAACGGCATGCATTTTAACTATCAGCTACGACTAGTGGAGGGTCACTATGGAGTAGACTCTCAAGTCAACGGAAAACAACACCTGCATCCAACGACATACGGGGACCGTACCAACACCGTCGCACGGTGACCACAGTGGGAAAAGAAAAGGGGTTGCAAACCACCCGGGGCAACCCAGAGCCTGGCGGTCTACCCTAGACGCGTCACAGGATCTGACGGTCTAAGGCTGGACCATCGTAGCCATATGACAGCCGAACACAGGGGCGTCAGATACCCGGTGCAAAATAGCGTGTAACGCACCAGCCCTGGTGCGTTACAGTTTGTGACGCGCCTACCCTGGTGCATCACAAGACAAGTGGAAAACATATTATGACGCGTGCCACCCGGTGTGTCACAGGCCCTGACGCACTTAGCCTGGTGCGTCACAGGTTGTAACGGACCAAACCTTGTGCATTACGGTGTGGGAATGCGTCCACTCTAATGCACCTACACAGGGGCGTCACAAGGCTGTGACGCGCCAAGCCTGGTGCGTCACATGCCTTGACCCCCAACGGTCAAAAACGAACGGTCAAAAGCCAACGGTCGGACGTCCCTGACGATCCAACCCCGGTGCATCACAACACCTGTGACGGTCTATCGTGGGACCGTCACAGCCCACAGACTCCAGTTGGATGAAAATAGGACTGTGACGCACCCATCCAGGCGCGTCACATGGTGTGACGGTCACTAGAAGGACCGTCACACCCGTCCGAGGGTGAAACGGCGTGAAATGTCTAAAAATTTCAACCACGCCCCCATGCCTCCATAGGAGAGGGGGAAATCAAAGGGGAAGACCCCTGGAACCCCTAGCATGCTTCTAAGCCACCAAAACGCCGAATCGCGGCCTAAAAACATAGATCGGGCGAACTCTCCCAAAATCATGGAAAAACCCAAACCCGCATGAATACCCATCTCTCGGCCTCCCCTCGGCCTACAAATCGCGGGAATGGAACGCAAGAGGCTAAGGAACGTCACCCTACCTCAAGATCGCCCCGAGACGCGCCGGATTGTCCACACTCGCAAGAAATCGCTTGAAAACCCTCGTTCTTCCTTGAGCTCCCACGGTCCACGTACGCCTCCATGATCGCCACACCACCACCGTCGCCGCCGCGCTGTCACCTCGCCGCTGTCTGCAGCCGGGGAGAGGGTCGCCACCGCATCCACGAGAGAGGGGGAAAGGAGGGGGCGTCGGTTCGCACGGGAGGGAGAAAGGAGGAAGAAGAAGAAGAAGAAAGAGGGTGGGGAGAGAGAGAAAAAGGAGAGGTATTTATAGAAAATCTGGATATTCTGGAAAACACCAAAAATTTAAAAATTACATTTCTACGATCCTCGGAACGCACCGATCACAACGGTACCACTCTCGCCTAGGTGAACGACCCGGTTCACCCGCAACGAGGTTCCGAAGGAATTACCGAAACACACACCGGTAATCAAAAAATACGCGCGTAAAAGCCGCGGAACGCTTCCAGGCCTCCGAAACAACTCCGGATCGCGCCGATCCGAACACAAAAGATGTCCGAAACAAAATTTCAGACACGACAGAGTTGGACACTCTGAGAAACCAGATTCGGGACCCATGAAGAAGGATCCAAAAGGTCTGAGATATTACAGCCCTCCCCCTTAAAGGAATTTCATCCCTGAAATTGAGAACAACCCAAGGGTAAAGAAGAGGAAGACTCACTCAAATAGGTAAGAGAACTGCTGATGCATCTCGTCCTCACGTTCTCAAGAAGCCTCATCACCAGAGTGCCGCTGCCACACCACCTTAACCAAGGGGATGACCTTGTTCCGCAGGCGCTACTCTCGCCGATCCTCCACGCGGATCAAAAACTTTGGGAGAGAAAGATCTAGAGTCACCTCGGGCCAAACAGAATCCTCGAGCACATGAGAGTCATCGGGCATATACTTCCGCAACATCGAGACGTGGAACACGTCATGCACCGACGCCAACTCAGAGGGTAACTACAACCGATAGGCTACCTCACCAATGCGCTCCACGATGAGAAAGGGACCAACATAGCGGGGACTCAGCTTCCCACACCGTCCAAAACGTATCACTCCCTTCATCAGAGAAACTCTCAAGAACACGCGATCGCCCACGGTGAACGCTAGAGGCTACCGCCTACGATCAGCATAACTCTTCTGCCGACTCTGGGCTGCCAACATGTTCTGATGAACCAAGTGCACAACATCCACACATTGCTGCACCAACTCCGGTCTCGTCAAAACATGCTCACCAACCTCAAACCAATCCAGTGGAGTCCGACACGGATGCCCATACAACGCCTCATAAGGAGCGTGGTCGATGCTCGAATGATAGCTGTTGTTGTAGGTAAACTCTACCAACGGTAGGTGATGAATCCAACTCCCCTGCCACTCCAGGCAGCAGGATCTCAGCATATCCTCCAAAGTCTGAATGGTCCTCTCTGACTGACCATCTAACTAAGGATGATACGCCGAGCTAAAAGCCAAATCCGTGCAAAGAGCTCACTGGAAACTCCCCCAGAATCTAGACGTGAAGCGCACATCCCGATCCGACACGATGGAGATGGGAATCCCATGCAACGGAATGATCCGCTCCACATAAAGACGAGCCAACTTGGACATGCTCTAGCTGACTTTGACCGGTAACAACCGAGTCACCTTCGTCAGCCTATGGACCAACAGCCAAATACTGTCTTTCCCACTCGGAGTCCTCGGCAATCCCACCACGAAATCTGTGGTCATGTGATCCCACTTCCACGCGGGAACATCCAAGGGCTGGAGAGTACCTCCTGGTCGCTGATGCTCCGCCTTCACCTGCTGACAAGTCAGGCACCTAGCCACAAATTCGGTAACATCTCTATTCATGCCAGGCCACCAGAACTGCCTCCGCAAGTTCCGATACATCTTCATCGCACCTGGGTGTACGGTGTACCTGATCCCATGAGCCTCGCGCAACACCGCACGATGAACCTGCTCTTCAGTTGGGACGTACAGCCTACCATGGAACCTCACAGCACCGTCCTTGCCGAGCTCCACATCAGCCAAAGCCAAAATCCGGGGCAACTCGAGGTCTGCATGCTAAGCCTCTATCACCTGATTGCGGATAGCAGGCGTGACAGTCAGACTCGCAAGCACCGCTAACCCTGGCTCCTGGGGAATCTTGAGCCTGAACGAAACTTCAGGCACTTGTTCCCAGAGCCTCCACTTCCTCAATATCAAGGCACTGACCGCGACCTTCCGACGTAAAGTATCAGCGACAACATTCATCCTGCCTGGCTGGTAAGACATGGTGAAGTCATAATCCTTATAAAACTCCATCCAACGCCTCTGCCTGAGGTTAAGGTTCCTCTGCGAGAACACATACCTCAAACTCTGATGGTTAGTGAACGCCTCAAACTTCTCGCCGTACAGATAATGCCTCCAGATCTTCAGCGCGAAGATCACAGTCGCCAACTCCAGGTCATGGGTAGGGTAGTTCTCCTCGTGTGGCTTCAGCTGTCGAGATGCATACACCATCACTCTAGCATGCTGCATCAACACAGCACCCAAACTGACCCCGAAAGCATCTGTACACACCACAAAACCTCTCGATCCAGAAGGCAAAACCAACACCAGAGTCGAGGTGAGCAATCTCTTCAGTTTCCTGAAACTTTGCTCACACTCCTCAGACCAGACGAAAGGCGCATCCTTCCGCGTAAGTCTAGTCATCGGGGCCGCAATGCGAGGAAAATCCTGGATAAACAGACGATAATAGCCCGCAAGCCCCAAGAAACTCTGGATCTCCGTCACAGACCTCGGCCTCGGCCACTGCATTACTGTCTCGACCTTGGTGGGGTCCACGGAAATACCATCACCAGAAATCACATGCCCCAAAAAATGCACCTCACGAAGCCAGAACTCGCACTTACTAAGCTTCGCATACAACTGGTGATCTCGCAACGTCTACAGCACCACACCCAAATGGTACGCGTGCTCCTCGGCAGACTGCGAATAGACAAAGATGTCGTCTACAAATATGACCATGAACTGGTCCAGATACAGACGAAACACCCTCTGCATCAAGTCCATGAAGGCTGTGGGGGCATTGGTGAGCCCGAACGGCATCACCAAGAACTCATAATGCCCGTACCTCGTACTAAATGCAGTCTTCTCCACATCGGACTCGCGAATTCTCAGCTGATAGCAACCGGACCGCAAATCAATCCATGAGAACACTCGAGCATACTGAAGCTGGTCGAACAAATCATCAATCCGCGGCAACGGATATTTGTTCTTAATGGTCACCTCATTCAGCTGCCGGTAGTCGATGCACAACCGCAAGCTACTGTCCTTCTTCTTCACAAACAACACGGGCGCACCCCAAGGGGAAAATCTAGGATGAATGTACCCCTTGGCCAGCAGCTCCTGCAACTGCGCCCTCAACTCCCTCAACTCAGTGGGGGCCATACGGTAGGGAGGCTTTGCCAAAGGTCCCGTACCAGGCACAACCTTGATAATGAAATCGATCTCCCGCTGGGGAGGCAATCGGGAAACTCGCACACCACCGGAATGTCCTCGACATCCGGCTCCATCCGGTCCGTCACAACCACGGAGGCGAGAAAACCCTGACAACCCGCATCAAGCAATCGATGAGCTCGAATCACAGAAATAAGAAAGCGGGAAGAGGAAGACCTGATACCTTGGAAATAGAAGGTGGGTCCGTGAAGTCACCAAAAATAAACCCTCTTTGAGCTGCAATCCACTAACGCATGATGTGTCTCGAGCCAATCCATGCCCAAAATCACATCAAAGTCCTAAAGCGGCAACACATAGAGCCTAGCCGGCAAACTCCGCCCTTCCACCCACACAGGAACCTCATCGAAGCAATACGGTGTGATCATAAAATCACTTGAAGGTAACTCCACTGCCAAATCACAGGACAACTGGGTCACCGGCTCCTCAATACTCAGCGTGAAATCCTCCGAAACAAACGAATGAGACGCGCCAGAATCGAACAAAACCCGAGCCGCACAACCCAAAATCTGAACGGTACCTTCCACGAGCTACGACGCCACTGCCTCTGCCCTGGTCATGTGTGTGATCTGACCTCGAGCTCTCTGCCTGCCTCCCACACTAGCTGACCTGGGTAGCGGTGGATACTATCCCTGCTACTGCTGGGGAACCTGCTGCTGCTGAGGAAACTGATGCTGCCTTTGAGGACAGTCACGCGCCATATGCCCTGGCTGGTCACACCGGAAACAAACTATCGGTGCCGTGCACTGCCTGCCTGGATGGTACTCGCTACACCATGGGCACGGTCCTCGCGATCCACCCACTGATCCCTAACGCTGAAAAGGAATCGGCTGCTATACACTGCCCGATGATGCCTGCCTCTGATCCTTGGGCTTCTTCTTACCGAACCCTCTCTTGAAAAACTTCTTAACCTTCGAGCCAAAAGACACAGATCCTGTCGCCGACGCTGCCGGTGCCGGCGCTCCTGAACCACCCGACGCATGCTGAAAGGAACCCTGCTGCTTGGTAGCCGACTGCTGGCTGTGACCCGACAAGGACTGCCCCTGGCTAATCGGTCCTCGAGTCCTCTGCATATCCATCTCCAAGGAAGCCGCAACACGAGACGATGTCTCTAGATCAGTGGTCGCATTCGCGATCAAATGGTGCCTCAGCTCCTGCCTCAAGCCCTGTACGAACTGTGCGGTCTTCACCCTCTCATGCTCCATGATATGAGGTGCATACCAACCCAGCTCAACAAATCGGGCCTTGTACTACAACACGGACATGTTGCCCTGAACCAACTCCAGAAACTCACGCATCCGCTGCGTAGCAATATACTCTAGGTAGTAGGTACGCTCGAAAGCACTGACAAAGTCACCCCATGCAATCTGCTCGAGTGGACGAAGCTGGAAGGACGTCTCTCACTCGGAAGACCGCCACTCCAGAGCCGTACCCTGCAACTGGTTGTAGGCCAACATCACTCTGTCCTCTGCAACACTCCGCGCGGAACTGAACACCCGCTCCATCTCATCGAGCCAACTCCGAGCCACATCAGGATCTGGCTGACCGCCATAGTAAGGTGGATGAAACTGCATGAAATCTCTCACTGCTCGGCCTGGCCCACCCCTGGTCGACGAGCCCTCACCAGCCTCTCCGTCGAACTGCTGAGACATAAGCTAGTACATGCCACGAAAGAAATCCTCGGCCCCCAGAAATCTCGCAGCATCCACTACCTCGGTGGCCGTTGGTGGCGCTCTACTATGCTCCTCCTGCTCCCGCTGAATCTCCTGCTGGATCTCCTTACCTCCAGCCGACTGCCCCTGCCGAGAGCGAGGGCTCCGCCTCGGCGCCATGCTCGCTCCTAAAGTAAAAGACAAGAAACACGGAGACAGCAAGGTTAAAAAAACACACGATGCCCGATGCCAGCGTCACCTGTACATCATCGCTGTGGACTAGTGGATCGCTATAATTACTTATGGTTCTCGTATAATCCCACAACTGCTGCTCTGATACCAGCTGTAACGACCCGAGATTCTGATTACCGGGAAGGCCCGATAACCCAAGACTCGCACCGCCACCCACGAGTCCGAAGACTCGGAAGGGTTAAAAGGATGGTGTGGAGACTACACAAGTATCACAAATAATTGTATAAATTAAATAGTTTATATAATAAGTAGGAAATAAATTAACATTTTTCATGATACATGGTCCACAAGATATAACAAAATAACAACAGTAGTCCACAACTAGTACAGAGATAAGAAAGAAAAGTACAGCTACACGGGGCATATCCCGGCTTTGACCTCTGGCAGTAACGCAGGGCACCCGAACCACGCTGAGCCTTAGACGCGCTCCCCTGAGGCCGCGCCTCACCTGAAACACGGTGAAAATATGTAGGGAATGAGTCTCAGAGCAAGACTCAGTAGGGATCACTCGAACCCTACCTCGCAAACGGAGAAACCGCTATGCTAGTAGTAAGCAAGTACCTCGAAAAGGGAAGCCCTGCCATCTACAAAACACCGATCTCACGGCACGAAAACTGACAGACGTGCCACGGTGAGACGATCGGAACACCACGGTCAACACGACAAAAAAAACCCCAAAGGTCGAAGTCGCAAAGACTGACAGTCTGTCACTCCCAACTCGACAGGAGTATCTCCCACTAGAAGCAAGATCGGATGCGTCCACTGACGACTTAGTCTGCATCTCGGGTGTCCCCTTCCGGCCCAGCAGGAACTGAGACACCGAACAAGTAACCATAAACAAGCGACTAGTTGGGGTCACGCTCGTCAGCGTGGGTCCAACCGCCCCCAACCACATGTGCACACACATACCGTGCGTCCCTGGTCTGGCCCTCTGACCGGTTATCCCCTCAGCCAGACTCTGGCTGCAAGACGTGAGTCCCGACGAAAACCGGTTCATAAACCGTCTCTAAGGGTAGCCTCTCCACCACTCCCTGGTGGGACCACACGCGTGTAAGCAGGCTACGACTAGTGGAGGGTCACTACGGAGTAGACTCTCAAGTCAACGAAAAATAACGCCTGCATCCGACGACGTACGGGGACCATCCCACATACCAACACCGTCGCACGGTGACCACGGTTGGAAAAGAAACGGGGTTGCAAATCACCCGGGGCAACCTTGAGCCTGACAGTCTACCCTAGACGCGTCACAGGCTCTGACGGTCTAAGGCTGGACCGTCACAGCCATCTGATGGCCGAACACAGGGGCGTCAGATACCCAGTGCAAAATAGCGTGTAACGCACCTGCCCTGGTGCGTTACAGTCTGTAACACGCCTACCCTCCACCCGGTGCGTCACAGGCCCTGACGCACTTAGCCTGGTGCGTCACAGGCGGTAACGAACCAAACCTTGTGTGTTACGGTGTGGGAATGCATCCACTCTAACACACCCACACAGGGGCGTCACAAGGCTATGACGCGCCAAGCCTGGTGCGTCACTGGCCTTGACATCCAACGGTCAAAAGCCAACGGTCGGACGTCCCTGACGGTCCTACCCAGGAGCGTCACAACAGCTGTGGCGGTCTATCGTGGGACCGTCACAGTCCACAGACTCCAGTTGGATGAAAACAGGACTGTGACGCACCCATCCAGGTGCATCACATGGTGTGACGGTCACTGGAAGGACCGTCACACTCGTCCGAGGGTGAAACGGCGTGAAACGTCCAGAAATTTCAACCACGCCCCCATGCCTCCATAGGAGAGGGGGAAATCAAAGGGGAAGACCCCTGGGGACCCCTAGCATGTTTCTAAGCCACCAAAATGCCGAATCGCGGCCTAAAAACATAGATCGGGCGAACTCTCCCAAAATCATGGAAAAACCCAAACCCGCATGAATACCCATCTCTCGGCCTCCCCTCGGCCTACAAATCGCGGGAATGGAACGCAAGAGGCTAAGGAACGTCACTCTACCTCAAGATCACCCCGAGACGCGCCGGATCGTCCACACTCATAAGAAATCGCTTGAAAACCTGCGTTCTTCCTTGAGCTCCCACGGTCCACGTACGCCTCCACGATCGCCACACCACCACCTTCGCCGTCGCGCCGTCACCTCGCCGCCGTCTGCAGCCAAGGAGAGGGTCGTCGCCGCGTCCACGAGAGAGGGGGAAAGGAGGGGGCACCGGTTCGCACGGGAGGGAGAAAGGAGGAAGAAGAAGAAGAAGAAAGAGGGTGGGGAGAGAGAGAAAAAGGAGAGGTATTTATAGAAATTCTGGAAATTCTAGAAAATATTAAAAAATTAAAAATTATATTTCCGCGAACCTCGAAACACACCGATTGCAACGGTACCACTCTCGCCTACGTGAACGACCCGGTTCACCCGCAACGAGGTTCCGAAAGAATTACCGAAACACACACCGATAATTAAAAAACACGAGCGGAAAAGCCGCGGAACGCTTCCGGGCCTCCGAAACAACTCCGGATCGCGCCGATCCAAACACGAAAGATGTCCGAAACGAAATTTCAAACATGACAGAGTCAGACACTCCGAGAAACCATATCCGGGACCCACAAAGAAGGATCTAAAAGGTCTGAGATAATACATCAGGTGTATTCTCACCCAGCCACAGGCCAGTGATGACTGGCGTCGGACCACCATATTTCATACATACTGTAGGTTGGGCGGACAAGTGTGTAAGGTGATTATCGATAGTGGGAGTTGTATCAATTCAATCTCCATGGGCACTGTCTCTCGTCTTGGTCTTACTCCCGTGGATCATCCTTGGCCCTATCGAGTATCATGGGTGGATTCCACCTCCATTCCGATCCGGCTGCGGTGCTTGGTCCCACTGCATTTCCACACCTACTATGACGAGATCTGGTGTGATGTCCTCCCCATGGAGGTGGGTAGTATTATTCTTGGTAGGCCATGGTTATTTGATCGGGATGCCACACTCCATGGCCGGTCGAAAACATGTACCTTCGACCATGGTGGCCAAAGGATTACTCTCCACCCCTCTAGGCCCAAGAACCCTTCGGTTAGGGGTCCTACTAGTCCTAGTACTCTGGATCCTTCCATCCCTAGACCCAGTACCCCATCCCCAGCTCGGGCTATGACCGTTACATCTGGCACATGCGAGCCCTCGACTAGGATGTTGATGATGATTAGCTCTCGAGAAATGGAGCGGGAGGCTAGTAGGGGTAGCCCTGTGTTTGCTATCACGGTCCGAGAGGTGGATCGAGAGTCCAAGGGTGAACTCCCACCCGATGTTGTTCCTATTATGCAGGAGTTCGTTGATATTTTTCCCGAGGAGCTTCCCGAGGGACTCCCACCCATGTGGGATATTCAGCATGCTATCGACCTGATTCCGGGCTCCTCATTGCCCAATCTCCCCCACTATCGCATGAGTTCCACGGAACATGTCAAGCTAAAGCGGCAGGTCAATGAGCTGATGCAGAGAGGGTCTGTTCGGGACCGCATGAGTCGGTGTGCTATTCCCACATTACTCGCCCCAAAGAAGGATGGCACGTGGAGAATGTGTATTGATAGTCGTGCCATCAATAAAATCACCGTGAAGTACAGGTTCCTTATTCCCTGCCTAGATGATATGCTTGACATGATGGCAGGTGCCACTATCTTTTCGAAGATCGATCTTAAGAGTGGCTACCATCAGGTGAGGATTAGGCCAAGTGATGAGTGGAAGACTTCATTTAAGACCAAGGATGGTCTATATGAGTGGTTGGTTATACCCTTTGGGTTGACCAATGCCCCTAGCACCTTCATGCGACTCATGACTCAGGTCCTTCGACCATTCATTGGAGTCTTTATGGTCGTGTATTTTGATGATATCCTTATCTACAGTCGCACTAAAGGGGACCACTTGGACCATCTTCGGCAGGTCTGCCTACTCCTGAGGCGAGAGCAGTTGTTTGTCAACCCATAGAAGTGTGCCTTCATGACTTCTCAGCTTACCTTCTTGGGTTTTATTGTGTCTAGTATCGGGGTCTCCGCTGATCCGGAGAAGGTTCGGGCCATTGTTGAGTGGCTGAAACCCCGCACGATCCATGATGTCCGCAGCTTCCATGGCCTCGCGACGGTCTATTGTCGCTTCATCCACGGATTTAGTTCCGTCACTACCCCGATCACGGACTGTATTAGGAAGGGCATGTTTGTATGGACGAAGGCCGCCGCTGCTACCTTCAGGGACATCAAGGAGCGCATGACCCAGACACCGATCCTTCGATTGCCTTATTTTTCGAAGGTGTTTGAGGTCTCTTGTGATGCGTCGGGTGTATGGATTGGAGGAGTGTTGAGTCAGGAGACCCACCCGATCGCATACTTCAGCGAGAAGCTGAATGACGCGAAACTGTGATACTACACTTATGATAAAGAATTCTATGCAGCTGTTCAGACTCTTAGGCATTGGAGGCACTATCTATTACATCAGGAGTTTATCTTGTACTCCGATCATGAGGCCTTGAGGTTCCTCCATGCCCAAAAGAAGCTTAATGCGCGTCACAGCAGATGGGTTGAGTATCTCCAGCAGTTCACATTTGTGCTTAAACATAAGGCTGGAGTGGAGAACAAGGTGGCCGATGCCTTGAGTCGGCGTGCATGTTTGCTTACTACCATGAGTGCCGAGGTCATAGGGTTAGAGAAGATGAGAGAGGCTTATGTTGATTGTCCTGAATTCGGTCAGATCTATGCCACTCTCCAGGTCGGACCCTCAAGGGACCATGATGACTATGTGCTTCAGGAGGGTTACCTCTTTCGAGGAGGTAGGCTTTGTGTTCCCCAAACTTCGGTTCGTGACTTCTTAGTCTGGGAACTACATGCGGGAGGTCTAGGCGACCACTTTGGTCGGAACAAGACTATCGAGGCTATTGAGCATAGATTTTATTGGTCGAGCTTGAAGCGTGATGTTGCTCACATTGTGGCCCAGTGCCATACATGTGCTACGGCCAAAATGAAGAAGCAAAGCTCAGGCCTTTATACGCCTCTTCCCGTGCCTGATGCTCCGTGGCATGATGTTAGCATGGATTTTTTTTTGGGATTGCCACGTACCTCTAGGAAGCATGATTCGGTCTACGTGGTGGTTGATCGATTCTTGAAGATGGCCCTTTTCATTCCCTCCTCGAAGAATTCAGATGCTTCGAGGGTAGCCCGCCTTTTCCTTACTCATGTGGTGTGCAAGTTCGGGTTGCCTCGCACCATAGTGTCTGACCGTGATGTTAGGTTCACCAGTTATTTTTGGAAAACACTGTGGCATATGTTGGGTACTCACCTCAAGTTTTCCACTGTATATCATCCCCAGACAGATGGTCAGACCGAGGTGGTCAATAGGAGTCTGGGTGACCTTTTGAGGTGTCTTGTCAAGGACCGTGTCGGTGCTTGGGATCTCATATTACCACTGGCAGATTTTGCATATAATGATTTGGTAAATAGGTCTACAGGTATGAGTCCATTCGAGATTGTCACAGGTCGTAGGCCTAGGAAGCCAGTGGATCTTGTCCCCATGCCCATTCATTCACGAGTGTCTGAGTCTGCCGAGTCATTTGCTAGGCATGTTAAGAGTCTGCATGACGACATCCGTCGTCACATTGAGGCCAGCAATGCATGGTATAAGGAGCTAGCCGATGCCCATAGACACCACCGTGAGTTCCAAGAGGGTGATTATGTCATGATCAGGGTCAGACCTGAGCGGTTTTCCTCTGGGACCGTAAAGAAATTGCAAGCTCGCGGAGCCGATCCATTTAGAGTGTTGAAACGCGTTGGATCCAATGCGTATGTTGTGGACCTGCCCAAGGAATATGGTATAAGCTGTACTTTCAATGTGTCGGATCTAGTTGCCTATAGGGACCGAGCGGTGATCCCTAGTGAGCCTTTCGAGCCATCTCCTCCCATTGAGAGTGATCCCACACCTGGGTGTCCACCACCAGCCTCATTTTCACGGCAGAGAGAGCATATAGCACATATACTGGATGAGCAGGTGACTGTTACCAGGAGTGGATCCTACCCGCGCTACCTAGTGCGATGGAGAGGGCGACCCGCCACCGATGACACTTGGATCACCCGTGGAGAGCTGCAGAGGATAGATCCGGACCTACTGGAGCGCTACTAGAGCGATGCAGACCCTTACTCGACAGGGTCGAGTTTCTCCCACCCGGGGAGAATTGGTGCAGACACCAGAGCTAGCAAGAGATACGATACAGCGAGCCATCAGTACCGTACGTGCAGCACCACTCGAGCTGCTTCGGCTTCCATCTGGCTCGGAGACAGTCTGGAGTCTCCCTCTTCAGTCTTAGTATTTATAGTATCTATTGGAATTTTGTTTGTATGTAATGTGTGTTTATTTGGTTTTATTCGGATTGTAATTCGGATTGTAATATGGGTTTATTTGTAATTTGGGGCCACCAGGGTCCCGCGGGCCCCCCATTCCTTCTCCCATTGATCCACCTCAGCTCTAGGACCCATGTGGGGTCAGTCAAACCTCCAAGGTGGGCTTCTAGAAGAGTTGGACCATGGGGGGGACAAAGGGTGACAAAATTCAAAGTTGGACACCTTAATGTTAAGGGGGCGCCCCCCATATATAGTATTATATTAGGATTGAAATTTTATTTTATTTGATTCTAAATCACATGGGAGAAATAATTGTGAACTCCCTCTTTTACCCCCCACCAATTCTAGATCTAGGGATAGAACTAGTCTTTTTGCATTTTCTATATAAACATTGTATTTCCATTTTGATTGAAATTAATGCATAAAATTTGGTGAAAATCCTGGAGCTCCAAGCTTGGTGCGCCCCTCTCTCCTCCTCTCTCCCCTTCTGCAGCTGGGACATCTATATTTCTGAGGTGAGACGCCTCTTCTATCGGTTCGTAAGATAGCCACCGTCGCCGCCACCGCCATCGCGCCGCCGTTGCACTGCCGCCACTGTCGCCAGAGTTCTATCCACCCAGGACAGTCAGCTCTTCCCGGAATTTCTGCTCTCAACAACGAGATCTGTTGGGTTCCAAACTTTCCGGGTGAGTTCTAGAGGTCCAACCCACGTCCTAGAAAAATTGGTGGAATTTCTAGTCTTCATTCTCCATTTTTCCCACCTTGTGTTTCCCCACCCTCCAGATCTGCCAGGGTTCTATCTTCTGTCACAGCAGCCTGGTAGTTCATCCATGAACCCATCTTCCCCATGTCTGAACGAGCTATATTTTTTATTAGGGATTCTGGCCACCCAAGTCCTCCTCCATGAATTTTTTGGAGATTTATAGATCACGTTTACATTTTCTTAAAATCTCTGTCAACTCCCAACTCAGTTCTGTCTGCCACTATTCAGATCCGACCACCCAATGTTAGAAAATAGTTTTCCCCAACTAAACCTCCACCAAAAATTACAAAAAAAATATCCCCGTCTTCCTCTCTTTCACCTCTTTAACTTTCATGAAGAACTCAACCCCTGGATCGGACGTTTGAGCCACGGTCAACACCAACTCTTAGAAAATTTCACTTCTGCCCGGCTAGATATGAGATAGAGATCAGGCAGATTTTAAATTCTGCCATCAAGAGTACGGTCCTGACGAAATTCCTGGAACCACAGAGGGTCGAATGATTTTGAATGCGCTTTCCAACGGCGCCAGTTCCGTGCCGATCCAAAGTCGGTGCTGGTCACAGCGAGCTTTTTCGCTAGAGCGCGCGGGTCTGAAATAAAGTTTCAGATCCGTGGGCAGCAGCTCTAACACTTGGAGATCTGAGCCGATCAGTCACCTCCCGGAGTTCCAGTCCGGCTGCCGTCCAAGAGATCACCCCTCCAGGTGTCCCCTTCACAACGGGACCCACCCCGCCAGATCTGGAGGCCCGAGCATTCGTGGGCCCCGCAGACTTGCTGAACGCCCCGTCCGGACAGCACCAAGTTGTGGCTTTCGGCACCGTCGGGGCGACCCCAAGATGTTCCCCGTCAACCCAAATCCTGACACTCTTGGGTCCCACATGTGACATGTTACCTCCCTGCGTGGAGTGGGTCAAAAATTTGTACCACAGTGAAAATTTTTAACCAAGAGTGTGGATTTGGCCGGGGTTGTCTTCCCCACGCCGGGTGCGTGGAGGTAACGGTCTTAACTTCTCGGCATTACACTTGCTTAGTTAGTATATGATCATATGCCGCTGCTGAGTGCGTTAGGAACCTAGCTCGTGAGTACCTGTCACCTCTGTGAGTAAGAGAGTGACCCGTCCCGTGACTTGGTCTGAGCACGGAAGTGAGTCGACCACCCTTGACTCTGCCGGTTTCTCAACCGCGCGGATCCACGCTTTCCCTCGCTTGGGACGATGAGTGAGCTTGCATTTCTGTTAGTGACGTATAGCCCTTAGGAAATCTTAGTGTCGGGCCAAGGTGCCTCTAGTGTTCGCGTGTCGCTGGTCACGTCTCCATCTAGAGTCCGAGGTTCGCATCACTTGGAGTCGGTCCCTTAGTCTGTCCCGCATCACTGGACATACTTTGATTATGGCTGTGCTTGATTCTGGGGGCTAACATAGTTGCCGGTGTTGTGTAGAGGTGGCTGAGGGATCAGGGACCGTGGCTCCTTCCGAGGTGCAGGGCCAGGCGCCCCTGTCAGCTAGAGGGCAGGAGCTAGCAGCGACCCGGGATGGCCCGGGTAAGCATTGAATTTCTATGGAGGGGGTTGTTCTCCCATTGTTGTGTAGTAGTTGGGCCAGAGTTGCTGACTGTGCTTGTGTTATTTTTTAACAGGCGAGGACCCAACTGCTACTCTGGAGATGATTCAAGAGTTGGTCAGTACTGGTCTGTCGGTGTCCCTCCCCTCTTTTGAGGTAGAGCTGGGAATTACGGGTGCTTCGGTCCCGTCTGTTACTAGGGATGCACCCTGCTTGCTGCCACAGCTACTGGCAGAGACACCCCTTGCTTCTTTACCGACAGTGGTGTCTGCTTACACTGTGGGACTGGTCGGGTCCTCTAGCATGGGACCCTCAGGTATGTGACTGGGGACTTAGTCACTTATGATAAACTTTTTGTGTTGTCTATTGATGCTGGGGTGCTTTTTGATGTCGGCCACAGAGACTTCTTCACCTCTGGAGGAGGGTGAGCTTCCCCGTGGCACAACTACGAGAGTGGTAGAGAGACCCGCTGTGGCGACTTTGGCTGGAGGCGACGAAGAGATTGTTGACATCGAGGGAGTCTCAGAGGGGAGTGCTCCGGCTAGTGAGTCTTTCACTTGAAACCTTTAGCTAGAGAGTCGCCTTTGTGTAAGGTTAGGCCGTGTCATGACCTCGTTTGCTCGGTTGGTTTGCAGGGGCCTCTAGTTTGGCCACCTCCGGGAATTCATCGGAGGCTTCGTCGAGCTCTTCGGGCGACAGTAGCTCGGCCATGAAGACAGAAGAGAGTTTGAGCTTGAGCTCTTCCTCTTTTGGGGGCTCTTCTGGCAAGGCGGCTAAGGCCGGGACCGCTTCCGGAGGTACAAGGGGGTTCTCCCCATCTCAATTTGTTGTTTGTCTACTCCTTATATCAGAGTGCTGACACTTTTGTGTTGTGTACAGTGTTGGGGTCGAGGGAGGAGCACACATCGGCTCCTGACAAGAGCGGAAAGGAGGAGCCTCCCGCCTCACCCGTGGTTGCTGGAGACGACCGAGTCGTGGAGGAGTCACTACCCACTCCAACCCCGGCGGGTGATGTCACCGAGACGGGGGATAGGTTGCCTTCCCTGACCCCGGCGGGAGACGCCACTGGTGCGGCGGGACTTGCACTAGGTAAGGAGCCAAGACTTGTCATTTTCTTAGGTTTTCCACCTTATCTGTCGTAGGAAGTTCTTGATGTATTGTTCACTCCCTTTGATGTTTGCTGGGGTTATGCAGGCTCTGCTAGGGTGCTAACCACGTCAGGCGACCTCTCCCTGGGTTTAGGGGTCGAGTGGCCTACGTCCACCTGTCTGCCAGAGCCATTGTTGGAGATGAGTGCAAGTGCCGCCCGACTCCAGCGGGCCCGAGCTTACCTGCAGAGTGACCCTCTTCCTCCTCCAGAGGGTATGAGGCAGCGACTACGAGAGTACACCCTGGGCTACCACACGCTTGGCTTCCCGCGCGAGCTCTGGATGTCTGGGTTAGCCAGGATCTGGGCCGAGTACCTGCGACTTCGTGATGCTCGGGAGCAGAAGACTCGGAGGCTGGTGGCGATCAGGGAGGTGCAGGAGCAGCGGGCCCAGCTTGTGTCAGCCGTAGCTGAGCAGAAGGGCCATGCCGAGGTGACCGCGTTGGCATCCCTGGACCGCACCGCGCAGCTGGGATAGGCAGAGTGATGGGGGACGGACCACGGACTCGACTCCAATTGGAATGCGATTCTTGGACTCTATGCAAACTCGTGATCGTCCCTTAGCGAGGGAAGCGTCGGACGTGCACGGTTGAGAAATCAGCAGTGAGCTAGGGTGGTCGGCTCTCTCTTGTGCCCGGATCGGGTCACGGGACGGTCTCGCTATCTCTCGCAGCAGCGGTAATGTAATAAAATGAAACGAGCTAATTACCCTATCATGCTTTCTAGCAGCGGCATATGAAATATATACGAATAGAGCAAGTTACCGAGCAAGGGGGAGAATACGATACCACCACGCTCCCGGCGTGGGGAAGACGATCCCGGCCGAATTCAGTAACTCCCGGTAACAGTAATGACTTAAATTACAGCAATGAAATATCACCCACTCCACGTAGGGAGGTAAAGGGATACACAAGTGGGCCCGGGAGGACCGATCTCGGGTTGACGGGCTACACTTGATCACCCCGTCGGCACTGTTCGGACGGCGTATGTTGCTGGTTGTGGGGCCCACGTGCTGGTCGGTGGGGCCGTGTGGGACCGGGGTGGCACTACTATAGTGGGGACGCCTGGGGAAGCGCTTCCTGGGATAGCGGTGCACTGGTTCACCGGCCGGAGGCCTGGCGGCTGCGATCGTCACCGGTCGGAAAAGGTGCCCACGGATCTGTTGTTTCTATTTTCAGGAGCGCGACCCGGCGAGATCTGTCGCTACGATCACTCCCGATGTCGGATCGATGCACAAGAGGTATCTTTGGAAAGCTCTCTCGATGTCCTTCGACCCTGTAGGACTCAGAAAAATTCACCAGAGCTGTATTTCGGATGGCAGATTTTTGAAGCTTGCTGTACTCAGTCTCAGATCTGATCAGGAAAACTGAGATCTGACTGAGAACCAGCGTTGACCGTAAAGGAGACTTCCGATTCCGATCTTGAGCTCTTCTTTAAAGTTGTAGAGAATTGAACAAGGAAGACGGGAATATTTTTTGTGAAAGGTTTTGTGGAGAATTGAATTATCTGGAGATTTTATACTGGACTGTGGTAGGATCAGGACTGATGAAGATAGAACTATTTTGAATCTGAAGGAGATTTTTAGAAAATAGCTGGAGGTCTTCAGGAATTCCAAGAAAATTTTTGGATTGAGGGAATGGTAGATGGAAACTCCAGTAAATTTGGTGATTCAAGTAAAAATCATTTAGAGGGTCGAAGTTGATGATCTCAAGCCTGCTGCCACAGTGAACAGAAAGCTGACATATCTGGGAGGACTTGAAGACCAAAAATGTAAAAATAGGAAAAGAAGGACTTTGGACGTGAAATGTTTTGTGGAGATGGGGAATCAAAATAAGAACACACTCTGAAATTTTCAGCTCCATAAGATCTCGAGGTGGAGAGCAGAAATTCTCGTAGTGGACCTCTGTCCAGCAGGACAGAACCTTAGACAGCACCTTGGAGATGGCTTCGCGGTGGCTCGATGGCGGCACGAACGGCGGCGGCGGCACCAGAGATGAATTCCAGAAGTAGAGGGGAGGAGATAGAAGGGATAAACACTCTAGAATTGTAGAGGATGGGGGAAGAACACCAGAGGAGAGAGGGGGGGCGCAAATGGCTCTTCTTGCACAACGCAATTTCTTCTCTTCATTAATTCACAAATAATGGAAATACATAGCTTATATACTAATTGGAAAATGACACCTAATACCCTCAGATCTAGGGTTAGAACTAATTAGTTCTAATCCAAATTTTATAAAAAATAAAAATAGAAAATAGACACCCCCTTGACCAAGGGGGGACATGGTTGGTAAGGTAGGTAACCTACCTTTGAAAATTTAATCCACTTGTCTCCCATGTGGTCAATTAGCATTCAAACCTTCTAGATGGCCACCTATGATGGTTGACCAGCCCCACATAGATTAGGTGGCCCAATGGGGAAGGGCTAGGGGGCCCCTTGCTTGGACCTACTGACATTTTACATATAAACCCACTAAGACTTACAATTACGTACCTATATAACACAAGGGTATACATACAAATATAAAAGGACATAAATGCAAACAAACTGTGGACGGTCTTGCTTCGATGTCCCCATCAATTCTCCCCAGGCGGGAAGAACTCGACCCCGTCGAGTAAAGGGGTGACTGCTCGAGTAGCTCCGACGGATCCATCACCGTACCAAGTAGCACAGGTAAGCTCCACTCCAAGTGATCGTCACCTGCTCATTCCGTATATACTCGATATGCGCATGCTGCTATGGGAAGAGGCTAGTGGTGGAACACTCCGGGGTGGGGTCACTCTCAAGGGGAAGGAGGCGGCTCGAAGACTCACTAGGAATCACCGATGGGCCCCTGTAGGTGACTAGATCCGGGGCATAGATGTAGAACTGATCCCATACTCATCGAGCGAGTCCACTCGCCTCTCACTCATAAGAGACCGACAACGAACTTGCACAAGACACATGCAGACTCACCATGCACTAACACACGTATGCAAACCACGCAAACAAGCCACACAAACAAACCACGCAAAGAAGAAACACACTGACTCATGCATGACCCTAGACTTAAGGTGGTGGTAACATCAACCCCACTAAGTGGCCGCATCCTGAGCTGCGGCAAACTCCTCTAGACCTTCCACTTCATAGTACTCATCGGCTAGTGCCGGATCGGCCTCATAGGTGACAAGCTCGAGCCCAGAAGGCGAGGGTTCTCCAACCCCTAGGGCTAGTGTGGTACGAGTGGGGCATTGGTTGGCAAAGTGGCCAAACCCATGACAATGGAAACATTGTAGACGGGACCTACTACTCTCTCCGATGAGAGGGCCCTTACCCTTATCCTCTCGACGGGTAGGGGGTGTAGGCTGCAATGGTGGAGGTGTAGGTGTCTTGGGCAATAGGGGTGGGGGTGCCTGTGCCAGAGGGAGGGCAATGGGTGCCGGGGGTTGGGATGGAGGTAGATCCCGGGGTGGGGGAGGATGAGGCCGTGGAGCGAAATGCTCCTGATGGGTGGGCTCCTGAGATCGAGCCATGGGGGCCCGCTGAGGTGGGCCTAAAGAGTGGCGGGGCTCGGTGCTACAAAGAGGGGTGGGACCTGACCGATGGCTAGGCTCGAACTCTCCCTCAAATTGCTCCAACTCAAGAGCAACTTGATATGCTTCTTCCAACATCTTGGCATTGCGGCGGAATAGCTCATACTGGTAGTGTGGCCGTAAACCACGACGAAAGCGGGACACGGGCATGGTACTCTCCTCCAAGACACCACATCGTAGAAAGTACTCATCAAATTCAGTAATGTATTCGGAGACGGATCGGTCTCCCTGGCTAAGACTTTGCCACCTATCGATGAGTCATTGACGGTACGTGGGAGGAAGGTACTTTTGCCGAAGCTTAAGCTTCATTTCACCCCATGTGTCAATCGGGGGCTCTAGCCGCTGAAATAATAGGCTCTCTACATTCTTCAAATAGGTTTGTGCCTGTCCCATGAGCTTCATGGTAGCAAATCGGATCCTTCGACGTTCCAACATGTCGTACCAATCGAAGTATCGGTCCATGCCGAACTCCCAATCTAAATAGATTTTCAAATCTAAAGACTCGTAGAAAATGGGAGGATCCGCTCGCACGGTCTTAAGGACCCTATCGTCCTCCACATCTCTTTGTGGTTGGAGGCCACGACGGTGTTGACCATACCCCTCATAGGCGTTATCGGACCCATAGTCCTCGAGACCAAGGTCACGGCGCGGTAGTTCGGGAACCCGAGGAGGGGCGGGTGGAGGAGCCCGTGGTGGTTGAGGAGCATGTGCGGGCGGGTCGTGGGCCACATAGACAGGCTGGGCCGGGGCTAAGGGAGTGGCTTGGCCTTGGACAGCCGCCTGAGCGGGTATGGGTGGGCCTTGGGCCACTATAAGAGGGTCCCCGTGCGACATCTTATCCAACCGTCGGACCAGACCTTGGACAGATCTGTCGGATGACTCCATCCGTTTCTC
The DNA here is from genome assembly GCA_022559845.1 of Amorphophallus konjac. NCBI lineage: Eukaryota > Viridiplantae > Streptophyta > Magnoliopsida > Alismatales > Araceae > Amorphophallus > Amorphophallus konjac. The sequence continues at coordinate 110,904,791 of CM040118.1, forward strand.
CATGGCGTTAAAACGGTCATCTATGCTATCCGAGAAGCTCTTAAAGGTAGCCTCGGTTTGGTCCATCCGGCCTACGAGGGTCATGATCGCCTCGCGCAAGGACTGAAGGTCTCCCGAGATGATATCCCATGGGTTGGCCATAGGTGCAGGGCGATGGTATTGGGTACCTCGCCGAGTGGGAATGCAAAAGACACAAGGACTAGGAGACAGAGACCAATGCAAACAAGTGATGCACCTAGACCTAACCAAGACTCGGTACGTGGCGGAGTTAATCGATCCAAAGATCACTCGCACAAGTGTGCGGCCTTCCCGATAGGCGTAGCCTAACGTTCGGACAACACCTTTTATATACAGAGTAAAGGGATGTAAATGCAACTTAGACCGACTTGGACGATGACTAGACGTAAATGACACTCTTCTTCTTCTTTTTTTTTAGACACCCTAGACTCAACCTGGCTCTGATACCAAACTGATGCGGGACGGACCACGGACTCTACTCCAATTGGAATGCGATCCTTGGACTCTATGCAAACTCGTGATCGTCCCTTAGCGAGGGAAGCGTCGGACGTGCGCGGTTGAGAAATCGGCAGTGAGCTAGGGTGGTCGGCTCTCTCTTGTGTCCGGATCGGGTCACGGGACGGTCTCGCTCTCTGTCGCAGCAGCGGTAATGTAATAATATGAAACGAGCTAATTACCCTATCATGCTCTCTAGCAGCGGCATATGAAATATATACGAATAGAGCAAGTTGCCGAGCAAGGGGGAGAACACGATACCTCCACGCTCTCGACGTGGGGAAGACGATCCCGGCCGAATTCGGTAACTCCCGGTAATAGTAATGACTTAAATTACAGCAATGAAATATCACCCACTCCACGCAGGGAGGTAAAGGGCTACACAAGTGGGCCCGAGAGGACCGATCTCGGGTTGACAGGCTGCACTTGATCACCCCGTCGGCACGGTTCGGACGGCGTATGTTGCTGGTTGTGGGGCCCACGCGCTGGTCGGTGGGGCCGTGTGGGACCGGGGTGGCACCACTATAGTGGCGACGCCTGGGGAAGCGCTTCCTGGGATGGCGGCACGCTGGTTCGCCAGCCGGAGGCCGGGCGGCTGCGATCGTCACCGGTCGGAAAAGGTGCCCACAGATCAGTTGTTTCTATTTTCAGGCGCGCGACCCGGCGAGATCTGTCGCTGCGATCACTCCCGACGTTGGATCGACGCACAAGAGGTATTGTTGGAAAGCTCTCTCGATGTCCTTCGACCCTGTGGGACTCAGAAAAATTCATTAGAGCTGTATTTTGGATGGCCGATTTTTGAAGCTTGCTGTACTCAGTCTCAGATCTGATCAGGAAAACTGAGATCTGACTGAAAACCAGGGTTGACCGTAAAGGAGACTTCCAATTCATATGTTGAGCTCTTCTTTAAAGTTGTAGAGAATTGAACAAGGAAGACGGGAATATTTTTTGGAAAAGGTTTTGTGGAGAATTGAATTATCTGGAGATTTTATACTGGACTATGGTCGGATCAGGACTGATGAAGACAAAACTATTTTGGATCTGAAGGGGATTTTTAGAAAATAGCTGGAGGTCTTCAGGAATTCCAAGAAAATTTTTGGATGGAGGGGATGGTAGACAGAAACTCTAGTAAATTTTGTGATTCAATTAAAAATCATTTATAGGGTCGAAGTTGATGATCTCAAGACCGCTGCCATAGTGAACAGAAAGCTAACAGATCTGGGAGGACTTGAAGACCGAAAATGTAAAAATAGCAAAAGAAGGATTTTGGACGTGAACTGTTTTGTGGAGATGGGGAATCAAGATAAGAACACACTCTGAAATTTTCAGCTCCATAAGATCTCAAGGTGGAGAGCAAAAATTCTCGTAGTGGACCTCTGTCCAGTAGGACAGAACCTTAGACAACACCTTGGAGATGGCTTCGCGGCGGCTCGATGGCGGCACGAACGGCGGCAGCGGCACCAGAGATGAATTTCAGAAGTAGAGGGGAGGAGATAGAAGGGATAACCACTCTAGAATTGCAGAGGATGGGGGAAGAACACCAGAGGAGAGAGGGGGGGAGCAAATGGCTCTTCTTGCACAACGTAATTTCTTCTCTTCATTAATTCACAAATAATGGAAATACATAGCTTATATACTAATTGGAAAATGACACCTAATACCCTCAGATCTAAGGTTAGAACTAATTAGTTCTAATCCAAATTTTACAAAAAATAAAAATGGAAAATAGACGCCCCCTTGACCAAGGGGGGACATGGTTGGTAAGGTAGGTAACCTACCTTTGAAAATTTAATCCACTTGTCTCCCATGTGGTCAATTAGCATTCAAACCTTCTAGATGGCCACCTAGGATGGTTGACCAGCCCCACATAGCTTAGGTGGACCAATGGGGAAGGGCTGGGGGCCCCCTTGCTTGGACCTACTGACATTTTGCATATAAACCAACTAAGACTTACAATTGCGTACCCATATAACACAAGGGTATACATACAAATATAAAAGGACATAAATGCAAACAAAATGTGGACGGTCTTGCTTTGATGTCCCCATCATAGAGAGTCGGGCTGAGGTTTTGAAGAAGGCCTGGGAGGAGCAGTTGTCGGTCGTTGAGCGCGCCCGAGTTGAGTGGCAGACAGCCTATACGACGGCCGAGGCTAGCACTCAGCGTTTGTTGACCCTGGAGGTGGAGCTTGCGCTGCTGACTCTTGCCTTGCAGCCCCAGAGGGGATCGAGCCCAGGGTTTTATTATATTTCTTTTCCCCTTTATGTTTTGTGTCATCTGGACTGCATGGATTTTGTCACCCCAAGGGCATGTCTTGGGCTCCTTTTTACAGAGTATTAATGACAAACTTGCCGGATCTTTTGGTTGTTTACTGGGTTGTTCCCTCCCTTCTCCGGTGGGATGGTGTAGTGTGCATGGACCGGTGACCACTTGCTGTTAGTCGTGCTTGTTTCTCCCACTGTGTACTGGTGTAAGAGATAGGGGACTGAATATACCCGCTTTCGGGCGCAGGAGTAAAGGGGGTTGAGCATGGAGAATGGTGTAACTGGATGGAAGGTACTGGGTTCTGGGGACAGAGTGTGGGGAACTGGAGGCTGAGTACTGGGAAGTAGGGGAGAATGACTAGGTGTTGGGGCTAATCCTATTTAAGGATAAAGGCCTATGGGACATGAATCTGACGTAGACCTATGGGGGTATGGCGATCAACGCAGTCTAGGGCTACTGGCGTGATTCCGGGGTGTGTCAGCTATAGACCGAGTGATAGAGTATTGGCTATTAGCATGTTGGATTGGAAACGTAGATTGCATTAGCCTAAAGACTAGGACTGAGCTAGTTAAGTGGCCTGGGGGGCCATAGCTACCAAAACTGGGACAGGGGAGGGGACTGGAGGTTGAAACTGGAATTATGTCTGGAGATGGTGACCAGAGCTAGAGCCAGCCGGCTGGCCTATAAAGGTGTTGTAGTTGAGACTGGAGCTGGGGGCTGAGCGGCTGGCCTGTAAAGGAGTTGTGGTCGGGAATGGAGCTGGGAGCTGGCGGCTGGCCTATAAAGGCGTTGTATCCGGGACTGGAGCTGGGAGCTGGCGACTGGCCTGTAAAGGGGTTGGAGTCGAGACTGGAGCTGGGAGCTGGCGGCTGGCCTGTAAAGGCGTTGGAGCCGAGACTGGAGCTGGGAGCTGGCGGCTGGCCTGTAAAGGCATTGTGGTCGAGACTGGAGCCGGGAGTTGGCGGCTGGCCTATAAAGGCGTTGTATCCGAGACTGGAGTAGGGAGCTGGCGGTTGGCCTGTAAAGGCGTTGTAGCCGGGACTAGAGCTGGGGGCTGGCGGTTGGCCTGTAAATGCGTTGTAGTCGGGACTGAAGCTGGGAGCTGGCGACTGGCCTGTAAAGGTGTTGTAGTCGAGACTGGAGTTGGGAGCTGGTGGTTGGCCTGTAAAGGTGTTGTAGCCGGGACTGGAGTTGGGGGCTGGCGGCTGGCCTGTAAAGGCATTGTAGTCGGGACTGGAGCTGGGGGCTGGCGGCTGGCCTATAAAGGCGTTATAGCCGGGACTGGAGCTAGTCGGCTAACCATGGAGGTGTATAGCCAAATACTAGAGCTGGAATTGGCGATGGCCGACCCTCGGGGGCGTAGTGGCCACCGGTGTTATGGAGTGGTGCTGGGGTCACCATCGGCGAGATGTCACAGTTGATGGCTTCCATCAGTGAGGAGTAGAGAGGGAGAGTTTTTTTTTGTTTTCTCTTTACCAGCTCTACCACCCTTGCGAGTTTTCGCCAGAGCTGGCCCCCTTTTACTTTTTCCGGTGCGCCTTTGTAGAGGGGTTACCCGATTTTTCCTGAGGCGCCCTTTCAGGTTTTCACCTCAGCTGGGTTGGTGGTAATTTTTGCCCCCAGTCGCCTCTTTGTAATGAGAACGGCCAGGTCCACCGGGGTATCTCTATTTTGAACCCCATTTTTTTACGTTTATATATATATATATATATATATATATATATATTCTTGAAATCACTATCCCTAGCATGCTGCTGTCAGAGGACATAATCTGGAACTGAGGATTGTGAATGACCGGATTTTGTTCCTCCTTTGATAGGGGTTTTCACAAGTTGCCAAGTCATGGTGATGGGGGTCATTCTGTTATGACTGGATGTGACCGGGATTATGGCTGGTGAGTTAGGGATTACTGGGAGAATTGGAATCATAATGAGACTGGGGAGCTCTGGATTTACAGAAGGTGTGGAATGCAGTGGTGTGGACCGATAAGAATCTGGGGATAGGCTGGGACTGGGATTTGCTGGGATGGCAATTGGGATGTCATACCGCCACAGAAAGTTGTCAGCCCACCTCCCCGAAGCGAGGGCTGAAGGTAGCATAAGCCGAGTAAGGTGATGTAAGGTTAACTAGAGATCATGGGGTTATTGCTCTGGCGATGTGAGTTGATAGAAGGTTGGTATTCGGTGGGGCTAATGATTTGCCGAGGAATGGGTGGAACGCCACCCCGACTGGCGGGGATAGGGAGACTGATAGAAACACAGAGTGTGATCTAGAAGGGGGGATGAAAAGATCACCACTATTTAAAAAAAACTGAGATCAAAAGATCACGCTAGATGACTCGAGAGATAAGATGCAAAATAGGAACATACGCTCACAATGAAATAAACGTTCCAGATAGCAATCAGTGATACATGGCTAAATGATCGAGCACATGAGGGGTCAAAGAAGCCAACGTAATGGCAACCTCCACCAACCAATGATCAGAAATCTCCCAAAAAGCAAAGCAACAATCACACACGGAGACAAGAGGGTTTTTAGGTGGTTCAATTGCCCACTGCAAACTACGTCCACCCCTCATCCACACCGGACGAGGATTCCACTAGCACAAGCTAGAAAAAGAAGACTCAGTCTACGACAACGGCTGCCTCACAGCTTGACCAGAGGAACAGACTCCTCTCTTCCTCCAACCCGGAGGGAAAACACTAGCAACACCCCGTTACTAGCAACCGGAGACTCAGTCTCCCTTCCTCAAGACCGGAGGGAACCCACAAGTGACACCCCCGTCACTTGCAAACTAGAGACATTGTCTCCCTTCCTCTACACCAGAGGGAACACTGAAACACAATGGTAATACTCAAATCAAAGTGAAAAACAAGAAACGAGAAAAAACACCGGAGAATGTAGCTTCAAAGAAGCATAAACACAATGACTGGCTGGCTACTCTCAAACTCTCTTTCTCTTAATCTTGGCTTGAATAGGTTTTCTCACGCTCTCTCTTGCTCCTGGAGATGCTCTCTTTTCAGGTGGAGATGATGGGAGCTTTTTACGGCCGCTTTCTCCAGCACTTTTTTTCGAAGGGTAGTGAATCCTTATATATAGGAACAGGGGCTCGTATGGATGAAGCAACAGAACCCTACTGAAACTCCATTGGTCCACGTGTTAGGGAATAGAATGTTCCTTTCCTTGGATCACGTGCCTTTCATTTGCCCCCTTTATCCACGAGCCAGCCTTCTGCCATTCCAGAGATCACGTGCCTCTTCTGCGAATGAAATTGTTCCCTATAAGTAAAGTCAACAAAGCTTTTAGTCAAACACCTTATAAACATTAGTCATGAAGGGTGTATAGACTCTAAATTGTAACATGCAGACATGCACAGACCTTAGGTTGCTATGAATAAGACATGCTTGGACCTTAGGTAGCACACAACAAGGCATGCACCGACCCTTTATGCAACTAGTACCGACCTCCATTTGCCTAGAAAGAAATATGCACTGACCATATATGCATGAAGGCATATGTGCATAGACAAGAGTGCACAGACATGAGTGTTGCACAGACCTTGTATGTAGACAATTGGAAATGTGCACCGACCTCCATTTGCCTAGAAAGAAATATGCACTAGCAAAACTTGCACCGAGGCAAGGAATGCACAGACTATGAAGTCTTGTGACTACAGCGTGCACAGACCTTATGTGCAAGAGAACAGATGTGCACCAAGTTGAATGTTGCACGGACCTTGTATAGCACAAGGCAAATGTGCACAGACCTACATGCAATGAGCAGAACATGCTCAGACTTGACAAGCATTGACCTAAGCTGTGCGAGATGCAAACAAGCACCGACCTGATAAGCGCGTGTTAGCAGATGTGCACCGACTACGTATGAGACATGCACTGACCTTAGTTAGCCTAAAGTTGAGCATGCATCGACTTGAATAGTGAAGTGTACGGACTTCATGTGCACTGCAACAATGATGTGCACTGACATAGCTTAGCGGGAACATGCATCGACCCAAGCTATGCAAAAACTAAAACATGAAGTGCACCGACCTTAACAGTGAAGTGCACTGACTTGAATATGTGCGCTACAGTGATATGCACAGACTTGAATTCACAAGGCAAAAAGGAGCACCGACCTGAATGTATGCTTGATGGACAGTGATATGCACGAACATGCCTTGTGTATGCACAGACCTTTACTTAGCTCACTAGCATGAAGTGCACGGACCTTAGTATGCATGTGCAGTGATATGTATGGACCTTTGTTTACCAAGTGCAAAGCTAGCATAGACCTGCTATAGTAATGTGCACGGACCTATTGTGTATGTGATTTTGATGATTACAAAATGAGTGAATGCTTGGCCTTGTGCGTGAATGGTTATTCATATCCTTGTTGCTTGACTTATCCTCTAGCTATGAAGTATGAAATGGTTGTGGAAATGATCATAAACTGTTTCTATTGGGTTATCATCATGTCGATGCATTGTGATTCTATAAGGCTCATACGTGCTTTGAGGTTAGCACAAACATTGCATATACATTGTCTCTACACTTGGTGAGATTGCTTTGTGATGTGTGGTTTGATGAGCTTGGAGATTAATCAAAGTGAATGTGACTCAATATTATTTTATGTGGCTTGGCTCCTTATTCTTTGAATTCCAATTCTACACTATCATGCTATGGTGAATGATATTTGGAATTTCATGACTATGCGTATGAATGACTCAACCAATCAACAAGAAATGTGAACTCAGATAAAACAATGAGGTAAGTGTTGCTCTGAACTGAATTTGGAACTCATATGAGGATTTTAAGATGAAAATGTTATCAAAGCATTTATGTGTCTCATGCAAGTGCTTTCATGTTCATACTTCATGTCATTTGGGTCTCGTCCTCAAAACTAGCTTCATATTTTAATGCATGACCCATATATTTTGATCTTGATCTAACCTTTTGCTTTATCATGTTTTTCAGGATGAAAAATCATGGTTGATCTTCATGGGACTTTGGTAACATTTAATCAATTGTTTCCCATTGATTTGATGAAGGTTTTAGCTCATTTTCAGGCCCAAACTAGAAGGGGTCAACCCATGGGGTCGACCCTCACAGGTTTTGCTCAAAACAGAACCTAGTTTATGAAATCTGCCTGAAAGGGTCGACCCCTGTAACCCAGAACCAAAAGTGGTTCTGTTTTCGAGTTCTGGAAACACGAGGGTCGACCCCTGGGGTTGACCCATGGAAGGGTCAACCCCAAGGGTCGACCCTTGTAACCCAGAATTATATATTTAGTTCTGTTTGGCTTCTGTGTGCCCAAGGGTCGACCCTGGGGTCGACCCCTTCCGGTCGGACGTCCAGCTGCCGTGTTTGACTGCCATTTTCTTGCTCCAAAAGTCCTACCAATCAATTCCAAATATCCTAAATGTCTCCCTAATTCGTGGATCTGGTCCCTAGGCTGTCTCTTGACCGACCTAAACACTTATATACTTTTCTTTGGGTCACAAACCCTAAGGAGATAGGTGAGATCCGATTTTTGGGTGTGTTTGCTAACCCTAGTGTGTGCAGGTCGAAGGTAGTAGCTCCATGGCTTCTTCCACGTTGTTGTGAGCTTGGATGTGAAGGGAAGAAGGTGTTTTCAAGTCTCCAATCAACCATCTAGTGGAAGCTACGTGGAGAATCAAGATACAAGCATCATCCATGCAAGAATCAATCATTCTTCTTCAAGAATGGGTTTCATACTTCAGAAGCATTCAAATATGTTCAAAGGAGAGAAAGGGGGAGCTCTAATCACTGCAACATCTTCTTCCTTCTGATTTCTCAAAATCATTGTTGATTGAGCTTGAATATCTATTTTAAGACATCTTAGGATGGTTTTATAAGTCTTATATCCACTCTCTCTTGCATACATACATATGAGCTGTGACTTGTGTGATTCAACAATCCTAATGCTCATGTGATCCTTGTATAGGATGAAGATGAAGAGGGGGATCTCTGAATCGTTCATTTCTATTGTCTTGTTTGAGATTAGCTTAAAGTTTGAGCTTATCATTTCTATCTGTTCTTTCAGGTGAAGACGAAATTGGAAGAAGGAAAAGGCATGCATCTTGAGGAGAGGGAGAAGATGATGTCAAGATTATGATCATCTGTCAAAGAGCAAGGAGAATCGGATTTTGCTGAAGAAGGGGGAGCCTTATACTTGATGCATCTGTCTAGTTTTCATTTCTATAATTTGCTTGGAGGGTCATAGCATATATGTGTTTTTGGTTCATAAACATTTGAGATAATGCTTTGTGTGGGTGTTCGGAGAAAGGGGTCTCCGAGTGTGAGTGTTGTCGTATGTGCATCGTTTTGTGTGGAGTATATCCGCGTGTGTGGTTGGGCATAACTTGGGGAGTGTTCCCCGTGTGTGGTTAGGAGTTTACTCCCGTGTGGTTGTGTAGGCATGTCCTACATGTGTGTGGACGGAGTTGTGACTCCGTGTGAGGAATTTGTTCAGGGTGTGTTCCCCAGTGGTGTATGTGTGTGTGTGTGTGTGTGTGTGTGTGTGTGTGTGTGTGTGTGTGTGTGTGTGTGTGTGTGTGTGTGTGTGTGTGTGTGTGTGTGTGTGTGTGTGTGTGTGTGTGTTGATGTGGCAGCAGGTTGAGGCAAGGCCTCGTGTGTGTGGTTTGCTGCGAAAGCAGCGTGTGTGTGTTGGGGTTCGTCCCCGTGTTGCTACATTTTGTAGCGTGTAGTGAAGCCTCACCGGTTTAGTGAGGGGTGGACGTAGGGAGCCCGTCGTGGTCCCGAACCACCTTAAAAATCCCCGTGTCTTGTGGTTTGATTATTATGATTGTGTGTTCTCTATCCTATCTGTTTGTGCAATCGTGTGAGCTCGGTGAGATTGAGTGAATCTAGTGTAAACCTGTTTAGATTAAATTACTCAATCTTGTATATTCCGCTGTGTGCTAGTTGTGTTTTTAATTGGACATAGTTTTTAGTAAAAAGATCTATTCACCCCCCCTCTAGATCCGTGTTCCTGCGCTACGGGACCCAACAATTGGTATCAGAGCGAGGCTCTGTTGTCCCTAGATCTTGCGATCTATAGAGTGATCCTAGTGCATTCTACAATCATGAATTTTTCTGAACATATCTTAATGAATTGTCTGCCAATCTTCACTGGTTCAGATTTTGATTCATGGCTAGATAAACTGTGTGTGGTGATCAATTCTACTAATCCTAGTCTTTAGAAATTGATTTATCATGGTCCACACACATTACCTCTAGATGAGACCAAGTGGTCTAATCAGGATAAAATGATGCATCATGATAATGTTACTACTTTGAGTCTATTGAAAGCTTCTGTAAGTACTAACAAGTATCCATTTGTATCTTCTTGTAGGACGGCAAAGGAGCTTATGGACCGGTTGATCAAAGCTCAAGAGAAGGAAATGCAAAAATATCTCATGACCGATGATGCAGATCAACAAAGTGACAAAAATGCAGAAGAGGTAAATTCTGATTCTGAAGAATTTACTCTTGATGATCTTGTTGAAGCTTATGATGAGTTGGAAAAACAATATAAGAAAGTCAAGTGAGAAAATAGAAAATTGAAAAAGAAATATGAAAACTTGGTCCATGAAAATGGTTCTTGTGATAAATGTTCTGAGCTTGTTAACTTCAATGAACTTTTAGAGCATGATGTTGAATGTCACAAAGAAACCATTGCTTGTTTGAGAATTAAAAATGTTGCCCTCAAGAACATAATTGATCAATTAGAGAAAACTGAAAAAGATTTAAAAAACAAAATGGAATCAAACTCAATCGATCAAGATATTTGCAATGAATTGATTATGAATGATAAACTTGCAAATGAAAATGAAGAACTCAAAAAGGAGAACAGTGCGATGCTAATTCAGATCTCCCTGCTTGAAAGTAGATTGAAAAATCTTGAAAAACTTGAAAAAGGGAAATCTGTGATTGTTGATGAATCTGACAAGATGCATGTGCTTGAACAAATGATAGAGAGCTACACAACCATCAATGCCCAATTGAATGAAAAAGTCATTTCCTGTGATAATGAGATCATTTCCTATGAATTGTATATTTCATCACTTGAAAAGGAAATTCTTGATCTGAATGCTTCTTTGTCTAAGTTTGTCAATGGGGAAGAAAATTTGAATAAGATTTTGGGGACCAAGGTAAATTTTCAAAGAGAAGGTCTTGGGTATGAACCCACCAAAAAGAAAGCCTTTGGGCTAAAGACTCAAACATCCTTTGTGCATGCTTCATGTTTCTCAAATATTTCAAATACTTTTTATGTTGAGAAATCAAATCCCAAGGCTCAGGCTCAACCTAGGAGCAATAGGATTCATACTCACAAAAGTCACAAAAACCATGCTCTAAAATCAAAAATTGTCAATTGTCATTATTGTGGTAAGCATGGTCATTTGCTGAATGATTGTTTCATTATGAAATCGGATGATTTGAAAGCATGCAAAAATGAACTTGTGAAGAAAAGAAAAAGGGGTGGTTGTTTTAAATGTGGAAAGCTAAGACACCGTGTGTCACAGTGTTGGCAAGTAAATGAAAGAAAGAATTTCAAAGTCAAAAATAATTATACTTTTATAAACCCACAAAAATTTCATGCTCATCCTATTGTGAAGAAGAAAATTTTCCATGCTTATAATGATAACATTCATGCTAAATCACAGAAATTTGATTATCATGTTTATGAAAATTCTGTGAAGTCTCTTGGTTGTTGTCATTATTGTGGTGAGTTTGGGCATACCATGCATGTTTGCTCCTTAATGCATTTTGATGATATGCATGCCCAAAAACTGTGGAAGGCACCCTCTAGAAGTGCAACTAACATTCCGGGACCCAAGAAGGCTTGGGTACCCAAAACAACCAAATGAGAACATTGTTGCAGGGTTGCCTTGAGGCCAAGTGGAAGGCTTGGAAGATGATGGATGCTTCAAGTCGACATTTGTTGAAGCTTAAGTCAACTTGGCCAGTTCTGTGCAGATTTGATTATGACCATCAACCCTTGAAATCATGGAGAAAAAGAAAGGAGCTTGAGAGGGTTTCAACACCAGATTTGATCCACTTCCATTGAGATTTGGAGCTTGTTGATGAAGAAGACAACAAGGGGAATAAAGTGAAGAATCTGAAAATGTCAATAAAGGTAACCCAAGACAAAGGTGGGAAAATAAAGTGTTTGTTAGAAGCTCTTTGTTCTTGATGTTAATGCCATATCTTGACAGACAGTGATTTTGATATTTTGAATACCCTTTGGTTACTTTTGAAAATGTGGATGATGAATGCTTGGCTGAATGGTATTGAAACATCTGAGCAGTATATATGAGAGTGTAGCCATTGAATGGCTTTTGCTAAACCCCCGATGTCAAATGAGAATACATCTGTTTCTGATCATCATTTCAATGATTACATGGTATATAAAATGGTGACATGTGGAAGGGCAGGTCAAGCATGTCTGAAAGCTATCACCATGCGTGAGAATGTGTCTACGCCCGGTACCATGAATCATATATGCTATGGCACCATGAATTTTCTGAAATCATGCACTGATTATGGGGGAGTATTACAAGCTGAATATTCTGAGATTGATGTTTTCCATTCTCTCAGCATGATGATGTTGTTCTGTGACTGAACATTTTGAGGATTGAATTTGATCAATGTTCCATGGTCTTTACCAATGTGCCACTCATTTTTTTTGGTTAGAAGTATAACTGTTTTCAAAAAAAATACACATGTGATGATCTTGATGCTTTGAATGAATTTTCTGAATTCTCTTTTCAGAATAAAATTGTGTCCTCACATTTTAACAATTGGTAATGCGTGTCATGCATTAGTTACATTATGTGCATATAGAGTGTCATGTGAAATCTGAAATCTTGCATCACAATGCATATTTGCATATCATTCTCTGCACATCATTCACATAGTGCTTTTGGAAGATGAAGCTCATCGTGTGTCTTGTTGTATAGTTGGCATTTTCAGCATACATATAGTGCATATTTTGAAATGCATCATTTTACACATTTCATGTTGCATAAATGCCAAAATGAATACTTCCAACAATTGGTCTCATATCGTTGGAGCCAACATTTCAAGAACTGAGATAGCATACCTTCTCATTTTGCATTGCATATGCATATCTTAATCGTATGCTTGCATGTTACTATATGCTATTCAACCCCTTCCTTGAAACTTCTAAGACCATATACTTCATTGATAAATAATGTTGCATCTGAGTCTTAACAAGTGTGCTTCATGTAAAACTCTAAGGGGGAGCATTTCATGCTTATTGTATTTACATAGGGGGAGCTACACTATCATGTTCTAAGTTAAATTTTCTCCATACATGTTAAATCAAATTCGTACACTTCATGCACTTTAATGTGAAATTGAGTGTTATTCATAAGGATATAGAAATTTCATTTCAACACTCTAAAGTAATTCAACTTGCTGCATGGATGATAAGAGACAATTGAGGAAAAAGCTGCCTGCCTCCACATACAAAAAAATGGTTGATATGAAATGTAAAGCAATGCTAAGTCTCACTGAATAAACTGGGCACATGTCACCTGAGACGTGATGTGGTTCATTTCTAAAAAGTGTTGACTAAAGTATCTCTGTTCAAATGAGGTGACAAGGTTCAGTATTCAGAGTAACCAGAGATTCTGGCATGAGCTCCATGTGTCTTCTCGCATAAAAAGGAATTATTTGAACCTGATGCTTCTTAGAAAAATTCAGATTGTCAGTATGAAAATTACTGATGATAATTTGATGAGGAAGAGCGAAGCCTCCAATACGCTGTTCTCTATATTGAAATGTAGTTTGTGAACTTACTATCGTGTTTATTTGAAAATCCGGTTATCCATATGGCTAAGATTCATACTCATGTTACTCACTTACACATGGTAATTTGATTTGATATGTATTTTGAAAATTTGATTAATTACTTGACCTGCTGTACGTCTTCTCCTATTTATCTGCACAATCCTCTAAGTGTAATCATGAGCTTTCTGAACTTAATGACTCACTTGCACTTTTCCTACACCTATCCCCTCACTGTAAATCAATTAGTATCACTTCTTATGAAGGAGTTATGTTACATATATCTATAGATATCTACTTGATTACATTGTATGCATTTCATCTCTCATCATTTTCATACATTCTGTTTCATGCATTTCATAAGAAAACTAAAAATCAAAAATTTGAAAATCAAGTCAATCATCTAATGTGTCCATGTCAAAGGGAGAGCTTTGCATGTGATCTTATCTGCTTAAGTCATCAGGACTCGTATGAGTCAATACCTTATGGGTGTTTGAGTGCTTGTTTGCTTGCTCATTATTGTCATGCCATACACCATTTCCAATTCCTGCAACTTGTGAGCATTTGCATATCATTTTATCATCTTGCATACTACATGACCATATTATCCACATGTGCATTTCCAATTTCAACAATTGGTTTCCAACATAGGTTCTTGCCATTCTGGATTCCCCGTCCTGCTCCCCATTTCTGATTATGTCAAAGGGGGAGAGAGCATTATAGCATAATATTTTGTCATCATCAAAATGGGGGAGATTGTTGTGTATGTGATTTTGATGATTACAAAATGAGTGAATGCTTGGCCTTGTGCGTGAATGGTTATTCATGTCTTTGTTGCTTGACTTATCCTCTAGTTATGAAGTATGAAATGGTTGTGGAAATGATCATAAACTTTTTCTATTGGGTTATCATCATGTGGATGCATTGTGATTCTATAAGGCTCATACGTGCTTTGAGATTAGCACAAACATTGCATATACATTGTCTCTACACTTGGTGAGATTGCTTTGTGATGTGTGGTTTGATGAGCTTAGAGATTAATCAAAGTGAATGTGACTCAATATTATTTTATGTGGCTTGGCTCCTTACTCTTTGAATTCCAAATCTACACTATCATGCTATGGTGAATGATATTTGGAATTTCATGACTATATGTATGAATGACTCAACCAATCAACAAGAAATGTGAACTCAGATAAAACAATGAGGTAAGTGTTGCTCTGAACTGAATTTGGAACTCATATGAGGGTCTTAAGATGAAAATGTTATCAAAGCATTTATGTGTCTCATGCAAGTGCTTTCATGTTCATACTTCATGTCATTTGGGACTCGGCCTCAAAACTAGCTTCATATTTTAATGCATGACCCATATATTTTGATCTTGATCTAACCTTTTGCTTTATCATGTTTTTCAGGATGAAAAATCATGGTTGATCTTCATGGGACTTTGGTAACATTTAATCAATTGTTTTCCATTGATTTGATGAAGGTTTTAGCTCATTTTCAGGTCCAAACTAGAAGGGGTCGACCCATGGGGTCGACCCTCACAGGTTCTGCTCAAAATAGAACCTAGTTTATGAAATCTGCCTGAAAGGGTCGACCCCTGGGGTCGACCCCTATAACCCAGAACCAAAAGTGGTTCTGTTTTGGGGTTCTGGAAACACGAGGGTCGACCCCTGTAACCCAGAACCATATATTTAGTTCTGTTTGGCTTCTGTGTGCCCGAGGGTCGACCCTGGGGTCGACCCCTTCCGGTCGGACGTCCAGCCGCCGTGTTTGACCGCCGTTTTCTTGCTCCAAAAGTCCTACCAATCAATTCCAAATGTCCTAAATGTCTCCCTAATTCATGGATCTGGTCCCTAGGCTGTCTCTTGACCGACCTAAACACTTACATACTTCTCTTTGGGTCAGAAACCCTAAGGAGATAGGTGAGATCCTATTTTTGGGTGTGTTTGCTAACCCTAGTGTGTGCAGGTCGAAGGTAGTAGCTCCATGGCTTCTTCCACGTTGTTGTGAGCTTGGATGTGAAGGGAAGAATGTGTTTTCAAGTCTCCAATCAACCATCTAGTGGAAGCTACATGGAGAATCAAGATACAAGCATCATCCATGCAAGAATCAATCATTCTTCTTCAAGAACGGGTTTCATACTTCAGAAGCATTCAAATATGTTCAAAGGAGAGAAAGGGGGAGCTCTAATCACTGCAACATCTTCTTCATTCTGATTTCTCAAAATCATTGTTGATTGAGCTTGAATATCTATTTTAAGACATCTTAGGATGGTTTTATAAGTCTTATATCCACTCTCTCTTGCATACATATATATGAGCTGCGAATTGTGTGATTCAACAATCCTAATGCTCATGTGATCCTTGTATAGGATGAAGATGAAGAGGGGGATCTCTGAACCGTTCATTTCTATTGTCTTGTTTGAGATTAGCTTAAAGTTTGAGCTTATCATTTCTATCTGTTCTTTTAGGTGAAGAAAAAATTGGAAGAAGGAAAAGACATGCATCTTGAGGAGAGGGAGAAGATGATGTCAAGATTATGATCATCTGTCAAAGAGCAAGGAGAATCAGATTTTGCTGAAGAAGGGGGAGCCTTATACTTGATGCATCTGTCTAGTTTTCATTTCTATAATTTGCTTGGAGGGTCATAGCATATATGTGTTTTTGGTTCATAAACATTTGAGATAATGCTTTGTGTGGGTGTTCGGAGAAAGGGGTCTCCGAGTGTGAGTGTTGTCATATGTGCATCGTTTTGTGTGGAGTATATCCACGTGTGTGGTTGGGCATAACTTGGGGAGTGTTCCCCGTGTGTGGTTGGGAGTTTACTTCCGTGTGGTTGTGTAGGCATTGTCCTACATGTGTGTGCACGGAGTTGTGACTCCGTGTGAGGAATATGTTCGGGGTGTGTTCCCTAGTGGTGAGTGTGTGTGTGTGTGTGTGTGTGTGTGTGTGTGTGTGTGTGTGTGTGTGTGTGTGTGTGTGTGTGTGTGTGTGTGTGTGTGTATTGCTGTTGCAGCAGGTTGAGGCAAGGCCTCGTGTATGTGGTTTGCTGCGAAAGTAGCGTGTGTGTGTTGGGGTTCATCCCCGTGTTGCTACATTTTGTAGCGTGTAGTGAAGCCTCACCGGTTTGGTGAGGGGTGGACGTAGGGAGCCCGTCGTGGTCCCGAACCACCTTAAAAATCCCCGTGTCTTGTGGTTTGATTATTGTGATTGTGTGTTCTCTATCCTATCTGTTTGTGCAATCGTGTGAGCTCGGTGGGATTGAGTGAATCTAGTGTAAACCTATTTAGATTAAATTACTCAATCTTGTATATTCCGCTGTGTGCTAGTTGTGTTTTTAATTGGACATAGTTTTTAGTAAAAGGATCTATTCACCCCCCCTCTAGATCCGTGCTCCTGCACTACGGGACCCAACAGGACCTACTCGTGCACAAGGGAAGGCTTGCACCGACCTTCATTACGAGAAGTCAAATTCTTGACTACCAAAAGTCGACTCTATAAGTTGACATTTACAGAGTAACACCAGAAAATGTAATATGTGAAGAATTTAAGCCCAAAAATGAAATTGGCTTCATCAAGGCCAAAAGCAATCATGCAACAAACCAGTCATATGACATTCACAACCTCCAAGGCACATTCTGTGGGAATTTATGATGTTTGACTTATGGTGTATGACATCATCAAAACCATAGGGATGCAACAATCTCCCCCTTTTTGATGATGGCAACACTATGAGTCAATCAAAGTCAATGCAATCAATGGGAATGATCAACCAAGCATGCAACAATAACACGCGCACTAATTCATGCCAGCTCTAAACACTAGACCAGCTCAAGCCAAAACACAATTCTATTAAGATATGCAAATGCACACTACTCATGATATGCAAATGCTGACCCTCCTTCACAAAGACTCCCCCTGACAACATGAACACAAGAGAGTGATGGCTACTCTCCCTTTCACTGACAGACTAGACAACAGAGATTGATAGAAATTCAATTTTCATTCTCTCCCCCTTTGACATCATCAAAAGACAATGAAAGAGATATGGAGCTGCAGGATGAGTGAGAGAAAAACACTGTATCTTCACAGTGTAGAATGACCCATGATCAGATCTTAAAAAGTTAAGTAGGAGAACCAATTCAAGTGTAGATACTTCAAATCTAGTGATCAAGAGAGACCTAGAGTGAGTGCGAAGTTTATCTACGTACAGAAGATATGATGTAGAGCAAAGATGCACAGGTATGTCAAGAAAGTGCTGTCCAAAAACTGTACTAAGAAGACTGCAAGAAACTGATCCTCATAAATGGTTCTTGAAGTATTGAGGACAAACAGTCCACAGTACTGAGTAAAAAAAATGAGGGATTTGACTGATTTATATTTAATGAGCAGCAAAAACATCAATAAGTAATTTGGTAGATCACACCTTTTGACATGAGGAGACACCTTGATTAGAGGCCAAAATCCCCTGTTACTCAGTGTGAGAACCACATTACCTCTCTTTTAGGGAACAGAGTTAGTAACTGATGTGACTTTTTACGTGAGGGGACACCTTGATCAGAGGCCAGACTCCCCAGTTACTCACCACCTTATTACCATTGCTCTGTCATGATCAGATAGAAAATATTTTTGTAATATTTAATCAGAGATAATCTGACACCTCATGACTTAGGAAAGTTTTCATTTCTTTGATGAATCACCTAGTTTCTCAGTAATCAGACCATTGCTCTGAAAATTGTTATCCCCTTAAATTTTTGATAAGGAATGTTTGAAGATAATACCAGAAGTACTGAATCTGAAAGAGTTTGTTCCCAGAAGTCTAGGTTTCAATTTGTAGCAGATTTCATGACATACAAGTTTATCTAGTTTCATGATCATGAAATATGTAAGGAGATATACTTCTAACACTTTATCCAAGTCTCTGATAATTTATTAGATAGAAGATTCTAGCTATCTATCAGTTGCTCAGACTTAAGGATTTAAGAAGTGTATGAGATTCTACTTTCTGTGAATGGACTGTATAAATTCTTTCAAGGGATGCAGCAACAAAAAAAAAAATCTCTCAAGATCTTTTGACCCAGTCAAGCTTTGCAGACTGACCAGCTAGAGATGCTCTACATGACATGCACTATATGCAAGAATGTCTAATGCAGAAATCCCTTCACATAGACAACTCCCCCTCTCAGAGTGATTGATATTCAAGCCTCTCAACTTATCAGCTCGCACATAGACAAAACTCCCCCTCACATTATGAACTAATATGCAGACACAACTCATGTTGTATGGGCAAATATGCAGAACTGAAGCTCATCACAGTGCATGCAGATGCAATTTTATTGAAGTATGATAAATGCTGAGATAAGATGCATGTAAGAGAAAAAAATATGCAGTTCATAGTTGACACAACAAAACATGGATGTATTTTATTCAACCAAATCAGGATTCATGGAATTTTAAAGATGCCCAATTCTCTCCTCAAGGTGGAAAATTTTTCATTATCCAGTGGCTTAGTGAAGATATCAGCTATCTGATGATCAGTGCCAACATGGATCAATTCAAAAGAGCCTTTGGAGACCTCATCTCTAATAAAATTATGTCTGATTTCTCTGTGTTTGGTTTGTGAATGTAAGACAGGATTCTTTGCAAGATTGATGGCACTAGTATTATCACAGTAAATGGGTGTGCAGCCTAAGTCTACTAGGTAGTCCTGAAGCTGATTTTTGATCCAAATCACCTGTGTACCACAGCTCCCTGTAGCTATGTACTCAGCTTCTGCAGTGGAGAGGGCCACAGAGTGCTGCTTCTTGGAACCCCAAGAAATCAGACACCCACCTAAGAACTGACAATGTCCACTAGTGCTCTTTCTATCTAGTTTACAGCCAGCGAAATCAGCATCAATGTATGAAATTAGATCAAAAGCATTTGATGCATGGTACCACAGTCCTAAGTTATGAGTTCTAGAAATGTATCTAAAGATTCTTTTCACAGCAGCTAAATATAATTCAGTAGGCCTAGATTGATATCTGGCACACATACCTACACTGAATTGGATATCAGGTCTCGAGACAGTCAAATAGAGTAGGGATCCGATCATACCTCGGTATAGCTTTGCATCAATTTCCTGGCCTGATTCATCTGCATCAAGAAAAGTGTTGGTACCCATTGGAGTTGAGATGTGCTTCAAGTTGTCAATCCCAAATCTTTTAAGAATTTCCATCGAGTACTTGGTCTGGCTGATGAAGCACCCATCTTCCAATTGTTGCACCTGCAAACCAAGGAAATATTTTAGTTCACCTACCATGCTCATCTCAAATTCATTTGACATCATTTCAGCAAATTCTCTGCACAGTTCAGTACATGTTGAACCAAAAACTATGTCATCTACATATACCTGAACTATGATGAGATTTTTATTTAGAACCTTTGTAAACAAGGTCTGATCCACCTTACCTTTTTTGTAGCCCTTGCTGAGCAGAAATTCTGTCAGCCTTTCATACCAGGCCTGAGGAGCCTATTTCAATCCATACAGGGCTTTGTTTAACCTGAAAACCTTGTTAGGGTATGAAGATAATTGAAAACCAGGTGGTTGATCTACAAAAACCTCTTCCTTAATAAGACCATTCAAAAATGCGCTTTTGACATCCATTTGATGAAGTTTCATATTTTTAGAACATGCAAAAGCTAGCAGGATTCTTATAGCTTCTAACCTAGCAATAGTAGCATATGATTCTTCAAACTCCACTCCGAACTCCTGGCAGTAGCCTTTAGCTACAAGTCTAGCTTTGTTTCTAGAAACTATTCCATCTTCATTCAATTTATTTTTAAAAACCCATTTTGTTCCAATGACAGTTGCATTTTTAGGTCTGGGAACTAGTTCCCATACATTGTCTCTTTCAAACTGACCTAGTTCCTCATTCATTGCATTAACCCAAGATTCATCTTTTAAAGCCTCTTCAACAGATTTGGGTTCAATTTGTGATATCAATGCAACTAAATCTTGATTATTTACATCTCTAAAATAGGACCTTGTCCTAGGGGGATCATTCAAATTTTCTATGATATGTTGAAACAGAAATCTAACATTTATTGAAGACTCACCTGTTTCAGCTGGCCTTACCTAGTTGGGAGCATTTGATGCTTCACTTGGCTGAATCTCCTCTCCTTGTTTATCCTCTGGGAATTCTCATCATGCTTAGAATCCCTGTCATCATCTTCAAGGTTAGTGACACTTTTTGTTTCATCAAAAATGACATGTGGAGACTCTTCAATCTTTTGTTCAGTAATGTTGAAAACCCTATATGCCCTAGACACTTCAGAATATCCTAAAAATATTCCAGGACAACTTTTAGCATCAAATTTATCTAGGTCCTTCTTGTCATTATTATGTATAAAGCATTTAGCACCAACAATTCTGAAATGAGCTAGATTAGGTTTCTTACCCTTCAGAAGCTCATAGGGGGTTTTCTTGTGAATTGGTCTTACCATGGCCCTATTGATTGTATAAGTTTCTATATTGGCCGCCTCTACCCAGAACTTTCTTGGTAGTTGACTCTCGATCAGCATGGTCCGGGCCATCTCCACAATAGTTCGATTTCTTCTCTCCACAATTCCATTCTGCTCAGGTGTCCTGGGAGAAGAGTATTTGTGTGCTAGTCCTTAGTTTTCACAAAAATCAGAAAACATGGAGTTTTCAAATTCACCTCCATGGTCAGATTGAAATAAATAGATTTTATGTTTTCCTTCTTGTTTGATCTTATTGAAAAATTGTTTGAATTTTTGAAAAGCATCATTTTTATTTGCTAAGAAAAAGATCCATGAGAATCTAGAATGATCATCAATATTCACATAACCAAACCTACTACCATTTAGACTCTGAGTTCTAGTAGGACCGAAAAGGTCCATGTGAAGTAATTCCATTGATCTAGAAGATAATGGCTCAGATCTCAGTTTAAAAGACTTACGGGTTTGTTTGCCTAGAGCACAGGCATCGCAAATTTTTGAATTTGTGTTGAATTTTATTTTTGGTAGTCCTCTAACCAAATCAAATTTCACCAATTTATTTAACGTAGTGTAACTTGCATGCCCTAAATGCCTATCCCAGTTAAAAGCATTATTCTCTAAATCAGCAGAAAGATAGAGATTTGATTTAGAATTCTTATTAAGGTCTACCATGTAGACATTATTCACGCTATGTCCTAAGAACATGATTTTTTCAGAATTCATTTCAAAAATCTTGCATTCATTATTGTCAAAAACAACTCTGTGACCCTTGTCACATAGTTAACTGATGCTAAGCAGGTTATTTTGAAGACCATCTACCAGCAAAACTTTTTCAATCACATTGGAGGGGGACTTACCAACTGTCCCTATTCCTAGGATCTTACATTTGTTCTTACCTCCAAATTTGACCATACCTCCCATTTTCATTTCCAGTTCACTGAACTTTGTCTGATCACCTGTCATGTGCCTGGAACAGCCGCTATCTAGGTACCATCTATTGTGTTCGGCTGCTAGACCAACCTGCAATCAAATCAGACACAAGGAAATTTTGGAACCCAAGAAAAGTTGGGTCCAAAGAAGTTACTCATTCCTTCCAAGAAAATCTTAGGAATCCAGACCTGTCTGGTTCCCTTCCTGTGAATATAATTTTCATTTTCAGCATGTGAAACTTTATTAACTCTAGTTCTTGAATTTTGATGAATTTTATTCTTAATGACATGTGAGTTGTTCCAATTATAGGTTTTTCTCTGTGGGTTATTCTAGAACCTCTTCTAATAGGGGAAACTTTGTGAGGGTATAGGGTGAACCCAATCTTGCATGTTATGATTCCAGTTCCTTTTCTGAAAAAAGTGGTTTATGTTGATTCCACTATTTTGGAACATTCCATTTGTTGCCATGATTCATTTTCTTGGAATGAGCAGGGTTTCCTCTGTAGACACCTGGGTTCCTTGAAGGAGTAGTCTTGCTACTCTGATGCATTGTGGGTTTAGCATGATCATTCTTTTTGCTGTTCTTTGACGGAATGGAGTTAGTTTTCACAGATTCTTGGGCTTGGCTGTTAGAGCTGGATGGGGTGTCCAGCTTCTCTTTTCCCTTTTCAGAGCAGAAGGTTATAGTCTTAAATTCAAATGGCCTTTTGTTAGTGGGATTATATCCCAAACCTTCCCTGTTGAAATTCACTCTCACACCTAGCATGGTGTCTAGGTTGGATTTTCCTTGAACAAATTTTTCTAGGGTGTTTTGCTTATCTTCAAGGTCCTTTTTCGATTTTTCACTCATTTTCTATAATTCGGAATTGACAGTCTTTATGGCTTCACATTTTTCAACAACAAGACTATTTTCCTTTTGCAACTCATGAAATCTTACTTTGAATTCATCCAAATTTTTGTTTGCTTGTTCAAAGTCATCTTGGAGGTTTTTATTCTCACTCTTTAAAGAGTTTAATTCTTGAATTTCTTTCTTCAGATCTTCATTTTCATTTTTCAGGTAGTTTCCTTCCTAGACTACACTATTCAGCTTTTTCTTTAGCATTTTGTAATCCTTGGTTTGACAATTAAACTTATCAAGTAAATCTGCATAAGCATCCTCCCAATCATCTATATTGTATTGTTCAAAAGGGATTGTTACCTCAGTGTCTGTGTCGACCATCAGACACAATCTTTCCTCTTCTTCTTCGGAAGAATTTCCTTCGACATCCTCCTCCTTGTCACTCCAGGTGCAGACCATTGCTTTGGGCTTCTTCTTCTGCATTTTGGTGTTCTTCTTCTTAAGTTCAGGGCAATCATTTTTCATATGGCCGAGTCTGTGACAATGAAAACAAGTAAGTTTGTCAGTGGCCTTGTATTTGCCAGACTTGGAGTTAAAATTCTTACCAGATGATTGAGGTTTTCTTTTCCTAAACTTCTTGCCTTTGGATCTCAAGAACTGTTGAAATCTGCGGGTCAGTAAGGCTTGCTCATCTTGATCAAGATCTAAGAAGTTTTCAAACTCCTCACTACTGCTGCTATAACTACTGCTACGGCTACTACCACTACCACTACGAGACCCCTTAAGAGCAATGTTCTTGCCCTTCTTATTTACCTCTTCAACATCCTTTTTTAACGTCATTTCATAAGTCATCAGAGATCCAACTAATTCTGTGATAGTCATTTTAGACAAATCCATGGATTCTTCTATGACAGTGGCCTTAGTGTGCCACACGGGAGATAGCGATCTAAGAATTTTTTGAACTACATCCTTTTCAGAAATCTCTTTTCCAAAACTCTTAAGACTGTTTGTGATCAACGACAGTCTGGCATACATGTCAGTGATTATTTCTTCATATTTCATTTTAAACAATTCATACTTGGAGGTGAGCATGTTTACCTTCGTTTCTTGAACTTGGGATCTACCTTCATACATGAGTTCAAGTTCGTCCCACATCTTCTTAGCCGTCTTGCAGGCAGAAATCCTCACGTATTCCTCAGGATGGAATGCGCACTGCATTATGTTGAGTGCCGTCTAGTTGACTGTTGAAAGCCTGATGTGTTCCCTCGTCCATGTATCCTCTTCTGGTGGGAGCTCGAATGGTCCTGTTGTAATTACCCTCCAGAGTTCGTGACTTTGCGCTCTTAAGAACACCTCCATTCTGTTCTTCCAGTAGAGATAATTGACACCATCAAAGAAAGGAGGTCTGTTAATCGAATGTCCCTCGGTAATAAAGCTGCGAGGTGTGTTAGTTCCAGGTCTACCCTGGTCGCTGGACCACATAATGGGCAACCCGCTCTGATACCAATTGATAGAAACACAAAGTGTGATCTAGAAGGGGGAGGATGAATAGATAACCACTATTTAAAAAAAACTGAGATCAAAAGATCACGCTAGATGACTCGAGAGATAAGATGCAAAACACTTCTCACTCGATAGGAACATACGCTCACAATGAAATAAACGTTCCAGATAGCAATCGGTGATACATGGCTAAATGATCGAGCACATGAGGGGTCAAAGAAGCAAACGTAATGGCAACCTCCACCAACCAACGATCAGAAATCTCCCAGAAAGCAAAGCAACAATCACACACGGAGACAAGGGGGTTTTTAGGTGGTTCGATTGCCCACTACAATCTACGTCCACCCCTTGTCTACACTGGATGAGGATTCCACTAGCACAAGCTAGAAAAAGCAGACTCAGTCTGCGACAACAGCTGCCTCATAGCTTGACCAGAGGAACAGACTCCTCTCTTCCTCCAACCCGGAGGGAAAACACTAGTAACACCCCGTTACTAGCAACCGGAGACTCAGTCTATCTTCCTCCAGATCGAAGGGAACTTACAAGTGACACCCCCGTCACTTGTAAACCGGAGACATTGTCTCCCTTCCTCTACACCAGAGAGAACACTAAAACACAATAGTAATACTCGAATCAAAGTGAAAAACAAGAAACGAGAAAAAACATCGGAGAATGTAGATTCAAAGAAGCATAAACACAATGACTAGCTGGCTGCTCTCAAACTATCTTTCTCTTCCTCTTGGCTTGAACAGGTTTTCTCACGCTCTCTCTTGCTTCTGGACATGCTCTCTTTTCAGGTGGAGACGATGGGAGCTTTTTACGGCCGCTTTCTCCAGCACTTTTCTTTGAAGGGTAGTGAATCCTTATATATAGGAACATGGGCTCGTATGGATGAAGCAACAGAACCCTACTGAAACTCCATTGGTCCACGTGTTAGGGAATAGAATGTTCCTTTCCTCAGATCACGTGCCTTTCATTTTCCCCCTTTATCCACGAGCCAACCTTCTGCCATTCCAGAGATCACGTGCCTCTTCTGCGAATGAAATTGTTCCATGTAAGTAAAGTCAACAAAGCTTTTAG
This sequence comes from Amorphophallus konjac, assembly GCA_022559845.1. NCBI lineage: Eukaryota > Viridiplantae > Streptophyta > Magnoliopsida > Alismatales > Araceae > Amorphophallus > Amorphophallus konjac. Next base: position 110,930,259 of record CM040118.1, read on the forward strand.
TCAAACACCTTATAAACATTAGTCATGAAGGGTGTATAGACGCTAAATTGTAACATGCAGACATGCACAGACCTTAGTTTGCTATGAATAAGACATGCTTGGACCTCAGGTAGCACACAATAAGGCATGCATCGACCCTTTATGCAACTAGCACTGACCTCCATTTGCCTAGAAAGAAATATGCACTGACCATATATGCATGAAGGCATATGTGAACGGACAAGAGTGCACAGACATGAGTGTTGCACGGACCTTGTATGTAGACAATTAGAAATGTGCACCGACCACCATTTGCCTAGAAAGAAATATGCACTAGCAAAACTTGCACCGAGGCAAGGAATGCACAGACCCTATTTTGCCCAAGGCAAAACTTGCACCGAGGCAAGGAATGCACAGACTATGAAGTCTTGTGGCTATAGCGTGTACAGACCTTATGTGCAAGAGAATAGATGTGCACCGAGTTGAATGTTGCACGGACCTTGTATAGCACAAGGCAAATGTGCACAGACCTACATGCAATGAGCAGAACATGCTCATACTTGACAAGCACTGACCTAAGCTGTGCGAGATGCAAACTAGCACCGACCTGACAAGCGCTTGTGAGCAGATGTGCACCGACTATGTATGAGACATGCACCGACCTTAGTTAGCCTAAAGTTGAGCATGCATCGACTTGAATAGTGAAGTGCACGGACTTCATGTGCACTGCAACAGTGATGTGCACCGACATGGCTTAGCGGGAACATGCATCGACCCAAGCTATGCAAAAACTAAAACATGAAGTGCACCAACCTTAACAGTGAAGTGCACAGACTTGAATATGTGCACTATAGTGATATGCACAGACTTGAATTCACAAGCTAAAAAGGTGCACCGACCTGAATGTATGCTTGATGGACAGTGATATGCATGAACCTGTCTTGTGTATGCACATACCTTTACTTAGCTCACTAGCATGAAGTGCACGGACCTTAGTATGCGTGTGCAGTGATATGCATGGACCTTTGCTTACCAAGTGCAAAGCTAGCATAGACCTGCTATAGTAATGTGCACGGACCTACTCGTGCACAAGGGAAGGCTTGCACCAACCTTCGTTACGAGAAGGCAAATTCCTGACTACCAAAAGTCAACTCTATAAGTCGACATTTACAGAGTAACACCATAAAATGTAATATGTGAAGAATTTTAGCCCAAAAATGAAATTGTCTTCATCAAGGCCAAAAGCAATCATGCAACAAACCAGCCATATGACATTCACAACCTCCAAGGCACATTCTATGAGAATTTATGATGTTTGACTTATGGTGTATGACATCATCAAAAACATAGGGATGCAACAATCTCCCCCTTTTTGATGATGACAACACTATGAGTCAATCAAAGTCAACGCAATCAATGGGAATGATCAACCAAGCATGCAACAATAACACACACACTAATTCCTGCCAGCTCTAAACAACAGACCAGCTCAAGCCAAAACACAATTCTATCAAGATATGCAAATGCACACTACTCATGATATGCAAATGCTGACCCTCCTTCACAAAGACTCCCCCTGACAACATGAACACAAGAGAGTGATGGCTACTCTCCCTTTCACTAACAGACTAGACAACAGAGATTGATAGAAATTCAATTTTCATTCTCTCCCCCTTTGACATCATCAAAAGACAATGAAAGAGATATGGAGCTGCAGGATGAGTGAGAGAAAAACACAGTATCTTTACAATGTAGAATGACCCATGATCAGATCTTAAAAAGTTAAGTAGGAGAACCAATTCAAGTGTAGATACTTCAAACCTAGTGATCAAGAGAGACCTAGAGTGAGAGCGAAGTTTATCTACGTACAGAAGATATGATGTAGAGCAAAGATGCACATGTATGTCAAGAAAGTGCTGTCCAAAAATTGTACCAAGTAGATTGTAAGAAACTGATCCTCAGAAATGGTTCTTGAAGTATTGAGGACAAACAGTCCACAGTACTGAGTAAAAAAAATGAGAGATTTGACTGATTTATATTTAATGAGCAGCAAAAACATCAATAAGTAATTTGGTAGATCACACCTTTTGACATGAGGAGAAACCTTGATTAGAGCCAGAATCCTCAGTTACTCAGTGTGAGAACCGCATTACCTCTATTTTAGAGAATAGAGTTAGTAACTGAGGTGGCTTTTTACGTGAGGGGACACCTTGATCAGAGGCCAGACTCCCCAGTTACGCACCACCTTATTACCATTGCTCTGTCATGATCAGATAGAAAATATTTTTGCAATATTTAATCAGAGATAATTTGACACCTCATGACTTAGGAAAGTTTTCATTTCTTTGATGAATCACCTAGTTTCTCAGTAATCAGACCATTGCTCTGAAAATTGTTATCCCCTTAAATTTTTGATAAGGAATGTTTGAAGATAATACCAGAAGTACTGAATCTCAAAGAGTTTGTTCCCAGAAGTCTAGGTTTCAAATTTTTAGCAGATTTCATGACATACAAGTTTATCTAGTTTCATGATCATGAAATATGTAAGGAGATATACTTCTAACACTTTATCCAAGTCTCTGCTAATTTATTAGATAGAAGATTCTAGCTATCTATCAATTGCTCAGACTTAAGGATTTAAGAAGTGTATGAGATTCTACTTTCTGTGAATGGACTGTATAAATTCTAGCCTTCTCTGGTATTCCTTTTCACCTGGGCCGGCGAGGCCAATGTAGATCGCCACGTGATAAGAGGCTAACTGGACTTCAATGGGGATAACAGCTTCTGCCCCATAGGTGAGGGAGAACGGTGAACACCCCGTAAGAGTTTTGTAGATCGTCCGGTAAGCCAACAGCTCCTCGAAGACCTTCTCGCCCCAATCACGTTTCTGGTGGCTAACCATTTTAGACAGGAGCTTGCAGAGGGACTTGTTGAAGGCTTCTGCTAAGGCGTTGGCCTGGGGGTTGTAGACCGAAGAGGTTCTCCAGTCGATGTGAAACTTGGCCGCTAGCTGGTACACTTCCCTATTCTTGAAAATCCCATTATCGGACACGATGCGGCTGGGGGTACCGAACCGGTAAATGATGTTGTGCTGGACGAATCTGGCCACCACCTCACCGGTGACCTCTCGCAAAGGAAGAGCCTCCGCCCAGCAAGAGAAATAGTTAGTGGCGGCCAGTATGTATTTATGGCCCTTGAAAGACGGTGGGAAAGGTCCTGCGATGTCCATGCCCCACTCAGCGAAGGGCCAAGTGGGGGCTGTTGGAGCAGTGGGTTAGGGGGTCTTCTGATGACATGTATGGGCATACTGGACGCAATCCGCGTGCATGGTTGGCCAGTAGAAGCCTTTGAGCTTGATGTTGTGCTTCATTCGATCTCCGGCCTGGTGCACGCCGCACAATCCGGAGTGAACCTATTGCATGTTGGCTCGAGCCTCTGCTGGAGAGAGGCATCTCAGGAGAATTGACTTGTCCTTCTCGTGGATGAGTCGGTACAGGGAGTCGCCAATTAGCTCATAAGAGGTTGCTCGGTAGAGTAGCTGGAGCCTTTGAGCTCGGTCAGGGGGGAGCCACCCTTTCTTGAGTTTTATGATCGGCTATCGCCAATCTTCTCCTTCTGGGGGAGTATTCTGGTCAAGGTTATGGACCTCGTAAATGGTGAGACCGATGTTGTCTTCGAATGAGGTTGGCATCAGTCTTCTATGTTTGATGACGATGTTGACCTCGCCCTCGAGTGGGAGTTTCATAGCCGCAGCCAATTTTGCCAGGGCGTCTGCCTGAGCATTGCTGCTTCTTGGGACATGATCTATTTTAAAGAAATAGAACTTCTGGGTTAATCTAGTGACGGCAGCGTGGTACGGGACCAACTCCGATTTTTGCACGTCATAGATGCTGAGGACCTGTCGAACTATCAGCTGAGAGTCCCCGTAGGCTTTGAGGCATTTGATGCCCATGTAGAGAGCCATCTAGAGCCCAATGAGCAGAGCTTCATACTCAGCTTCATTGTTGGTCAGAGATTTCATGAGGGCATCGAAATTGTACATAACACCGCCCTGAGGAGTCAGAAAAACAATGACAACACCTGCCGTGGTGGCTAGATCCTGGTTGCTTCGAGTAATCCCTCGTGAAGCGCCATCGAAGTAAAGCTCCCAACAAGGTACACTAGTTGCGAGAGCGCTTTGATGCGAGTAATGCAAGACATCTCCGCTCTGTTCAACTGGTTGTTGTGATTGAACAACAGTGGTTGTGAGATGGCTCTGCTGCTAGTAATGTAAGACATCTCTGCTCTGTTCAACCGATTGTTGTGATTGAACAGCAAGGGACTCCTTGTCCGGAAGCTCCGAGCTGAAAGGCGAGCCGTCTGGCACTGGATGGGCTGCCAAGAATTCAGCCATACCCTGTCCCTTAATTGCTTTTCTGGGGACATAAGTAATGCCGTACTCCATCAATAGGAGAGCCCACCTTCCCAGTCTGCTTGAGAGGACGGGTTGTCGAAGGAGATACTTCAGAGGGTCGTGCTTGGATATGAGCTTGACTTGATGGGACAAGAGGTAATGCCGTAACTTTTTGACTACAAACACCAAGGCCAAGTAGAGCTTCTTGATAGGGGAATATCAGTGCTCGACACCGATTAGCTTCCAGCTGAGATAATAGAGGGGCTGCTCTTTACCTTCCTCGTTGACTTGTGCCAAAAGAGCTCCTAAGGAGGCATCCATGGCAACAATATAGAGGATAAGGGGTTTGCCCTTAACTGGTGCCCCCAGAACTAGAGGAGTAAGAAGGTATTCCTAGATTTTCTCTAAAGTCACCTGGCATTCTGAGTCCCATACAAACGGGACGTCTTTCTTCATCAGCTTGCCGAAAGGCGCGCACCGACCGGAGAGGTTAGAGATAAACCTCCGAATGTAGGTCAGCCTCCCTTGGAAGGACCTAAGCTCGGTGATATTGCTGGGTGGAGGAAGCTCACGGATTGCTTAGATCTTTCCGGGGTCTACCTCAATTCCCCAGTATTGGACGATGAAACCGAGAAATTTGCCGCTAGATATGCCAAAGGCGCATTTCATGGGGTTCATCTTGAGCCCGTATTGGCGGAGACGCTCGAATACTTGGCATAAATTGTGCAAATGGTCTTCGTGCCTTTTAGTCTTGACGACGAGGTCATCGACATAGCATTCGACGGTATTGTGCAGCATCTCGTCGAATATTTTGGTCATGGCCCTTTGGTAAGTAGCGCCGACGTTCTTCAAACCGAAGGGCATGCGTTTGTTGTTGAAAATCCCTTTAGGGGATCTGAAGGCTGTGTGGTTCTTGTCTTTGAGGGACATCAAGATTTGGTTATACCTGGATGACCCATCCATAAAGAACAAGGCCTCATGCCCAGTGGTCATGTCGACCATTGTTTCTATGATTGAGACTGGGAAGTCGTTCTTCGGACAAGCTTTATTGAGGTCTCGAAAGTCGACGCAGATGCTGACTTGACCATTTTTCTTCTTGATCGGGACTATGTTGGCTAGCCAGATCGGATAGATACACGGCTCGATGAAATCAACCTCTGCCATTTTATTTACTTTGGTGGCAACTTGGAGCTCCACCTCACGGCGGATGCGCCGCTACGGCTGTTTAACTGGAGTGACCGAGGGAGAAATGGCTAGCTCGTGCTCCGCTACAGAGGGGTATAGCCCCGGCATCTCCCTATATGTCCAGGCGAAGCTGTCTTTGTACTCCAGCAGGAGTTGCTTGTAATCCCGCCTCTCTGCCTCGGTAAGGAGAGCGCTAACAAATGTGGGCTGGGGGGCCTCATCTTCGCCCAGGTTGATCTCAATGAGCTCATCCACGGTCGCTTGGCCGCCGTCCTCTAGTTCGGGAAATCCTCGTCGTCAGTGTCGGCTTCATGCATCTCTTGATTCTCAAAGCCACCGGTTGATGTCGATAGGGCTGGAGAGTGATTACCGCTGGGCTCCACCAGGGATTGATCTGGGCCGCCGACTTTTGGCCAACAGTTATCAACTAGGGCTACTGAGGTCTCCCCAGGGTTGCCTGGTAAAGCTGAAAATCCTCTGCGGCTAGTATCAGGGGTATCCCCCTCATCAGGAGGGTTTGTTGAACTGGGTCCTTCGACTGGCTGGATGGCCGGAGGAGCTTCTTCGGCCCCGATGTCTTTGCAGGGAGGCGAGGAAGATTCCTCGACTTCTTGGGCTGGAGTGCCAGCTTTGATGGGGATCGGGATCAGGATCTCTTCTTCCTCATCCCTGGAACTGTCGAATTTGGCTTTGACTTTTGCCCAGTCATCGACCGGCTGCGCCAAGCCTATGACATTGAACGCGTAGTAGACGTGAAAGTCCGGGTCTTGGTCGTAGCCAAGTCATCTAGTATCCTTATAGAAGGATAGGGACTGCCCCCGGACGTGAGAAGGGGTCCACAGTCGGTGAAAATATTCACGTCGCGCGGAATCTTTCCATTGAGGGATGTGTTGTTTTAGACACATTTCCCGAATATGCAGCGACAAGTCGTCCAGTACTTGGACTACTTCAGGGGTATCATCGGCTCGCCTGGACCAGTCGAAGTCATCCTCTGGTGGGGCTTGAGTTACCATGTCTCCCTTATAGAAGACAATGGGTTTGTCCCTATTGGCCTTCCTCTTATTTCTACGTTGTCGCTTGAAGGTGACAACAAATGTTGTCAACGGCTCGACGTTGTGTTCTTCGGAGGCACATGGGAACTGGATGGAGTCTGTGGGAAAGCATATACTCTTGCCAATTGCTCGACTAATGAGGTTGGCCTCAAAGTTGATTTTGCGCCTTTCGGGGCGGTCTGGAGTTGACCTGGAGCTGAGGCGTAGCCGATGAAGCTTAGCCTTCCCTTCATCCACGGAGAAGAGATCATCATCATCTTCCTTTGAGGGCCAGCTGTTGCTCCTACTCTTGATCACAGGGTACGGACTAATCCTCTTGAAGTATAGCACAGCGTCGGCCAGGTTGCATTCTGCTGGTGTGAACGGTGGCAGGTCTGCAAAGACCGTGTGTTGCTCCCCGCCCTTGGCATACTTGCATTGGTGGAGAGTTGACGGGACGACCCAATTTTCATGGAGCCAGGGTCTACCCAGTAGCATCTTATATGATGTGCTGGCATCGATGATGTAGAATGTCACCTTGGAGGTGAAATCATCGAGCACCAGGTCGATGTCGACCTGGCCGAGGACATCCTCGGTGTTTTGGTTGAAGCCGGATATCTTGACTGCTTGAACATTCTAGAGGTATGGGGTCAGATATAACATCTTGAATGTTTTGAGCGGCATGATGTTGACGGCGGCGCCAGCATCTACCAGAATCTGGTTCACATCATGCCCATTGACCTTCCCTTTCATGTAGAGAGGACGATTGTGGCATGGAGGGGATAGCAACAAGTCCTTCTCTGTAAAGGAGACGGTGGTGGTGAAGGCTCCATAGGCTGCTGTCTTAATTTCCACGACATGCACCTCGTAAGCTTCTGGCTCCTGGAGTATTTTGATGAGAGTTTCTCTCAGCTCTTTACTCCAAGCGATGGCTTCCAAGATGGTGATGTTGGTAGGGAAGCGCTTCATTTGATGGAGGACCTTCCGATTGGCTCGGGCTCGAGCATCCTCCAAGGAGGGTGGTATGTCAGCCTGGGCTTTCTGCGAGTTGTCGTGCCGCTCTCCGTCGGGAAGTTGCACTGCCTTGCCTTTATTGTTGGGATCAGGCTGACCCTGATCGTCGGTGGATTCCTGGAATAGGGGTGCCAGGGATGGCTCTTCTAGGGGTAACTGGTGGGTTGGCCCGTCCTTGATGGACGGCTCCGCTTGTTCCACAGAAGAAGCCTGAGATGGTACAGAGACCGGGAGGCCAGCGGGAACCTCTTCGATACCGGCAGGATCGAAGATGTCGGGTCCTTCCTGAATTTCTATCTTCGGAATGGGGGCAGGTTTCTCTCCTTGAAAGAGGATGATTCACTCTGGGTCGAAGGTGGACGGGGAGAGGGGTAACTTAGGAGTTCTCCCGCGGCCTCTACCGCGTCCCCGGCCATGACCTCGGCCGCGGCCTGTGTGTTCTGGAGCTGGCTATAGCCCGAGCGGGGCAGTGGTTCTTTGTCTGGTTCAGGAGGCCACTAGCTTGCCTCGCAGAGAAGCGTTGATGTTATCAGGAGGTGGGATGGCCACCATGTTGCAGGTGCAGCCTCGAAGCATTTCTTCCAGCTGCTCTGTCGTTATCTCCTTATCTTTGTAGCATAAGGAGAGCTCGTCTGGGATCAGGAGTCTTTCACTGTTCTTGAGCTTTTGGATCATCTCTTGGACCCAATTTTTGAGGTGGACTCATTTCTGCATTTCCTCCCACGGGATATAACTGTCAAGTGGGAGGGCACCAGTAGGACGAGGAGGGACGTATTCCTCCAGGTCATCAATGAGTCGCTGGAGCCTCTGGAGAGCCGTTGGCTCGGCTGGGGGTTGTACGGCGGTCGCGTGTTCAGCTTGTTTCTTGAGCCGCCTTCTGAGGTTCTTCCTCCTATTTTTCTCCTGTTTCTTGGCGATGGTTGTTTCCAATGGAGTAGGAGGGAGAGGTGCTGGGGCCGGAGTTAATAAATTCTCAGGAGGGTGTCCCCAGGCTAGTGCCTTGGTGGCGCGAGGTCGACGACTCTTCTTCACCCGGATTTCAATCCAGGCGCCTTCCTCTTATTGTATCTGGAAGGTGGCATCGATCGCCAGCTCGATTGCCTCGAGCGGCAACTCCTGGTATACCGGAATATAGGGACTGGCATCCGAAGACATGTGCGCGGTTTGGTGCCTTACCCACGGTGGCGACAGGAGTTTACGAGGAGTCGGTAGACTGGTGCTGGCGTCCAAAGACGTATGCAAGGTTTGATGCCTTAGCCATGGTGGCGACAGCTTTTGTCGAGAAGCGGACTGAGGGATGTGCTCGTTGCCCTACTCCTTAGCCTTGCCCTTGTGATCACACTGAGGGTAGGGTCTGGCGACAGCCGAAGGGATCGCAGGACACTGTTGCTCTAAGCAGTTACCCCAGCTCCGTGACCTGACTGAGCCTTGCGACGGTGGGCCCGCCGCTTTAATTGAAGCCACTAAAGACTCCGAAGATGCCTTCTTTGCACTTTCGATTATGTTAAAGGGCAGGTGGGGAGGACCCGACGGCCCATCAGCTGAGGGGGCGTGATGCGGCTAGGCTGGGACCTCATCTCGCTTTTACTTTCCCTTCCTACCCACGGACGCCAGAGACAGAGATAGGACGGTGGGAGGATGAGAGAGAGCTGAGGAGCCCATCGTTGTCTCACCCACCATAACGTCCTCTCGACCAAGAAGGACCCGGAGGAGCCTGGCGGAATATTCTTCAGGAAAAGGGAGAGATTCTAGCTCCTGCCTGGACCGCCACTGCGCAGTCGAAGTGGCTTGGGTTGGCTGGCCGGATGTTGATGTCTGGGAGCCCGCAGGGGCCGGAGGAACAGAGGCATGGATGATGTTGACCGAGAAGTTACTCGGCTCCATGTTTTGACTGATATCTCGCTCTCTACACCTTTGCAGTCGCTCGAGCGCTTCTTGGTTGTCAGCCTGAAACTTGAGCCATTCCAGAGGATGCTGGTAAGGCAGTCTGTGCCCATTTTCTTGAGGGGAGTCTGGCCGCTCGGGAGCATCCCTGGCGATGCTTAGGGTCTCTTCGACGGCTTACCAAAGTCTGAAAAGTGACATGGAGTTCCCCTCTGCATCGATCTGCTCCCACTGGATTTGTTCATGGATGAGGTATTGCACTTCCTCACATGACTCGATCGGGTGGCAGGTTCTGGCGTGGAAAGGGTAGTATCGGGGGTGATGTTGACACACAAAATCTGATTGGACATTGATCATGCTTCCCGAAGGAGTCAACCGGAAGTTAAAGACGGATCCACTCGGACCGCTGAAGCCTCAGGCCACCTTACAGGAAGTGCCAGGGAATCGACATTCTATCATCTCAGGTTTAGACACCCACCACAGCTCGCTTAAGGCCTATTGATGGTCAGAGCCTATGAAACCGACATCGAGATTATCATGTCCGATATACCTCTCACCCCGTCCGACCGAGATGAGAATGTAACAGGTGGCTCCTGCCTGATGAAGAAACCTCCCTGAGATGAAGAAATGTCCCTGGCACCTCGGAATAAAGAATCGAGGGCAATATCAGCGGAAAATTCGAGTGATCCGACCAAGACACGCGGAATGCCAAAATGGTCCGTAAGTGGCCAGAAAGTCATCAGATCATGACAAAAATACTTTGAGGGGTACCCCTCCTAATGAAGACACCCCACGTGTCTGCAGCGTGAAGTTGGCGGCACGAATCAACGTGCCAAACACCAAATCAGGAGAAAACTTGGGTTACCCGATTCGGGTACACATTGCACCAGAAAGGTCCGTAAGTGGCCAAAAGGATGCCTAGCCAGGACAAAAATACATCCAGGGATAGCCCACTCGATAAGGATATCCCACATATATGCGAAGTTGAGTTGGTCGCATGAACTATAGTGCCGAAGGCCGAATCAGTGCAAATCCTAGGAAAATCGGTACGAGTTCTGCACGTCCTAGAAATATGCGGAAGCCCCGAATCAACACTTCAAAATGTAGTCCGGGATTACTGCACCAACCCCAAAGCTACTCCGGACTACAAGCACTCACCGGGCCAATTCCGAGGTAAAATGACAAAATTACAAAAATGCCCTCGAATGGCCGAGTCGGTGGCGTTACCTCGTTCGAGTTGGTGGCGCCCTTGATGCTGAGGCGATGGCACCTTTGATGCTGAGGTGGTGGCACCCTTGATGCTGAGGTGGTGGCGCCTTTGATGCTGAGGCGGTGGCACCTTTGATGCTGAGGCGGTGGCGCCTTTGACGCCGAGGCGGTGGTAGCGCACCCATCCCATCCGGGTTCCGATACCCTGCTTTGGGCGTCTGCTTATAAAAGGGCCCCTTGGCCCTAAAAAAAGTGGGGATTCGAAAGAAAAGAGAAGGGAGAATCCATCGAAGCAGAGAATTATAAGAAGAGAGATCGATCAAAAGTGAAGAGGAGGAAGAAGAAGAAGGTGGGTCTTTAAGGGGCCTTATGGTTCTCCTTCGGTTATGTGTCTTTTTCTTTTTAGTTCTTCCCTTCTTACTCTGAAGCATTTTCTTTTCTTTCCTCCTTAGATTTTCTCCGAGCTCTGTAATCCCCATCCCCCATTCTACTGTAATCGACAGAGAAAGTGAATAAGAGAAGGCTCCATCCCTTTTTACTGTGGCTTGAATATACTTCCCTCCTATTGCTCTATTTCTGTTGAACTGCCGATTGTTTCTATCGATTACGTTTCGAGATTCTTGACTTTCCCCTGAGCGTGAGGAGGCCCTCTAGGCCAAATCAATAGCAGATCCTATGATCGCTCGTCTTGGGGTAGTTTACTTTCTTCCCGTGGGATAATGGCTTGAAGCCACGCCCTCTGTGGGCGACAATAAATCATCCCTCCCCAGGGTTGTTCTTTCATCGATAGCCTAGTCTCGTTTACAATAATGGGTTTCGCTCGAATGAACTATGAATAAGAGAATGATGAGTGCCCTTTCACTTGTTTCTGTCAGTTATAAGGGCACCAGCGCACTCTGACAGTCGATACGATAGTCGCTATTGCTTTCTTCCATAATTGCCGTATGCCTTCCCCCCCTCAGTGTTTGATGATTTATCCGTAAGGGTTTCAACCCTCGTCCACCCTATGTTTGGTGGCAATGAGCATGAATAGCCTATGGCAATCATGATTGCTCACAGGGTGAGGCTTGTCCCATGGCAAGGCATGGTGGTACGCTGCATTCCCGAAACTGTTACTGCTCAACGAATGGTTTTCTCTGATTGCTTCTACTTGTCCCTGACTGGGGAGGGGTACAACCCTTTTGTCTGTCTGCTCAATCTCCTTGAGCTAACGGCACTCCGGGTTCCAGGGGGTCTGTCATTTCATCACATGTTCCCCTGGAAGCCCTTTGCACTGAGTGGGCAAATAAGACTGCCATCTATATGGCTACAATCAGAGACCCTTCGCTCTCTTGGATCATCACGAGTCTCTAGTAGGCTGGTCCTCGAGACTCTATTTGTGATGACTTCAGGGACTGGGGCTGTCCATCTGGGCTCCTCAGTGTTTATGGCTTGGCACCGTCTACGTGTGCCATGTCGCTTGTTTAATTGAACATCTCCCTGTGCTGGGGAGATGCTGCCCAAATTTTCTTAGACAACATTATGTTTCCTGATGATTTTTCCTTGAAGCTTTGACACATGTCGAGTGCTAGAGTATGAACCTCGCATAAACGAGCAAAAGGGGAGAACAGACAAACGAATGAGAAAAGAACTTATGTAAAAGATGATAACAACAAAATTCCTTCTAACACTTGAGTAGTCATGCCTTTGGATTCTTGAATTCTTCTGGATTCCCATCCAGATGCCCTATTTGATGCAAAGCCACAAACAGAAATTCCTTGCAAAACGGTGGCATCGCCACCGAATTAACCCCACAAATTTCAATTAGGTGGTGACGCCACCGATTCGCCCTCTTCTTTGCCCGTCACCGACTCCGCTGCATCGCCTTCTCCACCACTAGCACCGACCTTGCTTCGCTTCCCCCTACACTAGCACCGACCTTGCTTCGCTTTCCCCTACACTAGCACCGACCCTGCGTCACCCCTTTCAAACTTTCACCGACTTACGTTGTTCGCTCCACGCCGCTGCCGCTGCCTCGGTGCAATCTCTGCACCGACCCATATGGCCCATGTCCTTCACTGCCGTTGCCTCGGTGCAACTCTTTGCACCGACTTAGATCACCTCGTTGTCCCTTGCACCGACCTCTGTTGCCCGCTCCCCTCCGCTGCCGTTGCCTCGGTGTAATATCTGCACCGACCCATATGGCCTGCGCCTTTCGATGCCATTGCCTCCGTGCAGCTCTTGCACCGACTTAAGCTGCCGGTATCCTTCGCCTTCGCTGCCTCGGTGCAACCTTTGCACTGACCCATGTTGTCTATGCCCTTCTCACCACTGCCTCAGTGCATCTTTGCACCGATTTTCCTTTTGCCCTCGCAGTGCTTGTTGTTGACTCAGTCTGCTATGTGCCCCTCCTGCTAAATATTCCCGAATAAATGAATGAACACATTATATGTATATATATATATATATATACATAAGTATATACATGTAAATTTACACACACACACACACACACACACACACACACATATATATATATATATATATATATATATATATATATACATGTGCCCACATAAGCATGCTGATATCATGTGCTTCCCATGCTCCTGGTAAATAGCCCTTCCTAATCACTTACGTTGTGAAAATAATGCCTGCTTGTGTGCTTAGTCTCGCTTCGGTATATAAAATGGCGTTTAACGGAAGGCCGGGTCCCGCCCGACTGGAAGTGTCGCTATGCGTGGTGGTGGTCTTCGGACCTAAGTTCCCCGCCTCGTACCGAAATGCGAACATAATAAATTTTAATTCCTCTTGTATGAATACAAAGGAAGCATAGGAGCATGTGTAGCTTCATGTTTACATCACATCTTGTACGTCGTTATCATTTGGCCCCGAGTGGCACTTATCTTGGCAATTAATCAAGGGTTTTCCTCCTTCTCGGAGGATGTAATTAACGTCATAGCCTTTACGGTATGACAGACCTCTGGTCCCGACACGAACATCACAATCGACTGACCAAGTCAGATCGAGCGCACTATAAATTTTGTCACACATGTGATTGGCACGCCTATGCATATGCATCTTTCTTTATAATAAAATCGATGTCACCAAAGTGGCACGCCCGGTGGGACTAGGTCTCCCTTCATCTCTTTGCCAAGATAGGAACCCACTTGGGGCTTCCCCCAAGAATGCTGATTGTTTGCCTGTTTATGTGGCTGCAGAAGATCAAGAATGGAGACCGAACTAACTACGCTCGTGTTCGGTTCGGATGTCGTCAACAAACATGTCAACCACGGGTACCTGGCAGTGCCCACTGTGTTTGGGTCCTTCCCGCCCGCTGTCGACTTCCCCAACTTCTTGGGGCTGGCCTTTACTGAATTATTGGGAGTCGAGTCTCCCGAGCTGACGAAGGTCGAGAAGGCTGAAGAAGTCAGGGTCCCCGAGGTCCCGCGCTATGAAGGCCCATTGAAGAAGCCGACAAGAGAGGTTAGCTGCATGGTGCATCACGCCACCAACGGAGCTCGCCCCATTTGCAACAGGAAGTCTGGAGGCCGTCAGCAAAGGAGTATCCGGAAGAGAGCTGCTACTACTGTCACTGGGCGACTCTCGATGTCCGGGAAGTCTATTCTCATTGGAGGCGTCTGCCTCTTCCTCGACGGACGTGATGCCCAGGCCATCCCCGACCGGGTGGTCCCTGTGGTGCCTATTCACAACTCCTTTCAGGCCTTGTCTGGAAGAAGGGCAGAGAGAGAAGAAGAAGGTCACCGAGGCCGAAGTGAGCCCGCCACACGGCCAAGGAAGTTTAAACATGTGTGGGTCCCCAAGAGGGTCCATCCCAGAAGAGAAGACACTCCCATCCGTCCTTACGAGCCCAGATCAAGGGAGATCGGGAGGAGGAGAAATGAGAGGGGTGCGGCCCCAGAAGAGGAGGAGTGTGCGGTTGCGGATTTCTCGCGCCGTGAAGTTTTCCATGCCTGCGCCAGGCAAGCCGATATCCCAATTGTGAGGGGAAGATTCCATCAGCCATCGGAGAGAGCCCGATTGGCATATCTGTCTCAGGTGCGAGGCCACATGCTATCTCCCATTCCCCATGGGGGGCGGGACCAAGAAGAAATGACCGATATGGTCAGAGGGTATTTCAGGGGCTTAGGCAACCCCTCATTAGGCCAACAGCGCCTGCTCTAGGCAGCTATGGTTGAAGAAGAGAAGTACCCACCAATAGGGATCGGGGAAGAAGAAAATCTACAAGCCTCGTCCGTGGATGATAACAGACATGAAGACCAGTTCCAGCAAGGCTATGATACTACAGAAACCCCACCACGGTGAGGGGGAAGGACAAGGAGAACGCCAGTCTTTGAAAGACTGGCTTACCCAAGCCGAGTGAAGAGAAGTGTCTCCAGATATAGGAGGAATTTGAATATTGTTACTTGCAATATGGCCGGAGTCGCCAGAAGATGCGACAGTCTGCCAAACGAACTGCAGGAGTTGGCTCGTCTAGCTAATCGGCCCGGGGCAGACACCAAGCTGGTCACAGCTGCTAGAGAAAAATTACAAATAACAGAAGAAGACCGGGAGGTTTCCGAAGTGACCGCCACCCTAGCTGTTAATATGGTGACCACCGAAGAAGATGAAGTCTTGCTGAACGCCTCACCTGAGGGAGCTGCGGGAGAAGCAGCATAAGGCACTTCCAACATGGTGACTATGGACCCATCTATATTAATGTTGTTACAAAAATATTAGCAGGAGATTGAGTTCCTCAAGAAACAGTTGCAAGATAAGAGTGAACAAACATCCACTTCCAAGCAGCCGGAAGTACTACCAGAATCCTCATAGGGAGGAGTTCATCCCCATGATTTTACACCTCTATACACTCTGCCTCAACCAGCCGAGCATAGTCAAGCTGCTCCTTTACAAAGGGCTCTCAGCCATTGATACCGCCAATATTGTCGCAGTTACATCAGACACCTTTGTTGCGCCCGCTGCCACAGGTGACTGTGCTAAACACACAATACCGGCAGCCGGCCCACTTCTATCCGGAGCCAGTAGATCCTGCAACAGTGAACCGAATCATGGTCGAAAAGATGATAGAAATGAAATTAGTTGAGCGGGGCGAAGATAAATACATGGCTTTTGATGCCTATCGGGTGCCTTACCCGCCACACCATACTGCCAAGCGGCTTCCTCCGGGAGTCAGCAAGCCGCCGAAGTTTGAAAAGTTTAAGGGGCAGGGCTCCCCCAAGGATCACATAGCCTACTACATGACCGTCATGGGGGATATGGCCTCTGACGAGTCATATCTACTGAAATTTTTTGGGTCCTCTCTAACAGGACTCGCATTTGAATGGTATTCAAGCTTGCCGGCCGAGTCGATCAGTGACTCGCCAGATATGCAGAAGAAATTCTGAGAGATGTTCCATGTGACCGAAAGGGAAGTTACTATAGCCGAACTCTATGCTACCCGTCAAAGACCGGATGAGACGGCTCTTGACAACATACAGAGGTGGAGGAATCTCAGAATGAGATGCAAGCGGCCCCCGCATCAGGAGGATGATGTACAGATATGTAAGCAGAACCTCCGTAGAGAGGTGCTGGAAAGGATGATTGGAATAGAGATTAGGTCATTTGATCGTCTTAATAATATAGTAGTCGAGATTGAAGCCTTCCAGGCAAAACATTCAACAGCCACATCCGACACTTCTATACCAAAAGCAAAGGCGGTCGAGCGACGCTCGGTACCTAAAGAAGCCAACACCATCGACTTTAAGGCCTTTGAAAAGCAAAGGGATAAGGCTAAAGAAGTTGTTGCGCCTCCACTGGACAAGGCAGATGATAAGAAAGAGGGCTCTTCACTCAGGAACAAGATGAAGAAGGCTTACTCTTTTCCCAAAGAAAAGACTAAGGTACTATTTGACTGGGTTACCCAATATGACATAATTACCCTACCTGAGCCCAAAAGGGAAGAAGATCTGAAGAAGCAAGACAGTCCCAGGTTCTGTCCTTACCACCGGATGTTGAGGCATCCAATTGAAAATTCCTATGTCTTTAAAGACATCATAGAAGGCCTGATAAGGAAGGGAGAAATAGATATGGGAGAGTACAAGGTTGATCCCCCGTAACCACATGAAGTTCAGCTGAAGCAGGCGGCTATCAACGTGATATCTCTATATCAGGCATTACCTGAAGAAATGGCGGAGGTCAGTACGCAGCACACATATGAGGCGTGTTTCCTCACACCTCTGAAAGAACAACAGGGATGGCAGCAAGTCTCTGCAAGAAGCAAGAAGAAGCCCTTACCCCACTTAGCTAAAGGAGTACAAATTCAAGGTGTTACATCCTAGCTAACCCCGCCATCCCCAGCTCAGGTCTGGGTTGAGCAGCCTGTAAGGGTCAAGATTCTTGTCCGCAATCGGAAGAAACCGAGCCCCTTGCCCGACACTACCAGAAAAAGCGGGATTTCAGACGGAATTTTCAGACGGAAATTTCAGACGGAAATTTCCGTCTGAAATTTCAGACGGAAATTTCCGTCTGAAATTTGTGATGGATTTATTTCTGTCGGAAATCCCATCTGAAATATGCAATTACACACCGAATTTCAGACGGAAATTGTGACGGAAAATATTCCGTCACAAATTTCAGACGGAATTTGGGACGGAAACTTTAATCTGTCAGAAATTTATGACCAAGAATTTGTGACGGCCACATTTGTGACGGATCCGTCTAACAATCCGTCACAAATGTGTCTTCTCACGGATTTTCAGACAGAAATTAATCCATCACAAAATTTTTGTGCCCCCAATCCGTCGCAAAGGCACATTTGCGACAGATTGGGGGCGCAAAAATTTTGTGACGGATTAATTTCCGTCTGAAAATCCGTGAGAAGACACATTTGTGACGGATTGTCAGACGGATCCGTCACAAATGTGGCCATCACAAATTCTTGGTCATAAATTTCTGACAGATTAAATTTTCCGTCCCAAATTCCGTCTGAAATTTGTGACGGAATATTTTCCGTCACAATTTCCGTCTGAAAGTCGGTGTGTAATTGCATATTTCAGACGGGATTTCCGACGGAAAAAAATCCGTCACAAATTTCAGACGGAAATTTCCGTCTGAAATTTCCGTCTGAAATTCCGTCTGAAATCCCGCTTTTTCTGGTAGTGCGAGCCTAAGAAGGTCAGCCCAGAGCTTCAACAGCTACAGGCCTATATAAATGGGCTAGAAGAATATGAACAACCCGCATTACAACCACTACTGGTGAAGGATCATGTCTCATGGGAAGAACTAGAGTAGCCCACTCTACAGCAACAAGAAGAGCCCAAAGAAGTCCTTAAAGAGGATGAAAGCATGTTTTGGGGGCAGGCGTCTACTGAAAAGAAAAAGAAGAAGAAAAGAAGGGGTCGAAAGGCCAAGAAAAAAATAGTGTTATCCTACAACACACTGTCTGCCCTCTTCACCCTGCTCGGGGAAGAGGATGGAGATGAAGACATATGTTATACTCCCGCTGCTGAAGCTAATCAGGCTGAAACCTCTCAGTCAGTACATGCGACCCGCTCAGGTCGAAAATGGGGGCGCCCGCCGCCAGCCAATCATAATATCATCTTCAAGGGTGTGCAGCCATACAGGATACCTGCACCAGAGGTCAAGGGAGTCCAAATTCCTCCTCTGACAGGACTATACAACTAGGCTGGGGGCAGCAATAGCAAGCCCCGCTTTTTGGAATTTCTCAACAAGTCCTGTTAGGGTGCTAGGCCCGAATACAGAGGGGGTGAATGTATCCTGCTACGAATAATGCCCAAATAAAAACTCAGATGCTAGACGCAATCACAGAATAAAACTAATTCAATTAAACTTATGAGCAAGCACATGGAGCGCGCCTATCCAAGCATCTAGCGGAAGCAAACACACAAAGCAAGCCACTGCTCAATAGATTTTTAGGTGGTTCGGTCCTCCAGACCTACATCCACCCCTCACTCCCAACCGGAGTGAGGCTTCACTAGCAAACGCTAGAACCAAGCAGACTCAGTCTGTGAACAAGGTGCTGCCACACAGCTTGACCAGGGGAACAACCTCCCCTCTTCCTCCCAACCGGAGGGACACCCCAAGTGACTCCCAGCCACTTGGAAACCAGAGACCGAAGTCTCTCTTCCTCCAGTCCAGGAGGGAACCCGCCAGTGACTCCCCGTCACCAGCAACCAGAGGTTGAAGACCTCTCTTCCTCCAACCGGAGGGACCCCTGGACTTGCAACCCACAAGCCCAAATCGGAGATCAGATCTCCCTTCTCCTGAGTCCACAGGAGGGACCCGATCCCCAACAGGGCAATCGGAAGAACAAGGATTAATCAAATGAAAAAGGAAAAATAAAAAAAAAACACGAACTGAAAATAACTTCAACAAATAGGAAGCTGAAAAATGAAATGCACAATGTGGCTCTCAACGGAGCTGACTGGCCTGGATCTGATCCACGGTCCAGTAGGAGCTTCTTCTGCTACTTCTCTTCTTCTTCTTCTCAACTCACGATCTCTCTTTCTCTTCTCTACTCTCCTTTTCTCTCTCACTGTCTTTCTCTTTTCTTTCAGTCCTCACGAGCTCTCTCTTTCTCTTTTTTTCTTCTGCTGCTCTCTTCCTCTTTCACTCTCTACTGCACTTCTTCTTCTTCACTCACTGTCTCGATCGGCCCTCTTCTACTGATCTTCTTTTATTGCCCTCAAGGCTTTGATCGATCCACCTCCATCTGAAGACGAAGGCTTCAATATATACTGCAGCAATTAGGGTGAGCGTGTGCCTTCCACATCTCCCGCCAAAGGACCTCAGTCCACGTGTCAGCATTTCAGCACAGTGTATCCACGTGTCACGATCAGGGAACCTCATCCTCCTTGGATCACGTGCCTTCCATTTGCCTCTTCGAAGGGTGCCTGTCAGACAGATAAGAATTTTATCAAGTTAAGTGTAAACATAGCAGTGTATAGACTTCGTTGTACGCACTTGTGAAGTTGAATGCATTGTTCAGACTTAGGCGTTCTGTTCAAGACAAAACCAATGTACAGACTTCATGCTGTACAGACTTGATGTTGATCAACAGACTTTTGGACATCAGCCCAAGGCGTCAACGCTTCCATCGTGCAGCGTCGCCTCAGCTCCTCAAGCGAGATGCTCACGCCCTTGGCAACTGGCCAATGCGTCAACGCATCCAGTGTCAGCGTCGACGTAGTGAACAAGATAGAAAGCGAAAGACGCACAATTACGTCTACGCAGTCAGCCAAGTGCGTCAACGCACTAAAAGCATAGAACCAATGAAGACAGACAGGCTGTACAGACTTTGATGCTCAAAGACGATTGTATAGACTTTGCCTTAGAAATGAGTGTATGGACTTTGAACCAGCAAATGAATAAGTATGTACACTGAGGGAGTGTATAGACTTCTCGTGAAAACCAGTGTACAGACTTTGAGTGTTAGAGCCAAAGTATAGACTTGAACGTCCACTGTGGATGTATAGACTTGACGACCCTGAGCCAATGTGTAGACTTTGCGCTGTACAGACTTTAGGCTTTGAACGCTTGAGCTGAAGACAATGTGCATACTTTCTGTAACAGTCTGATGTACAGACTTCATGAAACTCTAGACACTAAATGCTGTACATACTTAGCCCATGCAATGAGATGCTAAATGAGATGGTGATGGGGACATCAACGACATCCCGCTCACTTTGTGTTTGCATTTCCGTCCTTTTATATTTGTATGTATACCCTTGTGATATATGGGTACACAATAGTAGGTCTTAGTGGGTTTATTTGCAAAGGGCCATTGGGTATTTTTACAAAAGTGCATGTTGGCCCTGCAGGGGCCCCCTCCCTCCTCCTTATTGGTCCAATTGGACTCCCGGGCCCAAGGTGGCTGGTCCATGGTCCAACCTTGGACTTGGACCTAGATTTAATTAATGAAGACAATTCCAACTTGCCTTCTTAAAGGGGGGGCGAACCTTGTATTTTATTGGGCTTTTTTGTGGTTGTTCAAACCACATCCCAGCCCTTCACTCATCAACCCTTGATCCAAGGGTCTAGAATTAGTTAGAGACTTAGCCTATATACTGTTGTATTTTTTCATGAGAAATGGAATGAAAAATCAAAAAATTAGTGAGTGTTCTTGGAGCTTGGTGCGCCCCCTTCCTCTCTCCCCCTAGTTTCCTCTTCCCCAACCCCATATCTAGAGTGTATCCCTCTTCTATCATCCCCTCTCAACCTCCGGTGATCGTCTGTGCCGCCGCCGCCGCCGTTCGTGCCGCCTTCGAGCCACCGTGGAATCGTCATCAAGTTTCTGTCCCACTAGACAGAGGTGTGGTTCGAGAATTCCTGAAGCCAGCCACGAGTTCTGATCGATTTGAAATTTTGAGGGTTGGTTCCTATCTTCTAGCCCCTTCTCCAAAAAAAACTTTAGATTCAAAATCCACCGTTTCATATCTTTACCATTTCGTTCAACTCTCAATCTCAGATCTGTTCTGTCGCTGTCTACAGTGACAGTAGCCCGGTGTTTCATGTCTTAGGTCCACTTTTTGATTTATTTTAGTTCGCCCAATTTTACTGGAGATTACACCCATCCACCCCTTCATCCAAAATTTTTCTCACGTTTTTGTTCGTCCATTTCATATTTTCTAAAAATCGTTCTCAGGCCCAGCTACAGTTCTGTCCCCCTGATCCCAGATCCGACCTTCGTCCACTAAACAAATCACATAAAATCATAGACACATCCAAACGGATCCAAACCACTTTTTCCGTCTTCCCAACTCCATTTCCAACAACTTCTCTGAAGAACACAACCCCACATTCGGACGTCTACCTCACGGTCAAAGGCGATCCATAGTCAAGTTCTCTACAGGTCTGAGTCTTCGGTTACTGTATAATAGGAGATTGAAAATTCCATAAGTCAAGATTCGAGCAGATCCAGGCCAGATCTTTGGGTCTAGGTTGAAGAGCTTCAAGCTAGCTTTCCAACGGTGCCAGTCTCGTGTCGATCCGACATCGGGGCTGATCGCAACGCCCATTCTCGCCGGAGCGCGCACCGAAATACAGAACCGGCAGATTTCCGATCGGGTATCGACCGGTGCCGAACGGAGCCGCCGGGCCTCCGGCCGGCGAACCAGCGTGCCGCCATCCCAAGGAGCGACCCTCCGGGCATCCACCACTACAGCGGTGCCACCGGGTCCCACACGGCCCCTCCGGACAGCACGTGGACCCCACCGTCACGTGTTCGGGTGTTGCCGAATCAACGCAAGAAGTCGCCCGTCAACCCGAATTCGGTCCTCCCGGACCCCATTGTGTAGCCCTTTACCTCCCTGCGTGGAGTGGGCAGCGGCTTACATTTCTGTAATATTGTGTAATATTGTTCCGGGAGTACGATTTTCGGCCGGGCCCGTCTTCCCCACGCCGAGCGCATGGAGGTATCGTTCTCGCTCCCTACACTCGGCATTTGCTTATTTTCATATATACTTGTTTATGCCGCTGCTAGAGAGCATGCTTTAGGTCCATTAGCTCGCTATATTATCATTCACCGCTGCTGCGAGAGAGAGCGAGACCGTCCCCGTGACCCGATCCGGGCACGAGAGTGCAAATCGACCACCCTAGCTCTTGCCGGTTTCTCAACCGTGCACGTCCGACGCTTCCCTCATCAAGGGACGATCGCGAGCTTGTCGTGTCCGTGGTCCCGTCCCGCATCAATTTGGTATCAGAGCCAGGTTGAGTCTAGGGTGTCAAGAAAAAAAAAAGAGTGTCATGTACGTCTAGTCATTAGTCATTGTCTAAGTCGTGTTTAGGGTCATCATTGTTTTAAAACAAACAAAAAAAATTATCTTTTCGCATTTGCATCCCTTTACTCGGTATATCAAAAGGTGTTGTCCGAACGTTAGGCTACGCCTATCGGGAAGACCGCACACTTGCGCGAGTGATCTTCGGATCAATTAACTCCGCCACGTGCCGAGTTTTGGTTACGTCTAGGTGCATCATATTAGTGTGTGTTTGCTTTAGTCGGCGTCGTCTAGTCGGTGTGTTTGCATGCCCACTCGTCGAGGTACTCAATACTCACCCCCACCATCACCAATGGTGGAATCCCGAGTTTATAGTTCCGATGAGGTGGCCACTATGTTCCGAACACTTATGGGAAAAATGGATGGGTTGAGTGAGCGCATGGATGAGTTAAGCACTCGAGTGGATAGGATGGAAGAAGCGAGTACTCGAGTGAATGGCCTAGGCACCCGCCTAGAAGAGAGGATGAAAGTTGTAGAGGATAGGGCCGCTGGGTCGAACCAGTCCGTTCAAGGATTGGTCGGGAGAGTCACCGCACTAGAGAAAGGACCAGCCGAGACACACCCGATTGTCCCAGTCCAGGCACCCGTCCCACCTACACAAGGTCAACCGGAGCCGGTTCATCAACCCACGACTCCAAGGGTTCAAGGGGTAGCTACTAGGATGCACGAAGTCCCCGAGGTGCATGACTACGAGTCCGATAATGAGCATCGGGGACATGGTCGTGATTATCGCCATACACGGCGTACCCACGACCAAGATATGGATGAACAGGCCATTCGGACCGTTCGGGCCGACCCTCCCACCTTTGACGGGTCCTTGGACCCAAAGGTCTACCTTGATTGGGAGGCTGGTATGGACCGATATTTTGAGTGGTTCGAGATGTCGGACCAACAAAAAGTCAAGTATGCCAGGATGAAACTGTTAGGCCAAGCCCAAACCTATTGGAGGAACATGGAGAACCTATTGTTTCATCGTCAAGAACCCCCGATCGATACATGGACCGATATGAGGGAGAAGCTTAGGAAGAAGTATCTCCCTACCTCCTATCGCCAACGTCTTATAGAGAGGTGGCAAAGTCTCACCCAAGGAGACCGGTCCGTCTCTGATTACATCGCCGAATTTGATGAATACTACTTACGATGTGATGCCACGGAGGAGGATTCCCTTACCGTCTCACGGTTCCGGCGTGGTCTACGCCCACACCTACGGTATGAGCTTCTCCGCCGCAAGGTGGACAAGCTGGAGGATGCATACCAAGTTGCTCTCGAGATGGAGCAATTCGAGGGTGAGTTCGAGTCTATTCCCCAGTGGAGCCCCGCTCCTCCCCGTAGTGACTCCCGTGGCTCCTTAGGTTCATACCCGAGGGGACCCATGACTCGTCCACAGGAGCCCGCCCGTCAGGAGCACTTTGCTCCTAGACCTCGACCTCCCCCACCACGGGATCTACCTCCACCCCATCCACCGGCACCTGTTGCCCGTCCCCCAGCTCCTATAGCCCGTCCTCTGGCACCGGCACCCCCTCCACTATTGTCCAAGGCACCTACACCTCCCCCATTACTGCCTACACCCCCTACCCGACGGGATGATAAGGGTAAGGCCCCTCTTTTCGGGGAGAGTAGTCGATCACGAGTGCAGTGTTTCCACTATCATGGATTTGGCCACATTGCCAGCGAGTGTCCCGCTCGCGCCACCCAAGCCTTAGGTGTTGGAGGATCCGTACCTCCCGAACCTGAGTGTGTTGATTACGAGGCCGATGAGGCACTAGCCGAGGAGTACTATGCCTTGGGGGGGGAAGAGTGGGAGAGCTCTCCTGCCGCCCAGGATGCGGCCACCTAGTGGGATTGATGCTACCACCTTAGTCTCAAGTCATATATGAGTCGGTGTGTTTTCCTTGTGTGGTTTGTTTTGTGTGGTGTGTTTTGAGTCGTTTGTTTGTGTGATTTACATACGTGTGTTAGTGCATAATGAGTTGCATGTGTCGTGTGTAAACTCGTTGTCGTTCTCTTGTGAGTAAGAGGTGATTGGACTCACCCGATGAGTATGGGACCGGTTCTACATCTATACCCGGATCAGTCACCTATAGGGACTCAGCGGTGATTCCTAGTGAGTCTTTGAGCCGTTTCCTTCCTTTTGAGAGTGCCCCTTCGGAGTGACCACCTTTAGCCCATAGCAGTTCGCATATCGAGTATATATGGAATGAGCAGGTGCCGATCATTTGGAGTGGAGCGTACCCGCGTTACTTGGCACGAAGACGGATCCGCCGGAGTACCGGAGCAGCCATACCCTTACTCGACGGGGTCGAGTTCCTCCCACCCGGGGAGAATTGATGGGGACATCAACGACATCCCGCTCACATTGTGTTTGCATTTCCGTCCTTTTATATTTGTATGTATACCCTTGTGATATATGGGTACACAATAGTAGGTCTTAGTGGGTTTATTTGCAAAGGGCCATTGGGTATTTTTGCAAAAGTGCATGTAGGCCCTGCAGAGGCCCCCTCCCTCCTCCTTATTGGTCCACTTGGACTCCCGGGCCCAAGGTGGCTGGTCCATGGTCCAACCTTGGACTTGGACTTAGATTTAATTAATGAAGACAATTCCAACTTGCCTTCTTAAAGGGGGGGCGAACCTTGTATTTTATTGGGCTTTATTGTGGTTGTTCAAACCACATCCCAGCCCTTCACTCATCAACCCTTGATCCAAGGGTCTAGAATTAGTTAGAGACTTAGCCTATATACTGTTGTATTTTTTCATGAGAAATGGAATGAAAAATCAGAAAATTAGTGAGTGTTCTTGGAGCTTGGTGCGCCCCCTTCCTCTCTCCCCCTGGTTTCCTCTTCCCCAACCCCAGATCTAGAGTGTATCCCCCTTCTATCATCCCCTCTCAACCTCCGGTGTTCGTCTGTGCCGCCGCCGCCGCCGTTCGTGCCGCCTTCGAGCCGCCGTGGAATCGTCATCAAGTTTCTGTCCTGCTGGACAGAGGTGTGGTTCGAGAATTCCTGAAGCCAGCCACGAGTTCTGATCGATTTGAAATTTTGAGGGTTGGTTCCTATCTTCTAGCCCCTTCTCCACACAAAAATTGAGGTTCAAAATCCACCGTTTCATATCTTTACCATTTCGTTCAACTCTCAATCTCAGATCTGTTCTGTCACTGTCTACAGTGATAGTAGCCCGGAGTTTCATGTCTTAGGTCCACTTTTTGATTTATTTTAGTTCGCCCAATTTTACTGGAGATTACACCCATCCACCCCTTCATCCACAATTTGTCTCCATTTTTGGTTCGTCCATTTCATATTTTCTAAAAATCGTTCTCTGTCCCAGCTATAGTTCTGTCCCCCTGATCCCAGATCCGACCTTCGTCCACTAAACAACTCACAGAAAATCATAGACACATCCAAACGGATCCAAACCACTTTTGCCGTCTTCCCAACGCCATTTCCAACAACTTCTCTGAAGAACACAACCCCACATTCGGACGTCTACCTTGCGGTCAAAGGCAATCCATAGTCAAGTTCTCTGCAGGTCTGAGTCTTCAGTTATTGTATAACAGGAGATTGAAAATTCCATAAGTCAAGATCCAAGCAGATCCAGACCAGATCTTTGGGCCTAGGTTGAAGAGCTTCAAGCTAGCTTTCCAACGGCACCAGTCTCGTGTCGATCTGACATCGGGGCTGATCGCAGCGCCCATTCTCGCCGGAGCGCGCGCCGAAATACAGAACCGGCAGATTTCCGATTGGGTACCGACCGGTGCCGAACGGAGCCGCCGGGCCTCCGGCCGGCGAACCAGCGTGCTGCCATCCCAAGGAGCGACCCTCCGGGCATCCACCACTACAGCGGTGCCACCGGGTCCCACACGGCCCCTCCGAACAGCACGTGGACCCCACCGTCACGTGTTCGGGTGTTGCCGAATCAACGCAAGAAGTCGCCCGTCAACCCGAATTCGGTCCTCCCGGACCCCATTGTGTCGCCCTTTACCTCCCTGCGTGGAGTGGGCAGCGGCTTGCATTTCTGTAATATTGTGTAATATTGTTCCGGGAGTATGATTTTCGGCCGGGCCCGTCTTCCCCACGCCGAGCGCGTGGAGGTATCGTTCTCGCTCCCTACACTCGGCATTTGCTTATTTTCATATATAC
Source organism: Amorphophallus konjac (assembly GCA_022559845.1). Taxonomy (NCBI): domain Eukaryota; kingdom Viridiplantae; phylum Streptophyta; class Magnoliopsida; order Alismatales; family Araceae; genus Amorphophallus; species Amorphophallus konjac. The sequence goes on from CM040118.1 coordinate 110,956,861, forward strand.
TTATTTATGCCGCTGCTAGAGAGCATGCTTTAGGTCCGTTAGCTCGCTATATTATCATTCACCGCTGCTACGAGAGAGAGCGAGACCATCCCCGTGACCCGATCCGGGCACGAGAGTGCAAATCGACCACCCTAGCTCTTGCCGATTTCTCAACCGTGCACGTCCGACGCTTCCCTCATCAAGGGACGATCGCGAGCTTGTCGTGTCCGTGGTCCCGTCCCGCATCAGATGGTGAATGAGACGCTGGACTCTGTACAGACTTTGCCCAATGCCTGAGACGCTAACAAAGACGGACGATGTTCAGACTTGCTGAAAGACGGATGTACAGACTTTGCCTAAATGCATGAGACGCTAACAAAGACGCAGAATGCACTGTTCAGACTTACTGAAAGACCGATGTACAGACTTGCCGATTCGAAGCCACTGTACAGACTTTGAATAGCAGTTCAATGTATAGACTTGAAGCCCCTGAGCTAATATTTAGACTTCACGCTGTACAGACTTTGAGGAGTCTGAACCAATGTACAGACTTTAAAGGCTGTGAATAGCAAGGCATGTTGTACAGACTTGAAACCTATGAAGATAGAGTGTATAGACTTGAAAGTCTGAAGACGATGTGCATACTTGCTGAGTTGACGCTGCAGCCCAGTGAGTTGACGCTGCAACGTATACACTTTACGTTCAACTGAAGATGTATAGACTTAAAGTTTCAAGGCCACAATGTATAGACTTCAAAAGAAGCAGTCCGATGTACAGACTTCAAGAACTCTAGACAGCGGACGCTGTACAGACTTCAGCTAAGTAGGCCACAGGCCGATGTGTAGACATCAAGTTTAACTGTGGATGTACAGACTTCAGGTGAAGACATTGTGAATGTAAATGCAATGATCAGACTTCATTGTATAGACTAGGAGAACCTGAATCAATGTGCATACTTGGAACGCCTGAAGACCAACGTATGGACTTGTATAAATCTGATGAATGAACTGAGGGGTCGACCCATCAGCACAAGGGGTCGACGCACCACAGACCAGGCCAATGAATAAATGAAGTTAAAGAGGCACCAGGCGTCAACACATTGCCCAAGCAGCGTGGACGCAGCAGTACAAAAATTTCTTACTGCTACCTCTGAAGTGCCTTGGCAGCGTCGACGCTGCAGTTCGATGGGTCAACGCTGCAGTATCAAACTTCAGTCTAAGGAGCAACAGTAACAAGATTGAACATAATCAAATATGCAGTAATATGACTGAACATAATCAAATATGCAATGCCATAACAGAACTTATGAAGAACTGCATTATGATCAGAAGGTGAATACTAGCATGAAGACTCACACAAGATGACTCACAGTGAATAACTCACTTCAAAGGCCAATCATCAAAACCACCATTAAAACCATCATCAAAACCACAGGGGCACAACAATCTCCCCCTTTTTTATGATGGCAACACTACACAGTGAGTCAAACTGATGACTCAAACTATTCTCCCCCTTTGACTTCATCAAAAAGAAAATAGTTTGAGAAATTATAGCATGAAAAAAAATTCAGTCAATTTCTCCCCCTTGCAAGAACATGATTCTCCCCCTTGAAGAGTTTCAGCAAAAGCATGAGTTAGAGATGATCAAAAGAAACCAGCATGCAACGATTGAATGAAAATCTCCCCCTTTTTGGCAAACAATCACCCCCTTTGGTATAATCAAAATAAGCCTTGGGAAGGGGTAAATGCAAAAATGCAGATACCAGAAATATGAATGCAAGAGCACAATTCTTCTCCTTCTATGCAGCATGATGCATATGACAAGGAGGCTCCCCCTCAATAAATGGAACCTTATGAAATGAATGAGAAGGAGACCACAGGGGCAAACAAGGAGAAGTTCAGGTCAATGATCAGAAGAGGTTCAATTAGCAGATTCTTTAAAGAAGCTCCAATCTCAGAAAATTCAGTCAGATTTTCAGAGAGATATCAATCTCATAAATCTAAAATATAAGTTTTTCAAAATCTTCCATTATAAGGGCTTATGAATGAGCTTTATTGAACAGCATGGTTTAAACATGATGTATGCAGAGTTTATCAATAAAATTCTGTATTGATATCTAAAACCATGTTTTAATAAAAATGAACCAAGCCCTCATATTTATCTTGATTATCCTCCCTTTGTCTTACACAATCAAATTTATTGACTTCTTTCAGAATTACATGCACTAGTATTGAGATTAAGCAATTATGAAGTCATATTATTTTGTCTAGGGTTGTAGCAATTTGATTTTAGCATCAATATTCAGATATTTCAATTCGTTCGACAATTTTTCATGCTACAAATTTTACGAGCACTCTAGTTCAGTGCACACCTTGTAACTAGAGGATATACCTTGATCAGAGGCCAATATCCCTAAGCACTTAGTGTGACTAACTGTCATGCTTTATATGAACAGAGATAGCATTTACACATCATGACACACTGCAAATCATTTCTTGATGAGTGAGTTATATTTCTCAGTGTGCATGCCATTGCTCTGCCTGAAATTCAATTATTCTTAATCAGAGTTAACTATGGTACCTCATGACACAGTCCTTTGGACATGTGTTTCTCAGTGACCAAAGTCATTACTCTGACAGAAAATACCCTTTAGACATTTCAGAAAAATTCATTTGCTTCAAATCAATAACAATTTCATGTACTTAACCAAATAAAGTCATGTATTCAATAATGTAGATTTCAGAAGATTTTACAAGACACAGCATGAAACAGATGGTTAAGGTTTATTAAACATGCTTCAGATATTTTTAAGAGATTTTAAAGCCAAACTCATTGAATACATTAAACTTAAACCACATGAGTTATTTTAGTCATTCATAAAAATGTATAATAGAAGATTTCTAGTTCAAGAATTTTCAGATTTATGATCGAGATAGTCCCATTGAAATCTTCATGAAAGACTGATGGAATTCTGAAGCCAAATAATACCAATTGATAGGAGAAATACCAATTGTTAAGAGAGATTGTGAAGCTCAAAGTTTTCATAATATGATAAGGTTTGTCAACAAAATCAATAAGGAAAGATATGCAATGAATTCTCACACGAGTATGCATTTGACAACCTATATGCAATGCATTGACTCCCCCTAACACTATGCATTCAGACAATCTTTTTGGCATTTTTCATGAAATGCAATGCAATTAACTACATGCATGCAAAGACTCAACACTGAATGCTATGCAAAGACATGCAATTAACTCCCCCTGAAAACATGCAATGTTTGCACTGAAAATTGAACATATGAAACCAAATGATATTGTGACTTGTGCACAATCAGACTGTCCTATCAGATTTTTCAGGGTGCAATGGACAGATTTTCATTGAACTGTGCAATAGACAAATTTCAAGCCACATACATAAGCAGTTCAGATTATTCAGAATGTAATTTGTTTTCAGAATTTTTGCATTTCAACAATTGTCAAACAACTACAAATGGCAGATATGCAGGAATACATCAAATCAGATATGCAATGAGTTTCAAAACTAGAAATGCAGAGAGTTTACCTGAAAGTGTGAGAATGGGGTTTTCATTCTTGAGTGCCTTGGATTAATAACCCCTTTATTCCATCCAAGGCACACCTGCTAGGCACCTTCCTATTTTCCACTAGCAGGAACCCAAGTGGTCTTGGGTCTTGCATAGTAATTAGCCCCTTTTGGGACTGCCTGCATCTTTTTCTGTGCCAAATAGTCATCAGAGTTCATGATAAAACAGTTATGCATTAAATGCCCAGACAGCCCACAATAGTGGCATGAACTAGCAGGTTTCATGTTCCTCTTATGTATGCTAGCATGAACTTGAGCATTATAGGAGTGAGCATGAGGGTTTCTGTTATTATTATGAAGCTTTTTCTTTTCATGACCAGCTACCCTGCAAGCAGCAACTTGGTGGCCTGGTCTTCTGCAATTTGAGCAAACATGAATTCTTTTAAAAACAACTTTGTTCTTTCTGAGAGCATTTGTACTAGCAGGGAATTTAAACTTTCCAGAAATGAAAATTTTCCCTTGAGCATGCCAATAGTCTTTGACTATGTGGCCATGCTTTCCACAGTGAGAGCAATAAGAGGCATTCTTTTTAAAATTGAGTTCATTATTGCCATAGCCTCCTTGGGCATGCCAACAGTCCTTGACTGTGTGGCCATACTTCCCACAGTGATAGCATGCAGGAGACTTTCTGTTAATGGCAGGGAGTTTAACAGTTTTAGAATTGAGTTTTCTACCCTGAGCATGCCAACAATCAATGACCCTGTGGTAGTCTTTCCACATTCAAAGCATGAAATAGAATTTCTTCTACAAGAACCTGACCAGCATTCAGAGTCCCTGTGACCCCTTTTGTTGCAATTAAAACAGATGATGTGCTGGTTCATAAAAATAGATTTATTTTTACTAAAGACATGCTGATTTGCAAAGTGTTTTGTATGATATGAACATGATTTTTCCTTAATACTTGCAAACCAGCAATGAGCAATTGAGTGTCCTAATTTTCCACAATTAGAACATGTGACACTCCTTTTCTGAGATGAAGGATTTTTATCATGATATCTCCTAGCATTCTTATCATCCTTCTCCATCAACTTACACTCATGCATCAGATGTCTAACTTTATGACAGTAATGACAGATAGTCTTCTTTTTGGATGCATGTGAGTGTGTGTGAGGACTGTGATCAGCAAACACTGATGGACCCTTTTTATTTATTTTTTATTTTCCAATCATTTTTTGAGCAATGGGCTGTTTGTCTTTAGAGGTGGTGGATACATCTAAACCATTTACAAAAGATGTCATAACTTTGTTCTGAAGTTCTTTCTTGTTTATCTTATTGTAGCCCAGCCCTTCCTTCCTAGGGTTGATTTTTATACCTAGTAGCTTGTCTAGGTTTTTCTGCCCATCAACAAACTTTGACAAGGAAACTTTCAAATCCTGAATTTCATTTTCTAAAGAGGAAATATGCAACTCATAACTGGCAATCTCTTGCTCACTGCAATTCACACATTCAGTTAACACATTGTTTGCAGTTTTATATTTTTCAACTTCCTGTTCCAGATTGCTCAGTTTATTAGAATCTTCAATGCAAACAGTTTTTCCTCTTTCCAAAGTAATAAGTCTTTCAGACATGCCACTGTTTAACAGCTTCAATTTTTCAATTTCTTCTTTAAGCTTATCATTTTGAACCAATTCATTTATTAGAAGCTGATCTTCTGAATTGACTTCATACTTTCTTCCATTTTCAATTTCCTTCATATCTTTTTGCTATTTTTCAAGATCTTTCTGTAATTCTATGTTTACAGACTTTATGGCATTAAGTTTTTCAATCGGCAATTTGTTATCCTGTTTAAGTTTCTCTGATTTTTCTTCATCTTCTTTGGAGAGTTTTCTGAGAGAGTCATCTTCAGATTTTAGCTTGTTTAGTTCAGAGTAAACACATTCAAGTTCCTTCTTCCGTTTTGCATTCTGATTTTTATACATATGATTATCAGACAGACATGCATCATGAAATTGCTTCGTACTTGAACAGTTTTCACATGAAGAGCTAGAACTATCTATCCCAGTACCCTTCTTCAACTTTTTATACAGTTTTCTTAAGCTCTCATGTGACTCTAACAATTCAGCATATGCATTCTCCCAATCATCAAGAGAAAATTTCTCGAAGAGATTTACCTCATCATCATCATCTTCATTTTGGCTGCTGCTTTGATTGCTTCTGTCAGCCATCATGCAGCTGTCCTCGTTTACCCTGTAAAATTGCTTCAGCCTATCCAGGATGTCCTTCATTGAGCTGCAATTATGAAGACAAGACCATAAGGCTCTGTCAGTAGCTGCTTTCATCATGTTAAAGGCTTTCTGATTTTCTCCATCCTTTGATATGTGTCTGTCGGTCCATTTGGACACTTTCGTTGGTAAGGTGTGAGGACCTTGTGAAATTAATTTCCACAGATCAGGATTAGCAGAATTAACATAAGCATGTAAAGCAGTGTACCACTGACTGAAATCAGAACCACTAAAGACGGGTGGAAGAGCCATTGAAAATAAATAGCGAGTAAATTCAAGGCAACAGGAATATTTATGCACTAAAAACAAATTAGCACCTAAAACTGCAAGATCGAATCTGCAGGTCGCTGGACCTTGTATGCAGACACCGCTCTGATACCAACTGTTAGGGTGCTAGGCCCGGATACAGAGGGGGGTGAATGTATCCTGCTACGAATAATGCCCAAATAAAAACTCAGATGCTAGACGCAATCACAGAATAAAACTAATTCAATTAAACTTATGAGCAAGCACATGGAGCGCGCCTATCCAAGCATCTAGCGAAAGCAAACACACAAAGCAAGCCACTGCTCAATAGATTTTTAGGTGGTTCGGTCCTCTAGACCTACATCCACCCCTCACTCCCAACCGGAGTGAGGCTTCACTAGCAAACGCTAGAACCAAGCAGACTCAGTCTGTGAATAAGGTGCTGCCACACAGCTTGACCAGGGGAACAACCTCCCCTCTTCCTCCCAACCGGAGGGACACCCCAAGTGACTCCCAACCACTTGGAAACCAGAGACCGAAGTCTCTCTTCCTCCAGTCCAGGAGGGAACCCGCCAGTGACTCCCCGTCACCAGCAACCAGAGGTTGAAGACCTCTCTTCCTCCAACCGGAGGGACCCCTGGACTTGCAACCCACAAGCCCAGAACGGAGATCAGATCTCCCTTCTCCTGAGTCCACAGGAGGGACCCGATCCCCAACAGGGCAATCGGAAGAACAAGGATTAACCAAATGAAAAGGGAAAAATAAAAAAAAACACGAACTGAAAATAACTTCAGCAAACAGGAAGCTGAAAAATGAAATGCACAATGTGGCTCTCAACGGAGCTGACTGGCCTGGATCTGATCCACGGTCCAGTAGGAGCTTCTTCTGCTACTTCTCTTCTTCTTCTTCTCAACTCACGATCTCTCTTTCTCTTCTCTACTCTCCTTTTCTCTCTCACTGTCTTTCTCTTTTCTTTCAGTCCTCACGAGCTCTCTCTTTCTCTTTTTTTCTTCTGCTGCTCTCTTCCTCTTTCACTCTCTACTGCACTTCTTCTTCTTCACTCACTGTCTCGATCGGCCCTCTTCTACTGATCTTCTTTTATTGCCCTCAAGGCTTTGATCGATCCACCTCCATCTGAAGACGAAGGCTTCAATATATACTGCAGCAATTAGGGCAAGCGTGTGCCTTCCACATCTCCCGCCAAAGGACCTCAGTCCACGTGTCAGCATTTCAGCACAGTGTATCCACGTGTCACGATCAGGGAACCTCATCCTCCTTGGATCACGTGCCTTCCATTTGTCTCTTCGAAGGGTGCCTGTCAGACAGATAAGAATTTTATCAGGTTAAGTGTAAACATAGCAGTGTATAGACTTCGTTGTATGCACTTGTGAAGTTGAATGCATTGTTCAGACTTAGGCGTTCTGTTCAAGACAAAACCAATGTACAGACTTCATGCTGTACAGACTTGATGTTGATCAACAGACTTTTGGACATCAGCCCAAGGCGTCAACGCTTCCATCGTGCAGCGTCGCCTCAGCTCCTCAAGCGAGATGCTCACGCCCTTGGCAACTGGCCAATGCGTCAACACATCCAGTGTCAGCATCGACGCAGTGAACAAGACAGAAAGCGAAAGACGCACAATTGCGTCTACGCAGTCAGCCAAGTGCGTCAACGCACTAAAAGCACATAACCAATGAAGACAGACAGGCTGTACAGACTTTGATGCTCAAAGACGATTGTATAGACTTTGCCTTAGAAATGAGTGTATGGACTTTGAACCAGCAAATGAATAAGTATGTACACTGAGGGAGTGTATAGACTTCTCGTGCAAACCAGTGTACAGACTTTGAGTGTTAGGGCCAAAGTATAGACTTGAACGTCCACTGTGGATGTATAGACTTGACGACCCTGAGCCAATGTGTAGACTTTGCGCTGTACAGACTTCAGGCTTTGAACGCTTGAGCTGAAGACAATGTGCATACTTTCTGTAACAGTCTGATGTACAGACTTCATGAAACTCTAGACACTGAATGTTGTACATACTTAGCCCATGCAATGAGACGCTAAATGAGACGGTGAATGAGACGCTGGACTCTGTACAGACTTTGCCCAATGCCTGAGACGCTAACAAAGACGGACGATGTTCAGACTTGCTGAAAGACGGATGTACAGACTTTGCCTAAATGCATGAGACGCTAACAAAGACGCAGGATGCACTGTTCAGACTTACTGAAAGACCGATGTACAGACTTGCCGATTCGAAGCCACTGTACAGACTTTGAATAGCAGTTCAATGTATAGACTTGAAGCCCCTGAGCTAATGTTTAGACTTCACGCTGTACAGACTTTGAGGAGTCTGAACCAATGTACAGACTTTAAAGGCTGTGAATAGCAAGGCATGTTGTACAGACTTGAAACCTATGAAGATAGAGTGTATAGACTTGAAAGTCTGAAGGCGATGTGCATACTTGCTGAGTTGACGCTGCAGCCCAGTGAGTTGACGCTGCAACGTATACACTTTACGTTCAACTGAAGATGTATAGACTTGAAGTTTCAAGGCCACAATGTATAGACTTCAAAAGAAGCAGTCCGATGTACAGACTTCAAGAACTCTAGACAGCGGACGCTGTACAGACTTCAGCTAAGTAGGCCACAGGCCGATGTGTAGACATCAAGTTTAACTGTGGATGTACAGACTTCAGGTGAAGACATTGTGAATGCAAATGCAATGATCAGACTTCATTGTATAGACTAGGAGAACCTGAATCAATGTGCATACTTGGAACGCCTGAAGACCAATGTATGGACTTGTATAAATCTGATGAATGAACTGAGGGGTCGACCCATCAGCACAAGGGGTCGACGCACCACAGACCAGACCAATGAATAAATGAAGTTAAAGAGGCACCAGGCGTCAACGCATTGCCCAAGCAGCGTGGACGCAGCAGTACAAAAATTTCTTACTGCTACCTCTGAAGTGCCTTGGCAGCGTCGACGCTGCAGTTCGATGGGTCGACGCTGCAGTATCAAACTTCAGTCTAAGGAGCAACAGTAACAAGACTGAACATAATCAAATATGCAGTAATATGACTGAACATAATCAAATATGCAAGCCATAACAGAACTTATGAAGAACTGCATTATGATCAGAAGGTGAATACTAGCATGAAGACTCACACAAGATGACTCACAGTGAATAACTCACTTCAAAGGCCAATCATCAAAACCACCATTAAAACCATCATCAAAACCACAGGGGCACAACAAGTCCCAGGGCAAGCAGCCCTGCCGTGAAGCCAATCCCGCAGCTGGGAGCATACCTCCACAGCCTCAGCAGCTGTCGAGCCAAACAAAAGGAGATAAAGCCATGGCAAATGTAGGTGCCGACAAATAGCCGGATGAAGCCACTAAGCCACAAGAAGACTCAGAACTAGAGGCTGATAAAGTAGGTCCATCAGGCCCCACTGTGCAGGGCTCCTCCAGACCGCGATGGGCGGAAGAAATGAAGCAGTCAAATGTATGGGCAGGTAGCAGAATCATGAAACTATTGAAGAAGCTTCCCGCTCGATTTACTATTTGGGAAATCCTATCCCTAAGTGAAGAGATCCGAAAGGCAATTGTCACTGCTCTACAGACACCTGCCCAGTACGAGAGATGTTTGGCCGAGGCATTGCCTTCGAAAAATATCAGATTCACTGAAGAAGACATGTTGTTGCCAACTACTGAGCACAACAGACCCCTATACATTAGGGGGCAATTGAACGGTCAGCCGCTGAGCCGGATTGTGGTAGACCTGGGGGCAGCTGTCAATATACTCCCCTACAAGATATTTCAAAAATATTACTTTAATGTTCACTTGGACAAGGTCTGGGATATGCGCATTATGGGCTTCAATCAGAAGTTTGAAGTCCCGCTCGGCGTGGCAGAATTCACCCTTGTCATGGCAGACATGACTACGAAGGTCCAGTTCCATGTAATAAATTCAAATACCACGTACAAGGCACTGCTTGGCCGTCCTTGGCTGCATGAAAATATGGTGGTACCTTCAACTCTCCACCAATGTATAAAATATAGCCATGAAGGAAAGGAGGAAAGGATATTTGCCGACCTCCATCCATTTGAAGTATTCGAATGTCATATGTTGGATGTGCCATTCTACATAGAACAGCCACAGAGGATGCCTAAGGCAGAGGTCTCAGTGATGACAGTAAAGAAAGCTTCCGGGGATGGTTGGTTCCCGCCACCGCTGCCTAGCTATGTAAACCCCCGAGGGGTATCTCATATCACCATCATGAGAGATGTGGGTAGAGCAGCTTCTCCTACTATTTTCCTACAGGTGAATGAGCCAAAAATGGAAGATCGACATGATCATATCAAAGTGCCAGAGGATCTCTTTAGGCCGATAGTCGGTCTTGGCCACCCCACGGTCAAGCCTCGCAGAACCTTAGAAGTGGCCCATGATGAAGGCCCCACCAGCTTGTTCTATGTCGTAGAAGAACATGCGGAGCGAGAAGATGCTGATTGTTGCCTCCCGGAAGACTTGGAGAGCACTGCAGTGCCTGTTCAGAGGTTGCCTTTTACCTCGGACAAGATGGCTAGAATGTTCGTAAAATAGCATATCCCTGCGGGCCAATCTCAAAAGATGGCTGAGGCCTTCCAAAAGCTCTGGTATCCTACCAGCATTGACAAGGAGCCCAGGCGTGTATCTCAGTATCCAGGGCTGGGATTCTCGCTAGAAGAATACTATTACAGTGGACAATATGAGGTGGACACCATCTCTACCCTCTCGTCAACAGAAGAGGCGCCTCTGAGAGCAACTTATGATGAAAGTCCACTTGAAGATGAACAAACCCAGGTGTTTCAACAAGAGGACCGAAATCTGAAAGTTGCCACCCTCTGCAAGTGTTGGGAGCAACTCGACGACGAAGAGGTAACTCTCCAAGCTAAGTTCGATACAGCTAATGACAGCGAAGCTGAAGATACTGAAGAAGAGCTGTGCATTTCCTACTGCAGTCCCTGCACTATCACCACAACGACTCGTTCCCAGACGGTCGATGCAGTGGCTGCCACAACACGTCAAGCAATTTTTGCCGATGATGACATAACCAGATAGAAACTAGATGCCTCTTGCAAAGATGTGGTAGCGCAAGCTGAAGTGGAAACCGGGCACTCCCCACTACCGGTGGAGTTGGGGAACCACCTTCCTAATCCAGTAGTGAAGAAGCCAACTCCTAGCGAAGCAGCTAATGAATCCCATGGAGAGGGAACTGGAGAGAACATGATATTGGGACAATCTATGCTCCGACTGTCCCTTGAGCTACAAACCTCTGAGGAGGTCAGAGGGCAAAATGATAATGCTGCTGAAGTCCTTGAACTCGATGACATCGATGATGTTCCAGATTTCATTGACCTTGAACCCGCACCTCCGAAAATTGAGGACGGGGGGCAGGCCACGGTCGATGAACTGGTAGCAGTCAACTTGGGGAGTGAAGGGGACCCCGGACCTATCTTCCTTAGCGCTCAGCTCTCCTTAGCCGAGCGGGAGCTATATGTGCAATTTCTGCAAGAATTCCGGGACTGTTTCACCTGGAGTTACAAAGAAATGCTCGGGCTTAGCCCCGTAGTTGCTCAACATGAACTGGCGATTAGCCCCGACGTGGATCCAGTGAAGCAAGCACCACGGCGCATGAGGCCGGAGCTCATCACTCAAATATGTAAAGAAGTTGACAAGCCTATTGAGGTGGGCTTCGTCAAAGAGAACCAATATACTACATGGCTGGCCAACATAGTGCCTGTCAAAAAGAAGAATGGTCAGATCCGGATATGTGTGGATTTCCATGATCTGAATAAAGCTTGCCCAAAATATGACTTCCCGGTGCCGATAATAGAAGTCATGATAGATGCTACGACTAGCCATGAGGCCCTTTCCTTCATGGATGGTTCATCCGGCTACAATCAGATATGGATCACGGAGCACGATCACGTTCATACTGCCTTCCGTACCCCCAAGGGTATCTACCATTACAAGAGGATGCCTTTCGGGCTGAAGAATGCTGGCGCCACCTACTAACGGGCGATGACCAGAATTTTTGATGAATTACTCTACCACACAGTCGAGTGTTGCATTGACGACTTGGTGGTTAAGACCAGAAGAAGAGAGGATCACCTGCAAGATCTCCGAACAATATTCCAACGGCTCAGGCAGTACGAGCTGAAGATGAACCCGTTAAAATGCACCTTTGGAGTCTCCAGCGGCAAGTTTCTGGGTTTTATTGTGAGACATCGGGGGATTGAAATAGACCCCGCAAAGATTAAAGCCATTCAGGAGTTGCCTCCGCCAAGGAACCTCTCTGAGCTGCGGTCTCTCCAAGGCCGGCTGGCCTATATCCGACGATTCATATCAAATCTGTCCGGAAGATGTCACCGTTTTCATAAGCTGATGATGAAGGGTGTCCCGTTCTATTGGGATGAAGAATGTCAGGCGGCATTTGAGAAGCTGAAAGAATACCTCAGGACCCCTCCTGTGCTCGACGCACCAGTAAAAGGGTGGCCGCTGATCTTGTACATAACGGCCACCCATCGTTCTCTAGGGGCAATGTTGGCCCAAAATAATGATGAAGGAAAAGAACATGCCCTCTACTATCTCAGTAGAAGATTGGTGAGGACCGAAGAGAAATATTCTTACATTGAGAAGAGTTGCCTGGCGCTGGTCTTTGCTATCAAGAAGCTCCGACACTATATGTTGTCGCATGAAATTAAGCTGGTCTCCAAGACAAATCCATTAAAGTATATATTGTCTCATCCAACACTGAGGGGTCGTCTGGGGAAGTGGGCGGTCATACTTATGGAGTTTGATATCTCCTATGTACCGCAGAAAGCCGTCCAGGGACAAGCTATTGCAGATTTCTTTGCTGCACACACAATACCTGAAGATTCTCTATTGCAAGCTGAGCTGCACGAAGACGAAACACTAGAAGCAAACCAGGCGCAATCCACATTGTGGGAACTTTATTTCGATGGTGCTTCTAGAATTGACATTGCGGCCAGTGGGGCCAGCAGAATTCAAGCCGGTGCAGGCGTAGTCCTGAAATCTCTAGAGGGGGAGGTCGTGCATACCTCCTGTTCAATCAACAAGCCTTGCACAAACAATGAGGCAGAATACGAGGCTTTGATTATCGGCCTACAAATTGCCTTATCCATGGGGATTTGAATGCTAGAGGTCTATGGGGACTCCATGCTAATTGTTAAGCAAGTCAAAGGAGAGTTCGATGTCTGGAAGCCATAACTCATGCCCTATCACCAGCTGGCCCTAGGCTTGATGGTAAAATTCTATTTCATCCAAATAAAGCACATCAACCGAGGGCAGATTGCTCAGGCAGACGCCCTTGCAAAGCTAGCCAGTTCCCTGGCAGTCCCGCTAAATGAAAGCCTGAATGTGACCGTCATCAATAGGTGACAGGTGCCAAGTGTGATGGATGTCCCAGTTACGGGAGAAGAAAATGAAGTAATGGTTGTAGAAGAAGTTCGACAACCTGATTGGCGGGAACATCTGCTACAATGGTTTCAACGACAGCAACTACCAAAAGAAAAAGAACAGAGAATGAAGTTAATAAGAATCAAAGATTCTTATGTGATGAGAAACGGAACTCTGTTTCGAATAATGGCGAATGCCAGAAATAAAATCCTGCTGCGTTGCTTGTCCCTTGACGAAGCCATGCAAGTCATGCATGAGGTGCATGTTGGATCATCTGGGGCACATCAAGCCGGTCCGAAAATGAAAATCGAGATAAAGAAGTTGGGCTATTACTGGCCCACCATGTTTAATGACTACTGCAAATTCGCCAAGACTTGTCAGAAATGCCAGGAGCATGCTAACATCCCGAGGAGGCCTCCGACACCGCTACATCCTACCATACCAAGTTGGTCGTTTGCTCAATGGGGCACAGACGTGGTAGGTCCTCTGCCATCCTCCTCCTCTAGATGCAAATATATTTTGGCAGCCACAGACTACCTCTCCAGATGGGCGGAGGCGGTGGCATTGAGAGAAGTGACGGGAGAGCTGATCGCCAGGTTCTTCCGCCAGAATATAATATTCTGGTTTGGGGTTCCCAGCCGAATCATTTCTGACAATGGCAGCCATTTCAGGAATCAGAAGATATACCAGTTGGCTGATAAATAAAAAATTGATTGGAGAACTTCGTCTCCCTACAACCCCTAGGCTAATGGGCTTGCAGAAGCTTTCAATAAGACACTGTGCACCTTGCTGGCAAAAATTGTTAACTCCAGTAAAAGAGACTGGGAAGAAAGGATGTATGAAGCACTCTGGGCTTATCGTACAATATACAAAACCCCAACGGGCTGCTCACCTTTCTCCCTCGTGTACGGGTCAAAGGCGATGGTACCAATTGAATTGGAAGTCCCGTCACTGCGGGTCGCCATTCAGCATGGTTTGGTCAGCAGCGAACAAACCAATGTGGAAAGAAGATTAGAGGAGCTTGTTGACTTGGAAGGAAAGTGACTCCGAGCACAACAGAATATTCAATTATACCAAGCTCGCATGGCCCGTGCTTTTGACAAGCTGGTCAAGGAGCGAGAATTCAAGAAAGGCGACCTTGTTATGGTCAAGAGGAGAGAAGTGATGGCAGCCAACCCCAATGGAAAGCTGACTGAAAATTGGGTGGGCCCGTATATTGTCAATCGGGTCTACGAAGGAGGTGCTTAAATCCTTGTAGATCACAAGGGCGTAGTTCAGTTCTCCCCTCCCAACGGGAAGCATATGAAGCTATATCGGGCAGCTGCGCCAACGCCTGAAGACCAGAAGACACCCATGGTCCAACCGTAACCCCACTGGGTCATCATGCTTCCAACGGACCTTACGTCCGTCTGGGTAAAGAAAAAACCTCTCCTTTGCTCGGGTATTAACCCCATACCCTGTTGTGCCCCTGTGGTTTTGATGGTGGTTTTGATGATTAGTTTTTGATGTGAGTTAATCACTGTGAGTCATCTTGTTGTGTGAGTCATCATGCTGTTATTCAGTTATTTTCTGATCATAACTCAGTCTATCAAATGTTCAGTCATCTTGCTGCTCAGTTTAGTTTTACATATTTGATGTTCAGTCATGTTAACTGATGCATAAAGCATTCATTGCTACACTCTGCTTAGTTAGTATGAACAGTAGTGGGTCGACCCACCCTTGCTGATGCGTCGACCCATCAGAACACTGACTGTCTGGTTTGTCTAACTTCAAGTCTATACATCATCAGTTGAACGTAAAGTATATACGTTGCAGCGTCAACTCATTGGGCTGCAGCGTCAACTCAGCAAGTATGCACATCGCCTTCAGACTTTCAAGTCTATACACTCTATACTCATTCAAGTCTGTTCAGCCGTTTGCATTTCAAGAAGTCTGTACACTTCATCGCCTTCTGCAAGCATTCTTCAAGTATGTACAGCCTGTGCATTGCTTCACAACAAGTCTAGACATCCTGGTTGTAGTCTAAGTCTACACATCCTGCTAGGTCGGACTTCAAAGTGTGTACACTGCGCACCACTGTACAAGTCCATACAATGGCTGTTGAACTGTGAAGTCTATACATTGTCTGATCATTCATCTTTGAAGTCTATACAACGTTGCCTTGTCTCTTCAAGTCTATACAACGTTGCCTTGTTTCTTCAAGTCTATACAATGTGCACAGTCTCTTCATGTCTATACATTACATCATTATCTTCAGCTCAAGCGTTCAAAGCCAAGTCTATACAACGCTAAGTCAATACATTGAACTGTTCTCCAAAGTCTGCACAATGGTCTTCACACCTGAAGTCTGTACATCCACAGTTAAACTTGAAGTCTGCACACTGGTCTTCAAATCCAAAGTCTGCACATTGGTCTTCGAATTCAATGTCTATACACTGCCTTTAGGATTTAAAGTCTATACAGCCGTTGCCTCCTTTGTTAAAGTCAACACATTGGGCAAGTCTATACGTTGCATTCGCCTTGACAAGTCTATACAACGAAGTATATACACTGCAATGTACATACTTAAATCTTATGACTTCATTCTTGTTGCTGACAGGAACAGGGTCGACGCTAGAGCTTAAGGCGTCCACGCACCAGTGAAGATGCATCCACGGATACTCTTCACAGCGTTAACTCTACGCAAAGGCTGCGTCAACTCAGCCACTCAAGAAGCAGAGGCCTTTTCAGAAATACTCCAACGCGTCAACGCAGCAGTGGAGCAGCGTCGACGCAACAGTTAAAAAGGCTAGGCTGGTTGCTCACTGGAACACATCAATGCGTCAACGCCACGGGTTGGAAGCGTCGACGTAGCAGTTAAAAAGGGTTGAAGATCTCTGAAGGCTGCGTCAACTCGTTGGAGCAAGTGGGTTGACGCCATCTAACTCCAGTTGCTGAGCGTACTGATGAATGAGCACGTGACCCGAAGCTGGCACCTGACACGTGATCCGAGGTGGGTGCTGAGCACATGATCCGAGGAGGAATCTTCTGGACGGAAGGCGTGGGAAGCACATGCCCTATCTCTCTACTACTGCTGGTATATATTGGAGCCTTCGTCTTCAGATGGAGGCCGATCGAAAAAGAAGCCTGGAGAGCAGAAAGCCCTTCGATCCAGAAAAAGAGAAGAAGAAGAAAAAGAGAAGAAGAAGAAGAAAAAGAGAAGAAGAAGAAAAAGGGAAGAGTAGAGAGTGAAAGAAAAGTAGAAGAAGAAGAGAAAGAAGAAGGAGAAAGAGATAGAGAGCTCGAGCAGAGTGTGAAGAAGAAGAAGAGAGAGGGAGAAAGAGAAGGAGTTCGTTCCTCAGATCTTTGGTTCAAAACCAGATCTGAGGTTGCTCATTGTTAGAGCTATATTTCGTGCTTCATTGTTCAGCCTTTTGTTGCTGTGTTTTTTATGTTTCTGTACTTTTTCTTTTGTTTCTTTGGTTAGTCTTGTTCTTCCGATTGCCCTGCTGGGGATCGGGTTCCTCCTGTGGATTTAGGAGAAGGGAGACTTGTCTCCGGTTCTGGGCTTGTGGCTAGCAAGTCCAGGGGTCCCTCCGGTCTGGAGGAAGAGAGACTTCGGTCTCTGGTTTCCAAGTGGCTGGGAGTCACTTGGGGTGTCCCTCCGGTTGGGAGGAAGAGGGGTGGCTGTTCCCCTGGTCAAGCTGTGTGGCAGCAACTGTTCGCAGACTGAGTCTGCTTGGTTCTAGCATTGGCTAGTGAAGCCTCACTCCGGTTGGGAGTGAGGGGTGGATGTAGGTCTGGAGGACCGAACCACCTAAAATTATTTGTGCAGTGGTTTGCCTTGCGTTAGCTCCATATCTTCTACCTCCCATTCACAGGTTGTGCATGCATGGCTAGTTGCATTATCTAGAGAGTTATTTTTGAGCATTATATTCTGCTAAGTGTGTTTGGGTTGTTTAGCTCTGCCTTCGTTTCTGGTTGATCAGGTGGCTGCATTGTTGCAGTCCAACTGTTTGTTCATTTGTTGCCTTATCATTTCATCTTGGAAAGCTCATTAGTTTTTATTCCGCATATCTGAGCTTTAGAGTTTTTAATTTGGGCATTATTCGTAGAGGGATACATTCACCCCCCCTCTGTATCTGGGCCTAGCACCCTAACAGTTGGTATCAGAGCAGGTGTCTGCATACAAGGTCCAGCGACCTGCAGATTTGATCTTACAGTCTTAGGTGCTAATTTGTTTTTAGTGCATCAATATTCTTGTTGCATTAATCTGTTGTGTTCTCATGGCTCATCCACCGATTTTCAGTGGTATGCATTTTAATGCATGGTTCGCTAGTCTGAAGAATTATGTTAAATCTGTGAATCTAGACCTATGGAAAGTAATTTCACATGGTCCTCATGAACTACCAAAGAAAAAGTCCAAATGGACTGACAGTCAAAAATCACTGCATGAAGAAAATCAGATAGCTATAAATCTAATGAAGGCAGCTACTGATAGAGCTTTTCACTCATGTTTCGTTGATTGCAGTTCTGCTAAAGATATTTTGGATACACTGAAGCGAACTCAGGAGATAGATGTGGATAGCTGCATGATGGCCAACAGAAGAAATCAAAGTGGCAGCGATCAAGGCAGCAATCAAACTGAAGAAGATGATGATGATGAGGTAAATCTCTTCGAGAATTTTTCTCTAGAAGATTGGGAGAATGCATATGCTGAATCATTTGAATCTCATGAACTGTTAAGAAAACAATACAAAAAATTGAAGAAAAGTAGTAGTTCAGACAATTTAAATGTTGATTGTAGAAATTGTGTTGAACTGAAAAATGCTCTTGATGCTAGTATGTCTGATACTCAAATGCTGAAAGAATTTGAATGCGTTAAGTCTGAATTAAACAAGCTGAAATCAGAAAATGATTCTCTTAGAGGGTTCTCCAAAGAAAATGAAGAAAGTTTAGAGAAACTAGAAAAGGAGAACACTCTGCTGACCGAGAAACTTGAAGCCATCAAATCTGTAAACATAGAATTACAGAAAGATTTTGAAATACAACAAAGAGAAATGAAGCAAATTGAAAATGAAAGAAAGTATGAAGTCAATTCAGAAGACCAGCTTCTAATAAATGAATTGGTTCAAAATGATAAGCTTAAAGAAGAAATTGAAAAATTGAAGCGGTTAAACAGTTCGATGTCTGAGAGACTTCTAACCTTAGAAAAAGGAAAAATGGTGTGTGTTGAAGTTCCTAAAAAATTGAGCATTTTGGAACAAGAAATTGAAAAATATAAAACTGCTAACAAGGTGTTAACTGAATGTGTGAATTGCAGTGAACAAGAGATTGCCAGTTATGAGCTACACATTTCCTCTCAAGAAAATGAAATTCAGGATTTAAAAAACTCCTTGTCTAAATTTGTTAGTGGGCAAGATAATCTGAACAAACTGCTGGGAGTAAAAGTCAATTTTCAGAAGGAGGGGTTAGGTTATAATCCTGTAAATAAAAAGAATTTTGAAAATAAAATTCATACATCTTTTGTTGCTAGCTCTACTTCTCACACTTCTCAGAAGTCACCTGTTTCTCAGTCCACTGTTCAGAGAACCCAAAAACAAATTATTTTCGTTAAATCTTCTGAACAGGAAAAGTCTTCTACTTCATCTCCACCTCAGTATAAGGCTAAGAAAATAGAGAAACAGGATAAAAATCAGAAAATGATTGGAGAACAGAAAATGAATAAAAATGGTTCATATGTGCATGTTGATCACAGTCCTCACACACACTCACATGCATCTAGAAGGAAAATGTCATGCCACTACTGTCATAGATTTGGACATTTAATGCATGAGTGTAAATTGATGGAGAAGGATGACATGAGGGCCGGGATAATGAATGCTAAGAAACTTCATGATAAAAAGTCTTCATTCCAGAAAAAGAAAATTGAATGTCTGCACTGTGGCAAATTAGGACACTCAATTGCTCATTGCTAGTGGTAAGAAAACCTTTTATTCATATCATGCTAAATTCCCTGCAAACCAACATGTTTTTAATAAAAATAAATCTGTTTCAATGAACCAGCATATCATCTGTTTTAACTGCAACAAAATTGGTCACAAGACCTCTGAATGCTGGTCAGGCTCTTTTAAAAGAAATTCTATTTCATGCTTTGAATGTGGAAAGCATGGCCACAGGGCCATTAATTGTTGGCATGCTCAGGGTAGAAAATTAAATTCTAAAACGGTTAAATTCCCTGCCATTAACAGAAAGTCTCCTGCATGCTATCACTGTGGGAAGCCAGGCCACAGAGCTGGAGATTGTTGGCATGTTCAGAATAACTCTGCTAAACTCCATGTTGCGAAATTTACATGCCATCATTGTGGGAAGCTAGATCACAGGGATGCAACCTGTTGGCTGGCAGGATATCAAAACCAAACTGGTTTTGGCAAACAGAATTTTTATTCTGTTAACAAGAAATCTCATGCATATGCACATAGAATTCATGCTAACAAGAATGTGCATAAATCAGATCTGAAAACTACTCCTAGAAATGTGCTGAGAAAACCTGCTAGGAGTAATACTCTCATGTCAGGACCCAAGACTTCTTGGGTACCTGTTTGTGCAAAATAACATTGCTATGCAGGTGTGCCTTGGGACTGAAATAAAATGGGTAATAAACCAAGGCACTCAAGAATGAAAACCCCTTCCTGAATCTTTCAGGTAAATTTCTTGCACTTCCTGTTTTTAGTTCTACTGCATGACATACTAAATCTGTTTTTGCATAATCATTCTTCATCTGCATTGTCTGAATTGATGCCTCTGAACTCTCCTCATCTAAAGTGCATATATGTGATTTGCATGTATAGTTCATTGAAAAATCTGAACTGCATTTGAATGCTGTTTGAAAACTGTCTGTTGCATAGTTCACTGAAAATCTGATTTATACATAGGACTGCACATTGAATTATCATGATTGACCACTATGGTATGTAAATGGTAAGCTACCAAAAGATAGGGAAATCTGTCTGGAGGTTCCTACTATGTGTGAGGTGGTCGTTTAGACCAAGTGCTCCGCCTAGTACCATGGGTCTTTTTGCTTGATAGGGCAGTCTGAATGTGCATGAATCAAAATCATATGTTCAGTGTCTCATGGCAAACATTGCATGTCTTCAGGGGGAGTTAATTGCATATCTTTGCATAGCATTCAGTGTTGAGTCTTTGCATGCATGTAGTTAATTACATTGCATTTCATGAAAAATGCCAAAAAGATTGTCTGAATGCATAGTGTTAGGGGGAGTCAATGCATCGCATATAGGTTGTCAAATGCATACACTTGTGAGAATTCATTGCATACCCTTCATCATTGATCTTAGTTGACAAACCTTGATAATATCAGAAATCATTGAGCCTCGAAATCTCTCCTATCAATTGGTATCATTTGGCTTCAGAATTCCATCAGTCTTTCATGAAGATTTCAATGGGACTATCTCGATCATAAATCTGAAAACTCTTGAACTAGAAATCTTCTATTATACATTTTTATGAATGACTGAAATAACTCATGTGGTTTAAGTTTAATGTATTCAATGAGTTTGGCTTTAAAATCTCTTAAAAATATCTGAAGCATGTTTAATAAACCTTAACCATCTATTTCATGCTGTGTCTTGTAAAATCCTCTGAAATCTGCATTATTGAATACATGACTTTATTTGGTTAAGTACATGAAATTGTTATTGATTTGAAGCAAATGAATTTTTCTGAAATGTCTAAAGGGTATTTTCTGTCAGAGTAATGACCTTGGTCACTGAGAAACACATGTCCAAAGGACTGTGTCATGAGGTACCATAGTTAACTCTGATTAAGAATAATTGAAATTCAGGTAGAGCAATGGCATGCACACTAAGAAATACAACTCATCCATCAAGAAATGATTTGCAGTGTGTCATGATGTGTAAATGCTATCTCTGTTCATATAAAGCATGACAGTTAGTCACACTAAGTGCTTAGGGATATTGGCCTCTGATCAAGGTATATCCTCTAGTTACAAGGTGTGCACTGAACTAGAGTGCTCGTAAAATTTGTAGCATGAAAAATTGTTGAACGAATTGAAGTATCTGAATATTAATGCTAAAATTAAATTGTTACAACCCTAGACAAAATCATATGACTTCATAATTGCTTGATTTCAATACTGATGCATGTAATTCGAAAGAAGTCAATAAATTTGATTGTGTAAGAGAAAGGGAGTTTTATCAAGATAAATATGAGGGCTTGATTCATTTTTATTAAATCATAGTTTTAGATATCAATACAGAATTTTATTGATAAACTCTGCATACATCATGTTTAAACCATGCTGTTCAATAAAGCTCATTCATAAGCCCTTATAATGGAAGACTTTGAAAAACTTATGTTTTGGATTTATGAGATTGATATCTCTCTGAAAATCTGACTGAATTTTCTGAGATTGGAGCTTCTTTAAAAATCTACTAATTGAACCTCTTCTGCTCATTGACCTGAACTTCTCCTTGTTTGCCCCTGTGGTCTCCTTCTCATTCATTTCATAAGGTTCCATTTATTGAGGGGGAGCCTCCTTGTCATATGCATCATGCTGCATAGAAGGAGAAGAATTGTGCTCTTGCATTCATATTTCTGGTATCTGCATCTACATTCATACCCCTTCCCATGGTTTGTTTTGATTATACCAAAGGGGGAGATTGTTTGCCAAAGAGGGAGAATATCATTCAATCAGTGCATGCAGGTTCTTTTGATCATCTCTAACTAATGACTTTTTGCTGAAACTCTTAAAGGGGGAGAATTGTGTTCTTGCAAAAGGGAGAAATTGACTGAATTTTTATACATGCTTTAATTTCTCAAATTATTTTCTTTTTGATGAAGTCAAAGGGGGAGAATAATTTGAGTCATCAGAATACCTCACATCATCAGAATGACTCAATGTGTTGAAAGTGTTGCCATCATCAAAAAGGGGGAGATTGTTGTGCCCCTGTGGTTTTGATGATGGTTTTGATGATTGGTTTTTGATGTGAGTTAATCACTGTGAGTCATCTTACTGTGTGAGTCATCATGCTGTTATTCAGTTATTTTCTGATCATAACTCAGTCTATCAAATGTTCAGTCATCTTGCTGCTCAGTTTAGTTTAACATATTTGATGTTCAGTCATGTTAACTGATGCATAAAGCATTCATTGCTACACTCTGCTTAGTTAGTATGAACAGTAGTGGGTCGACCCACCCTTGCAGATGCATCGACCCATCAGAACACTGACTGTCTGGTTTGTCTAACTTCAAGTCTATACATCATCAGTTGAACGTAAAGTATATACGTTGCAGTGTCAACTCATTGGGCTGCAGCGTCAACTCAGCAAGTATGCACATCGCCTTCAGACTTTCAAGTCTATACACTCTATACTCATTCAAGTCTGTTCAGCCGTTTGCATTTCAAGAAGTCTGTACACTTCATCGCCTTCTGCAAGCATTCTTCAAGTATGTACAGCCTGTGCATTGCTTCACAACAAGTCTAGACATCCTGGTTGTAGTCTAAGTCTACACATCCTGCTAGGTCGGACTTCAAAGTGTGTACACTGCGCACCACTGTACAAGTCCATACAATGGCTGTTGAACTGTGAAGTCTATACATTGTCTGATCATTCATCTTTGAAGTCTATACAACGTTGCCTTGTCTCTTCAAGTCTATACAACGTTGCCTTGTTTCTTCAAGTCTATACAATGTGCACAGTCTCTTCATGTCTATACATTACATCATTATCTTCAGCTCAAGCGTTCAAAGCCAAGTCTATACAACGCTAAGTCAATACATTGAACTGTTCTCCAAAGTCTGCACAATGGTCTTCACACCTGAAGTCTGTACATCCACAGTTAAACTTGAAGTCTGCACACTGGTCTTCAAATCCAAAGTCTGCACATTGGTCTTCGAATTCAATGTCTATACACTGCCTTTAGGATTTAAAGTCTATACAGCCGTTGCCTCCTTTGTTGAAGTCAACACATTGGGCAAGTCTATACGTTGCATTCGCCTTGACAAGTCTATACAACGAAGTATATACACTACAATGTACATACTTAAATCTTATGACTTCATTCTTGTTGCTGACAGGAACAGGGTCGACGCTAGAGCTTAAGGCGTCCACGCACCAGTGAAGATGCATCCACGGATACTCTTCACAGCGTTAACTCTACTCAAAGGCTGCGTCAACTCAGCCACTCAAGAAGCAGAGGCCTTTTCAGAAATACTCCAACGCGTCAACGCAGCAGTGGAGCAGCGTCGACGCAACAGTTAAAAAGGCTAGGCTGGTTGCTCACTGGAACGCATCAATGCGTCAACGCCACAGGTTGGAAGCGTCGACGCAGCAGTTAAAAAGGGTTGAAGATCTCTGAAGGCTGCGTCAACACGTTGGAGCAAGTGGGTTGACGCCATCTAACTCCAGTTGCTGAGCGTACTGATGAATGGGCACGTGACCCGAAGCTGGCACCTGACACATGATCCGAGGTGGGTGCTGAGCACGTGATCCGAGGAGGAATCTTCTGGACGGAAGGCGTGGGAAGCACACGCCCTATCTCCCTACTGCTACTGGTATATATTGGAGCCTTCGTCTTCAGATGGAGGCTGATCGAAAAAGAAGCCTGGAGAGCAGAAAGCCCTTCGATCCAGAAAAAGAGAAGAAGAAGAAAAAGAGAAGAAGAAGAAAAAGGGAAGAGTAGAGAGTGAAAGAAAAGTAGAAGAAGAAGAGAAAGAAGAAGGAGAAAGAGATAGAGAGCTCGAGCAGAGTGTGAAGAAGAAGAAGAGAGAGAGAGAAAGAGAAGGAGTTCGTTCCTCAGATCTTTGGTTCAAAACCAGATCTGAGGTTGCTCATTGTTAGAGCTATATTTCGTGCTTCATTGTTCAGCCTTTTGTTGCTGTGTTTTTTATGTTTCTGTACTTTTTCTTTTGTTTCTTGGTTAGTCTTGTTCTTCCGATTGCCTTGCTGGGGATCGGGTTCCTCCTGTGGATTCAGGAGAAGGGAGACTTGTCTCCGGTTCTGGGCTTGTGGCTAGCAAGTCCAGGGGTCCCTCCGGTCTGGAGGAAGAGAGACTTCGGTCTCTGGTTTCCAAGTGGCTGGGAGTCACTTGGGGTGTCCCTCTGGTTGGGAGGAAGAGGGGAGACTATTCCCCTGGTCAAGCTGTGTGGCAGCAACTGTTCGCAGACTGAGTCTGCTTGGTTCTAGCATTGGCTAGTGAAGCCTCACTCCGGTTGGGAGTGAGGGGTGGATGTAGGTCTGGAGGACCGAACCACCTAAAAATTATTTGTACAGTGGTTTGCCTTGCGTTAGCTCCATATCTTCTATCTCCCATTCACAGGTTGTGCATGCTTGGCTAGTTGCATTATCTAGAGAGTTATTTTTGAGCATTATATTCTGCTAAGTGTGTTTGGGTTGTTTAGCTCTGCCTTCGTTTCTGGTTGATCAGGTGGCTGCATTGTTGCAGTCCAACTGTTTGTTCATTTGTTGCCTTATCATTTCATCTTGGAAAGCTCATTAGTTTTTATTCCGCATATCTGAGCTTTAGAGTTTTTAATTTGGGCATTATTCGTAGAGGGATACATTCACCCCCCCTCTGTATCCGAGCCTAGCACCCTAACATACCCGTGAATCTTACTTATATAACTTCCAACGGACCTTACATCTGTTCGAAAGAAGAAAAGTCCATCTTTGTTCGGGCATTAGAACCATACCCGTGACTTCTATTTTCAAGACATCCAACGAACCTTACGTCTGTATGGATAAAAAGAACCCTGCCTTGAATACTATCTCCGTAAAAGCCATCGATGGACCTTACGTCCAAGAAGGTAAAGAAAATTCTTTTCTTTGCACAGGCATTAACCCCATGTCTGTGAATACATAGCCTAGCGGCGCAGGGCTTCGTGCCCTAGCCAGCTCATATGCCATATTGCCATTATGGGCCTTACGCCCGAATCGGCAGCAATTCTATCCTTTGCGTTGGCATTCATCCTTGCTAACGAATAAGATGTTCTTTGGCATAAGGCTTCATGCCCTAGCCAACTATACATACACGACATTTCCATTGCGGGCCTTACGCCCGAATCGGTGGAAATTCTATCCCTTGCGTTGGCATTTGATCTTGTCAACGAACACATCTCTCTTTGGCGCAAGGCTTCGTGCCCTAGCCAACCATATAAACACAGCATTGCCATTGTGGGCCTTATGCCCGAATTGATACTAATTGATGGGAATCGACGCCGAGAATGTATATTTTATTTTATATTTATGTCCTTTAGTTTATGTTTATATCCATGGGAAAGTATATGCGCAATTGTAAGGCTTTGTAAGCCAATGCATCATTCCCTTGGATTGTGTGGGTTTTTGTGCAATTGTGTAGTAGGTCTAACTAGGGGGCCCACAGCCCTTTCCCATTGGTCCGCCTAGGCCATGTGGGGCTGGTCAAACCATCCTAGGTGGCCATCTAGAAGGTTTGAATGTCAATTGACCACATGGGAGACAATTGGATTAAAAATTCAAAGGTATGCTACCTACCTCACCTACCTTGTCCCCCCATTAGAATTAATTAGGAATTTTATTTTTTTATTTTATTTGGATCAAATATGAAGTCCCTTAAATGCCCCTCCAGATCTTAGATCTAAGGGTATTCATGGTCTTTTTTTATTTATTATATAAGTCATGTATTTCTATTATTCTAGAATTAATGAAAGTGAAAAAAGTATTGTGCAAGAGCCCCCCCTTGTGAGAATTTCGACCTCCCCTCTCTCTCCCCCTGGTTTTCTTCATATCCAACCCCCAATTCTAGAGTGGAACCCCTCTATCTCCTCCCCCTCAATCTCTGAGTTCATCTCCGGTGCCGCCGCCGCCGTTCGTGTCGCCATCGAGCCACCGTCGGAAGTTCTATCCAGGTTCTATCCTGCTAGACAGAAGGCCACTTCCAGAATTACCGCTCTCCACCCCGACATCTTCTTGATCTGAACCTTTCAGGGTGTGTTCCTATCTTGTATCCCCATCTCCACAAAACATTTCACGTCCAAATTCCTTCTTTTGATATTTTTACATTTTCGGTCTTCAATCTTCCCAGATCTGTCAACTGTCTGTTCACTGTGACAGTCCGCCCGAGTTTCCACTATTCGACCCCTCTTTTTATTTTCCCAGGAACTCCAAATTTTATTGGAGATTCTTTCCACCTTCCCCTATCTCCACGAATTTTCTTGATTTTTTGTTTGCCCCCTACATATTTTCTAATATTCGTCCAAGTTTCAAAATCTGTTATGTCTGCATCAGTCCAGATCCGACCCACTGCCAGTATAAAATTTATAGAAAATTCAATTCTCCACAAAACTTTTCACAAAAAATATCCCCGGTTTCCTCTCTTGATCCTCCACAACTTTTCTGAAAAATCCAACTTCAGATTTGGAGGTCTACCTATCAGTCAATGCCAACTCTCAGGAAAGTTCCCTGCTGATTTGAGATTTCGGCCACTGTACAACAGCAGCTTGGAAATTCGGTCAAGGCCAGATCTATAGCATTTCATTTTTTCTCTCTAGTCGTATATCGAAGTATTTCAAGTTAACTTGCCAACGGCGCAAGTTTCGTGTCGATCCGACATCAGAGCTGATCGCAGCATCCGTTCTCGCCGAAGCGCGCGCCTGAAAATAGAACCGGCAGATCCGTGGCCGGTTATTACGACTGGTGCCGAACGGAGCCGTCCGACCTCCGGTCGATGTTCCAGTGTGCCTCCATCCCAGGGAGCACTTCCCTAAGCGTCCCCACTACAGCGGTGCCATCGGGTCCCACACGGCCCCTCCGGCCAGCACGCGGGCCCCACGGTCGTGAGTATGTGTGCTGCCGAAGCTACGCGAGAAGCCGCCCGTCAACCCGAAATCGGTCCTCCCGGACCCACTTGTGTAGCCCTTTACCTCCCTGCGTGGAGTGGGCAGTGATTCATTGCTGTAATATCTGTGTGTTGATTGTCCCGGGAGTACGAGTTCGGCCGGGTCCGTCTTCCCCACGCCCGGTAGCGTGGAGGTATCGTTTTCGCTCCCTTATCGGCATTTGCTTTCTTTCGTATATATATCTTTATGCCGCTGCTAGAGAGCATGTGTAGGGTTATCTAGCTCGCTATATGATGTTTATTACCGCTGCTGCGAGAGAGAGAGTGACCGTCCCGTGACCCGATCCGGGCACAAAAGAGAGCCGATCACCCTAGCTCATTGCCGATTTCTCAACCGCGCACGTCCGACGCTTCCCTCGTTAAGGGACAATCGCGAGCTTGTCGTGTCCGTGGTCCGTCCCGCATCAATTTGGTATCAGAGCGCCAGTTGAGTCTAGGGTGTCAAAAAAAAAGAGCGTCATTTACGTCTAGTCATTAGTAATTGTCTAAGTCGTGTTTTGGGTCATCATTGTTTTAAAACAAAAAAAAAAGTGTCTTTTTGGGTCACATTTACATCCCTTTACTTGGTATATCAAAAGGTGTTGTCTGAACGTTAGGCTATGCCTATCGGGAAGGCCGCACACTTGCACGAGTGATCTTCGGATCGATTAACTCTGCCCCGTACCGAGTCTTGGTGTCTTGTCCTTAGTGTGCATGCATCCCAACCTTGCATAGTCGGTCTAGTGTCTTGTCCGAATGGCCTTGCATATCCATTCTTAGGGATCCATTCCCATATTTTGGCAACTATGGCCAACCCATGTCGACGCGTCCAAGGCGATAGGTCCGTGTCCGAGTACATTCGGGCATATCATACGTATTGGTTGGAATATGGCTTGGGAGAGGAGAGCATCACGGCCGCATTTCAGTTCCGGAGAGGTTTGCGCCTTCACTTCCAGTTGGAATGTCTTATCCGCAATGCATTCTCTCTAGCGCAATCCTATACGGTCACTCTATTGGTCGAACCATTTGAGTCTCACTTTTCTCGATATGGTAGCTTTCGGCAAGCATCTACCTTCCAGCCGCCTATACCATGGCCTTCACCACTCGAGAGAGCTCCAATGTCATCCCCCTCTATTTCAGAATTTGATTCGGAATCCTCTCATTTGGAACCACCAAGGCCTGAGCCACCCGTGTTTCTAACGGGTACGCTTTTCATAGCCGAGCCGCTTCTTAGTTGGCTCAAGAATGGCTTGGTCCCACCTCCCTTACCACCTATGGACCCCATCCTCCCTTTAGTGCCGGTCAATTCCTTCCATACCACATTTCGATCTAGTCACCATGTTGATACGTTGGACGATCTTGTCATGGGATTAGATTTACAATGGAAGTTGACGCATCTTTTGGCCCGAGGCTTTGACCAACCCACTAGTCGTAGCCTCACTCATCCGACCTTAGGGTCTATTACCTCCGAGTGCACCGTGGGTTGTGTCACCACGGAGGTCCTCTTACTCCTCCCCTTACCGGCCGAGTCCGAATTCATACCCTTTTGTCCGAGGGAGGAATCATACTTCTTACCTGCGATCCCCGTCCCACCCGTCACAATGCAAGAAGGTGACTATTCACACCTTCAAAACTTCTACACGTGGGACCGTGACTTGTGGGAACCCACCACAAGGGGTCATACCTTCTTTGATCCCTTTGACCCATTTCTTAGTGGACTCCATGACCCTTCATATTCACTTCACTTCTTCGAGGGAGTCCGCTACCACACCCCTTCCCCACGGGTCGGGTCGTCTATGCCCACCACGCCCGTACATTTACAAGATACACCATCATTTAGGGGAGATACTCTTGGCCCTCCCACATCCACATCCCATATGCATGCATGGCCCACCTTAGGAGGTCTAGGATTTCCGCATGATGTCAACCACCGGTTACGTCAGATGCATGCATGGCATACGTTCGGGTGTCCTGGTCCACCGTCACCCCTATATGGGTCGGACTAACATTAGGTGTGTCTAGGGTCATAGATGAGTCGGTGTGCTTTTTCTTTGTGTGGTCTATCTGTCTGCATGTGTCTTGTGCAAGCTCATCGATGTCAGTCCCTTATGAGTGTGAAGCGAGTAGACTCACTTGATGAGTATGGGATCAGTTCTATATCTACACCGGGATCTAGTCACCTACAAGGACTCAGCGGTGATTCCTAGTGAGTCTTCAAGCCGCCACCTCCCCTTTTGAGAGTGCCCCACTCGGAGTGTCCACCTCCAGCCCATAGCAGCTTGTGCATATCGAGTATATATGGAATGAGCAGGTGATAGTCACTTGGAGTGGAGCATATCTGCGTTACTTGGCACGGTGACGGATCCGCCGGAGTACTCGAGCAGCCACACCCCTTACTCGATGGGGTCGAGTTCCTCCCACCCGGGGAGAGTTGATGGGAATCGACGCCGAGCATGTACATTTTATTTTATATTTATGTCCTTTAGTTTATTTTTATATCCATGGGAAAGTATATGCACAATTGTAACGCTTTATAAGCCAATGCGTCATTCCCTTGGATTGTGTGGTTTTTTGTGCAATTGTGTAGTAGGTCCAGCTAGGGGGCCCACAGCCCTTTCCCATTGGTCCACCTAGGCCATGTGGGGCTGGTCAAACCATCCTAGGTGGCCATCTAGAAGGTTTGAATGTCAATTGACCACATGGGAGACAAGTGGATTAAAAATTCAAAGGTAGGCTATCTACCTCACCTACCTTGTCCCCCCATTAGAATTAATTAGGAATTTCATTTTTTTTATTTTATTTGGATCAAATATGAAGTCCCTTAAATGCCCCTCCAGATCTTAGATCTAAGGGTATTCATGGTCTTTTTTTATTTATTATATAAGTCATGTATTTCTATTATTCTAGAATTAATGAAAGTGAAAAAAGTATTGTGCAAGAGCCCCCCCTTGTGAGAATTTCGACCTCCCCTCTCTCTCCCCCTGGTTTTCTTCATCCCCAACCCCCAATTCTAGAGTGGAACCCCTCTATCTCTTCCCCCTCAATCTCTGAGTTCATCTCCGGTGCCGCCGCCGCCGTTCGTGCAGCCATCGAGCCACCGTCGGAAGTTCTGTCCAGGTTCTGTCCTACTAGACAGAAGGCCACTTCCAGAATTACCGCTCTCCACCCCGACATCTTCTTGATCTGAACCTTTCAGGGTGTGTTCCTATCTTGTATCCCCATCTCCACAAAACATTTCACGTCCAAATTCCTTCTTTTGATATTTTTACATTTTCGGTCTTCAATCTTCCCAGATCTGTGAACTGTCTGTTCACTGTGACAGTCCGCCCGAGTTTCCACTATTCGACCCCTCTTTTTATTTTCCCAGGAACTCCAAATTTTATTGGAGATTCTTTCCACCTTCCCCTATCTCCACGAATTTTCTTGATTTTTTGTTTGCCCCCTACATATTTTCTAATATTCGTCCAAGTTTCAAAATCTGTTATGTCTGCATCAGTCCAGATCCGACCCACTGCCAGTATAAAATTTATAGAAAATTCAATTCTCCACAAAACTTTTCACAAAAAATATCCCCGGTTTCCTCTCTTGATCCTCCACAACTTTTCTGAAAAATCAAACTTCAGATTTGGAGGTCTACCTATCAGTCAATGCCAACTCTCAGGAAAGTTCCCTGCTGATTTGAGATTTCGGCCACTGTACAACAGCAGCTTGGAAATTTGGTCAAGGCCAGATCTATAGCATTTCATTTTTTCTCTCTAGTCGTATATCGAAGTATTTCAAGTTAACTTGCCAACGGCGTAAGTTTCGTGTCGATCCGACATCGGAGCTGATCGCAGCATCCGTTCTCGCCGGAGCGCGCGCCTGAAAATAGAACCGGCAGATCCGTGGCCGGTTATTACGACTGGTGCCGAACGGAGCCGTCCGACCTCCGGTCGATGTTCCAGTGTGCCTCCATCCCAGGGAGCACTTCCCTAAGCGTCCCCACTACAGCGGTGCCATCGGGTCCCACACGGCCCCTCCGGCCAGCACGCGGGCCCCACGGTCGTGAGTATGTGTGCTGCCGAAGCTACGCGAGAAGCCGCCCGTCAACCCGAAATCGGTCCTCCCGGACCCACTTGTGTAGCCCTTTACCTCCCTGCGTGGAGTGGGCAGTGATTCATTGCTGTAATATCTGTGTGTTGATTGTCCCGGGAGTACGAGTTCGGCCGGGTCCGTCTTCCCCACGCCCGGTAGCGTGGAGGTATCGTTTTCGCTCCCTTATCGGCATTTGCTTTCTTTCGTATATATATCTTTATGCCGCTGCTAGAGAGCATGTGTAGGGTTATCTAGCTCGCTATATGATGTTTATTACCGCTGCTGCGAGAGAGAGAGTGACCGTCCCGTGACCCGATCCGGGCACAAAAGAGAGCCGATCACCCTAGCTCATTGCCGATTTCTCAACCGCGCACGTCCGACGCTTCCCTCGTTAAGGGACAATCGCGAGCTTGTCGTGTCCGTGGTCCGTCCCGCATCAATTTGGTATCAGAGCGCCAGTTGAGTCTAGGGTGTCAAAAAAAAAGAGCGTCATTTACGTCTAGTCATTAGTAATTGTCTAAGTCGTGTTTTGGGTCATCATTGTTTTAAAACAAAAAAAAAGTGTCTTTTTGGGTCACATTTACATCCCTTTACTTGGTATATCAAAAGGTGTTGTCTGAACGTTAGGCTATGCCTATCGGGAAGGCCGCACACTTGCACGAGTGATCTTCGGATCGATTAACTCTGCCCCGTACCGAGTCTTGGTGTCTTGTCCTTAGTGTGCATGCATCCCAACCTTGCATAGTCGGTCTAGTGTCTTGTCCGAATGGCCTTGCATATCCATTCTTAGGGATCCATTCCCATATTTTGGCAACTATGGCCAACCCATGTCGACGCGTCCAAGGCGATAGGTCCGTGTCCGAGTACATTCGGGCATATCATACGTATTGGTTGGAATATGGCTTGGGAGAGGAGAGCATCACGGCCGCATTTCAGTTCCGGAGAGGTTTGCGCCTTCACTTCCAGTTGGAATGTCTTATCCGCAATGCATTCTCTCTAGCGCAATCCTATACGGTCACTCTATTGGTCGAACCATTTGAGTCTCACTTTTCTCGATATGGTAGCTTTCGGCAAGCATCTACCTTCCTGCCGCCTATACCATGGCCTT
Organism: Amorphophallus konjac; assembly: GCA_022559845.1. Classification (NCBI taxonomy): domain Eukaryota; kingdom Viridiplantae; phylum Streptophyta; class Magnoliopsida; order Alismatales; family Araceae; genus Amorphophallus; species Amorphophallus konjac. The sequence goes on from CM040118.1 coordinate 110,989,443, forward strand.
CACCACTCGAGAGAGCTCCAATGTCATCCCCCTCTATTTCAGAATTTGATTCGGAATCCTCTCATTTGGAACCACCAAGGCCTGAGCCACCCGTGTTTCTAACGGGTACGCTTTTCATAGCCGAGCCGCTTCTTAGTTGGCTCAAGAATGGCTTGGTCCCACCTCCCTTCCCACCTATGGACCCCATCCTCCCTTTAGTGCCGGTCAATTCCTTCCATACCACATTTCGATCTAGTCACCATGTTGATACGTTGGACGATCTTGTCATGGGATTAGATTTACAATGGAAGTTGACGCATCTTTTGGCCCGAGGCTTTGACCAACCCACTAGTCGTAGCCTCACTCATCCGACCTTAGGGTCTATTACCTCCGAGTGCACCGTGGGTTGTGTCACCACGGAGGTCCTCTTACTCCTCCCCTTACCGGCCGAGTCCGAATTCATACCCTTTTGTCCGAGGGAGGAATCATACTTCTTACCTGCGATCCCCGTCCCACCCGTCACAATGCAAGAAGGTGACTATTCACACCTTCAAAACTTCTACACGTGGGACCGTGACTTGTGGGAACCCACCACAAGGGGTCATACCTTCTTTGATCCCTTTGACCCATTTCTTAGTGGACTCCATGACCCTTCATATTCACTTCACTTCTTCGAGGGAGTCCGCTACCACACCCCTTCCCCACGGGTCGGGTCGTCTATGCCCACCACGCCCGTACATTTACAAGATACACCATCATTTAGGGGAGATACTCTTGGCCCTCCCACATCCACATCCCATATGCATGCATGGCCCACCTTAGGAGGTCTAGGATTTCCGCATGATGTCAACCACCGGTTACGTCAGATGCATGCATGGCATACGTTCGGGTGTCCTGGTCCACCGTCACCCCTATATGGGTCGGACTAACATTAGGTGTGTCTAGGGTCATAGATGAGTCGGTGTGCTTTTTCTTTGTGTGGTCTATCTGTCTGCATGTGTCTTGTGCAAGCTCATCGATGTCAGTCCCTTATGAGTGTGAAGCGAGTAGACTCACTTGATGAGTATGGGATCAGTTCTATATCTACACCGGGATCTAGTCACCTACAAGGACTCAGCGGTGATTCCTAGTGAGTCTTCAAGCCGCCACCTCCCCTTTTGAGAGTGCCCCACTCGGAGTGTCCACCTCCAGCCCATAGCAGCTTGTGCATATCGAGTATATATGGAATGAGCAGGTGATAGTCACTTGGAGTGGAGCATATCTGCGTTACTTGGCACGGTGACGGATCCGCCGGAGTACTCGAGCAGCCACACCCCTTACTCGATGGGGTCGAGTTCCTCCCACCCGGGGAGAGTTGATGGGAATCGACGCCGAGCATGTACATTTTATTTTATATTTATGTCCTTTAGTTTATTTTTATATCCATGGGAAAGTATATGCACAATTGTAAGGCTTTATAAGCCAATGCGTCATTCCCTTGGATTGTGTGGTTTTTTGTGCAATTGTGTAGTAGGTCCAGCTAGGGGGCCCACAGCCCTTTCCCATTGGTCCACCTAGGCCATGTGGGACTGGTCAAACCATCCTAGGTGGCCATCTAGAAGGTTTGAATGTCAATTGACCACATGGGAGACAAGTGGATTAAAAATTCAAAGGTAGGCTATCTACCTCACCTACCTTGTCCCCCCATTAGAATTAATTAGGAATTTCATTTTTTTTATTTTATTTGGATCAAATATGAAGTCCCTTAAATGCCCCTCCAGATCTTAGATCTAAGGGTATTCATGGTCTTTTTTTATTTATTATATAAGTCATGTATTTATATTATTCTAGAATTAATGAAAGTGAAAAAAGTATTGTGCAAGAGCCCCCCCTTGTGAGAATTTCGACCTCCCCTCTCTCTCCCCCTGGTTTTCTTCATCCCCAACCCCCAATTCTAGAGTGGAACCCCTCTATCTCTTCCCCCTCAATCTCTGAGTTCATCTCCGGTGCTGCCGCCGCCGTTCGTGCAGCCATCGAGCCACCGTCGGAAGTTCTGTCCAGGTTCTATCCTACTAGACAGAAGACCACTTCCAGAATTACCGCTCTCCACCCCGACATCTTCTTGATCTGAAACATTCAGAGTGTGTTCCTATCTTGTATACCCATCTCCACAAAACATTTCACATCCAAATTCCTTTTTTTGATATTTTTACATTTTCGGTCTTCAATCTTCCCAAATCTGTCAGCTGTCTGTTCACTGTGACAGTCCGCCTGAGTTTCCACTATTCGACCCCACTTTTGATTTTCCCAGGAACCCCCAATTTTATTGGAGATTCTGTCCAACTTCCCCTATCTCCACGAATTTTCTTGATTTTTTGTTTGCCCCCTACATATTTTCTAAAATTCGTCCTCATGTCTGCATCAGTCCAGATCCGACCCACCGCCAGTATAAAATTCCTAGAAACTTCAATTCTCCACAAACCTTTTCACAAAAAATATCCCCGGTTTCCTCTCTTGATCCTCCATAACTTTTCTGAAGAACCCAACTTCAAATTCGGAGGTCTACCTATCAGTCAACGCCAACTCTCAGGAAAGTTCCCTACTGATCTGAGATTTCGGCCACTGTACAACAGCAGCTTGGAAAATCGGTCAAGGCCAGATATGGAGCATTTCATTTTTTTTCTCTAGTCCTAGATAGAAGTATTTCGGGTTAACTTTCCAACGGCACAAGTTTTGTGTCGATCCGACATCGGGGCTGATCGCAGCGTCCGTTCTCGCCGGAGCGCGCGTCTGAAAACAGAACCGGCAGATCCGTGGCCGGTTATTCCGACTGGTGCCAAACGGAGCCGCCCGGCCTCCGGTCGACGTTCCAGCGTGCCGCCATCCCAGGGAGCGCTTCCCTAAGCATCCCCACTACAGCGGTGCCACTGGGTCCCACACGGCCCCTCCGGCCAGCACGCGGGCCCCACGGTCGCGAGTACGTGTGCTGCCGAAGCTACGCTAGAAGCCGCCCGTCAACCCGAAATCGATCCTCCAGAACCCACTTGTGTAGCCCTTTACCTCCCTGCGTGGAGTGGGCAGTGATTCATTGTTGTAATATCTGTGTGTTGATTGTCTCGGGAGTACGAGTTTGGCCGGGTCCGTCTTCCCCACGGTCGGTAGCGTGGAGGTATCGTTTTCGCTCCCTTATCGGCATTTGCTTTCTTTCGTATATATATCTTTATGCCGCTGCTAGAGAGCATGTGTAGGGATATCTAGCTCGCTATATGATGTTTATTACCGCTACTGCGAGAGAGAGAGTGACCGTCCCGTGACCCGATCCGGGCACAAAAGAGAGCCGATCACCCTATCTCATTGCTGGTTTCTCAACCGCGCACGTCCGACGCTTCCCTCGTTAAGGGACAATCGCGAGCTTGTCGTGTCCATGGTCCGTCCCGCATCACTAATTCTCCCCCTTGCGTTGGCATTTGATCTTGTCAACGAATACGTCCTTCTTCGGCGCAAGGCTTCGTGCCCTAGCCAGCTACGTCCACAATGTTGCCATTGCGGGCATTACGCCCAAATTGGCAGAAATTCTACCCCTTGCGTTGGCATTTGATCTTGTCAACGAATACGTCCTTCTTCGGTGCAAGGCCTCCGGCCCTAGCCATTCATATATACACACAAGGGTGTCATTGCGGGCCTTACGCCCGAATCGGCACTAATCCCTTCTCTTGCGTTGGCATCCGTCTCTGCCGACGAACAAACCCTCTATTAACCAAAGGCCCTGGGTCCGAACCAATGATCATCTATTGTTCCTGATTGTCATAAAAAAAAGAAGAGAATAAAAAAAGAAGAAAAAGAAAAAAATGGGGCTTAAAATAGAGGTGCCCCGCCAGACTTGTTCCTTGATTAGGACAAGGGCAAAAAGGGCAATAACCCAGTTGTGGCAGAAACCTGTAAGGACGCTGCAGGCAAAATCGGGTACCCCGCCACGTGAAAACCCGAAAGGGCGCGTGGGCAAAAGCAAGAGGGGGCCGGTGTCGGCGAAAACCCGAAAAAGGCCGCTTGTACCGGTAATGTGGTTCTTAATATATATATATATATATAAAGATGTTTTCTCCCAAGACATCCTCATAAGTAGGACACCACTAGATGTCTCGCCGAAAACATACCACCTATACGGCAAAGTCCAGTCGGAATAGGCCATCCGCTTGTTTCGACGATTAAAACCATTTCTTGCTTCGACACTTAATCCGATGTCGATAAATACACCTACCCTGATCGTCATCAGCATCGGTGACATCAGTGATTGAAAACTTAACTCGGACCTTTCATCCTTATTAATGATATTAAAACTATTTCTTGCTTCAACATTTAACCCGATGTCGAAGAATACGCCTACCCTAATTGTCATCAGCATCAGTGACGTCAGTGATTGAAACCTTAACTCGGATCTTCCGTCCTTGTTAATGATATTAAAACTATTTCTTGCTTCGACATTTAACCCGATGTCGACAAATACGCCTACCCTGATTGTCATCAGCATCGGTGACGTTAGTGATTGAAACCTTAACTCGGATCTTTCATCCTTGTTAATGATATTAAAACTATTTCTTACTTCGACATTTAACCCGATGTCGACGAATACACCTACCCTGATTGTCATCAGCATCGGTGACATCAGTGATTGAAACCTTACCTCGGACCTTTCGTCCTTGTTAATGATGTCAAAATTATTTCTTGCTTCGACATTTAACCCGATGTCGACGAATGCGCCTACCCTGATTGTCATCAACATCGGTGACATCAGTGATTAAAACCTTAACTCGGACCTTCCGTCCTTGTTAATGATATTAAAACCAGTTCTTACTTCGACATTTAACCCGATATGGATGAATACGCCTACCCTGACTGTCATCAGCATCGGTGACGTCAGTGATTGAAACCTTAACTCGGACCTTCTGTCCTTGTTAATGATATTAAAACCATTTCTTGCTTCAACATTTTACCCAATGTCGACGAATACACCTACCCTGATTGTCATCAGCATCGGTGACGTCAGTGATTGAAATCTTAACTCAGACCTTCCATCCTTGTTAATGATATTAAAACCATTTCTTGCTTCGACATTTTACCCAATGTCAACGAATACACCTACCCTGATTGTCATCAGCATCGGTGACGTCAGTGATTGAAACCTTAACTCGGACCTTCTGTCCATGTTAATGATATTAAAACCATTTCTTGCTTCGACATTTTACCCAATGTCGACGAATGCACCTACCCTGATTGTCATCAGCATCGTTGACGTCAGTGATTGAACCCTTAGCTTGGACCCTTCATCCTCGTTAATGATATTAAAGCCATTTCTTACTTCGACATTTAACCCAATGTCGACGATGCCCCGATTCTTGTCAACATTGACGAAATTGGTGAACAAGACTTTAACTTGGACCCTTCATCCTCATTAATGGAGAATCTACTTCTTGGCTCCTGTATTCATTCAACCGGTGAATATAATAATGCTCTGGCGTCAACCTAGAAGGATCTATTCCACTCAATCTAGCCTAGCCCTGATTTCGAGGGACACAGCATGGTGGTGGAGCGAACCCCTCGTGATGTGACACGACCAATTGATGTGACACGACCCCTCGGACCTAGATTCGCAAGCAATCGAACCGAACGGCGGACCCACTCAAGCGGGTTCACCCGCGTCGCGCACACCCGGGTCCGTAAGGCGGACCGGCGATGGGGATGAGGATCCGAGGTGGGACCTTGCTGTTCCAGAGGTATGGCCAGCTAGGGGAGGACCCCAATGGGCCAGGGTTGCCCAATTCACCGGCGGCCGACACGCCGTGGGCGTGGGTAGTAAGGTCGCTCTCTAAACTCACTCCGCGGTGGTCGCACAATTCAATGGTGTTTGAGATCGGGCGCTCACCTCACCGTCGACGGGCAACTAGAAACGATACTAAGACAAGCAAAAGTAAAACCAGCAAAGGAAGTGACCAGAAGCTCACATGATCGGCGTGAGGACGCCGATCCCGGCCAGAGATGCGGGTGAGCGGGGAAGCGTTGGCTACCCGCACGCCACGTCGATGACGCTTCGGCCGAATACTTGCTAGTACATGCACTACTCCTCACACAGGAGGGGAAACTCAGGGTGGGGAGAATAGGGGTATAAGCAAACACTACCTCCACACAGGGAGGGGCGGTAAGCCGGCCAGGCGGGGAGGGGAGTGAGGCTAAGGAAGAATCTGAATGACCCTTCGTGGTTCTGCCCGCCTGTCTGCTTGTCTGATAGATGCTCACTATTGACGCTGCCGAGGACGCTCCCGAACTCAGAAGCCGACGAAACTAGTGCCAAATCATCTCTGACTGGCTCGGGTTGACTCCTGAATTTTCTCAGGAAATCTTGTCATCGCTGACGGCCAGGGCAGCCGCTGGACCGGTGCAGTTTGGTTCTAGCTCGGACTGGTTCCAGGATGCTGCCGTAGGTTGACGAACTCGCCACTAACTCTCCCGAGATCCGAATGATGCGGGACCAGAACGGACGCGAGTGTGGGCGAGTCTTCTTCGATCTGCAGCCAAGAAGAGCACCAGAGGAGGTCGGAGTAGAGAGAACCAGCCCGAAGACTGGGGGGGTATCAGGACTGTCTCTGACAGGCCAGACCTGCGTACCTGAGGGAAAATAATTGGAACGGGGTACTCCGAACTCAAAACGAGGCTCCGCTTGTTTTGCTGGACAGGGTACTGGTAGAGGTTCGTCCCGGTCAAATGGCGTGCCAAGGGAGCCGGGGTGTTGTTGCAGCAGCTTCTGAGTTGAGGCTCTGGTGTCTGCTCGGGTGCCAGATGCGCAGTCAGGCAAGAACGGATGTCGCGGATGGCTCCGACCTCGGAATGAGGTGGGATCACCTCGCCTGCGAAGCAACCTCGCCAAGCTTTCCAACAGTATAAGGTACATCACTTGAAGATGTGCGGTGAAGACGTGGCTATCTCTGCAACTCAACCATTGACTGCTGCATGCGAACTGAGATGAACAGGGTGGTGATAGGTGATGGGGAATGGGGTAGATGGGATGGGAAATGGGGTGGATGGGTGTGGGGGCGATCCCTGGCTGTGTGGGGGTCTGGTAGGGGGTGATCCAAGGTGTGGGAGGGGCAGAATGGGGGCTGGAAGGTGGTCTAGCAGGTGGAGCAAGGGGGAGCTGCGAATTTGGGTTGGGAAGGAGAGAGGGAAGGAGAGATCTCTCCCAAGATTGGAATGTGACTTAATGGGGGTTGTTAATGGGGTCTTGGGGATGGGAAGGGGTGTGTTGGGAGATGGAGAGGTGTGTTGGGGAAGGGAAGGGGTGGCTTGGGAAAATGAATGGTTGCTTGGGGAAGAGGAAGGGTTGCTTGGGAGAATGGAGAGGTGCCTAGGAGAAGGGGATTCTCCCTTGGGGTTGGAGGGGAATTGAATGAGTGTATGGGGGAGGGGGAGGGGTCTTAATGTGAAGTGAATGGGGGAGGAGAGAGAGGAATTTCGAATTGGGGTGGGGGAAGAGAGAGAAAGGGGGCGCCCCTTTCTTGGAGAGGTAGAGAGAGAGAGAGAGAGAGAGGAGAGAGAGTTTCTCACTCTAGGAGCAAACAAGTGGATTTCAAATTTTCTTTCAATAATTCATTAGTTCTCAAATGGGGGATTGGGGTCTTATTTATAGGAATCCCACAATTTAACATAAGTCCCAGACTTTTGGACTAATAACAAGAAACCAAGGGAAGGAGGGGTGCCCATGGGCCTAGCCCATTGAATTGGTCCTATTAACCTACCAAACTAACATAATGACTCAAGACTTAGGTAAATGACTCATTAACCTAGGTATTGGACTTAAATAAAAGGAAAAGTACATGATAAGAAAATGAAAATTACATCATATGACACGAAAGAAAATGGCGAACAAGATGAAGCATAGTTGGCGAGCATCGGGATCCTCGAACAAATGGGATTGCTGGTGATGTCCCCATCACCTCGCCCCTTCCCTGAAGGCGCGAGCGCTCTCCTATCCTAGCAGCTAATATACCCCGAGTTCGGTGAAGCTAGTCTTGTACCTCCACTCACATTAGGGAGGGAAGGAAAACAAATACACAGCTGAGGCCTGGCACAAGTATGTAGGGCAAGACTGAAGAAAATATCATTGCATGAAAGGGGTACATGAAGTCCCTGCGCTGCTACATACAAAAAAAAGGAAGAAAACAAAAGAGGAAAGTACACATCATTGGCCCGAATGGTGAGAGATATCATCGAGTGCCGGAAGTCCGACAGAAGGATGGGCAGCTAGATCCTACAATCGGCGTTCCACGACTTCCAGTCTCCGCAGCTCCTCCTGAAAAGAGCCAATGTGCTTCTCCGCTAACTCGGCCTTGCCTGAGCATCGCACCCCTAGCTGTTCAGTGCAAGCCAAGTCTACTTCGGCCTGAGTCAGTTCGACGTGGAGTTCAGAAACTCGTTGCCGCAAAAAGGAAGCACGTCCAGCAACCCCCTCCGTGATACTCCTGCGCTCGCTGATAAACTCTGTGGAAGACCGTATAGCAGTATGACATTCTTACCGTTGAAGCTCCAAGGCGGCCAGCTGGCCCCTCAAACCATGCTCAACAAATTCTCGCCGGTTTACATACTTAAGTAGCAATACTACTCGCGGCACCCAGTCCTGCATGGGGCAACCAAAGGCTATGAGGGCACGTGATATGGACTCAGACAGCCCCCTCAGCTAAATATAAGATAAGTCCCGATGAGCCAGCACAGTTTGCTTGAGCATCTCTAAGTTCTGCCACACCATCTCATCTGAGGACTGCAAGCCAAATGACTGTGCATCGGGGAGATGGAACTCCACCCTACTATCAACGTCGGCCCAAAGGTCATCAATGGGCTCCGAAGAAGATGAAGGCAGTGCAGGAAGGGAGACAAGGGGTGTCATATGCTCCTCCGTCTGTACGACGGAGTCGATAGCTAGCGAGGTAAGCACTTCAAGTCCTCCATCCAACCGAGGGACAAGGTCTGCAGACTTGAAGCCCGCACTTTCAGAAGCAAATTTCGGTTGCCCCGTCGGTTCTGACATTTCCTTCAATTCGGTCCTAGGGGTGATAGATAGGACGGTTGTTCCTCCCAAGAGCTCTATATCTTCCAGAGGAGGCTCTTCGTGCCATGTAATCTGGGCCGCTTGCTCCGACTCGGGCTCCGCTACAGATGGCAGGATTGTTGTTTCACTGCCCACTTCTTCAGGAATTCCTGCACCATCTGAGGAAGGCGATTCGTGTTGTCCCACTGGAACTGGCTGCTCCAATTCAACGCTGGCCGTGATAGTCAAGGCAGCGGCATCCTCTGTCGGTTCCTCTTCCAATTCCACTCCTGATGCACCCTCAGTAATGGCCACATCAGCCGGTTCTGACCCGAACTCCGTTGACTAGATTTGGAGTTGTTTTGCCAAAGACTCACCTGTGTCCAACATAGAGCCAAGACCGCCCGGGAATTTCAGAGCAATCGGTCTTAATATGGGCACCATGCCCGCGATAGGGGTGAAGGCCGTCCCTGTTACTTGAAAGGGGGAGAAAGTGGTGGTAGCAGCCATTGCTGGCAAATTCAACCCCACTGAAATCAGGGGCTCCTGAAGAAAGAAACAAAATAAATAAACCAAGAGATGCGTCAGACATTCAGATACACATGCTAGAAGACATGGCTGAAGCTCGCATGGAAAAACACAAAGATTACCTCCAAAGAGACAAGGCTTGAACTAGTGGCCCCCAGGGTTCCCAAGTCTGGCTGCATCAAAGCCGAAGAAATTTCCCACTCGGGACCTGGTGCGCCTGAAGGGCCCAATGCTAGCCGGGGAGGGCTGAATGCAGCAAAATCGCTTCCATATGATAGGGAAGGTGTGCTAGCCTCCGACCCTACATCCTGCTCATCCTCATCACTAGAGGGTTCATAGTCTACAAGTTCCTCCGAGGAAGAACTTTCAGACCGTTCTGCTATTGCCGTGCCAGGGCCCGTCAAGCGCACTGAACTGTCAAGAGACACCCCTGAAGAGACATTTTTAGTGGCTAGTTCGGCCAGCCGTTCAGAGCACCGTCAGGTTGGCTGGGTACTCTGAGCAAGAGATGCTACGGGAGGGATTTCAGCAGGCTCCAAAGGAGCAATCTCTAAATGATTAAACAGATAAGAATGAGGAAAGGCAGAAAAATGAGGTGCCCGCAATAGAGGTCCCGCGAGCGATAATATTACCTTCATCTCCATGACTAGGCGTTGGAGAAGGAAGGTCTGTTGTGACCGGAACGGTGGGTGTCTCAGTGCCCCCAACTTCCTCCGCACCGTTACTAGTTACCGCTCCCTCGACAGCTGGGACAGAAGAGATTGTGGTGCTTAGATGAAAGGATCAGAAATAGCAAAGCCCCGAGGTTATACCCCGGAAAAGAGCTCAAGGGAGATATACCTGCTGCAGGAGCCGTTTGTTCCCGTGATATCTCGAACTCCTGAAAGGTTGAAATATTGGGCAATGGAATGACAGGCTCCATAGGCGCAGTCCTCTTCTCTACTACGACTTTTGCCCGGACCCTCTTAGCCCGAGAAACTGCCTCCTTGACCTTAGACCTCTGTCGCTTTCGAGAACCCCTGGCTGGTAAAGGCGTGGTAGTCGGGGCTGCAGGCGGAGATTCGAAATAGCTTGGCTTCTGGGCCTTGTTAATTAAAGACCGATACTCTAAAGTTATCTTAGAGGTCAGGAAATCTGCAGAGAAATGATGCATCCTCATGGTGGCTATATGAATGAGATGCATATATATATAACTAAAGGAGCAAGCAAGAATGACACAACATGTACCTGGCGGGCCCGAATACAATGGAGAGAGGGCCCAATAATGCAAGGAGGGCTCTTTTTTCTTGGAGGCTCCCTCCCGAATCAGCCAGTAGATGTCGCCAATTTTGGCACAATGTTCAGCTAGAAGTGCTAGGTCCTCATGGCCACGAGCAGAAAGACAATAGTACAAGCCGAGGTGGTCCATACCCCACCTGTCTGCATACTTGAAGGCAATGAAGAGAGGCCTCTCCAATATAGCCTCGGCCTTGTCAGCAATAGGAAGGTCGTGAATGTGCAGCAAGACAAAGAGCCAAGAGGTTTGGCCATACAAGGTGGGTCCCCGATCCTCCTTCCTTACAAAACTCCTATATGGGCATAGGCGATCGATCTCGGGACGCCATGAAGCCGGGGCTGTGATAGGCTCCTCCACTGGTAAGGGAAACTGCTGAAGAGCAATCTTCTCGCTGCTAACTTTACACAGGCCCCGGAGAGCCTCTGTGAAGCTGTCTTTACTAATCTCTGGAAGCACCGGCTATGGCTTGGACTTCTCCCATTGGATAGCTTTCCATGCCGCCAAATAGGCCTGTACCTCAGCATCTTTATGGAAAGGTGCCTCAAAGCAAAATGGTGAATATGGAGGAGGTGGGATCATAAGAGATCACAAAGGAAACATTCTTCTTGCTTTTGCCCACTACTATGGAATATCTAACAGTATCATTGCCGAGGCCCGTGCTCTCCTGGATGGTATTAAATACTTAAGAACTACTGGTTCTAAGCCCACCATTATTGAATGTGACTCAAAAACTCTTGTCCACATCATTAACAGACAAGCTCAATGCCCTTGGTCCATCCTCACATATGTCAGAGAGATCTGGAGCATTCTTACTCATGAGGATTCCATCACTCATATCTACAGAGAAGGGAACACCGTGGCGGATTCATTGGCTTCTTTAGCATGTACTTTGAAATGTAATTCCTTTTATTCTTACCATGAGCTTCCCTCTTACATAAAGGGTGCAGCTTGGCTAGATAAGCTAGGCATGCCTAGCGTTCGAGTGATGTAATTGTAATATCTGACTTTTTCATTATTCTATAAAATCTCCCCCTAGTGGAAAGGTGATGGAGTGGGTAATACCCACTCCTCCCCCCTTTCTCTAGGCAGGGCTTTACACACAAAAAATAGTGTGAAATGCTTTAAGTGTCAGCATCTTTATGAGACTTCAGCCTCCGCAGATGATAAGGGTCAATTTCAAACACGGCGGAAGGTTGGGAGCTCAAGAACCGACGCTCGGCAATGTCCCAGTAGTCGTTCCGAGAAAGCTGATAGAAGCCAGTGCGAGCATTCCACCACTTAATATATTCTGGCGTCACTCGGGAAAAATTCCTAGGAGCTGGCATTCGAAAAGAAGTAGCCTCGCGGCAATGAAAATAATCCCACCATGTACGGGCTTCTTCGACAGCGGCTGATCCTCCTCTAGATCGACTTTCCATTGGGAACTGTGCTGAAGAGGAAGGAATCTGTTGGTCATAACCAAAATTTCTGCTAAACCTAAAGGGGTAAATGGGCTCTAAGTAAGTGCTGATGCCCTTTCTAAATACCAGAACACTGGGTCTAATGGACAAAGCTCAGTCTACCAACTCTGGCTCTAATGACGGCTTATCACTGAGCTTGCCCAAGATAGGGTGAATATACTGCTCAACTTCACCGAATTTGCATTCTCTTAGCCGATTCGCCAAGGGGCTTGAATGAGCAGCAAAACACTAGAAATGTAGGGCCCCAGGAGCATTCATTGGCACTTTCGTCAATTGCCCCTTGATCGAGAAAAGTTGATCTGACACCTGTTGTGGGTCGACATCGGCAAACTCTAACATTCTTGGGAACAAGTTTGGAGATTGCAGTAACCTGGGAGCAAACTCCAAAAATATTGAACACACCCAGGCATTGAAGAAATGAAGTGGGCCCACGGTCCCCAAGGTTCTTGGGAGACGGCTACGGTGGATGTCTCCCAACATCTTGTATGTCAAACATAATGCTGCGGGGCAGAGGGACAACTTTACACCCCATGCCATTAAGCACGCCGGATATATGGATTCGACGCGAATGACTGTTTCATTGCCTTATGGCATGGCAAATGTGCACAGCCAATATGTCAAGTAGGCCGCACAATGTGTAATGGGGTCCAATCCCGCTGGATTAGGAGCACTCCGGCGCCCTCTGCGAAGAGAAGAAGATAAATGAGTCTTCCGACGAGACTGCGTCTTCAGTCTGTTCGGAGCCATTCCAATAGAAGGAAAATCTTTGTACTTCGGCTCGCCTGCGAAGAAGTATTCCAGCCATAAGCCCAGGTGCACCCGTTTCCGCTCCTTGTGCGAGTGGGACGAAGAAGACTCTGCAGTACCTTGAATGGACAGCCACAGTGTACGGTACACCTTCATGAGGTACCGATAGGCAAATCCGATATGATAGCGGCCCTCGCCATCAGAGCGGTCTTTAATCCAGTCAGGCCAGTAGACCTCCTCATATGGCTTGCCATCAATTGGAAGACTAGAAAGTTGATGTAGACTCCACAAGTCTAAGGAAGTCTCCCCTTCTGCAGTATAGAAGGTGTTGTACTCGGGACAAAACGTCTCCATCATGCCGTAGCATAAGCCCTTCGAGATGGGGTAGCGAAAGCGAGATGCATATACACTCTGGTACACTCCGGCCTTCATCAGGATGGGACCATAGTTCTGGAGTACGTACTCAGTAAATTTAATAGCCTCGTCTCTAAAAGCATTAGCATCGGTGGCTTTACAATCAGCAAACCAGCCCACGGTAATCTGATGTTTGAACCTGACTGCCAAACAATCTAAAAGAAATGGCTCGTCTCTGAACCCCCACTTCAACGGGGCTAGGAAAAGGCCGAATACGGGCTTCTCTTTGTGAACAATGCCTGCTGATAGGTCCCACCTGGATGGAGTAAATTCAGGGGTGCGAGTCAACATGCCATGTTCCGGACTCAGTTCTAGCACGCTGGTAACGGCGTCCCATTGCCTGGTGTCTCCCAGGAAATAAATCGATTCGCTTCTCACTACTGAATCGATCAGGCTGTCTCGGCTGGAGAGAATGTTGTACTCAGCTGCCCGAACCAAGAGGATATCCCACTTTCCCATTAAGTTGAAAGCATGAAGGAAAGCCATCATGTGTTTGTCCATCGGAAAATCGACCCGATAGTCTTGACTCCGGTCGAAGGAAAAGTTATCTCTGTCGGAAATAGTCAAACGACCTGTGTCCATCGAATCGGTCTCTAAATCTGATGATCCGGAAACAATGGCCAGGCGGTCCCGTCCTTGATCAAGTTCATTCACATTCTGCCATGTTACTACTGGCCGGACCTCGGAGGAGCCGCTCGTCCCTTCCCCGGTCGCAGAAGAAGTTGTTGAAGCCATTCGTTGAAATTAAGAAAGCAACAAAATTAGAAAAACAAATAGTGTCAAAAGTAATTTCTGACGAAATTTTGGTAGAGTCTCCCCTTAGCCGGGAGCGTCCGAGAACAAAGGGGAACACGTCCACTGGCTAGGCCTAGACGGTCCCTAAAGCAAAGCCACAAGTGATAAACACTTGGGCCGAATGGACAATAGGAGTAGCCGTCCCGGGGGCTAGCCAACGAGGGACCTCCTGTAGCCATTGTGTGAAATGAGGGACAAGCCCCTATAAGGGCTGATAAAATTGGGTTTTTGGGCCCACGATCGGCCCTAAATTCTGTTGGGCCTGAGGCCAGCTAACGCTACAATGGCGGCCACCGTCTCGCCTTCGTCCACCACAGCTCGTCGCCGCTGCCGTTAACAGACGGAGGGGAACCGCGGAAGCAGAAAAGGGAGAACGGCATCGCCTCCCTCCGCCGTCTCTTCAGCCCTAGCCACCACTGCCCTAGCCAGCCGTGGAAAGAGAGGGAAGAAGAAGGTGGAAGCCCACTACCTGTGCCGCCGTGCTCGCCTGAGACGGGGAAGAAGAAGACACCCGCCGTGCTCGCCAACGGTGAACCAGTCGCCGGGGCCGAAAACGGGAGGGGGAAAGCCTCCACTCCGATGGTAAAAAAAGAGAGAATAGAAAGGAGAAAATCTCCGCTGCGGCGGTGAAAAAGAAAGGGAAACTAAAATGAAAGAAGAGGAAGGGTTTTAAACCCTCGAAGGAATCGAAGGGTTTTAAAGAAAAGTAAAAAAGGGGGGAACAAAGCGGTGGCCACGCCACCGAATCAAGTCCGAGCCCGCCGCCGTATCCATGGTCGAAGCGCCACCGACTCGATGGCTTAAATCCCCACCGCCTCAAGTCATAATGCCCACCGACTCGATGAATCAAGATGCCACCGACTCAAGCTTTGAGTCGCTACTAACTCACGTCCTCAAGTCACGTCGCCGACTCGAGACGAAGTGGGCCCCACGTGTCAAAGCCCGATAAAGCAAATACATCCGCGGACTCCGCCCCGCTCATCCTTTGCACGCGACGTCCGCGGCTGGGGGGCATTTGTTGACACACAAAATATGATCAGACATTGATCACGCTTCCCGAAGGAGTCAACCAGAAGTTAAAGACAGATCCACTCAGACCGCTGAAGCCTCAGGCCACCTTACAGGAAGTGCCAGGGAATCGACATTCTGTCATCTCAGGTTTAGACACCCACCACAGCTCGCTTAAGGCCTATTGATGGTCAGAGCCTATGAAACTGGCGTCAAGATGATCATGCCTGATATACCTTTCACCCCGTCCGACCGAGACAAGAATGTAACAGGCGGCTCCCACCTGATGAAGAAACCTCCCTGAGATGAAGAAATGTCCCTGGCACCTCGGAATAGAGAACCGAGGGCAATATCAGCGGAAAATCCGAGTGATCCGACCAAGACACGTGGAATGCCAAAATGGTCCGTAAGTGGCCAGAAAGTCATCAGATCATGAAAAAAATACTTCAAGGGGTACCCCTCCCAATGAAGACACCCCACGTGTCCATAGCATGAAGTTGGCGGCACGAATCAACGTGTCGAACGCCAAATCAGGAGAAAACCCGGGTTACCCGATTTAGGTACACATCACACCGGAAAGGTCCGTAAGTGGCCAAAAGGACGCCCAGTCAAGAAAAAAAAACTTCCAGGGATAGCACACTCGATAAGGATATCCCACATATATGCGAAGTTGAGTTGGTCACATGAACTATAGTGCCGAAGGCCGAATCAGTGCAAATCCTGGGAAAACCAGTACGGGTTCTACACGTCCCGAAAATCTGCGGAAGCCCCGAATCAACACTTCAAAATGTAGTCTGGGATTACTGCACCAACCCTGAAGCTACTCCGGACTACGAGCACTCATCGGGCCAATTCTGAGGTTAAATGACAAAATTACAAAAATGCCCTCGAATGACCGAGTCGATGGCGTTACCTCGTTAGAGTCTGTGGCGCCCTTGATGCTGAGGCGGTGGCACCTTTGATGCTGAGGCGGTGGCACCCTTGATACTGAGTCGGTGGCACCTTTGATGCTGAGGCGGTGGCGCCTTTGATGCTGAGGCAGTGGCGCCTTTGACGTTGAGGCGGTGGTAGCGCACCCATCCCATCCAAGTTCCGATACCCTGCTTTGGGCATCTGCCTATAAAAGGGCCCCTTGGCCCTCAGAAAAGGGGGATTTGAAAGAAAAGAGAAGGGAGAATCCATCAAAGCAGAGAATTAGAAGAAGAGAGACCGATCGAAAGAGGAGAGGAGGAAGAAGAAGAAGGTGGGTCTCGGAGGGGCCTTATGGTTCTCCTTCGATTATGTGTATTTTTCTTTTTAGTTCTTCCCTTCTTACTCTGAAGCATTTTCTTTTCTTTCCTCCTTAGAGTTTCTCCGAGCTCTGTAATCCCCATCCCCCATTCTGCTATAATCGATAAAGAAAGTGAATAAGAGAAGGCTCCATCCCTTTTTGTTGTGGCTTGAATATACTTCCCTCCTATTGCTCGATTTCTGTTGAACTGCCGATTGTTTCTATCAATTACGTTTCAAGATTCTCGACTTTCCCATGAGCGTGAGGAGGCCCTCCAGGCCAAATCAATAGCAGATCCTATGATCGCTCATCTTGGGGTATTTTACTTTCTTCCCGTGGGATAATGGCTTGAAGCCACGCCCTTTATGGGCGACAATAAATCATCCCTCCCCAGGGGCTGTTCTTTCATCGATAGCGTAGTCTCGTTTACAATAATGGGTTTTGCTCGAATGAACTATGAATAAGAGAATGCTGAGTGCCCTTTCACTCATTTCTGTCAGTTGTAAGGGCACCAGCGCACTCTGATAGTCGATACGATAGTCGCTATTGCTTTCTTCCAGAATTGCCGTATGCCTTCCCCCCCCCCACCCCCTCAGTGTTTGATGATTTATCCGTAAGGGTTTCAACCCCCGTCCACCCTATGTTTGGTGGCAATGAGCATGAATAGCCTATGGCAATCATGACTGCTCACAGGGTGAGGCTTGTCCCATGGCGAGGCATGGTGGTACGCTGCATTCCCGAAACTGTTACTGCTTAATGAATGGTTTTCTCCGATTGCTTCTACTTGTCCCTGACTGGGGAGGGGTACAACCCTTTTGTCTGTCTGCTCAATCTCCTTGAGCTAACGCCACTCCGGATTCCATGGGGTCTGTCGTTTCATCACATGTTCCCCTGGAAGCCCTTTGCACCGAGTGAGCAAATAAGACTGCCATCTATATGGCTACAATCGGAGACCCTTCGCTCCCTTGGATCATCACGAGTCTCTAGTAGGCTGGTCCTCGAGACTCTGTTCGTGATGACTTCAGGGACTGGGGCAGTCCATCTGGGCTCCTTACTGTTTATGGCTTGGCACTGTCTACCGTGTGCCATGCCGCTTGTTTAATTGAACATCTCCCTGTGTTGGGGAGATGCTACCCAAATTTTCATGGACGGCATTATGTTTCCTGATGATTTTTTCTTGAAGCTTTGACACCTGTCTAGTGCTGGAGTATGAACCTCGTACAGACGAGCAAAAGGGTAGAACAGACAAACGAATGAGAAAAGAACTTATGTAAAAGATGATAACGGCAAAATTCCTTCTAACACTTGATCAGTCATGCCTTTGGATTCTTGAATTCTTCTGGATTCCCATCCAGATGCCCTATTTGATGCAAAGCCACAAATAAAAATTCCATGCGAAACGGTGGCGTCGCCACTGAATTAACCCCACGAATTTCAATTCGGTGGCGACGCCACCGATTCGCCCTCTTCTTTGCCCGTCACCAACTCCGCTGCATCGCCTTCTTCACCACTAGCACTGACCTTGATTCACTTCCCCCTGCACTAGCATCGACCTTGCTTCGCTTCCCCCTGCACTAGCACCGACCCTGCGTCACCCCTTTCAAACTTGCACCGACTTACGTTGTTCGCTCCACGCCATTGCCGCTGCCTCGGTGCAATCTCTGCATCGACCCATATGGCCCACGTCCTTCACTGCCGTTGCCTTAGTGCAACTCTTTGCACTGACTTAGATCACTTCGACGTTCCTTGCACCGACCTGTGTTGCCCGCTCCACGCCGCTGCCGCTGCCGCTGCCTCGGTGCAATCTCTGCACCGACCCATACGGCTCACGCCTTTTGCTACCATTGCCTTGGTGCAATATCTGCACCGACCCATACGGCCAGTGCCTTTCACTGCTATTGCCTCGGTGCAACTCTTGCACCGACTTAAGCTGTCCGTATCCTTCGCCTTCGCTACCTCGGTGCAACCTTTGCACTGACCCATGTTGTCTATGCCCTTCTCACCACTGCCTCAGTGCATCTTAGCACCGATTTTCCTTCTGCCCTCACAGTGCTTGTTGTTGACTCAGTCTGCTATGTGCCCCTCCTGCTAAATATTCCCGAATAAATGAATGAACACATTATATGTATATATATATACATATATATATATATATACACATAAGTATATACGTGTAAATATACATATATATATATATATATATATATACATGTGCCCACATAAGCATGCTGATATCATGTGCTTCCCATGCTCCTGGTAAATAGCCCTTCCTAATCACTTACGTTGTGAAAATAATGCCTGCTTGTATTCTTAGTCTCGCTTCGGTATATAAAATCGTGTTTAATGGAAGGTCGGGTCCCGCCCAACTGGAAGTGTCGCTATGCGTGGCAGTGGTCTTCGGACCTAAGTTCCCCGCCTCGTACCAAAATGCGAACATATTATAATAAATTTTAATTCCTCTTGTATGAATACAAAGGAAGCATAGGAGCCTGCGTAGCTTCATGTTTACATCATGTCTTGTACGTCGTTATCATTCGGCCCCGAGTGGCACTTATCTTGGCAATTAAATCAAGGGTTTTCCGCCTTCCCGGAGGATGTAATTAACGTCATAGCCTTTACGGTATGACGGACCTCTGGTCCGGACACGAACATCACAATCGACTGACCAAGTCAGATTGAGCGCACGATAAATTTTGTCACACATGTGACTGGCACGCCTATGCATATGCATCTTTCTTTATAATAAAATCGATGTCACCAGGTGACTAAGGTCCCAATGGGTGTAGCCCACCGGTGAATCATAGGGCATGATTTTCCCCCCTTCAACGAGGGTATCGAAGAGTCGTCGGGTTCTCTCCCTGGGGAAGGAGAGGGGTCTGCGATCATGCCAGGGCCTCCACCCAGGATACCAGAGCGAATGTTCACCTTGATTGGTGCTGGGCTCCCCTGCTTCAACATCAGCGAGGGAGAACGCAGCCATCATGTGGATCACGCTGGCCAGGTCGTGGACCACACCTGCTGCCTTAGCTGGTCTGGACCACATATGTGGTTGCGGAGGCTCGACGAGACCGCTCTTCATTTTAACGAGGCCGTCTCGGATCAACTTATGTGCCTGAGTCTTGAAGACGTAACAATCTTCGATTGAGTGGCCCAGCATGCGATGATACAGGAAATAGTCAGGATCGTCGATCTTCAGGGCCTCGTCCGACTTGCAGATTTCTGGCAGCTCGACAATCTTCTGGGCCATGCAAAGGTCGAAGAGCATCTTCGTATGTTCCTTCTTGGAGGAGAAGGGTGTCTTCATGCGCTCTGAGAAGGAAGGAGCGGCCGGCTTGTCCACTGGCTTTTTGTCAGAGCCGCTTGGTTCGGCCTCTTTATCAGCTTTGGCGGTAGGAGTGAATTCAACAATATTCACATCCTTATCGGACTGCCATTCTCGTGCTTATTTACCCTTCGCTGCATTATAGCTTGGGTTATCGATGAAGAACATCTCTATTTCGATGACTGCCGAATTGAGTTGGTCGAAGCTTTTAATGTTGGTGCCGAGAAACTTCTCACTGACCTCTGCTGCCGAACCCCGCCTACATATAGTGATGGCATCTTCCTGGACTGGCGGGTTGACACACCTCATACTGAGGTATCGCCACTTCTTGATGAAGTCGAGGGCGCTCTCGCCCTTCTTTTACCGGAGATAGTAGAGCTCCACCAGGGAGATCTTTCGCTCGGCCGTATGAAAGCGGTCGAGGAACTTCTTCTGGAGATCTGCCCAGTCAATGACCGAGCTGGGCTTCAGGCGGGAATACCATTGGAAGGCCGTTCCCGTAAGCGAGGTAGCGAAGTAGCGGAGGAGATATGACTCATCCAGCGCTAATTTGCCCATGGCCGTAACATAGTAGGCCAAGTATTCATGTGGAGACCCCTGGCCGTCGAACTTTTGCAGCTTCGGGGGCTTGGCATACTCTGGAGGAAGCTTTTTCAGCTGGTGGTGAAGCGGGTAGGGTACACTGTAGAGATCTACGGTGGCGACCCCTTCACCATATTGGGTGAGCTTTGTCTCGACAATGTGCTAGATCATCTGGCGTTGTGCCAGGAGATTTTCTGGCATTGGCGTGTTAGAAGCTTGTGGCTGAGCCTCAACTGGAGGCGTACCAAACCCGGCTGCTTGCGGGGTTCGGTCGATCATCGCTGAGGTGTTGGCAGCATCGCGCGTAGCCGGCGGTGCCGGTGCTTCGGCCGGGGGCCTAGTAGGTTGCTGAGGATGGAGGTCCCGTTCCTAGAGGAGATCTTGCAGGAGGGCCTTCAGATGTTGGTTCTCCTTCATGAGAGTCTCGAGGGTCACTTCTTGAGCCTTGTTCACAGGCGGGTCATTGTTGACCGGCTCTACGTTGATCGGAGGGTCACGGTCTTCCATCGGGACCTCTTCCGCACGTTCCGACGCCTGCGGTCCGGTAGACGTACCGATGTGACCTGTTGGGGGAGGTGGCAGAACCTGGTGGCGCGGCCTCCTGAAGTGGGACAGGGGCTGATTCAGGTCATCAGACTGGGTGTCCGGCTGGTGTCCAGTGGTGTAGCACGCGAACACTCGAACCAAATCGTTGATGAACCTGGCCGTCCGCTTCCTCCGCGGGTTCCCCTCGCGGCGGACAGGCGCCCCTAGTCTATCAAAGACCGAGGCACGTTGCAGAGGGGGCTCACTCCCGATATCGGTCGGAGGAGAGCCCGGGACAGGCTGTTGGAGGGCCCGAGAGCGGGCTCACCTTTGCCTCCGCTTGCTTATGCGGGGGACATTAGACGACTGGGCATCATCAAACGGTGCTACTATGGGACCAATCGCATCCTGCCTGATGCCACGTCTGAGCGCTCGGAGGGGGTTTCTAATACGCACCCTTCGAACGGCTTGAGCTTCCTTTGGGGTGACCCAAATTCTTCTCAGATCGGGTTGCTGATCTTCCTTGTCACCGTTCCTCCGACGGATTGTCTTGGGAGTTTGTGAGTCGGGCCGATGCGAATCCCCGGACTGTTACCGAGGTGCCCGCTCCTCTAAGCTTCGCCTTGTTCTCTCGCGTTTTCCGCAGGAGGTCAAAATGATTGGAAGTAGGGATTGTGGGAACAGTCTGTTCCTGGGGTGTGATTGGTTCACCCCCATCGAGGTGAATCTGCAAATCACCGACAAGAATAGTCTTGCCTGAATTTCTGGTTGCGGCGGTGAGCCGCTTGCCTTTACTGTCGTGGCGGCGCTTCTTCTGGGGAGTGGAGGAAGACTCCACCCCAAGATGGTAGACCGAGAAGACCCGGCCTGCGGCAGTTGGCAGCGTGGAGCTATCAATTGGAAGTACTGAGACCGGCCCCTGGGGTACGTGACTCACGCCGGGAGTCGATGGCTGGGCGACTTGGGTGTAAGCCCTTGCCCGCGCCGATAGAAGCGTTGTCGATGCTCGAGATGACATTCTCGCATCGGGAAACGATGCCGTCGAAAGGGCTGAGGTGCCGGCAACCCTAGGTCGAGGACCCATGGTGAGTGTCGGCATGGTCCGAGCTCGGGTCAGAAAGCCCGAGGAAGATGTTGAGATGCTGGGAACCCGGGGCAAGTAGCCCGTGTTAGGTGCCGGCTTTGCTGGGGCACGGGGTTGGAAGCCCGAGGAAGATGCTGAGGTGACGCGAACTCGGGGCTGGGAGCCCATGTTGGGTGCTGGCTTTGCCGGGGCTCGGGGTTGGAATCCCGAGGAAGATGCTGAGGTACCACGAACCCGGGGCTGGGAGCCCGTGTTAGGTGCCGGCTTTGCTGGGGCTCGGGGTTGGAAGACCGAGGAAGATGATGAGGTGACGCGAACCCGGGGCTGGGAGCCTGTGTTGGGTGCTGACTTTGCTGGGGCTCGGGGTTGGAAGCCCGAGGAAGATGCTGAGGTGCCACGAACCCGGGGCTGGGAGCCTATGTTGGGTGCCGACTTTGCTGGGGCTCAGGGTTGGCAGCTCGAGGAAGATGTTGAGGTAGTGACCAAAATCCGGGGCGCGGGGCCCGTGCCGGAGATCAGACGAGGCTGGCCTCGGGAACTAATGCTTACCCGATGTTGGCCCAGAGAGATGACAGACAAGAAGGGGGGTTGAATTGTCCCCTTACCGAGATGGCGGATTTTAAAATCTTTCTTAACTAATTACAACGGAAGTAAAACTAACGGCGTTGATTAACTAAAACTCAAGTGAGATTACAATATTCTTTCAAACTTTTCGATCTCACACGGATAGATAATGCAACTAATCAAAGAAATTAAGCTCAACACAGATAACGGAGGTAGCAGTGTGTGGCAGTGTAGTGAATTAAAAACCTATATAATGGACCTGTGAATGGAGAAATAGGAAATGACAATCGCACAGGCAATCACACAAGACACAAGGATTTTTAGGTGGTTCGGGATCACGACGGGCTCCCTACATCCACCCCTCACCCAATCGAGTGAGACTTCACTACACGCTACTTTCGTAGCAACACGAGGATGAACCCCAACCACACACACGCTGCTTCCGCAGCAATACACACACGGGGCCTGGCCCCAAGACGCTGCCACCGCAGCACTCACACACACACAGTAGGGGAACACACCCCGCACAAGAATCCCACACGGAGACGCAGCTCCGTAGACACACACGGATATATCAATGTTCAGAGAGATAAGAAAGATCTACAATAATTGCTCACAGTAGATTATAACCCAAGAAGAACATCATAAAGAGATGAATAGAGGATAAAGAGTGTTTCCCCTTTATTTTTCAATGGCCGTTTGAAGATGTTCCTTGAAGTTCAGCTCGGAGGGAGTTGAAACTGTCGTAGGATGGAGCAGTCGGTCCTCCTTCTTGAAGATCCTGACTTATCTGAACTTCCGCAGTTCGTACAGGATATATCCGTCAGGTCCAAGCTCCAGTCTTACCTACAAACATCAGAAAGTGATGAATCTCTCAAAGCTCTTTCTCCTCTCCCCTTGTGGACGGTCTCACTATTTTTTCCTTGTTGCTCCACTTTCTTGGAAGCCTTGTGAAATCGTAGCAATATATGTAAGAGACCTCAATAGGAAGCAACAACACCCAATTGAAACTTTAACCTATGCTCATTAAAACAAAGAAATGAAAGAATCTCTTTCAGATCTTCAGTGAAACACATAGATAGGGAGGTAGGGTGTGCTGGGAGATTTAACCACGGAGTGGGAAGAACTTAGCCTTGTGAAATAGGATGCCCAAGACAGCAAATTGCGATGCTGCGCCAGGAGCAGCCTTCAGATTTCAGCTAGGGCTCATGGATGGCCTTGACAGTAGGTTCTACATCCTCCTCCACCAGGGTGCGATGCCCTTCCTTCTCTGCCTGCAACAGATAGAAGAATATCAGCTCAAGGAAGCTCATCCGATGGAAATCGTAGCTGCTATATACCCAAGAGAAAAAAACAATAAGAGACCATAAAACCCATGCTTAAGCACTCTCAAAACCACACCCAACCAAGGGTAGAAACCCTAGGGGTAATGGGGTAAAAGGGCAAGCCAATCAGACCTAAGAAATTGGAGTTCGAAACCAATCCGGCAAACCCATTTTGGGTCACCCAGAGAAAGTGTCGACCCTTGGGGTCGACACATTTCTCAGCAACTACTGTCCTGTTAAAAAAATAGGACCTTGGGTAAAGTGTCGACCCCTGGGGTCGACACTTTTTACTGGGGGTTCTGTTTACATTGTAAATATACTCCAGGCAATAAAGAGTCGACCCTAGGGGTCGACACTTGCAGTGTATACTCAAAAAATGAACTAAGTGCAGTGAAATAACCCCAAAGCATGATATATGAAATAAACGCAACCTACCCACATGGAAATACATTCAAAATAAATTCTTACCATGATAACAAAGGTTTGTGGGCATCTATACACCTGCACTTTCAACCAATTCAATTTCATGAGAATTAAGCCAAGGTGATTCAAGAAATCATTTTCAACCCAATTGAAATCATGACTTGGCCGATAGAATAGCATGCAGTGAAGATGCAAGAACTATCAAGTCCATTTGCAATGGGGTGCTTAAAAACACCTTCTGACATGATTTTGTTGAACAATAAGAAAGCCAAATGAGCTAGATCATCCTCAAGACAATTGAGAAAGGCCATGCATAAGACACATGCAAACCCATCTACTCTGAACAAGTAATGAGCATATAACCATTTGTTCTAATCAATGCAAGCCAAGAATCCTCCAGCAATCAAGGTTCAAGATGTTCATTCTTACCATTGGCATTGAAAGTGTGTGAGCATGATTGAACCATGATGTGCAACGAATTGATAGAATAATGAAGCCTACACATTCTGGTAATTCAAACTCATGCAAAACTTGAATCAATGCATTTGAATTTTAGCAAGCAACTCAAGATTGTCAGTTCAGTTCCATCATTCATTGTTCAGTCAAATGGATTCAAGTACAATCAATATGAGTAAGCACAAATCCATTTACAATTGAATCAAAGTTAAGTGAATGTATATTTGAATTTTCAGTTCAAAGACATTTAAGTTCAGGGACACAAGATTCAGAGATCAGTTCAATTGATTTCAACTTCATGGCAAGCAAAATTCATTTTCGATGTAATTCAGTCAAACATTAGCCACCATTAGATTCCTATACAATTCAAGGCAAAACCAACCAATAAGCAAAGTTCAGATTCATGTACGACCATGCTTCGTAACAAGGTGAGAACTAAGGATCAAAGAGCCAGGGGTCAACCCATGGGGTTGACCCATCCCAAGAGGAATGAAAAACTTCTTTAGACAATTCAATGCATATTGAAATCACATCAAGCACATTCCAAAGCAACTCAATCAAATCTTCATGTAAGCTAAGATCAGTTCATAAACATGAGTTATAATGGTGCGGACACCAGGGCGATCAGTGACACGTCGGCGAACCGACGGTGCCATACGCGGAGCACCAAGTGGACTACTTCGGCTTCCCTTCAAATTAGGGACAATTTGGCTTCAATTTGGACCTTTTTGCATGAAAATTGGGCTTGCAATGAACATTCTACTTGGGTTTTCATAATGGGCTAGTTGTAAGGTTCTTAAAGGGCCAATTGGTTAAAGCCCTTAAGCATTCCTTAAGAAAGGAGTGGCCTTGGTCCATTATGATGGATCCATAAGCCATGCAAGGCCCAATTGGGCTTCCTTCCTACATGGGCTATCTAGGTTGGAGAGGCCTTAACCAAGAGTGGATGAGGCCTTAAGCAAGAATGGATGAATGGGCTTAATAGGATGGCCATGGCCAAATGGCCCAATTGGAAGCCCAAGTAGGGGGCGCCCCCTTATTTGTTGTATTAGGCTAGACAAATTGTGTTTTTTCTTCTTCCACCTCCCCATTTACCACATGTAGCATAAAATGGCTGCTGGTCAAGTACAAAATGGCTGCCACCTACCTTCTTTACAGGAATTTCAAAGGTAGGTGAGCCAACATGTTGGCTTGTCCCCCTCTCCCTTTCTCTCATGGTCAAGGGGCGCAGCCCCCTCCCTCTCCTTGTATCCCACGCAAGTCCCCTCCCCCTACCCCTTGCATTTTCCTATTTAAAGCCATGTATAGTGTTTGTAAAGAGGTTAATGAAAGTTTGTTGAGAGAAAATTGCATTGGAGAGAGATTCTCTTGTGTTTCCTTGGGAGTGACTCCCTTGGTTCTGTCCTGTGATGGGACAGAATTGGGTCGTGTGACTCAACATTGTATCCCCCTCTTCCTCTTACCTTCTTCTTTCCCAAAACATCTCAGTGATACCTCTGAGAGTTAGGAAGATTTCAGCGCTGGTTTCGCGTCGATCGGAGTTCGTGAGCGATGGCAAGACTTCTTTTTGTGGAGGCGCGCAGATCGGTCCCTGATTGCTACCCAGATCTGAAGATGACTATGTTTTAATTTTTCCAGCCCAACCCCGATGCCATCTGAAGCTGGTTCCTGAAGAGAGATCGTAGGATTTCGAGTCCTCTTCGCGTTTCCGCTAATCTCGCCTCAATCCGATAACCGTGCTGTCCGTGGAGGCGATTCTCGTGAGATCGCGCAAGAGATCTGAGCAGATCCGGCTCAGAACCAGCACCGACTTCCCAAGCCTACACTGCCTCATCCGGCTGAGATATGTGCGAGACCTTCGAAGAGCTTCTTCCTCCGGACGTCACCGACGATCTCCCATAAGCGGCGCCTCGATCGGGCCTCGGTAACCATTTTTCCCTTAATTCTTTCTGTTCCTGTGCAGTTCTATGCGAGCAGAACCAGAGGCTTGGTGCTGCCACTGCTGCGCTCAGATCTGAAAAGATCTGATCGCGCCCTTTGGAGCAGAGAAAAGGCGTCTAGTCGCTGTCGTTATCCAACAAACGGCACTCCGATCGGATCTCGGATCTAGCTGTACCGGCCTTCGCAAGTTCGCTGCACAGGGAGACCAGCGCGGACAGAACCGGGTCGGTTCACCCTCGGCATACCCGATCGGCCCCGACTCGCCTCCCTCGGCTCCGAAGAGTGCCGCCCGTCAACCCGGGTTCCAGCAACCCCAAAGTTATCGATTGTAGCCCGATACCTCCCTATGTGGAGTGGGCCAAGCTTTGAATTTGTAAAATTTAATTCAATTGTGTATTGGGGTTGTTCAGAAATCGGCCGGGGTGTCTTCCCCACGCCTTGTCGTGGAGGTACGCGATTCGTTCCCCACTCACATTACTGTTTAGTATGCTTTCTATATTGCTGCATTTGTGAAAATAGGGCCGATAGACAGTTTCAAATTCACCGCGATTGTGAGTTGTGAGCGCCCGTTCCGTGGCTCCAATCGAGCACCGAGCGCGAATTAGCACCCTAGGCGACAGTGGTTTCTTAATCGCCGCGATCCCCATGTTTCCCTCGCAAGGGACGATCGTCGGGCTTAAGAGAGTCGCTATTGAGAGACGTCTCCACCCGGAGAATACCACGGTGGTTAGCCGCCCGGCTTGCCTTAGTGTGCTAGGGCTGGCCGCACAACGAGTCAGTCGTATGTCTTAGCCCGAGTCGGTCATCTGTCCCGCATCATATAAATGAAGTTCAGGGCAAACATAAGGATATATCCATGAAGGACCATTGTAATTGAACCACCTGTAAAGCAAGATTTCATCATGTTAGCTTGTTTATCATGAAGACGTCAGTAAACATGAACTCACAATATTTTCACTTTAGAGCGAACATAAAACACACAATATATTGGAATCATCAAAACCATTGTCAAAGATAAGGAGGGGCACAGATCCCAATACCCAAGCCGGAGTTGATCTGGGGGCCCTGTAAGGGCCAGTGGTGGCGGTTCTGAGCCTGGTGCTCAGGTGGGCCACCGGTGTTGAAGGTGTGCGTGGCACATTGGCCACCGAAGCCGATGGAGAAACCGAAATTGGCTAAGGAGCGGCTACAGGGATCACACCCAAAAAGTAGGGCGATTCGATAATAGGGGTGAAACTGTCGAAAGTGATCGGCGTCGCCAGGTAACCCACCCGTGCAGGGGTGGCGTTGACGATGGGACCGTAAGTAACGGCCGCCATAGTTGTCGGAGTAGTGAGTGCTACTGAGGCGGTTGCTGACAGTCGCCAAGCAAGGTCCGACTGGGAGCCGCTAAGGAATGCGCGTGTGAGTACCCTCTTCTGCCTCTCCTGCAAGGATAGGAAAAGGGCACCAGGGCTTCAGGGCTGGCATAGGTTTTTCTTCAGCAAAAAGAAGGAAGCCGGGAGACGTCCCACAGGGCGTGCCATCCTATTTCTTGCTGGGGTTTTTTTTTTTCTTTTTATGCCGATGATCGTGGTGAAGGTAGGGATACAGCAGGGAAGGAAAAATACGAGAGTTTGATATTTCTCGGGTATTCTCCCTCGTGGCCGTAGGCCTCTCACGGCGGTACCAGGCACTCTCCTTTTACGGAAAGTCGGAGGAAGTCGATTGGCATAGAATAGTTAGGGGTGTAGATTAACTGGACCAGGTGTGGGTGTGCCTGTCGATTTCTCGACAATCACCAATGTTACCAAGGGTTGACCGGGGAAGCGCCACCAGGGCACGGCACGTGGGCTCGAGAGGTCGGGCGACACATGGATCGAGGGGGTTCCACGGGTGCGAGTGCGTAGGTGATTGTGGGAATAGTGTACAGGACGTCTTTCCCCATCGACCGCAAGCGATTGTTGTTTATTTACATCGGTTTGAATCCGAACACCTTCGTTCTTTGCTGAAGAGAAGCTTGTATGTGTCTGAAGCCATGGGTGGAGGGCCGGGAGCATTCCGAAGCTGTGGGTGCACTTTTGTCTGGGGGGTGATGGCTGGGGTCGGGGGTGCTAGGCACGTGTGCTGGGTGGTGTAGGTAGAAAACTGAGGCCCTCATACGGGCGAAGCATTCAACTAGTTGTGTGCCATATGATAGCCACATGGGCTTTACAAATGGGCTGAAGAGGCCATAGTACAACTGGCACAAGCCACGGGACAATTCTGACGTGTGAGTCGGTCCCTGGGTCAATACGTGATATGGTGGACATCCGCGTGTTTACAGGGGCTCCCTATGGGGAAATTGGGACGTGCCCGACTGCCTAGGTGGCGGGGCCGGATGAGGGCTGGCACCTGACGGTGGTCGGATGCGGCTCGAAAATGAGCGGTCAGGTCCGAGCCTCGGGAGGCGAGCATCGTCGTACTAGGGGGTCGAGGCCGGCCCCAGGAATATTACTCCCGGGCCAGGGGTCCGGGTAGCTCGAGTCATCGATCAGGGCGATCGGCGGCCAACTCGAGACGAGGTGTAGGCACGCGGTTCTATGTTGTAAGTAAGTGCTGCATCAGGATGCGTGCATAGCCACTATGGGTCGTTACACACGGGCAGACCCGGGATGCGGGCGCATTCTTCGTTGTTATAACCGCCTTACGTGCGACGAGGATGGACTTGTACGAGGCGGCTAGATGTTGTGTGAGGGAAGTACATGTGACATACTCTCGGCGTGTGTGAGCCGACTAGCAAGCCAACCGCGCGCGCACGTAGCTCCTCGCGTTCCCGACCCTTGTCGAAAGCCCCGGGAGTCCGAGGGTGCGGCATTTAGGTCAATGTGTCAGTCCGTGTCTGAGTCTGCGTATCCATTTTTTTCATATCTGCCCCTTGAGCTTCTAAGGGGTGGAATTTATAGGAAGTTGAAGGGGCAGGGGTAGGGTTTAGGCGGACCAAGTTGAGGGTTCAACTTGGTCTGGGTAAACCCTAAAGAAAATATTATTTTATTATATTTTTTATTTAACTGAGTGGGGGAGATAGGGTTTAGGCGGACCAACCCAAGGGGCTGGTCTGGTCCGCCTAAACCCCTCCCCCAGGGGGGTTTAGGCAGACCAGCCCCTTGGTCTGGTCTGGTCTGCCTAAACCCCTCTCGGAGGGTTTTTTTTATTAAAAAATCTTTTTTTTGTTTTGATGCGGTTTAGGTGGACCAGTCTGAGGGGTCAGGCTGGTCCGCATAAACCCCTTCAGGCTGGTCCGCCTAAACCCCCTCCCCCAGGGGGTTTAGGCGGACCAGCCTGGGGGTCAGGGCTGGTCCACCTAAACCCTCCCCCAGGGGTGGTTTAGGCGGACTGGGTTGAGAGAGAGAGAGAGAGAGGGGCGGTCCCACCCTCTATAAAATATGAGATTTTGTTATTTTTATCCTAATTTGGCTAAGTGCAAGAGGACAAAAGGATATTGGTTGGTCGGCCACGTGTGTACGAGGAACACGGGTGTTGATGTTTGACTTGTGCAATTCTGAGCTCTCGTTTGCGAGTTCCTAGTCATCGAATCCTTCTACACACGGTGTGGCGGATCTTGCATGAAATCGGGACTAGGGAAGGCCGTGGGGCGTCTGGGCTGGGAGGAGGGCGCTGCCCCCGGGGAGTTCACCTTCTCTTGGGGCGCGGCGGCGCCCCGGGGTGAACCGGCCCCGGACTAGCCGCGACTCCGAGGGATGGCCCCCGGGGGTCTTCTTTCGTCGTCTGAGGGTGTCCTTTGAGGGACACGGGGCTCCGGGATGCTGGGGTTAGCCCGTGGGGGCTGTTGTTGTCGAGTCGTAGCTGTCGCTCGCAAGGTGTTCGGGTAAATGCCCGACACACCCCGAGTTGTTGGACGGCCTGAGTAACTGGCTGGGAGGCCTTGGGATGTACTTTAGGCTGAGAGTACGAGCTTGTGGGGGCTGAGAGGAGGCACTTTCGGCACTTGGGCCGGGCCCCGTGATGTATGCCGCGTTACACGGCGGGCTGGCAGAGTAGCCACGGGTTGGCCCGAGAGCTAAGTCTAAACGGCTCGTCGCCGTGTGTCTGAGGGTCGGGGGTGGTCTCGACTTGCTGGGGGGTTGTTGTGGAACTCAACTGGTGTGTTGGAGCAGTGGGTTGACCCACGGTTTGTTGTAGAAGGGATGAGACATATGCGCCCACAAAGTGTTCGGGGGAGAACCCGGCACCCGTGTGTGAGCCGTATGCATACGCTGCGGGTCTCCAAAGCATGTGGTTGACTTATTCAGGTCTCCCTTTGACCTTGCATGGTTGAGAGAAGGCGTCCCGGGGTAGGCCCATGGCCTCTTCGCTGAGTGTCACGTGGCGTGGCTTGTAGTTGGGGCTCCCCCGGGTTGGCCTGGGTGGTTGTATAGAATGCGGACAAAGTTCTCAATTGAGGGGTCGGGAGTGATCCCGGTTAATTGCTAATTTCACCGTATATCCTAGCTAGCGGGTTGGGGACGTTGGTCAGGCCCACTGGGTTGCCGGAGGGGCTAGATGGCGCATGCCTTAAAAGTGTTCGGGGAAATTCCCGAACCCTTGTTCTTTGGTATTTTGCTGGGGAAATTGCCCGGGTACAATAACCGTTATGCTACCGAAATTTCTCTATAGCATAACCTAGTTATTAATGCATTTCTTGAATTCTCATGATCAACTATTGGTATGTTCTATATCTTGGTTACTCTAGCATGGAACTATTGTTGAAATTGTACATTATTGGCCACATTATTGTTATAATCGTGGAAGTAGCTTGATTTATACTTGAAGATGCAGTTCGAGCACTGATTGTGTTCAATGGCTCTATGCTAGTCCCCTCGACTGATTGTCAGAAATATACTGTAAACCATGGGGTATGATGCTACTAGCGTCGCATTACACTGGGAGTACTTTCTTTATAAATAAGTGAAAATCCACAAGACATGAGTAAAGATCCACGTAAATTCACAAAGTACTTGCTACTAAGTGAAAAGTACTTTCTTGCTTGATACATGACTTTCTAGTGCATAGTCTTCATGGTTATGAAAAGTACATTCTAGTTACATTCTTGTTCATGAAAAGGCCAAATTTACTTTCTTGATTGATAAATCTTATTCTCATATCTCGTACTTGACCGTATCTTGTTACTTGGTTGTATACGTGTTTTACCGTATCTGCATGATTTACCTTATTCTCTAGAGCTAAAATGCTAATCACTTAAATTACCTTCATGTTGATACGAAGATATCTACTGGGCATGTGTGCTCATTACCCTACTTTCCAATCTTTTTCAGAAAATTCTAGCGGGTCGGATTCAGATTACTCAAGTGATGGATCCGAGAGTGATTGATGGTTCGAGAAAAGTCATAGTTAGTCTAGTCAAGAGTCACTTATGTAATTTTCACTTTATTGAGTCCGGTTAGTCAATAAGTCAAGATCATGTACTGGATTGTTATTATCAATAAAAGTCAGATTTTTGATCAATTATTGTCTTCATTCATCTTATGTGTGAATGATTGGCGCTCTGATTATATTGCTTGCTCGAGGCGTACTAGCAGACTATTCACGTTCCCAAAATTATCTTTCGCTGTACTAAAAGCTCGGGGCTTGACATTAGGCAAAGGCGTTGGCTTGAATACCTCAAAGATTTCAACTTCACAATCCAATACCATCCTGCTAAGGGTAATCCCGTAGCAGATGCCCTTAGTCAAAAGTCGAGAGCAATTTTGGCAAATTGTATGATTCAAGAACGGAAGTTTCTAGAGAAATTCTCAGAACTCAATATAAGCACAGAAGAAAAGAACAAATGCATCACTCTATCCCATATGAGTCTACATCTAGATTTGCTACCTGAAATTAAGAAGCTACAAGAAGAAGATCTTGCACTAGTAGAGATAAGAGACAAGCTAGACGAGAGACTCTATTTCAAGCTGGCATCCGATGATAGATTGCTATTTCATGAAAGGACATGTGTACCAGACATTCCTGAGCTGAAAAAGAAGGTTCTTGAAGAAGCTCATCGATCAAGATACACAATTCACCCTAGAGCCACCAAGATGTACCAAGACTTGAAACAGACTTTCTGGTGGCCTAATATGAAAAGGGAGGTAGCGGACTTCGTGTCTCGCTGTCTGACGTGCCAACAAGTAAAGGCGAAACATCAGAAACCCGCTGGAAAACTACATCCGCTTGATATTGACAAGTGGAAGTGGGAAGACATTAGCATGGAATTCATTATGGGCATGCCTAAGTCTAGGGGCGGGCATGATGGAATTTGGGTAATTATCGACCGTCTAACTAAATCGGATCATTTCTTGCCCATCAAGAGCCGATGGTTAGTTGATGTTCTTGCAGCCATATACATCAGAGAGGTTGTTAGATTGCATGGAGTTCCCGTGTCAATCGTATCTGACCGAGACCCATGCTTCACTTCCCATTTCTGGAAGAGTTTACAACACTCTCTGGGGACGAAACTCAACTTTAGCACTGCTGTCCATCCCCAAACAGATGGGCAGACCGAGAGGACAAACCAAGTTGTTAAAGATATGTTAAGGGCATGTATTATAGACTTCGGAGGAAGATGGCATGACCACTTACCCCTGGCCGAATTTACTTATAACAACAGCTATCAAGCCAGTATCAAAATGGCACCTTTCGAGGCACTTTATGGCAGGAGTTGCCGATCTCCAATATGCTGGGTTGAAGTCAGCGAAAAACAAATTCTAGGCCCAGATATGGTGAGGGATACAATAGAGAAGGTACACCTCATTCTAGAAAGACTCAAGATAGCACAGTCCAGGCAGAAGTCATATGCTGACAATAGAAAAAGAGATCTGGAATTCCAAGTAGGAGACCATGTTTTTCTCAAAGTATCTCCCAGCCGAGGTATTAGAAGATTCGGTGTTAAGGGTAAGCTTACACCGAGGTTTATTGGTCCATTCGAGGTATTGGAAAGAGTGGGCAAGGTGGCTTACCACATTGCCTTGCCTCCACAACTATCAGAAGTACACAATGTATTCCATATTTCTATGCTGAAGAAGTATGTGCATGATTTTTTCTACGTCATTGACCATAATGACTTAGTGATATAGAAGGACCTTACCTACGAGCAAAAGTCGGTGAAGATCCTCGACCGAGAACTCCGAGTTTTGAGGAACAAGACGATCCCTATGGTAAAAATCCAATGGAATCGATGCTTAGAACAAGAAGATACATGGGAATCTGAGGAGTCTATGAGAAGGAGATTTCCAGAACTATTCTAGTCTGTAAGTACTCTGCACCCTCCATATCTCCATGTATGCAGTTGAATTTGGGGACCAAATTCTTTTAAGTGGAGGAGGGTGTAGCACCCCGATAAAAATAATAGAGAAATCAAACTTTTTCCTAAATAAATAACTCTATATGGAGACCAAATAAAAAGAAATATCATAGCCCTATACTTGGTAAGGGCCACTATATGTATACATATGTGTGTAAGAGGCCCAACATCACTGAAAGGTCAACAACCAACCATAGATAACACGTACAGGGGCATTCCCTTGTTTTTACACACAAAGGGAATGGGCGCCCCTTTCATGGGCGCCATTTACAGTTGACTGGGTCAAACCCAGTAATGGGCGCCCCCTCATTAGGGTGCCAATCACCCCTTTGACTGGTCAAACCAGTCAAGGGGCACCCTCCTGCAAGGGTGCCATTTCAACTAATAAACGCCCTCCGGCGAGGGCGCTGATTAATGGGCGCCCCCATGCAAGGGTGCCATTTCCTAACAGGGAAAAATGACTATCCTTCTAGAAGTGTTTGACACACAAACAGCCTTATTTCACTGGCAATGGACCCGCAAGGCACTAAATCATTTGCTTTTTCCTTGGCAAGAGATTTTCCCTATAATTATACCTCTATTAAGTAGGCAGAGGCTACTGCCGTCATCCTACTACCTACAGAAGGGAATATCTCCCTTCTTTTCTTCAGAAGACGTGAAGGGGCATCTTCTTCTTACATTCTACGTCCTACTACTCAAGCTTTGCTCGTGTGGCTTTCTTTATTCTCCTGAAGCTGCAGAGAACGTGTGGCTTTCTTTATTCTTTCTTCTATTAACCTGTACCTCGTATATCACTCCAAAAAGGTAGGTTTTCTCAAGATCTGGCTTAACCAGTAGTTAAAATAGGGTAACAAGCATGATTAGCAGTAGTTTAGTTCCATCTTCCATATTATATAGCCCCTGATATACCGGGTTTTCTGAAAATGCTGCATGTGAAAATGGCACCCATCAGGCTGCCATCATTTAATAGGTGCCCAGATCTAGGGCGCCATTTACATCAATAAGCGCCTACATGTGCAGGCGCCTATTAATATGCGACAGCATGCCCAGCCCCCCATTATTTTCCATATTTAATAACCACTCATGCTTAGAAATTTTATATCTATGAAACGAAACCCTAATATTCTTGCGTGAGCATGATTCTGAGATCTTGATATTTTTCTCTATCTACCCATGTTTTTATTTTCTGATTCTGTGAAACTGTAAAAAGGTGAATAGTGTTTTGTGTCTCAAAACATAGCTGCCCGGTGTGTATCATCACCCAGAAATGGGCACCCTTGTCTAAGGTTCCAATTACATAAATAATGACCCTCTGCAAAGTCGCCAATTAAATGGTGACACTGCAAGGGGGCGCCAATTCTTTAGGGCAAACAAAAAGAAAAAAAATGAAAACTTGAATGGGCGCCCTTGTGAGCAGGTGCCCATTACCCAAATAATGGCAGTCACCTGCACCAAACATGGCGCCATTTTTTGAAATAAGGGCACCTGTCTGGGCGCTAATTACACTGCCCTGCCAAGGCTTATAAAAATACTAGAATTTATAAGATTGGGCGCCCCTCACTGTAGGCGCCAATTCAGTAAATGATGGCCCCTGATAGGGCCCCATTTAGTCAATAAATGGCACATGTCTGGGCGCCATTTTCCTCAGTGTTGAGTTCCAAAATTTCAGTTTTAAGACGGTGTTATCTCAGCCGAGAGCCGCCAATTCCATCCAGATTCCTGACTTGTCTCATGGTTTGTGCCGATATAACCATAGTTCATCTCCTGCAAAATAATCAAACCTTGAACTCCATCCATGAAATCGACCTTATGTTCCTAAAATGGTTAATCCCTTGAAATTATATATTGGCTATAAACGAGAGTGGGTGTCGAAAGAAATACATGTTAATATTGGCATTAATGGGGCCCGATCTAGTCCTGTGAGGAGCACCCGAAAGTACTTGTGCCCATGGGAGTTTTAATGATCACGGTGTCTAGCATTGCACCGAAGTACTTACTTTCTTGACTTGAGGCATTCCACGTGACTTGCGTGACGTGACTTGCGTGCTTGACTTGACTTGCGTGGCTCGAAAAAGGGCAAAGTACTTGCTTGAATGAAATAGCCAATTCCAGTTACATCTACTTGATATTACACGTACTTGACATTACATGTGCTTGATATTACTTGCTTGAACATTGATTCTTACTTTCTTAAAAAAATATCATGCAACCACTTGCTAGTACCTTATTGATACTTGAAATCATGCGATATTCTTTGTATACAATTCTAGATATCTTGCCCGTCCATCATGAATAAGCTATACCTGCATTGCACGGAACATGTAATTAACTTAAAGATTGTTAGAACTTGAGATGTAATTCTTACTGAGCGATTCGCTCATCCAGTTTCATTCTAACATTTTCAGGTAACTCGGATAGTGACAACCATACAAACGGGAATGAAACCGAGTGAAGAGTGCTAGAGTCACCGATCGTCTACTATTAGCTAGCCGCATCTTTTGATTTCTTGAGTCCTTACCTTTGTACTCTTGGTTATGTTGGTTGGTTGAAGCTTGTTAAGGCTTGTGGCCTAGTAGTTGGATTTGAATAATGAATGTCATGGACTAGAATTATCGTCAGTTGGTTAATTGGATAATTGTCATCTTGGACTATTGGTATTATTTTGAAATTTTAGATCTTAGTTATTATTTCTCTAGAATTTTACGCACTCTGTCTTTTGTCATAAATCTTATTGCTCTGATTGATTGGATCTATATAAACTCGCCACGCACCCTGGGTATCTTCCACGCTTGGGGCATGACAGCATGGGGGTTACATCTCAGCGATGCCAATGGATGTCACTTTTGGACCCCTGGTCATCGATAGCCACGCCAAGCACGGGTATCTGGCCGTTCCGTTGAGCTTTGGCAACTTCCCGCCCGTCATCGGCTTCCCCAACATCTTGGGGGTGGTGTTCGTGGAGCTCCTCCACGTCGAAGAAATGAAGATTGTGACCTCCGACGCTGTGAAGGTCACCCTGAAGGAGATCAAGACGGTGAGCCGCTACCCCCACGCCCCAAGCAATATGAGGCGCACTGCTACAAGAAAAAGAATCATCAAGAAGAATGCCGACGCTCTACAAGGTCGGTTGTCTACCTCGGGCAAATATGTGCTGATCGAAAAAGTCCGAGTCTTCCTCAATGGCAGGCCGGCAAAAGTAATACCCGACAGGGTTATACCAATGGTGCCAATACGCAACTCATTTCAGCTGCTGGCCCATAAGAGGACCGACCGTGATGTGTCCACAGTCGAAGTGAAGGCCGGGATGGCCCCAAAGCCAAACAAATTCAAGCAGATGTGGATGCGCAAGGGAACCCGTACCATCCCCACCATCGGGGAGGAATCTGAAAGGGTCCGCCAAAGGGCACCGAAGGAAAGTATACGGGCCGAGATGACTGCCCTACTCTACCCCTCGCCGGCATTTTCTATTTATGCCCGGCAAAGAGAGGTTTCCTACCACTGCAAGCATTGTTGCAGTAGGGCCCGCTCAAGGCATGCGGCACACAAGCTCCCTATACAGTCGGGGGCATTATCACTATAATACCCCAAATTCTTCTATATATTTAATTAGAAATTTATTTGAATTTAATTAGAAATTATTTGAATTTATTTGAACTTATGGGAATTAATTCAAAATTAATTAGATTAATTCTTTAATAAATAGAATAAGTCACATTTCGACTATTTTATAAAAATCCATAAAAATCATATTCTTTTAGAATCAATTGCGTTTAACAATTTTGTCTTCTATGACTAAGCCTAATAAAATCATTAACTAGGCCGAATCAGTGGGATTAGTTAAATTTTCACACTTACATAACCAAATTCGTGCTCAATAGTAACCACCACCTTAAAACATCAAATTCGAGCTCATTTCTCAACCAAATGAGGTGATTTTAGGGGCAAATGAAAGGTATTAAAGAGAGGATCATTTCCCCTCTCATAATGCCATGAAATTTTGAGTTTATGGGGAGCATTTGGTCGTGCATGGGCTAGGTCAACTTTGGCGGTGGCAGTTTGAACACGCCACTTCAAGGGACGATTTCTCCCTTCCTGGAAGGATCCATAATGAGTATGACCTATTAATAGAAAGCCCCATGTGTCTATTTTCATTTGGTAGCAGTGGTGTTCGTAGAGGATTCCGATCTAGAGAGATCTCTCGCGTTTATTGGAGGAGTGTCCGAGTTCGTGGGTTTTTCTTTGGCCCTCTTTGTTCCTTCGATTAAGGTAGGTACCCTCGACCAAAATCTGCACATGAGTATACCATTTTGATCCTCTCGGAGAGCTCTTTCCATTGGTAGTAAAAGCCCCAAATTCTATTAGGTGTGGAGGGAGATCTCGTGGAAATAGTGAAGGGCTATCAAACGGGCGTTCTTTGTTCTAACTTCTAAATCTCTCTTCGATTGAGGTAGGTTATAACAGACCAAACTCTAATTAACATATATGGTTGTAATCAGCAGCATGTTAGCTTTTATTTGGCGTAGAAAGCCCTAAATTTTATGCATCATGTTTAGAGAATTTCTGATTTGAGTAAGAGCATGTCTAAACGTGGTTTATGATGTATTCTTTTGAGTTAAATCATGATTTCGAGTTATTAATCTTGATCCCCATATAGCATGTCATATATGGTTGGAATCAGCATCGAGTAAGCTTTCTTTTGATATAGAAAGCCCCAATTTTTATAGACCATGCTTAGAGAATTTCGTGTTTGATTAGAAGCATGTTAAGACTAGGTTTTTAAGTGTTCTTCCTAGATATGTTGTGATTTCAATTGGTTTTTCGGTGAATTTAGGATTCCAAACCCTTGTATTATGACCCTAATATGTTCATCAAGAACCTAGGGGCATGGGGTTAAGATCTCAGTCCAATTAGACCCCAATTGGGTGAGATTTTTCCGTTTTACGGAAGTCACGTTCACGTCTGCGAACGCAGGGGGGATACACCCCGGGGGTCGACCCATACACCCCGGGGGTCGACCCATACACAGACAGGAGTCTGTCCGTGCGAGGGTCGACCCAATGGGTCAACCCACACGCTGGCAAACCCCTGGTTTTCCAGGGGTCGACCCAATGGGTCGACCCATACACCCTGGATTTCCAGGGGTCGACCCAATGGGTCGACCCATTTGCTGACAGCCCCGGTGGGCTTGTTTTCGACCCGAGGATCGATCCAGACCGTGAGAGGATCGACCCATTCAAGCCTAGTCCAATTGAAAACCATATTTTGAGGAACAAATGACCCATACATGCAACCCATTGATCTCAAATTAAGCTCGGCGTTCCTCAATCCAAAATTGAAGAACAATGTGTATAAACCATCCCGATTACTATCTCCACTTCAACGCACACAAATGGTTAATTAGAAACCCATATAATAAAATGATAATTTTGAAAGTAAATTGATGTCTTGTATTACTGTCTATTGTCATTATTGGCTTGTTCTAGTATCTTGAGTTACCATCTTGTAATTAACTTATCTCTTGAATTGATATTTATAATAATTCACGAATCAAGGTATTTTTAAATGGCTGTTAGGAAATCAATTAAAAGCCCTTATACCCCGGTAGAATAGACTAATAGCACACTAACAATCTATATGGCATTACGGCCATTAAACCTAAATTACTGTCCCTTAGTGCGATTCTACCCGGACACTCTATCCGGCAAGTTAGAATCCACCATTTTGAGACCCGTATGACCCGGCTACGACCTGGAAATTGTGACCAAATCGCTGAGTTATAAGTCACGGATCGACTTGGGCTAATCAGCACATGAGTAGCTCATAGTTGACTGCTTATCTCCATGAACGGTCTAGTGTAGTCCGTATAAGTATCGTAATTGTGTCTTAAGGTCACGTACTGCTTACTTACCTGAACGGCACTGTCAACCGTTCATTCTTGACCTCGTGGACTGAGATTTGGTCCAGTTCTTGTAATACGGCCAGTAGTAGCCGTATGTCCTATCAAACGGCCCAGAAGTGACCGTATACCGAGTTTTTAAGTTAATGAATCGAAGGATAGGTTTGTCCTTTAAATCTTGAACTTCTGACAGAAATTCCTCTGATTAAATTGGCCATTTAACTTGACTGAATGTCAAGACAACGTGGGATCTTGGATCCAATAAATCAATGCCAACGCATCATAAGGGCCCGGTCTGGTCCTGGGGAGAGCGCCCGAAAAATTATTGAGCCCATGGGATGTTATAATGACATGGTGAGGCATTGCACCGAGTGCATGACTAGTGTGACGTCTATGACATGAAAATCTCTTGTTACTCTTGTTACTTGATCGTGCTTGAAATGATGTTTAAATTACATACTTGTTGGCCAATTCTCTATTACTATCTCCTGTTGTAAATTCTTATACTTGTTATCTTGTTAATTCTTGTCATCATATATTTCTTGACCTTGCAAGATCTTTTATTACGTTGTTTCATTGTATCGTCATTTATTTCTTTTATTAGCATGGCATATGAAAATGTAATTAAATTGTTAATCACGTAAACTTGCATGTTATTTCCTACTGAGCGTCAGCTCATAGTTGTTGTTTCCCCCCTTTCCAGGCTGTTCAGGTGATGATGCGCATACCGATGGGGAGGGGCAGGAGTGATATCTTTGAGTGTACCAGTTCTAGAGTTGGAGTTGGCATAGTTATCCTACTTGTAGTTGTGCCTTAAAGTGTGTTTAGTTTCAGTTATGATATTATTGATTAAGTTGTTATTGTCTCAGTTTGTATTAAGTTGGTTTAAGGATATTGTACTAGATTTGGAATATTTCATGATCAATAAGTTATCTCTTTTCTTAGCACCTGTGTAATTGTTTAGTTTAGAATATTTATATGATTTCTAGCTAGTTTCTAACTGTACGACCCGATATTCCGCGTCGGGACGTGACAGTTTAGTTGGTATCAGAGCCCTAGGTTTAATATTCCTAGGTGTTCCATAGTTCTAGGTTTTTTTAAGTTCTAAGGTTTTAAGTGTTATCATAGGACCCATAACTTTGGTATAAGTCTAAGGAACTGACCTTGTGAGATTTGGGTAGAAACTTGGGTTAAGTCCATACCTTAATTGTGATATTATCTATTCTTAATGAACCTAAGTGATCTATTCCACATGTAGGCTTTGGCAATGGCAGCAGATCGTGCGGAATGGAGGAACTTACAGTGTATGGTTCAAGGCCTTACTCAGGCTTTGCAACAAGTAGCTCAAGCAGGAGCTACAAACCATGGCACTGGCGATTTATATCGAAACTTTCGGGGGATGAATCCGCCAAGATTTGCAGGCTCGACTGACCCTGATGAAGCCGAGCATTGGCTAGATGAGATGGGAATGATATTTGAAGTAATGCAATGTAGCAATCAAGAACGTGTCCTTCTCTCGACCTTTCAACTTGAACGTGATGCAAGAACATGGTGGGAATCAGTAAAAGCGACTCTCGGTGATCAGTAAGTCACATGGGAGGAGTTCGAGGAGTTCTTCAATGGCAAATATTTTTCTGATAGAGTGCAAGAGAAGAAGGCAGCGGAGTTCGCGGCTTTGAAGCAGCGAAGTTTATCTATGGCAGAATATGAACCTCAGTTTTCTCGGCTTTCTCATTATGCTACTCACTTAATATCCACCGAGAAAATGAATGCTAAGCGTTTTCTAAATGGACTAAGGCTGCATTATATCAATCAACTGGCACCGATGGAAATTTTGACTTATTCCGAGATGGTGAGGAAAGCTCAAGTCCTGGAAGACACTCTAGAAATGACGGAGAAAATCCGTGGAAAAGGCGCAAAGAAGGAACAACCTATGGGTTCCGGGAATATCAAACCCGGTATGGCAAGAAG
Organism: Amorphophallus konjac; assembly: GCA_022559845.1. NCBI lineage: Eukaryota > Viridiplantae > Streptophyta > Magnoliopsida > Alismatales > Araceae > Amorphophallus > Amorphophallus konjac. The sequence continues at coordinate 111,031,379 of CM040118.1, forward strand.
AGGTCTATTAATGGACCTGGTTCGTGGAGCGGGTCCGGATCGTGGAAGGGCAAGATGCCGAAGCATGAAGACAAGAAGCCTGGCCCTATTGTTCCCTTCAAGGGCGTGTGCAAGTTTTGTGATCGTCCTGGTCACAAGATGGAGGAGTGCTGGCGCAAGCTGGGCGCCTGTTTGCGATGTGGAAGTAAGGAGCACCGTATCCCTAACTGTCCTCTTTTATCGGAGCAAGCTACCCCGGCAAAACCACAAGGCATCAAAAGGCCGCAAGGCAAGCTCCAAGCTTTGCACGCAGATGAAGCAGGAACCGCCGAGGATGGTTGACTCGTCGAAGGTACTCTTATTATACTCGACAAGCCAGCATTTGTTCTTTTTGATACTGGTGCCACACATTCATTTATTTCTTGGAGATTTGCTAAGTCTTTAGCTGTGGAACCTGTTTTGATGAATTCTCCGTTAGAAATATCAACACCTATTGGTTCTAGATCGGCAATTCAGTATTTCTATCCTTCTAGTAAGGTTATGATTGATGAACCGAATTTTCCAGCCGATTTAGTCTGCATGGACATGAAGGATTATGATATAATCCTAGGAGCAGATTGGTTAGCTAGATACGAGGCAAATGTTCACTGCAGTTCTAGCTCTGTGTCTTTTACTAGGCACCCGAGACTTTCTTTTGTGGGAGTTAAGCAACATAACTCCGTATCACTTATCTCGGCTCTTCGAGCTGATAAGCTGATGAGACGAGGATGCGAGGCTTTTCTAGCCTTAGTCCATGCTACCCCTGAGCAGCAGATTGAGATTAAGGACATTTCTATTGTCCGAGAATTCCCTGATATCTTTCCAGAGGAACTACCAGGACTTCTGCCTGAGCGGGAAGTTATCTTCTCTATTGATCTCATTCCTGGTACATCTCCTATTTCCAAAGCTCCTTATCGTATGTCTCCTACGGAACTGAGAGAATTAAAGCAACAGTTGATGGAATTACTCGAGAAGGGTTTCATTCGTCCAAGTACTTCCCCTTGGGGAGCCCCTGTATTATTCGTCCAGAAGAAAGATGGTTCGATGAGGTTGTGCATCGATTATCGGCAATTGAACCAACAGATTGTCAAGAACAAATATCCATTGCCGAGGATTGACGAATTATTTCACCAGATAGCGGGAGCTCAGTATTTTTCTAAGATCGATCTTCGATCTGGATATCATCGGTTACGGATCAAGGAAGAGGATATCTATAAAACAGCTTTCCGCAGCAGGTATGGTCATTTTGAATTTGTCATTATGCCTTTTGGTCTAACGAATGCACCAGCAGCTTTCATGCAATTGATGAACAATGTATTTCGACCCTATCTTGATCAATGGGTCGTGGTATTCATTGATGACATCCTGATTTATTCCAAGAATGAAGAGGAGCATGCTGAGCATCTAAGGATGGCATTACAACTATTGAGAGATCATCAGCTATATGCCAAGTTCAGTAAATGTGATTTCTGGCTGCAAGAGGTGTCCTTTCTAGGACATATTATCACAAAAGAAGGTATTTCTGTTGATCCTTCGAAGGTAGAGGCAGTGAAGAATTGGGACCACCCTACTAGTGTGACTGAAGTTAGAAGTTTCTTAGGCCTGGCAGGCTACTACAGAAGATTTATTCAAGATTTCTCCAAGATTGCGGTACCTCTCACCCGATTAACCCGCAAGGAGAGCAAGTTTGATTAGTCAGAAGCATGTGAGCGAAGCTTTCAGACTTTGAAGGAATGTTTAACTACTGCACATGTATTGGATTTACCTTCTGGTGAAGGAGGTTTTGTAGTATACACGGATCCTTCAGGTATCGATTTAGGCTATGTACTCATGCAGCATGGGAAAGTGATTGTCTATTCTTCTAGACAGTTGAGGAAGCATGAAGAGAGTTATCATGTTCATGATTTGGAACTAGTAACAGTGGTATTCGCATTGAAGATATGGAGGCACTACTTGTATGGAGAAACATTCACGGTGTTTTCAGATCATAAGAGTCTGAAATATTTATTCTCTCAGAAGGAACTCAATATGAGGCAGCGAAGATGGTTGGAGTATTTGAAAGACTTCGACTTCTCGATTGAGTATCATCCTGGAAAAGGTAATGTTGTGGCAGATGCATTAAGCCGGAAGCCTGTAGCTAAATTGTCAAGTCTCATGTTACAAGAGTGGAAGCTATTGGAACAATTAGCTAGTCTGGATCTGAATATTGACAATGATCGGGTTATGATTGCACAGATTCAACTTAAACCTGAATTGTTGATGGAAATCAAGTCTTTGCAAGATAATGATCCCGAGTTGGTAGAGATCAAAGGAAGCTTGAGCAGCAGACCTAATTTCATGATGGCTGACGATGGAAGATTGTTATTTCAGGGTAGAACTTGTGTACCTGATGAAGCTGGAATAAAGAACAAGATTCTTGAAGAAGCTCATAGGTCCAAATACACCATTCATCCGAGAGGCACTAAAATGTTCAAGAATTTGAAAAGATCCTTTTGGTGGCCGAATATGAAAAGGGAAGTTGCAGACTTTATGAGTAGATGCTTGGTTTGTCAGCAAGTCAAGGCTAAACATTTCAGACTGGCAGGAAAGTTGAAACCACTCGACATACCCCAATGGAAGTGGGAAAGTATTGGCATAGACTTCATTATGGGTCTACCTAGGACTCGTGGTGGATTTGATGCAATATGGGTGATTGTCGATCGATTGACAAAGTTAGCTCATTTCTTACCCATTAAGTCCAAATGGACAGTTGATGTATTGGCTGCTTTGTATTTGAAGGAAGTGGTAAGGCTCCATGGCATACCAGTCAGCATTGTGTCTGATAGAGATCCCAGATTTACTTCACATTTCTGGAAGGGACTGCAATAGTCTTTGGGTACTCGTCTAAATTTCAGTACTGCCTTTCATCCACAGACAGATGGACAGACTGAAAGAACCAACCAGATAGTGGAAGATATGCTTAGAGCATGCATGATTGATTTTGGAGGCAGTTGGAGTGACCATTTGGCTTTGATTGAATTCACCTACAACAACAGTTATCAATCCAGCATTCAAATGGCTCCTTTTGAAGCATTGTATGGAAGAAGTTGTCGTTCCCCATTGTGTTGGGACGAGATAGGTGAAAAGCAATGGCTCGGATCCGATCTTATTTCAGAATCATCACAGAACATCCGTATTATCCGAGACCGGTTACAAGTGGCTCAATCAAGACAGAAGAGTTATGCCGACAATAGAAGAAGGGCATTGGAATTTGAAGTTGGCGAGCATGTATTTCTGAAAGTCTCTTCTACAAGAGGGATTCGAAGATTTGACATTCATGGCAAACTGAGTACGCGATATATTGGTCCGTTCGAGATTCTGGATAGAGTGGGAGAGGTTGCTTACAGATTGGCATTACCGCCTCAATTGTCAGGCGTACACAATATTTTCCACGTGTCTATGTTACGGAAATATGTGTACGACCCCACTCATATCATTCAGCATGTGGATTTCGAATTGAAGGAAGATTTGACCTATGAAGAAAGACCTATCAAGATTCTGGATCGGAAGCAACAGCAACTCCGGAATCATTCCATACCTATGGTCAAAATTCAGTGGAGTCGGCATGGACCTGAGGAAGCTACTTGGGAGTCTGAAGATACTATGCGGAGGCGGTATCCCGACTTATTCTAGGTGAGCTAATCTTTCCCTATCTCTATATTAACGTGCAGTGAATTTGGAGGACCAAATTCTTTAAGTGGGGAGGGTGTAATACCCCAAATTCTTCTAGATATTTAATTAAAAATTTATTTGAATTTAATTAGAAATTATTTGAATTTATTTGAACTTATGGGAATTAATTCAAAATTAATTAGATTAATTCTTTAATAAATAGAATAAGTCACATTTCGACTATTTTATAAAAATCCATAAAAATCATATTCTTGTATAATCAATTGTGTTTAACAATTTTATCTTCTATGACTAAGCCTAATAAAATCATTAACTAGGCCGAATCAGTGGGATTAGTAAAATTTTCACACTTACCTAACCAAATTCGTGCTCAATAGTAACCACCACCTTAAAACATAAAATTCGAGCTCATTTCTCAACCAAATGAGGTGATTCCAGGGGAAAATTAAAGGTATTAAAGAGAGGATCATTTCCCTTCTCATAATGCCACGAAATTTTGAGCTTATGGGAAGCATTTGGTCGTGCATGGGCTAGGTCAACTTTGGCAGCGGCGGTTTGAACACGCCACTTCAAGAGACAATTTCTCCCTTCCTGAAAGGATCTAGAATGAGTATGACCTATTAATAGAAAGCCCCATGTGTCTATTTTCATTTGGTATCAGTGGTGTTTGCAGAGGATTCCGATCTAGAGAGATTTCTTACGTTTATTGGAGGAGTGTCCGAGTTCGTGGGTTTTTCTTCGGCCCTCTTTGTTCCTTCGATTAAGGTAGGTACCCTCAACCAAAATCTGCACATGAGTATACCATTTTGATCCTCTCGGAGAGCTCTTTCCATTGGTAGTAAAAGCCCCAAATTCTATTAGGTGTGAAGGGAGATCTCGTGGAAATAGTGAAGGGCTGTCAAACGGGCGTTCTTCGTTCTAACATCTAAATCTCTCTTCGATTGAGGTAGGTTATAACAGACCAAACTCTAATTAACATATATGGTTGTAATCAGCAGCATGTTAGTTTTCATTTGGTGTAGAAAGTCCTAAATTTTATGCATCATGTTTAGAGAATTTCTGATTTGAGTAAGAGCATGTCTAGACGTGGTTTATGATGTATTCTTTTGAGTTAAATCATGATTTCGAGTTATTAATCTTGATCCCCATATAGCATGTCATATATGGTTGGAATCAGCGTCGAGTAAGCTTTCTTTTGATATAGAAAGCCCCAATTTTTATAGACCATGCTTAGATAATTTCGTGTTTGATTAGAAGCACGTTAAGACTAGATTTTTAAGTGTTCTTCCTAGATAGGTTGTGATTTCGATTGGTTTTCCGGTGAATTTAGGGTTCCAAACCCTTGTATTATGACCCTAATATGTCCATCAAGAACCTAGGGGCACGGGGTTAAGATCTCAGTCCAATTAGACCCCAATTGGGTTAGATTTTTCCGTTTTACGGAAGTCACGTTCGCGTCTGCGAACGCAGGGGGGGTCGACCCATACACAGACAGGAGTCTATCCGTGCGAGGGTCAACCCAATGGGTCAACCCACACGCTGGCAGACCCCTGGTTTTCCAGGGGTCGACCCATACACCCTGGATTTCCAGGGGTCGACCCATTGCTGACAGCCCTAGTGGGCTTGTTTTCGACCCGAGGATCGATCCGGACCGTGAGGGGATCGACCCATTCAAGCCTAGTCCAATTGAAAACCATATTTTGACGAACCAATGACCCATACAAGCAACCCATTGATCTCAAATTAAGCGCGGCGTTCCTCAATCCAAAATTGAAGAACAAAGTGTATAAACCATCCCGATTACTATCTCCACTTCAACGCACACAAATAGTTAATTAGAAACCCATATAATAAAATGGTAATTTTGAAAGTAAATTGATGTCTTGTATTACTGTCTATTGTCATTATTGGCTTGTTCTAGTATCTTGAGTTACCATCTTGTAATTAACTTATCTCTTGAATTGATATTTATAATAATTCACGAATCAAGGTATTTTTAAATGGCTGTTAGGAAATCAATTAAAAGCCCTTATACCCTGGTAGAATAGACTAATAGCACACTAACAATCTATATGGCATTACGGTCATTAAACCTAAATTACTGTCCCTTAGTGCGATTCTACTCGGACACTCTATCCGGCAAGTTAGAATCCGCCATTTTGAGACCCGTATGACCCGGCTACGACCTGGAAATTGTAAGCAAATCGCTGAGTTATAAGTCACGGATCGACTTGGGCTAATCAGCACATGAGTAGCTCATAGTTGACCGCTTGTCTCCATGAACGGTCTAGTGTAGTCCGTATAAGTATCGTAATTGTGTCTTAAGGTCACGTACTGCTTACTTACCTGAACGGCACTGTCAACCGTTCATTCTTGACCTCGTGGACTGAGATTTGGTCCAGTTCTTGTAATACGGCCAGTAGTAGCCGCATGTCCTATCAAACGGCCCAGAAGTGACCGTATACCGAGTTTTTAAGTTAATGAATCCAAGGACATGTTAGTCCTTTAAATCTTGAACTTCTGACAGAAATTCCTCTGATTAAATTGGCCATTTAACTTGACTGAATGTCTAGACAACGTGGGATCTTGGATCCAATAAATCAATGCCAACCCATCATAAGGGCACGGTCTGGTCCTGGGGAGAGCGCCCGAAAAGTTATTGAGCCCATGGGATGTTATAATGACATGGTGAGGCATTGCACCGAGTGCATGACTAGTGTGACGTCTATGACATGAAAATCTCTTGTTACTCTTGTTACTTGATCGTGCTTGAAATGATGTTTAAATTACTTGCTTGTTGGCCAATTCTCTATTACTATCTCCTGTTGTAAATTCTTGTACTTGTTATCTTGTTAATTCTTGTCATCATATATTTCTTGACCTTGCAAGATCTTTTATTACGTTGTTTCATTGTATCGTCATTTATTTCTTTTATTAGCATGGCATATGAAAATGTAATTAGATTGTTAATCACGTAAACTTGCCTGTTATTTCCTACTGAGCGTCAGCTCATAGTTGTTGTTTCCCCCCTTTCCAGTCTGTTCAGGTGATGATGCGCATACCGATGGGGAGGGGCAGGAGTGATATCTTTGGGTGCACCAGTTCTAGAGTTGGAGTTGGCATAGTTATCCTACTTGTAGTTGTGCCTTAGAGTGTGTTTAGTTTCAGTTATGATATTATTGATTGAGTTGTTATTATCTCAGTTTGTATTAAGTTGGTTTAAGGATATTGTACTAGATTTGGAATATTTCATGATCAATAAGTTATCTCTTTTCTTAGCACCTGTGTAATTGTTTAGTTTAGAATATTTATATGATTTCTAGCTAGTTTCTAACTGTACGACCCGATATTCCGCGTCGGGGCGTGACAATCACCCACCTTCCCATCCTCGCAAATGCAGGAAAGAGAAGATCTTAGGCTGGGGGCCATCCCCGCAGGCCAGCAAAGACTTTTATGGGCCGTGGATGTTATCCAAAGGGTCCATAACTTTTACACTCAGTCGGGTGCAAAATTAAGAGATTATCAGTATTGCTGCCATGTCCTCTCACCTCAGGAGAGGTTGAGGATGACAAATTTGGTCTTCAAAAGGTCGGTTGCTCCCCAAAGACCCCCCACCAGAATAATGAAGAAGATAGAAATGTGCAAGTTTACACTTGCCATATGGCTGGAGTGTCCGGTCGGCACAGGGCCTCGCCCCCAGAATAGGAGGAAATGCCTAAACTTGTTGAGGGACAAGGTGCTCCCGTGAGAAGAGCAGAAGCTGTAAGTGAGGTACGGTAGGCCCTCGCTGAAGAAATTGGCCCAGAAGGAGCCGTGGCAACCCCGATTACCAGCGTGGCTATAGCTGAAGACCACATTGGAATACCATCCGTGTCAGTTGAAGGAATCCTAATTGAAGACAGAGGTGGTGTCTCCGGCCCCTCTGTGAATGACCCTGCCACGATAATGCTGCTACAAAGATATCGGCATGAAATTGAACTGCTAAAAAGATAGCTGAATGAAAAGAATGTAGGCGCACCTACAGCCGAGCAGAATGAAAGCCCTCTCGGGACATCGAGGGGTAGTGGCCAAGTATCTAAAGCTCTGCCACAAGGATCCGCATTTCAGCTGGCACCCACTCTTGTTAAGGGCGTCCTTCTCCAGCAGCCGCAGCATGTGGCCATGGAGCGGCCTGCCGCCCTCCGATGCCGAGAGATCACCACAGTGTCCCAGGCGACGGTATTGATGCCGATACAACAACAACAAGCTCCTCCAAATCCGATCATGGATGGGCCAACTACAATGAATAAGCTCATGGTGGAGCAAATAATTGAAGCAAAGCTAGCAGAGAAAGGTGACAATGGTTGCACCCCCTTCGATGCATATGAGCTACCATATCTAGCTCACCACGCCGCCAAGAGATTGCCACCCGGTGTCAATAAACCACCAAAGTTTGACAAATTTGATGGGCAGGGGTCGCCGGAAGAACACATAGCCCATTACATCAGCATGATGGGCAAATTGGCAATGGACGAGTCCTATCTCTTCAAAGTTCTTCGGGTCCTCCCTAATAGGACTCGCCTTCGAATGGTATTCCAGCCTACCGGCCAGGTCGATTTATGATTGGCCAGACATGCAACGAAAATTCGAGGAAAGATTCCACGTCGCCAGGACAGAGGTGACTGTGACTGAACTATGCGCCACCACACAAAGAGATGATGAAACGGCGCTGGAATATATCAAAAGATGGAGGAATCTTAGCATGAGATGCAGATGTCCTCCGCAGCAAGAAGATGCAGTACAAATATGCAAATAGAACATAAAAAGGGAAATTCTGGAAAAGATAATCAGAGTTGAAGCCAAGTCTTTCGACTGACTGAATAGCGTCGTAGCAGAAGTTGAGGCCTTCCTTGCAAGGTATCCCTCCACCCCTGCTGCCCCGAGCCAAGAAGATAGGCTAATCAACAAATGGACGGCACTCAAAACAGTTCACACTATGGACTTCAAGGCAAAAAGAGGCAAAGAGGTACTTGATGGGGACATCGAAGCAAGACCATTCATATTTTGTTTGCATTTATATCTTTTTATATTTGTATGTATATCCTTATGTTATATGGGTACACAATTGTAAGTCTTTGTGGGTTTATCTACAAAATGTCAGTAGGTCCAGTAAGGGGGCCCTCACTCCTTCCTCATTGGTCCAAGTGGCACCATTTGGGTCCATGTGGGGCTGGTCAACTAGCCTAGGTGTGATGGGGACATCAGAGCAAGACCACTTACTTTTTATTTTTTGAATTTGAGTCCTTTTATTTGCATTTATATCCATGGGAAGTAGGTTTGCAATTGTAAGGCTTTATAAGCCAATTTGTCATTCCCCAAGGTGTAGATTGTGATAAATCCACACATGAAGAGTTTAAATACGAGAAAACATAAGGGGGAGAGATGATATAATAATAAAGAAAAGAAGCACGTGGTGCTACTAAGGAGGGTGATCGCCAGAGGGGTTACCTCAAGAAGAAACAAAGAAGATCGCGAATACCTGGTGGAAAATAGAACGCGGGATGGATTGTGAATTCCTCCTCCTCCTTCAATCGGCCTGCCGATGAAGGGGGTTTTCCTTATTGATTACCCTTGCAAAAGACAAAGAGACAAACAAAGAGAAGTGGATCAGCCAAGTGAATGTAGTATCAATCCCGAATAAATGATATGATGATGAATAGAGAACAACATGCGCACCTTTTTTGTTGTTTGTTTTAAAACCCCTAAGAGTTAGGGAAAGGAAAAGGATGTAATGCTAATGCAAAAGAAGAAAACCGTATGATGACCGATGAAAAACAACACGATTAGATAAGCAAAAACCCCTACTGTCCGTCACGACAGTAAAGGGGAACCGAAGTTGATGCTGTTGGCAGGAAGAAAAGGAAGTAGAGAGCTCTAAAGATTGCACAGGAAGAAGATGGATAGCCTCCGTAAATTTAGTATCTATGTATAAAAACTCTGACCTCGGTAACCTCTGTCAAGATCGACCAGAGCTCCTTTATATAGGATTTCAACCGAAGATAAACTTAAATTTAGGAAGATAAGGGCGGGCAATGATCAATGAAGGCAGGATTCTAGTTCCAATTCGAGCAAGGAGACCATTGGAGGCGGGGAACTATTCAGGAAAGGCATACTCAAACACGACACTGAAGGATAAAACACGACCTTCAGAAGGGCGTCAAATTATAAATTGACGACCTACATCAAGACGTTACTCAAAACACGACCAGAATCAAGGGCGTCACTTCTTGGATTTAATTTTGGCAATAAAATTTACTTTATTTGAAAATTATGAGAAACCGCCTGAGATGAAGGCGTTACTTGAAAACACGCTCTGAGGAAGGACGTTAATCAATAATTGGAATTTATTTTGAAATCGGATAATACCAGGAATTGACGCCCTCATAGTTGGTCGTCCTTTCTTAAGAACACGCCCTAGATTAGGTCACTATTTAAAACACGCCCTTCATCAAGTCGTGAATCACAAAAAAAATGTAAGAATAAATCACAAAAATAGAAAAACTTTATATTATAGAAATATTGAAGTTCACTTTGGGGCGTCAACATAGTGACATGAGATTTGATCAGCATAGCGTCAATTTTGGCGTGTCTACAGCTGCCCCGCCTTGGCGTCTGCTTTGCAAGGGAGTGAGACGAAATGGAGTGAAAGTAGAACCAACGGAATGAAGTGGAACGAACTGATAAGTAGATGCCAAGGTGTGATGTGACACGCCTCAGACACTAAGCATTGAAAATCTTTCCAAGATTCTGAGCGAAACAACTCCGAGTGATTCCAAGGAAGCATCGATTTGCTGGATAAAGGAGATTAAACTAAACAAGTAAAAATGTGCGCATGGCACGATAAGGAGACACCATTGGAGAGCGGTTACCAGCCAACGTGGACGTGCTACAACCAAGGTGGATTTGTAGAAAAATAAAGGGAATTGAGATGGAGATCCAGCAAAGGGACATTTTCAAGTAATCAGCCTAAGCGGCTTCAAAGAGAATAAAGTACTCAATTTGGAGTGGAATATCTCATGTCAACTCAATCAAGAGCGAGTGACCTTCATTATTGCCATAATATGAAGATTTTCAGCATGAAGCTCAAAGTCCTACATGATGCATGCTGGGCTAAAATAAAAAGATAAGACAAACTAAAAGATAGAAAATAATCAAGGATAATATTGTTAAGCCATCCAGATTTGGTCAAGAATCTAGATCTTTGAGCTGACACTAAGCCGAAGCCCGTTTGTCCACGCATCAACTCAGAAAGTGGAACCATCGTCCCAAACTTTCAACGACTCAACGGCCTATCCGTGTGATCAAGACTCTCCTAGAACTATCACTGTTTTTGATGAAGGGGAACTCAAATTCCAGTTTCATCAGAACCACAAGGTCCTTGATATGTTATAATAGCGTAGAATACCATATAGTAATAATGCTTACAAGAACAACATGATGTTACTTCCACAGTGATCCGAGCATCTCGAAACCTGCAATCTTCTGCACTTTGAAAGTTCATTAGCCCTCCCATAATTTCAATATGAATAATCCTCAATTCAAAGCATGACATGATCATAAGTTCTTAATAAAATAAAATTCCAACGAAATAATAGCACTTAAGTTCATCAGAGCACGTAGGGAAGCAAATTCATAAGCTCACAAATTCACGCCTGGACTGAACGGCGTCAAAACATGAAAGGCGCCTGTGGATGAGGGTGTCAAAAAGAGAAACACGCCCTTCCAAAGGGCGTGAAATGCACCAAGAGTTCACGAAGAAAACGACCCACTCAAGGGCGTTAAATAAAACATGACCTCGGTCAGGTCGTCAATTAAACAATTGACGCCCTAATAGAAGGCGTTAATTAAGCACAAACTTCCATTTCCGATTCGCAAGCTAAACCCAGTCCTAATAGCCATAAACTTTCTAACTCCGAACAGCCTTAAGACTCCCCGGACTTATATAAAGGGAAGGCACTTCCTCGAATTAATCAAAGCAACCCTTCGGAGCTCTGTTTCTTCTGCTGCTTTTTCTCCTGTTCGTGTTCTTTTCGCAAACCGGAGATGGAAAGGGCACTTAAGAGATCAAAGTCCTCAACTCCCAGATTAACTGAGATTAATGGGCATATCAGCAGTAGAATCTCCATGAACCAGGTAAAGATTGAGTCTTCTGTTCTTCTCTTTCCTTATCTTTACTGAACTATTCACGCATCCTCTTCTTCTCCACAGGATTACCCAAATGTTCCAGGAGCTAGGAGATTTACAAAAATTAAGTGGCTGCCTCTTATTCTCTCCAAATGTTCTTCAGATATGAGGGTGTACTTAGCAAGATGGCACCTTCTTGGTCTAATTACCCATGCCAAACACCATGATCAAATCCACCTTGATTGGGCTGCCATAGGAGCTTTAATTGAAATATGGCACCCTTCCACTCACACCTTCCTTTTCTCAACTTTTGAAGCCGCCATCCTATTGGCAGAATTAGAGTTGATCTTGGGCTTGAAGAGGATGAAGCAAGGGGATGAGGAAAAGATGGCCATCATGCCAAAACCAATTTCCTCACATGAACTATTAACCACATTAATACCTAGCCCAAACTTAGTGAACCAAATCAAGGTCACTAAAGGAATTAATCTTCTAAAGCTGGCCTCATGGGTATACAAGAGAGCAGATCAAGCTAAAGAAGATGAAGAGATAGAGCGGGTAACAAAGGCCTTCGTGGTGTGCTTGGCAGGAGCAATCTTATTCCCATCCACGGAGGATTTCCTAGAGGAGGCCCAATTAAGCGCCATAGTGAGCTTATGGGAAGGAGAGAGAGTTGGACCGGCTATTCTAGCCTATCTCTATAGTGGGCTTACCTCGGCGGCGATGGGAAGGCCCATCTACGGATGCATGCTAGCACTCTCTAGTTGGGTAGATCTCCACTTCAAGTTCGATCCACGTGATGAGGCCCAACAATCCTCAAGAATCTTCTCAAAAAGCCCACTCTCTTATATGACCAGTTCACTTGGGATAAGCAATAGAGTGATGAACCGAATTCCTCAAATTAAGAAGAGAGCGGAATGGAGAGAGCACCTCAAAGTAATGCCAAAGAATCTCTTCACTTGCGCCCCGGGAATACTCAATCCTCAAGAGCTCCGTGCAAGATTTTCTCCCAGTACGGACCTTCGGCTCATAGGCGCTTCAGAATTCATCTTGTACAATTCATACCGATGCCTCCTTCAACTCGGGCTTCCACGGCAAGTATTCGAGGACCCATCTCACCTTCCTCCAATCAAGACACGGGACCTTGGCAGCAATGAAGATGGAGAAGAAACAACCACAATCCAAGCTCTGTGGAAAATCAATAAAGCTCATCAACCTGTGGAAAACTTGGAAGAAGACAGAGAACAGTGGAAGTCTTATGTAATTGCTTTAAGAAGCTTGAGGCCCAAAGTGGCTCATTGAAGCAATGCAATCTTTTTCTTCCAATAAATCAATGATAATTTCTGATTGAGCCAATAACACAGTGATTCTGTTCAAATCTTCCAATAACATGCGATTCTATTGCAAATAACGACTCAGTCAATGTCGTGAATTCACAAAGTGACGCCTCAGCCAATGTCATCTTCCATGATTGATCGCTCATAACTGACGCCTTCACTAATGGGTGTTAACTGAAAAACGTCCTAGGACAAGGCATTAATTCGATTCATATTCCAAAAAGTATTCGTTGAAATTCCAAAGGTAACGCCTTCAGCAAAGCCACGTTTCATATAAATAACACCTCAATCATAGTCGTTACTCAAAAAATAGTAATGATTATTCCCATCAAATCAATCAATCACCATTAAATGCGTCTGACGACGGTTATCATTCCCCATGCAAACAAAATAACGCCTTAAGCAATGTCGTAAATTATCAAGAAACGCCCCGGTTTCAGTCGTTAATTCCATAAGACACGGCCTTCCTTAAGTCGTTAATTCCTTTTGACCGTTCGACTTAACTTTCCCTCCTTTCTTCTTCTTCCTTCGTCCACTTTCCCTCTTTCTCTCTTCTCTTCTGCAAATCCTAACCGTAACCCTCCCCCATCTCTCATTCTCACTCTCTCTCACACCTCCCCCTCTCCAACCTAAACGATGGCCGGCGGTGGCTTGAAACGACAACGGGTGGCGGCGCCTGAGGTGGTGGACCTGGGCGAAGACGCCCATGCCGAGGAGGATGCTCCCGTGGCGATTGAAGAAGACCTAGCAGCGTCGGCCGGCGACGAGGGAAACCACGGCAGCGAGACGGTGGGAGAAGAAGACGACGGAGAAGCAGCAGACGAGGGAGGGGAGGACGATGCTGGCGGTGAAGAAGAAGAAGAAGAAGGCGAAGGTGGTGAAGACGGAGAAGAAGGCGAAGGTGGTGAAGACGAGCCACCACCCATGGCGGCGGCTGTTCCCCGCCCCGGCCAGCTCCGGCGACCGCGTCAGCCACGGCCCAAACCAGCAGGACCAAAGCACCAGAAGGTAGGCCCCCCAACCCGATTCCCATTTTTTTTATTTTTTATTTTTCATTTTCCTGTAATTTCCATAGCTCTCGGGGTATAAACCCTGCAACCCAGAAAGAAGACGCCCTCAGGGGCGTCACGTTTTAGAAATGAAACGCCCAACCCAAGGGCGTTAATTAAATTATTTCCCTGAAAAATAATTAACCCCATGAGAACACGCCCTGCATCATGTCGCCCATTTTTTTTATCATGCTGTTAATTTTCGTTAATTCCCATGCTTTAATTATTTTCCATGAATTATTCGCATGCTGTTATTTTTATTTCATTTTCTGAAAAACTTGAAAACAACGCCCCCCACCAGGGCGTTAATTCAACAACAGACGACCAAACCAGCGGTCGTCCATTCATTAATTCCTGATTAAATTAACAGACCCATTTTGGAAAACGCCCCACCCAAGGGCGTGACTTGAAATATTCTTTAAGAATTTCAAAAATTAACCATAGAACCACGCCCAACACAGAGGCGTTTCTTAGATGAACAGCGACCTAGGATAGGTCGTAAATTCAAAGCTCACTTAGAACCACGCCCTCCTTAGGGGCGCTAATTCAACAAACCACGACCTGAGGATGGTCGTTAATTAAATCAAACATCAACATTTCAAACCAAGGCAGTTAAGTGAATTTCAACAAGAATAATTGAACAATTAAACCAAAATTTCTTTCTTTATGCGTGCAGGGGTTGATGAGGACACGGATCTCCTGGGTCATGGTCGAGCAGCATATTACGGCCTCCCCGAGTTCCAGAGAGCCAAGGTAGATGCTATGGGGTTCGGGGCCTTCCTTAGCATAGAGCCAGTCAGGCCAGACCTACCACTTATCCAGGTTCTGAGGGAGCGATGGGATAGGTCTAGCCGGGCATTCTTGATGCCATGGGGGCATATGGTTCCTACCCTGGAGGATGTAGATAGGATCACCGGGTTGAGGGTAGACGGAGAGGCTGTGAGCGGGATCACCTACCCTGACTACACTGAGTTCGCCCAGAGACTGCTAGGGCTAGAGATGGTCTACGAGACGCCTAGCGAGTGTAGGACTATCTTCCGCACCGACCTGACTACGGTGATGGGCTTAGGGAATGCTAGGCATAGGTCCGGGGAGACCCTAGAGCAGTTCTCACAGAGGTTGATAGACGGGGCTAGGGCGGTCTACTGCCAGGACCCAGCTGACAGGGAGAGAGCGGATCGGGACCTGAGGAGGTTTCTACTGCTGCTACTCGGGAGGCTATTGCTCGGGACGAAGGGCGATGTCATCAACTGCCGATTCTTGGGCATTCTCGAGGACCTGGAGGTAGTTGGCAGCTACGCCTAGGGAGCGGCACTGCTGGCGCATATGATGGCCGACCTGTCCACCAGGACAGGTCGAGAGACGACCGTCAGTGGCTTCTCACCTTTTCTTCAGGTATGCATTTATATATTTTCTTCTTTTTTCTTTTTTATTTTTGTGAATGCCTCACTAATGCAATGCATGGATGCAGGTTTGGAGCCATCTATACATGCCGATGGGACGCGTCGACCCACGGCCTGGAGGTGAGGGAGCTTTTCCCCTGGCGCGGCGCTGGCTGCCAGTGGTGTTTGGAGCCCCACTGGGCTACGAGTTGTGGGTTCTACGGAGAGAGTTCCACGACTTCCCTCCCTCGCTGGTATGCATGAATGTTATGCATCTTTCTTTTGCATTTATTTTGAATTTATTATGATGATGATGAAATGATGACATGTATGTTTATGAATGCAGGTGCAGTGGAGACCCTATGAGGGAATGACAGACGAGGGCCAGCCGTGGGTCGTAGCGGGCCGACCTCGTTTTGGGCATGAGCTCTGGGTTCATTGCCTGAGCGAGATCGAGCCGTTACGGCTTAGGTTGGTGATGAGGACGTTGGGCCTCCACCAGGAGTGGGTAGAGGTCGGCGAGCCACGCGGCATTGGGAAGAAGACGCGCGGTCGTACGAAGGTGACCGACTGGAGAGTGCGGTTCGAGGAGCAGTACGCCGACTGGCAGTGAGGCGGGACCAGAGTCACCTCTCGCGCGACTGACAGCTCCGAGTACCTCCGGCGCTACTGGGAGGTATACGCCGGACGACCTCAGATGAAGGTCTTAGGGGTATGTATGAATGCAATTATTTCTAAATTAAATGCAAATGCTTATGTTTCTATCATGTGACTAACATGCAATGGACGCAGGATGCGCGGGACATAGCGACGATGGATGCCCAGGCCCACCTACACAGCCTGGAGGACCAGCTGGCCGCCATACGAGCCGACCTAGAGACCCTGGTGAGTGTTTAAATTATTTCTATATGCAAATGTATTTTTTGTTGAATTATTGATGATTAGCCACTAACGATCTCAATGAATGCAGCGTGCCCAGTAGGGAGCAGTGAGGAGAGACCCAGGGGAGGCCTCCAGCTCGAGAGGGCCTAGTGCAGAGGTGACTGCACTGGCAGAGCAGTTAGCTGGAGCGACCGCACGAGCTAAGGCAGCAGAGCGCGATCTCGCTTCACGGGTAAATTCCAAAACACAAATCCATTCAAATATTGATTATATAATTGTGCACTGATGAAAATTCATTTTATAGACTGAGGAGCTTCGAGCCGCTCTTACCTGCGTTGATGAGGGCTTCCGTGCGACGAGCACACAGGTGAGTGGTTTAATCATGTGTTGCTTGAATTGCATTAATTGTGGAACTGATGATTTGTTTACCTGTTTGCAGGCGACTCAGCTTCAGGCGGTACGTACCGAGTTGGCGATCCGTGATCAGCGGATCTCAGAGCTAGAGAGGTCCCTGAGGCGTCGAGAGGAGCTGCCTCAGGACGTGGCCGAGCTGCGGGTGGCTCTTGAGCTGGAGAGGAGGGAGCGGGCCCGGGAGCGCGAGGAGCGTGCTCGTGAGCGGGAGGAGTACCAGGCAGAGCATGCTCAGAACCTTGAGCTTCAGCAGGCGGAGCGTGCCCGGTACCAGGAGCAGGTAGCAGCACGCGAGCGAGAGCTGGCAGACTCGAGGACCTAGTTGATCCTTTCTCAGGAGTGGCTACGAGTTGCTGAGGAGCGTCTCCAGCGAGGGCGTGAGCGAGCACGGGCTGCGGGGTACTCCTTCACCAGCTCCACCTTTGTGGCAGGCTCTTCCCTCCGAGAGAGGAGCGAGGCAGGGGGTCAGGTTTGGGTTCCAGCTTCTTCACGGGGGCCCATGCCTCCTCCACCAGCGCCAGCTCGGGACGGCGAGGAGGAGGTTGAGAGTAGGAGAGAGGAGGGTGGAGGCGAGAGCTGAGAGAATTACTTGTACTCCTCCACCCTCACACTTGTACTCAGACATTCATGATGTATATATATATATATGAGATTGGCATCTTTTGTTACCTGAGCACTTTGCGTGGTTGTGGCCTTGTGTTTGTGTACTTTCCTCTTTCCTCGTTCTTCGTCTTTGCTTTGCTTTGCCCTGTTTCGGCGACTGTAATCCACACTTTGAACAAACAGGTTAATTCATCTGTTCGACTTGGCCCCTTGCTCAATAAGCAAGGGGTGCCTTTACTTTTGACCTTAATGGCGGGTCAAGGGGCCAAGCCTTTAATCAAATAAGGCAAATAAAATAGCTGATAACGGGGAGATGCATCATGCAAGCATGCATATGCAAACCATAAATAAAAGATGCCCATGCAAAAGAATGCAAGCATACATCGTGAAGAAATGTATTTTTTTCTCTCATTTATATTTTTTTGTTATTTTTCCTGAAAAACGCGCCTTAGAGTAGGTCGTGGTTTGCATAAAGACGCCCTAGAAGACGGCGTGAATTTGAAAAGGAAATATGATTTTTGAGAAAGTAACGACCCGCTTAGGGACGTTATTTGGAAAGAGACGACCTAATCTAGGACGTTAATTCCATAAAAAGTGCCTTAGCCAAAGGCGTTAATTGAATTATTCTGCAAAAAAGGGCTGACAAGGCTATCAAGACCACGGGTCCTACACGGTCACCATCTAAAATTCATTAACCTTTCTTGAGTAATTAAAAGGGGGTCGACGTGCTCATAGTTGACTTGTATTCGAGATTTCGTACAGTGCAATTTCCCAGGTCGATCTTGACCATCCTGCCAGTTCGTGACTTGCCACATAGAAAGGATGGAAGAAAATATAAGGGAAGCCCATAAGGGATTTTGAGATGCTCAAGGTAAAGTTACCTCCCCTACCCTATGCCTGTTGGGGTTCGATCTTTGGCGTAGGGAAATTTGTTGCCTTTTTGCCTCTTTTATATTGCACGCATACGCCCAAGGTTTTCCTTGCGGGGACTTTGCCCTCTTGTCATGCTCTTCTTTTCACCATTTGACTTTCACTTTGAATTGATTTGCATTGATGAAAATAAACCTAATTGTACTTGGGCTTTTGTGGCATTTTGTTCCCTTTTGGGCCTTGACTTCCACCTACTAGGGCGGCGGATAGGCTTGGCGGATCTACCCCGAGACCTCCCTTCCTCCCTTATGGGCCGAAGAAGAAAAGAACGGGTATTGTCTTTCACTTTTAGTCAGGTTTTTGACTTTTCATCGGATTTTGCACCGCTTGAGCTCAAGAATAAAGCGTGTAGTGTGTGTGGGTGTCAACCCCCTTTTAAGTTAGCAAGACTGATGAATGAATTCTGAATTTTGACCTTTCGGGCCTTGATCCTTCGTGTGCCATGGCACCAATTTTGATCTCTTTTGATTTTGAAGAATTTCTTTATTTTTTGTTTGCTTTTTTGTTAGAATTTCTATTTTTTTGGTTTTTGGAAATATTCCACTTTGTTTTGGATTTTTTGAATCAATTTTCATTTTTTTTGGATTTGGAAAATTACTCTATATATATATATATTGGATTTTTGAATCAAGGGTAGTATTTCTTAAGATACAAACCATTCCAAGGGTGAGTCAACTCTTCTCCTTCAGCATTAATCAGTTTATAAGCATTACTAGGATAAACATCTTTTATGACGAACGGTCCTTCCCAGTTAGGTTGGAGTTTTGAGCGGGGGCCACCCGGCTTTACAAAAATCCTCTTGATTACCATCTCACCGATTTTAAATTTTCTCTCAATTACTTTCTTTTGATAAAAACGCGAGAGCCTGTTTTGATAAATGCGCGCATGCTCAGCGGCGACCAGACGCTTCTCGTCTAGGAGTTCCAATTGGGCAAGGAGTGAATCCCGACGCTCATCAATAGAGAGTTCCTTGTCAAATTATACTCGCAGAGAGGGAATGAGAATCTCGTAAGCGACTACCGCCTCCATTCCATAAGTAAGGGCGAAAGGGGTTTGCCTAGTGGGGGTACGAATGGAAGTGCGATAGGCCCAGAAAGCTTCAACTAGCTTGTCTGGCCAGTCCGAGAATTTATTAGCCTCACACGTCTTTTTAACAATCTTGATCAAAGTTTTGTTAGTTGCCTCTGCTTGGCCATTGCCCTGCGGATAATAGGGAGAAGAATGATGCAATGCAATGTTGTACCTGTTGCAGAGATCCTTGAGCTCTTGAGAGATAAATTGAGGTCCATTGTCGGTGACGATGGTGCTCGGGATGCCGAACCTTGCGATGATGTTCTTCATTATGAATTTGCAGACAGTTGACGCTTTAATCTCCACGTAAGCTTCCGCTTCTGCCCACTTGGTGAAGTACTCCGTTGCCGTGAGGATGAACGACTTTTGCTTGGTCAGGAGGTTCGAATCACCAAGAGGTCCAATGATATCAAAAGCCCACATGGAGAAAGGCCATGGGGAGGACATAGGATGGAGTGAAGAGGCAGGAGAATGAATCTTGTCGGCGTGCAGTTGGCACTTAACACACCTTCGAACATAGATGGAACAATCCTCTTCTAGAGTGGGCCAATAGAAACCTAGCCTAAGAATCTTCTTAGCTAGCATCTGGCTATTCACATGACCACCACACACTCCTGAATGCGCCTCTTCCACAACTTTCTAAGATTCATCATGGTCGAGGCACCTCAACAAAACACCGGTGAGCCCTCTCCTGTAGAGTACTCCTCCAACCAAAACATACCGCTGAGCCACTCTTCTAATTACTTTCTTCTCTTCCACAGTGGCTTCCTCGGGATAGGACTGATCATTGCAATATCTGGCAATCTCATAATACCAAGGCTTCTCTTCGTCAGCCAGTTCTTCTTCCCAGTCTAAAAGCATGACCTCTTTGCCTTTAAGAGATTCCTTCTGCTTGTCCTTCTCAAGCACCTTATCCCTAATATCGAGGAATGCACGATCCTTAATAGCTGGCGTGTTACGCTGATGAATCAGAGGAACGTGAAAATCTCGTTCAGGAGGGAAGACTAGAGCAGAGGCCAAAGAAGCAAGGGCGTCGGCCAAGATATTCTGGCTACGAGAAACATGGACGAAGATTAATTTGGTGAAGAGTTTGGCATAAGCTGAAGCAAGTTCCTGGTAGGGTTTGAGCTTAGGATTGATAGTGCGGCACTTGACCAACACCTGGCGCAGAATAAGTTGACTATCACCCACAATTCGTAGATGAGTGACACCATATTGATGAGCGGTTTGAAGACTGGCCAAAAGAGCTTCATACTCAGCTATATTATTTATGACGGAGAAGGTGAGCCGAGCAGCAAATGGGATGGTGACCCCTTCTGGTGTTAAAAGAACCATGCCGATCCCTCTTCCTTGAGAATTTAGAGCTCCATCAAAATGTAATGTCCACATAGGATCATGAGGTTGATTAATGGACATCAGTTATTCATCTGGAAACTCCGAATTGACAGGATCAAAACGAGGTAGAGGGTGGTGAGCAAGATGTTCGGCAATGGCATAACCTTTGATAGCTTTCTGCTGAATATAAGTGATATCAAATTGAGAGAGGAAGCTTTGCCAGTGTGCTAATCGATCAGTGAGGACAGATTTTTCAAGGAGGAATTTAATTGGGTTCATGCGAGCAATGAGGTGAACCTCGTGAGCTAGGAAATAATGCTTTAACTTCTGAACTACCCAGACCAAAGTAGCGCAAGTCTTCTCCATGGCTGAATACCTCTGCTCACAGGGGTTAAGAAGTTTAGACAAGTAGTATGCTGCCCTCTCCTTACCTTCTTCATCCACTTGAGCCAAGACAGCACCTACAGAGTCATCCAGGACTGAGACATAGAGAATAAGTGGTTTGCCTGGAATTGGCGGCCTCAGGACAGGAGGATTGGCCAGATAATCCTTCAATCCGTCAAAGGCTGCCTGACACTTGTCATCCCAATTAAACTTGACTCCCGGCTTAGTAAGCTCGTAAAACGGCCTACATCTTTGTGAATGCCGGGAGACAAAGCGGCGGATAAATTGTAACCTCCCGATTAATCCTCGAACTTCCTTCAGATTCTTGGGAGAAGGCATGTCTCTGATGGCCTTTGCCTTATTGGGATCAACTTCAATTCCCCTCTTACTAACAATGAAACCAAGCAACTTCCCTGAAGAAACGCCAAATACGCACTTCTTGGGGTTCATTTTTAATTGATACTCTCGTGATCTCTGCAAGACCTTAGCTAGAACCCCAGGGTGCTCAATCCTTGTCCTTGATTTTACAACCAGGTCATCCACATACACCTCAATATAGATATGAATCATGTCATGAAAAATCACCATCATAGCCCTCTGATAGGTAGCTCCAGTATTCTTAAGTCCAAAAGGCATGACCACATAACAATAAGTACCCCATGGTGTAGTAAATGATGTCTTCTCTTGATCTTCTTCAGCCAGACGAATTTGATTGTAACCTGAAAAGCCATCCATGAAAGAGAGAGTCTCAAATCCTGCCGTATTATCGATCAAAACATCAATATGAGGGAGGGGGAAGTCATCCTTAGGACACGCGCGGTTGAGATCCCGGAAGTCTATACAAATCCCAACTTTTCCATCTTTCTTCATAACCGGGACGATGTTAGCCACCCAATTGGGGTAGAGGACAACTCTAACAAATCTAGCCTTATGGAGCTTGTCGACCTCTTCTTTCATCTTTAAAGCCATATTAGGGTGGAAACGCCTCAACCGTTGCTTGACCGGCACAGACCCTGGCTTAAGTGTAAGGCGGTGTTCGACGAGTGCAGGGTCTAAACCAGGCATATCTTCATAACTCCATGCGAACGTGTCCTTGTATTCTTGCAGAACCAAAATGAGCACCTCCTCTTCGGAGGGCGGCAAATTCTTACTTATGAGGACAATCCTAGGGTCTTCCTCGGTACCCAAATTAATTCCTTTGGTAGGCTCTTCTACAGAGGCTGATGGTTCGTCAAATCGTCTTATGCCACTAGCAAAAGTATCAGCCTCGTCCTCATATTCTTCATAACATTCATCCCCCTCTTCAATAGGGTCTTCATCATTCATAATTTCATAGACACCCAAACCATCATAAGAAACAACAGCATCCTCATATTCTAACTCTGGCATGATGATTGGATTCTCTATAAATTCAGGAAGAGCTAAACAAGCCTGACATCTGATAGCTAACTCCAACAGAAACCTATGGGGAATCTGCTTACCCTTGGACTTCTTATGTGAATCTACCCCTTGAATTTTAGCGTTAGCAAAAGAAGAGGAGGAGCAACTAGCTTGATCAGAAGAAGGAAGGGAAGGAGGTGAAAAAGTGGATACAGGAGGTAATACAGAGGAAGTCCCCTCACCAGAGGGGGAGAAAAGATTTAGCAATGAATCTTGAAGGAGCGGCCCCTGGGTCGGGACGCACTCAGAAGAGAAATAGGAGGTCACCTCAACAGAAATGGAGGTTTGGAAAGTTGGGAATTTGGCATTTTTTTTTCATTTTTGTCTTTTTATTCATTTTTATTTTCTGTTTCAAGAAGAAAGCAGTGTGAAGGGAGGATAGCAGGAGGAGTGGAAATTGCCAGATCAGAGAAAGATTGAATCAGTGATGGCCCGCGCGGGGGCGTGATGGAGAGTTTAGACAATCGCTCGAGGAGCGAAGAAGGAATTGTGAGAGAAACTTGGATTGAATCTGGAGACAAATTGATTGTAATCGGAGGTGGTCTTGGCACGCGACCAAACCGATGAGAATATAGAGAAGCAAGCACAGATGGATGCATGGAAGTGAGAGAAAAGAGGCCGGCCCACAGCCTGTCCACGGTGAAACCTTCTTCAAACGGAACATCTGGCTCTCCAGTATCAGTGTAGTCACTCAGCAGCTTCCTCTTATCTGTAATTACGGCCGGCTTCACAATCAATTCATGAATAAGTGGCGGCCATTCCGGATCAGTCGGCATGAAGAGGCGGCTCAAAGAAATAGTAATATCCTGCATATCGAACCACCTGTACCAGTCACATTCTGGATCATCCATTTTCCTTCTCTTGTCAGGCCTTAAGGACTCCATGGCTTTGTATGTGGCCAACGGTGCGATATGACGAGCAAACTGTCTAGCATGGACATCCTGACAATCTAGCATGGAAGTAATTATGGTAGTTTGCTCATTATTTTGAAAGCCACCTATGGCAAAATGTGTCTTCAATGTCCAAGTGAGCGGTTGGCGATCTGTTTTTAATGTAGATGTCATAAATGCCCATGGTTCATCTTTGTTTTTGCCTGGCCCTTTGTAACCTAGGCCACCTCGTGTAATCAGCTTCTGAGGTTTAACAGGCCTAATCCTGCCTTGACAATTGGCACCCAGACCTTTGCCATTTTGATACCCCATTTTCATTAAGATGTTCCAGCCATAGGTGTTCATCGTTGTTTTCTTCTTTTTCCCCTTGGGAGGCAGGGGTGTCATAGCAACTGTTGTGACTTTTTCTGGCATTGGTCGTGGACAAGGGACGTCCAGCACAGATAATAGTGGCTTGTTAGCCGGCCACATGGATGGAACTGATGAAGCCACGTGAATATCCTCCTCTGGCAGGATTGGCATACTGGTAACTTTAATAATGCGGCCCTTGTGTGGGAATTTAAGGCACTGGTGATTTGTGGAGGGCACCGCATCGAGTTGCTGAATGTAGGGGCGTCCCAGAATGCCATTAAATGTCGGATCCATATCCAGAATGTGAAAATCTGTTGTGATGGCGGCAGGACCTAAACTTACTTTTAACGTAATCATGCCTAGAGGAGGTTTCTTCGTGTTATCATATGCAGTTACTGTGATAGTAGACGGCCGAATTTGGCTTTCCGGAATGCCACACAACTTCAAGGTGCTAGGTGGCAAGACATTGATGGATGCCCCAGTGTCCACCAGACATTGCTTAACAGCCACCTTATTGATGTCAACTGTGATGCATAGAGCGTACTTTCTTGCTGAGAGTGGCGCCAGTTCATGTTCATGGAAAGTAATTGCCGGCTGACTGCTAGCGGGCGTTAAAACCGTGACTATTTTCTCAACTGGAATGTCCTCATTGACCATCACCTTTTGCAGATATTCTTTCAAAGCTAGCTGATGAGTGGTGGACCTTTTAATTAATTCTAGGATTGAAATCCTTGTTGGGGTTCGGTCCAAGTGCTTTAGCAAATCATACTGAGTCCCTGGCACTGACTCTTGTTCTTGTTCTTGCTCTTGCGGCCCCTGCACGGGCTCTAGCTCTCTCTGTGGAAAAATACGGTGGAACATCCGTCCACTGCGGAGCGGCGCCACGCCTTGACGTGCCTCTGTCGGGGCAAGTGTGGGAGGAGGATTAGAAGAAGAAGAAGGTGTGTTGGTGTGAAGAGGTGGTGGAGTGGGAGTTCCCGCAGAGGGAATCCCCGTAGGGGGTGTTGGTGCCCCGGTAGGAGGCGTAGGAGTAGAAAGGGATACCCGAATGCGGGGGGAATTGGTGGGGGGTGGAATGAGAAGAGTTCTGGGTACAAAAGGTGGTGGAACCGATGGTGGGGGGATCCTTGCTGGTGAAAGAGTAGTGGTGGGGGGTGCAGTGGGCGTTGGCGATGGGCGGATGAGGAGTGGCCTAGGTGGCAGTGGCGAAGGGTTGGTGGTGGATGGGTTTTGTTGTGGGGTAGGCTGTGGAGGTGGTAAGCGTGTAAGAAGGGGGCGAACCGGCAAGGTTGGAGGATTGGTGACAGGAGGTGAATTAACGGGGCACTGAAGGGAATGGTTCAATTGGGGGGTAGAAGAAGAAAAGGGGTGCGCAAGAGGTGCGGAGGTTGATTTTGATTATGATGAAATGCCCCGACAGAGGCGTTTTCTTCATGCCATCCCTGCCCTCTCTCCACCTCATGGAGAGACGTGACAGGGTTTATGTGCTGGTTTGGCGGGTGCTGCGGCAGTGGATTGTGGATGATCCCCATATCGTGCTGAGGCGCTGTAGCTTGTTGTTACTGCTGTGGAGCTGGTTGCTGTGGCTGCTGAGCCTGTTGCTGCCGAGGAGGCCTTCTTTCTTTCATGGTGGCAATAAACTGCCTCATCTCATCCCAGTTGATGCCGCCTTGGTCGTTTAGATCATAAATATAATCTCTGAAGTGGAAGCAACGATCAAGGTTGTGACCAGGTGCGCGATGGAAAGCACAGTAATGGGATGTGTCAACATTAGCGGGCCACGCTGTTCTTTCCCTTGGTAACATGAGCAAGTTGGCGGCCATTAAGGCGTTGAAAATATCCGGGAGGCTTTCTGGTAGTGGAGGGTAGTGGGCTCTCTTGGGGCCAAGTGGTGGTCTCCCTTGTTGTTGTTGGCCATAGCTGGTAGGTGGTGGTACCTGGTGGTACTGTTGGGGAGCTGGAGGGTCAGCGCGGGGCGCTTGGTTTTGCGGTGAAGCAAAGGAATGTTGGGGTGCGAATTGGCGTTGTGGAGTGGAGTTGAAATGGGGGTTTTGTGGTGGAGGTGGGTTAGGTCGTGGGTTAGATTGATGGTGGGGGTGGCCAACTACACCAACCTGCTCGTTTGCAATTGTGCCCTCCGTCGTGGGCCCGCTGTTGTTGACATTCGTGCTTTTCTTAAATAGCCGTGGCTTCGGCTCAAACATGCCCATAATGGGCGAATCCTTCATCTGCGTCTGGATATAACGAGCCCTTTCATAGAGCTCCTCCATGGTGGTTAACCTATTCATGGCCAAGATATGCCAGAACTGAGGAGTTGCATTGGAAATTATCATCTTGACTTGTTCTTGTTCCGACAGTGTATCTTTCAGCTTTTCGGCCATCAACCGCCATCTATCAGCAAACATTATGAAGTCCTCCTCGGGCTTCATTTTTTCCGCAACCAGGTCCGTGAGTGAGAGGGAGGGTCCGACCCGGTCTCTGTACTTCTGCAAGAACTTCCTCTAAACGATATCAAAGTCACCGGCATCAGCAGGATCCAATGAATAGAACCATTCAAGGGCTGGCCCCTCCAGAGATCTCCTGAATAAGTAAGCCAAAGAGGCCTTGTTGTCTTGCCAAAAGGAGGTCTCGTACATGAAATCCTTCAAATGAATAAAAGGGTTACCAGTCCCATTATATCGCCGAAAGTTCGGCATCTCAGACGGTGGTAAGTGGAAGACTGGCAATGTAGGGAGCGAGATCTCTGGGGCGTTCTTAGCCGTAGTGACCTTCTTCAGTTGCTCTTCCATGCTTGCCAACTTCTGAAGCAGTAGAACATTAGTGTCGGACTCGACTGGGGCCGGATTTTGAATAAAAGAATGCGGTATAGGCGTCCGTAGAATTCGGGGAGGTTGGAGAAATTGGTGCCTAACCGCAGAGTGGCTCGCCTGTTGGGCCGGCATGGCCGTACCGGGCGTTGGTGGACGGGAAGGGGGTTTATGCAGGACCGCCTGGTCATTAACAATGTGATGGCCACTCTCGGTCAGAGGGGGATTGGGGGAGGAAGAGGGAACAGACTTCCCTTTCAAAGCAGCCTAGACAGCCTGCCGTTGGGAATCATCTAACTGAGACAAAGCTTGAATTAAATCGGTGACGTTAATGGATGGGGAAGAATTCCCGGAGGTGTTGGAAGGCACATCCTGAGAAGAGGGCTCAACCTCTTTGGAAGTGGTGTCGACCACACGAACATGCGGATAATGGGAATGAGGAGGGTAATTTCCCTCATGATAGATGGAATCTTGGAGGGGGATTTCATATTGACCGAAAACATTCTCATCCTCATCATCATAAGAATATCTGTAGCCTGCCATGTTGATGATTTTACCTGAACGAAGTTTCAAGTTTAAGAGGAGAGACGGCCTTATAAAGGAACTATCAAACAAAACCCACTCAATCCAAACAAGCCAAATCAACCCAAGCAAGTTTATGCAACCAAGTTGAGATGAACGCAAGATTTTAGTGTTACGCTTGAGATTAGAGTGGATTAAATTGCAGAATAATTCCCTCTTTTGCAAAGTGAAACTTAGTTTATCCAAGTGTGATCTCCGGGTTAACTAGATTCTTTCTCTCTCCTTACCAACGATAGGTTCTCTATACTCCGGGTACTTCAAGGGTACAACCAGCCTGGCGTCCGTGAGGGAATCCACGGGTGCGGGGACTTACGGAGGTCTTGGAAAAGGGATTTCCGGTCCAAAGAGACGGAGTGCTCAATGGAGGGTTGTCCCGATTCCAAGAGAGGTGTGTGGAATCCTAGTGTAGAGAGAGGAGGTCTCTCAACCAAATGCCACAAGATGCAAAATAATATGATCAGATCACAGCAATATAGGCAAGCAATGTAATAATCAGTCCAACAATCACAGACAGCAACAGGAAACATGTTTCTATAAAACGCAGGAAAGAGACGACCTGGGGCATGTCGCTATCAACCAAAGAGACGACAGAGTCACTGTCGTGAATCACTGTGAAAGCCCACGAGCCAGTAGTGAGAAAAAATAACACGCCTCTGGGTGAGGCGCTATAAGCGAAAAGGATGCCTCTACAAGAGGGCGTCAAATCTGAAAACGCACCTTGACGTGAGGCGCTATGCAATAAAAGGGTGCCCTGGGGCAGGGCGTGAATTCACAGATAGTGTGATAAAAGCAGAAGAATAATGAAAGACGCCTTGGTAGAAGACGTAACACAGCAAGAAAACGCCCTGGATGAAGGCGTTAAAAGAAAAAGTGCCTCTGGTTGAGGCGTTAATTAAGGAAATAATCAAACAATCACAAACTGGCTGATCCCGGGAGTGTGCAGTGTGCACGGTGGGGGGTGCCCGTGGGGCACAAAAGGAGGGGTACCGTGGGTACCGAGGGGAAAGGGCACACGTGGGTGCCGAAGGAGAAAGGGCACACGTGGGTGCCAATAGGAGATGGTAATCAAAAGAAAAACAGTGGAGGTCCCACCTGTGATCGCCAATCTGTAGATTGTGATAAATCCACACATGAAGAGTTTAAATACGAGAAAACATAAGGGGGAGAGATGATATAATAATAAAGAAAAGAAGCACGTGGTGCTACTAAGGAGGGTGATCGCCAGAGGGGTTACCTCAAGAAGAAACAAAGAAGATCGCGAATACCTGGTGGAAAATAGAACGCGGGATGGATTGTGAATTCCTCCTCCTCCTTCAATCGGCCGGGCGATGAAGGGGGTTTTCCTTATTGATTACCCTTGCAAAAGACAAAGAGACAAACAAAGAGAAGTGGATCAGCCAAGTGAATGTAGTATCAATCCCGAATAAATGATATGATGATGAATAGAGAACAACATGCGCACCTTTTTTATTGTTTGTTTTAAAACCCCTAAGAGTTAGGGAAAGGAAAAGGATGTAATGCTAATGCAAAAGAAGAAAACCGTATGATGACCGATGAAAAACAACACGATTAGATAAGCAAAAACCCCTGCTGTCCCTGACGACAGTAAAGGGGAACCGAAGTTGATGCTGTTGGCAGGAAGAAAAGGAAGCAGAGAGCTCTAAAGATTGCACAGGAAGAAGATGGATAGCCTCCGTAAATTCAGCATCTATGTATAAAAACTCTGACCTCGGTAACCTCTGTCAAGATCGACCAGAGCTCCTTTATATAGGATTTCAACCGAAGATAAACTTAAATTTAGGAAGATAAGGGCGGGCAATGATCAATGAAGGCAGGATTCTAGTTCCAATTCGAGCAAGGAGACCATTGGAGGCAGGGAACTATTCAGGAAAGGCATACTCAAACACGACACCGAAGGATAAAACACGACCTTCAGAAGGGCGTCAAATTATAAATTGACGACCTACATCAAGACGTTACTCAAAACACGACCAGAATCAAGGGCGTCACTTCTTGGATTTAATTTTGGCAATAAAACTTACTTTATTTGAAAATTATGAGAAACCGCCTGAGATGAAGGCGTTACTTGAAAACACGCCCTAAGGAAGGGCGTTAATCAATAATTGGAATTTATTTTGAAACCGGATAATACCAGGAATTGACGCCCTCATAGTTGGTCGTCCTTTCTTAAGAACACGCCCTAGATTAGGTCACTATTTAAAACACGCCCTTCATCAAGTCGTGAATCACAAAAAAAATGTAAGAATAAATCACAAAAATAGAAAAACTTTATATTATAGAAATATTGAAGTTCACTTTGGGGCGTCAACATAGTGATATGAGATTTGATCAGCATAGCGTCAATTTTGGCGTGTCTACACAATGATGTTTGGGTTTTTGTGTAAAAGTCCCGTAGGTCCAGCAGGGGCCCCCATCTCCTTTCCTATTGGTCCACCTAAGTCTTAGGGCCCATGTGGGGTCAGTCAAAGGTCCAAGGTGAGCTTCTAGATGGCTTGACCATTCAAGGAGATAATTGGATTAAAAAGTCCAATATTCCAACCCTTAAAGTCCAAGATGCTTTCCCCTTATAATATAGTTTATCCCATGTTGTATTTTTTATTTAATTTGATCATTTGACTACATGGGGAAGAAAATCTCCTCTCTCCCACGAAATTCCCAGCCCCCCACCCCTTGCCATTCTCTATATAAGCCTATGTATAGTGTCATTAGAGAAATTAATGAAGAATTAAGCATTTTTGCCAAGAGCAAGCCCAAGGGGCACCCCTTGTGTCTCTCCTCTCCCCCTTGCAGCAGTGATTACTGGCCATTCTAGGGTGTGAAGCCCTCATCTTGGTGTGACACCAAGATCTCCAACCTCTGCTGGATGCGACTTCCGGCCGCCGCCTTCCGTTCGTGCCGCCATCGCCATCGCCGGAGTTCTATCCAAATCAGGACATAACCTCTTCTCTGAAATTGTATCTCTGATTCTTGTTGTTCGATCAAGCCCTAATTTTCAGGGTTTGTTCTATTCATCTCCCCTAACTTTCAGTTAAAATTTCGTGTCATTTGGAGTCCATTTGATAATTTTCCCATATTTTTGTTTACCCTCTCAGTAATCTACCCTTTTGCAGATCTACGGGACAGAGTCTCCTTATTGCAATTTCCCCACCCACTTAAAAAATTTTAGAAAATCCACAAAAATTCCCTAGTGTTCCTCACGAATACCCTCTTCCACCATAAGTTTTGTTGAGTCAAAAAAAAATCATTTAGCTCTCGGTGAAAGGTCTGTTTCAGGCAGATCCATCTTTGCCTTGTGTGTCTGTCAGTCAGGGTCAGAAAAAAAAGGAAGTTTGCAGTCATTTTTATTTTTAATCCGTTCTGTGGATGGAGCCACTAAAAATATATGTTGTAGATCTGTAAGTCCTCTATCCATCGGTACCTCTTGTGCATCAATCCGACATCGGATCTGGTTGTAGGAATTCTTTTTATGAAGGTGTGCAGAGCAGATCCGAGTTCAGTCAGCACAACTCAGTCCGGGAGAAAATTCAGAAATAAATATCAAAGGTCAACTTCAGTGACCGCCCCTTCAGAGAGTCGATCAGGGACATCCCGCCATCGTCCCAGCCAAGCGGCGCCTCCCGAAGATCTCAAGAAGGCAGCGTTCCTTTGGAAACCGTTGCTTGCTGTCCAGCGAGTCAGCAACCGAGTTGGCGCAACACCGAGTTGGAATAGTGCCGAGTCGGACCAACAGGCCGAGTTCGTGCCGTACGCGCCTCCAGATTATTGCCCGTCAACCCAGGGTCGATCCTCCCGGGCCCCTGTAGACACGCTATTCCTGACGTCTCCTGAGAAAGTCTCATATCACTATACAACGCCCCGCGACGGCTTACGCGTTTTGAATCACTTGAGTGCTTTCTTTTCTTGAGTCTTCTTCCGCCCTTTTCGGCATCTGGAATCGTCTCGTCACGGCATTCGGACGGCATCAACACCAGTCAGACGCATCAGGAGGTTCCGGAACCAAGAAGGGTGTCTACCGGGCAGCCACCAACGCTTGAACTAAGGACCCGGGTGGGTCTTTATGGGGGCGTCCAGGCCTCTGGACGCCCCCATTCTTTTAATTTATTTTTCACATCCCAAAATCAAATAAAAAATAATATATTAATGGAGGCGTCCAGGACCCTGGACGCCTCCATAAAAACAAGTATAAAAAATATAAAATGCCAGCTTTGGCATAAAAACAAAACAAAAAATAAAAAAATAATATATTAATGGAGGCGTCCAGGCCCCTGGACGCCTCCATAAAAATAAGTATAAAAATTAATGTGCCAACTTTGGCATAAAAAACAAAACAAAAATAATAAAAAATATTTTCTTGGAGGCGTCCAGGACCCTGGACGCCTCCATCAACTCCCTCACGGGCGCCGCCCACCGAACGACGGTTTGTCGTGTGTGAAAAAATCCAAATTGAGGAGACGTCCAGGCAGCTGGACGCGCCCATTTCAAAATCACGAGGCGCCGCTCACAAAACCACACATTGTGTCAAACCGCGTGCGGCGTCGGTGGGGTTCGGTGGACCTGTTTGAGGCGTCAGGGCCCTGGACGCCTGCACAAAAATATTCAGAAAAAATAAATAAAAATAGAATAAAATATTCGTTCGGCCCTCATGGAGGTGTCCAGGGTCCTGGACGCCTCCACCCTCCGGAGCCCTATAAATAGAGGCCCACCCCCTCAGTTCTGGGGGAGCTTCTAAGAGATCCGATAGGCTGCCGGAGCCCAGAGGCTACCGAGTCATTTCTAACCCGTGGGGTCTTTTGTAGGTGGAGGTTCTGCCGGCTTCTCGGGTGTCCAGGCTCGCGAGAGGAAGGCTATCTTCATCCACCGCGCTTCCACGTCGTCCCCACGCTGCTGGAGCTCCGTCGGATCTCACCCTCGGCTCCTCCAATAAGCCTTTTCTTCCCTTTTTTCTCCATAGTTCTTTACATTCATTATACTGCATCCTCTATCTCCCTACATAAGGGCGCCGTCTCTTGCATACTTCTTGCATTCATCATCGCATTTTCCTCCTACTCGAGTCCGAGAGGGGTTTAAAACCACACCAACCAGGTGTGTGTCAGGTCACGATCTCATTACTTTTATTGCAAGGAATTGTTACTACACTGTCATTTTCTAATTCCGTTCGTTTATTATCTACTATTTTACAAGGGTAACCAAGGAAAGCCCTCTCCGTCGGCCGGCCGAAGGGGGAGGAAGAAGCAACCCGCCATCTCCCGCTCTTGAGGTAGGCGCGATCACTTTCTTTATTTTGGGGTCTTTTGGCCCCTGGCGATCACATCTTGTTCTCGAGGCCGCGGCGAGTCACTTCCCCAATGGCCGTTTAAATTCCGTTCTTATATCTTTATATTCTTATCTATTCTGCTATTCTCGAGGCCGCGGCGAGTCACTTCCCCAATGGCCGTTTAAATTCCCGTTCTTATATGTTATATCTTATCTATTCATGTTCTCGAGGCCGCGGTGAGTCACTTCCCCAATGGCCGTTTAAATTCCGCTCTTATATTCTCTTTATATTCTGTTATATTCTTATCTATTCATATTCTCGAGGCCGCGGCGAGTCACTTCCCCAATGGCCGTTTAAATTCCCGCTCTTTATATTCTCTTATATTCTGTTATATTCTTATCTGCTCATATTCTCGAGGCCGCGGCGAGTCACTTCCCCAATGGCCGTTTCAATTCTTGCTATTTAATTTCTGCACCATTCCCGTCCCCCCGAGGTCGCGGCGAGTCACTTCCCGCTATGGCCGTTTAACCCCCATATCTTGCTATATTACATTTGTCCCGCTCGCCCCGCCGGAGCAATCTCCCGTGGTGGCCCCTTCTCTCTTCTCTTATTTCTGTGTTGCAGCAAACAAAAGAGGAGCCCGCGCGCTCCGCGTCCTCTTCGCACCCCGAACCAGCGTGACGTCGCTCACAGATTGGCGATCACGGTGGGACCTCTACTGCTTCCTTTCGGCTACCCTTGCAAGTTCGGCACCATCCGTGCCTCTCCACCTTGGCGCCCGCGCGCGCCCCCGTTGTGCTCACGGCAGCACTGTCAGTTGTGATTGGTTGTTGTTTATTATATGTCTGTTATTTCTGTTATTTTCCACTCCATATCTCTGTCAGCATTTCATTGCATGCATCCATCCCTCTTTTCTATCCTTTTTTCATTTTTTTAGGATCACCCTTTCCCGGTGAAGGAAGGACTCTCCGTTTGAGAATTCCTCTCAACGGACTAGAATCTCCTCCACTGGGACCTCCGTAAGTCCCCGACATCGAAGAATCTCCTCTTCGTTCACTGGGCTGGTTGTACCATTGAAGTTCCCGGAGTTAGTCATTTCATTCGTGGTGAGACGAGAGACCCTAGCTGACACGGCGGTGAAACAAAAATAAACTAGGGTCCCTATTTTGTGTGAACTTCGGATCTCGCTAAAAACACAAAAAAAATCATCAAAATCAAAACACAAAAAAAGGCGTAAAGGCATCCACTTGTTTGATAATCTCTGCTACCTGCTTGCTAGTGTATGTTTTTGCGTTCTGGGAAAACTGTGAGCATGGCTCACGAGTCTTTTGAGGAGAACCACCCTAGTCGTGGTTTGTCAGCCGACCCGCGAGTCTATGCTATGGACTCGGGTCCTTCTCATGAGCCCTCGCATGAGGTGCAGGTTATTGCCGGGGACACGTCCCCACCACAGGATATCTCTTCCTTACTGGGCGTCCTCGCCAACACGGAGCTTACCTCTGAACAGCTCCGGGCCTTCCAGGCCATTCTGAAGGGGAAATCTGTTTCCCCCACGCCCCAGGAATCAACTCCGGCCATCGCACCTCTCCAAGAGTCCGTGCAGGCCATTCCATCTCCTTCATTGGCACAAGCCATCCAGTCTCCCTCGCTTCAAGGACAAGCGAGCCAACAACCACCCTCATTCCAGTTCCCGTCACAATCTCAAACTCCCGTTGTTCCCCACACACCGCTTCAGCCAGGGCCAACTGTCGGCGGTCCGACAGCTCCCTCTCATTCCGGGTTCCCCCTCAAGTCTCCGGGAGACAGTTCCTCCCCTAGTGGCAAGTGCCACCTTCACCTCCAGAGGAGCTCGCCCAATCGCTCCTCAATAGGTTCAATCGCATGGACGAGCAGTTTCAAAATCTGAGAAGGATGGTGGACGTGAAAGCCACCCCGGAGGTTGCTTTGCCAATCCTTCCCGTCACTCATCTTCCTCCCTCCGAAATGCCCACGTACCGCAGATACAATGGTACCGGCAACCCCTTCATTCACCTCAAGGATTTCATGTATGAATCCTCCTATTGGCAAAATGATCAGAGGTCCCTGGCATACCTCTTTCGGAGATCATTGGATGGTCCCGCGCTAGAGTGGTTCTATTCTTGGAGCCCCGCGAGGCCGAGAATTTTGAAATAGTCCAGAGAAGGTTCTTGCAGAAATATAGGGATAGGGTCGGTCCCTCACTCTCCATTACCGACCTAGTGGCCGAAAAGATGAAGCCCGACGAGATTTTGTCCGCTATGCTGATAGATGGAGGTCTCTGGCGGAAAGAATAAGGGATACCCTCTCCGAGCCCGAACAAGTGAAGATGATTGTGTCTAATGCAACCCCACAGTTCAGACACGTCCTGGCCATGAATAAACTTACTACAATGGAGGAACTCTATGAAAGGGCCCGGTACATCCAAACTCAGTTAAAAGACTCCCCCATTATGAACATGTTTGAGTCACCGAAGCCCAAAGTGGTCAGAAAGACAGGCGCTGGTGTCCCGGGCGGAGCCACAGAAGGGGTCGTGACAAATGAGCAAGTGGGTGCGGTCAACAATGCCAACTATGCAGTCAACCCAAGGCCTCCACAAATGCCCCGACTTCCCCTCCAACCAGGTCCTTTCCCTCTTCGTCCTCCACCCCAAAATAATCCACCCCAGGATAATATGCCTCCATTACGTCAACCCCAGCAACAACAACCACAACCTCAGCAACAACAACCACCGCTTCAGTACAACCAAGTTCCACCCCCGGGGAACTATGGTCCCCAACAGCAACAAAGGAGGCCGCTCGGTCCCAAGAGAGCCTACTATCCACCATTGCCAGAAACCTTAGCAGACATTTTTAATGCCCTCATGGCATCAAACCAACTCGCCCTACCCAGAGAAAGGCCCGTGTGGCCCCCAAATGTTGATACCTCCAAATACTGCGTCTACCACAGGCAGCCAGGACACACAGTAGATTACTGCTTCCATTTCAAAGATTACATCCACGATATGAATGATGAACATCAAATAGATTGGGATGAAATGAGATGATACGTCGCCGCTCTTAAGGCTAGGAGACCTCCTCATAGGCCACAGCAGCAGTTACAACAGCAGCAGCAGCAGCAACCACAACAACAACAACAGCCTCAGCAGGCCCCACAACAACAGCCCGACATGGGCATAATCCAGAATCCATTACCGGAGCACCAACAGCCCAATCATCAGGTTAACCCCATCTCCTCCTTCCCGGAAGTCGGGAGAGAGCAGGTGTGGCACCAGGAAAGTACCTCCATTCTTTCTACCGCCAATCCTATCATCACGCAACACCCTTGCCTTGCCCGGGTAGCACCTCTCTCTCATCAACCCGCGTCAGTATCGCCTTCACCATTTCCACTACCATTACGCCCTCTCATCCGTACCCCGATCCCCTATCAACCGACACTCTCCACTACGCCTTCACACCCTCTCATCTTCTCCCACTCCCCCACTTTACCATCCACCTCTACCACATTTACCCCTACGCCTTCTAAACCCCTTATCATCCGTCAACCATACATAACCCCGTCTTTCTCCACCGTATCACCACTAATGCCTTCAAAACCACTCATTACCCATCACCCACCTCAAAATCATTACCCGCTTCAAGCCCTACCCACTTCTACTTCGTCTCCACCTCCACCTTCCAGACCCCTTATCCTTCATAATCCGCGCGATATCCCCTCTACCTCCACCATGCCTCCACCTAACAAACCCCTCATCAGAATCCCTGCTCCCGTCATCACCCCTGCTTCATCAACCATTCCTCCACCACTACCCCTCAAATCCCTGTTAAAACCCACTGCTACCCCCACAGAGGTACAAAAGCCGCAGGCAATGGTGCTCCGGAGTGGAAGGATTTTCCACAGGGTTTTCCCCCACAACAGTCAGAATCCTGAGCAATCTCAGCCAGAGAAGGATGATGGAGAACAACCAGAAAGAGCTATCCCTGGAACACAGTATGATCTATTGAAACACTTGGACAAGACACCTGCTCGGATCTCCATCCTGGAGCTACTTCAAAGATCCACATCCCACCAGGCGGCCTTGATGGAATATCTTCAAAAAGTCATGGTTAATGAGGACCTCCCCGTGGAGAAGATTTCGACCGTCCTGACCCCAACAGACACACAACCGGCCATCATGTTCCACAACTACGAGCTCGCTCCCAAGGAAGCTCAGAAATATGCATTGTGCATTTCAATAAAAATTAATGGGGTATCCATAAACCCGTGTCTTGTGGACACGGGTGCGTCCATAAATGTGATCTCCATGGACACCCTTCAGTTGTGTGGGGTCAACGAGGAACAAATAAGACCTTCCTCGATCACGGTCACGGCTTATGACAATAGCAAAAGGCCGCCACAGGGGATGATTATTCTGAAGGCAGAACTAGGCCCCATGTCAATTCCCACGGAATTCCATGTCCTCGACATGGACCCCACATTCAAGGCTATACTGGGTCGCCCTTACATCGAAGCCATGGACGCTGTGCCTTCCACCAACCATCAGTGCCTGAAGTTTCCTTACAATGGGAGGATTATTAAAGTGGTCAGTACACCTGTCCTTCACACAGTGGATGCTATCAACACCTCTCTGCCCTCTGTGTGGCCATCTCATCGGCCCATATTGTCATTGCTGGACGTGCGTGATCTATCTCACGTTCCACTAGCACCAAAGGAGCCGGTCAGGACAACCGCAACATCATGTCTCCCTTTTCACTCCAAAGGTTGGGAGATTATGAGGAACATCGGCTATCAACAGGGTAAAGGTCTGGGCGCACAATTACAGGGTATGCTCAAACCGCCAAAGGAAATTAGGCCGAACCGTAGGTTTGGCCTAGGCTTCAAAGGACCGTTCAAGGCGGATTGGAAGCCCCTCACATGGACTCTATCAAACCACTTCAACAGAGGGCCCGTTGTTCAGATGGGAGATTACCCACGAGAAGCATATGGGGGATCACATGCTGTATATTTGGCTGAAAAATGTCCGAGGATCACCAAAAGAGGCAAGATCAAAGATCCGGAATGCGAGTGGAACAAATGGTTCGACATACGGGACATTTCCGTTGCACTGGAAAGGATGTTCTCGTCTCCACAGCTTGAAGGACCACCATTGATCTCCGGAATACCAGAGAATATTACCACTCTTGCCAAGGTTCCAAACTATCCTAGTCCTCGCCAGAAGGACCCTGTCATCGACGGATCTTCATCCGTCCTCAACATTGCCGTCGACGGCTCATTAGCCGCCATCTTCTCCATCCACTCGTCTCAGCCTTTGCTGATATCATCTTCCTGGGCCAGACAATTGTCTGATGATCTTCCCAGGTCCCCTTCTTTGCTTACATACCTACGCAGGCTTCTTAACCCGTGCCAGGCTTTCAATCATGATATGCTCTACGAGCCTCCCAATCCTCTAGCCATAACCACTTTTCTCTCTCCTCCAATCTCTTTTCACTGCTTTGTCATTAAAAATGAAAACGAAAAAAAAACGTTAATTTTTAAACTCCCCAACAACACATCCTCGTTGAGGAAACCTCCTACATCTCTCACGGGTGCGTACCGCCCTGCGGACCACCCGTCCGAGGTCCGATGAGCGACCTTTTCTACCCCTCCTCTGAGGGGTCTTCTCCTGTACATTCTACACCATCCTCTTCGTCTTCCTCTTCTTATGTAAATAATGTCAGTCAATCTAGGAATGATAGGTCAAGGGTAGTACCTAGGAAGAAATCCAAGGGTAGGCAGATCCCTCGTCGATTCCTTCTGGATTTAGCCGCCAGGTGTCAAGCCCTCTTGCCATCCCCCAGTTGCTAGAAAATCCCATCCAGCTACCGGAAATAGAATGTGAGGGCGACTGTGCATTTGATGAAGGGTATGGAGTCTACGAGATCACGGATGAAGAATGCCCCACTGAAGATGAGGGTGAAGAATATAAGGATGCGGCGGGAGCATACGCTAGTGGAATGAGGAGATTCGATGAGCCGTCAACCGCCGTAGAAGAATCCACCAAAGAAGTCAACTTGGGAACTGAGGAAGACCCTAGGATCATCCTCATAAGTGACAACCTACCACCCTCTGAAGAAGAGGCATTAATTAAGGTTCTCAAGGAATATAAGGACACGTTTGCATGGAGCTACGAGGATATGCCGGGTCTAGATTCAACCTTGGTCGAACACCGTTTAACCCTAAAACCAGGGTCCGTCTCGGTAAAACAAAGGTTAAGGCGTTTCCACCCTCAAATGGCTTTGAAAATGAAAGAAAAGGTCGACAAGCTCCACAAAGCCAGGTTCATTAGAGTCGTTCTTTATCCTCAATGGGTGGCGAACATTGTCCCGGTCATGAAGAAAGATGGGAAAGTCAGGATTTACATCGACTTCCGGGACCTTAACCGCGCGTGTCCAAAGGATGATTTTCCCTTGCCTCACATTGATGTGTTGATCGATAACACGGCAGGTTATGAGACCCTCTCATTCATGGATGGATTTTCAGGATACAATCAAATTCGGTTGGCAGAAGAGGATCAGGAAAAGACGTCATTCACTACCCCTTGGGGAACATATTGTTACGTGGTCATGCCGTTTGGGTTAAAGAATGCTGGAGCTACTTACCAAAGAGCGATGATGGCCATATTTCATGACATGATGCACATATATCTGGAAGTGTATGTGGATGACTTATTGGTGAAATCAAGGACCAGGATGGAACATCCAGAAGTTTTGGCTAAGGTCTTGCAGAGGTCAAGGGAGTTCCAATTGAAAATGAACCCGAAAAAGTGTGTGTTTGGTGTGTCGTCGGGTAAATTGCTGGGTTCATTGTGAGTAAAGAGGGATCGAGATAGATCCCGACAAAGCCAAGGCTATCAGGGATATGCCGCCTCCCAAGAATTTGAGGGAAGTCGAGGTTTAATCGGGAGGTTGCAGTTTATTCGTCGGTTTGTGTCCCAACATTCACAAAGGTGTAGACCTCTCTACGAGTTGACCAAGCCAGGAGTAGAATTCCACTGGAATTCTAAATGTCAGAAAGCTTTTGAAGGGTTGAAGGAATATCTGGCTAGTCCACCCGTTCTCATTCCACCTAAACCAGAAAAACCTCTGATCCTTTACGTCTCAGTCTTGGATGACTCCGTGGGAGCTGTCCTCGCACAAGCTGATGAAGAAGGCAAGGAACGGGCAACCTATTACTTGTCCAAACTTCTCAATCCCTGTGAGCAGAAGTACACCGTCATGGAGAAAACCTATGCTGCCCTCGTTTGGGTAGTGCAGAAATTGAAGCACTACTTCTTGGCTCATGAGGTCCATTTGATTGCTCGAATGAATCCTATCAAATTCCTTCTAGAGAAATCTGTCCTTACGGATAGGCTAGCACGCTGGCAAAGTTTCTCTCTCAGTTCGACATCACCTACATCCAGCAAAAGGCGATTAAAGGCTATGCCATAGCCGAGCATCTCGCTCACCATCCTCTTCCCAAGTTCGATCCCGTCCAATCAGAGTTTCCAGATGAGGAACTAATGTCCGTCAACCAATCAGATGAGCCAATGTGGACACTATATTTTGATGGAGCTCTGAATTCTCAAGGGAGAGGAATCGGCGTCGCCCTCCTGTCGCCTGAAGGCCTCACATTCCCATTGGCATACCAGCTCAAATTTCCAGTCACCAACAATATAGCCGAATATGAAGCCCTTCTAGCTGGCCTAGAACTCGCCCATTCTTTTCGTATCACTGAGTTACGAGTCGTAGGTGATAGTCAACTCATCCTTCGCCAGGTGCTCACTAAATATCACACTCGCGATCCCAAACTCAAGCCATACCAAGAACTCACTGCTGCCTTTGCCAAACTGTTCACAAAACTGATCTTTGTTCATGTCCCTCGTCATCAGAATATTCTCGCCGATGCCCTCGCCTCGTTGGCATCATCCATAAGGTTCCCTCTAG
Source organism: Amorphophallus konjac (assembly GCA_022559845.1). Classification (NCBI taxonomy): domain Eukaryota; kingdom Viridiplantae; phylum Streptophyta; class Magnoliopsida; order Alismatales; family Araceae; genus Amorphophallus; species Amorphophallus konjac. The sequence goes on from CM040118.1 coordinate 111,071,937, forward strand.
GAAGATGGTTTAAGTCCATTTCCATCTACAAACTTCACGCCCCTGCAATCGATGATGCTTCCTACGTAAATATCAAAGACAGGATAGCAAGAAAGATCCTGCAGGAAGATATCCTTGAGAAGAGGGAGATCATGTTGGCAGAGGCCGAAGAAGAACTGGCTGATGAAGAGAAACCATGGTTCTATGAAATCGTCAAATACTGCCAAGATCAGTCTTATCCTGAAGGGGCCACCACAGAGGACAAGAAAGCCATAAGAAGGGTGGCTCAGAAATATACATTGGTTGGAGGTCTACTCTATAGGAGGAGCCTTACTGGTATTCTGTTAAGATGTCTTGGTGACGATGAGGTTTGGAAATGTGTAGAGGAGACGCACTCGGGTGTGTGCGGTGGCCACGTGAATAGTCAGATGCTCGCCAAGAAGATCATTCGGCAAGGCTTTTATTGGCCCACTATGGAAGAGGATTGTGCTGTCTATGTCCGTAGGTGTGTCAAGTGTCAACTTCACGCCGATAAAATCCATTCACCATCTTCCTCACTTCATCCAATATCCTCCCCATGGCCTTTCTCCATGTGGGCATTCGACATCATTGGTCCCCTAGGTGATCCCAATTCCCTCACCAAGCAGAAATCTTTCATCCTTACTGCGACGGAATACTTCACCAAATGGGCCGAAGCCGAAGCTTACGCGGAAATCAAGGCGTCAACAGTCTGCAAGTTCATCATGAAGAACATCCTCGCCAGATTCGGCGTCCCAAGCACGATCGTCACCGACAATGGGCCACAGTTCATTTCTCAGGACCTACAGGACCTCTGCAAAAGGTACGCAATTACACTGCATCATTCATCGCCTTATTACCCACAAGGTAACGGCCAAGCGGAGGCCACCAATAAAACATTGCTCAAAATCATCAAAAAAACCTGCGAGTCTAGTAAGTTTTCAGACTGGCCAGAAAAACTTATCGAAGCCCTATGGGCCTATCGCACTTCAATCCGTACCCCCACCGGGCAGACTCCATTTGCCCTTACTTATGGTATGGAAGCGGTAGTCCCGTACGAGACTCTGATCCCTTCTCTCAGGGTACAATTGGATGAGGAATTTCCCCTCGACGATCATCGTAATTCACTCCTCGCCCAGTTGGAACTCCTGGATGAGAAGCGGCTGGCCGCTGCCGAACACGCGCGTGTGTATCAAAATAGACTCGCTCACTTTTACCAAAAGAAAGTCGTTGAGAGAAAATTCAAAGTCGGTGAGATGGTCGTAAAAAGAATTTTTGTCAAACCTGGAGGGCCGCGTTCTAAGCTCCAACCCAATTGGGAAGGACCATTTGTAATTCAAGCCGTGTACCCTGGCAACGCCTACAAGCTAGTCAACGCCGAAGGGACCGAGTTATCCCACCCTTGGAATGGGCTTTATCTTAAGAAATACTACCCTTAGCACAAAACAAAAAAAAATGATGAAAAGATAAAAACATCAAAAACAAAGAAATATTGAAAACCACTAAAAATATGGAAAATTCAAAATGCCGATGCCTGGTGGTCACCATATAGTCAAGTCACTGCATCTAACCTTCATGTTAGGATAGGGCCCATTAAGGCTTGGTAGGCACCGGGTCTTGGTTTGCCAGAACCGTGGAGATCCCTGTCCGGCCACGTCGGCCTATGCTCGCTCGAAGGAAGCTAACATGTGCTCACTTATGTATTTTATTCAAAAAAGTCGGTAGCATCACCTACGGTGGGGCCCCACCCAGAAGATCTCCGGAAGCTGTAATCTTTATTCTTTTCTCTTCGACCAAATGAGACAGTCGGCGCCCTTAAAACGCTGAGCATGAGAAACCGAAACTCAAACCCCAAGGCAAGAGTAGGATCCATTTCCTCGAGCATCGATCAGAGCACGAGAAGAGGGCAGTGTCCCCGCAGGCATACGAAAGGGAGCCCACAAACGTCAAACGACTATATCTCCCTCACAAAAAGAAATACAAAATCAAAATCAAGAGCCTGGTCGTGACCTTGCCTGATGCGATAAATGGAACCCCTCGAAGCAAAAGTTTGAATCCACAAAAGGGGGGGGCTATGGAATGTAAATGCTCGAGATTTGGTCCGAAGTTGCCCGAAAGGAAAGAGTTAATGGGCCCTTATTCGCTCGCCGGGTTAACGGCTTTGTCGGTCCTCTTAGGAGGTTTATCCCCTACACTCTTCCTTCTCCCTCTAAAGATGAAGGTTCGATAGAGTTTCTGAAAGGTGAAAACTGCCCAGGGTCTGCGACCTTATTTTAATATACACATTTGGTTGCCTACTTTGAAAAGCAAAAGCTATCGCTGCGAAGGAGTCTCCATGTTTCTGGCTGGTCAAGACCCCTGTTTACCGCCTTGATGTCTTCTTGTTTAACCTCCGGCTTAGGCCAATGCAAGCACGTCACCTATGGGTGCGACGGCGTCTGATTTCGGGTCAGCGTCGCGCGGTTGGTCGTGAGGGTTCCAGGGTATTCCATCATATACCATCTAGAGTTGTGAGGAAACAGACCTGGGTCGGGTAAATCTCTTACCTCAAACACCTTTTGGGTGAATCCCTGTGCACGGAAGCGATTGGGAGCCTAAGCACGGCATGACGGTATTGTCATCAGGGTAAGTCTTAGCCGGCGGGATCATCATTCGAGGGGTCTAGAGGCCCAAATCAACCTAGATGTGCACTTAGAATACCTGGGAGGTTAGTAAGAAACCCCTGTTCTCACGTAGGTTAGGTGCCATGTGGGTGCTTACCGGGCGTTAGCAACAAAAAAATCGAAATGATAAAAGCAACAAAAAAAATGGAAAAGAGAAAATGTACATATTTGCAAATAAAAAAATCTTTTTTATGATAAAACAAAAAAATGCCAAATATAAAAAAAGAAAAACAAATCAATTTTGTATTTTGCGTGCAGCATCTCACTTTTTTTTAAAATACCGCTTGCATTCGTGTGCTTGCCTGTCGCATTTATCATCACCGCATCTTTCCCTTGCCTTCGTTAAATAAAGACTTGGCCCCTTGACCAGTTATCGAGGACAGTCACAGTGACCATTTGCTTATTGAGCAAGGGGCCAAGTCAGAACAGAAATTCTGATTTGTTTGCTTCAGTGATGTGTGCAGGGATTCAGGCAACAGAAGCAAAGGTGAAAACCAAACAAACCGAACCTTGTATTTTATTCCAAAAACCAAAAAAATTACATCAAGTTCCGCCCTCTCTCTCTGCATTACTCGTCCCACTACTCTCCAGGCAAAACACTCTCAAAGGTGCTACCCAACTACGAAAAGCGGTACTCCTACCGCTCTGTACTCCCCTTCCTATTCCCACATCCCGGCGTTGATCCACGGAAGCAGCAGAGAAGCTACCAACACGAAAGCCACGCTCTCGTGCTCTTCGGTAGCGCTCCTCACCATCTCTCAGCCACTGTTCAGCAAGACCAAGGCTGGTTCGGAGTTCAAATAGTTGGGCCTCCATGGCCCTTCGTTCCTCCCTTTCAGTCAATCTGTTGGCTCTTTCTCTCTCTGCGTCTCTTTCTTTCTCTGCACGTTCTCTCTCACGGTCTTCCCTCTCCAACTGGAGAGTGATCCTCAGTTCCACGGCATCCCTAGAGGAGTCGTCATCAGGATGACGCCGCAGTTCCCTCTCCAGTTCTGCTATCCTAGCTTCCTTCTGCGCAGCCTTGGCAAGCGCTTCTTCCGTCTCCTTTTCCTACCGAGTGTACCATCTCAGATACGCGATAAGGCGTAAACAAAGAGAACTCAACACTGAAACTTTTACCTGTATACAGAGTATCCCTTCTGCCTCCGCAGCACGCTGCGTGGCGTGAGCAAGTTACTCATGAAGCAAGTCAAGTTCTGAGGTGGGAATCCACAAGCTGGAAGAGGCACCACCTACTCCCATCGTTGGGGAAGCCGCGCCAATCTGGGCATGCTTTGACCACGTGAATTAGCAGCCAACATCTGGAATCTAGGGTTTTAATTAGGAACGCACTGTACACCTACCAAGGCGCTCGTAGCTCCGCGGGCATCGCCCAACCGTTGCTCCATCTCTGCCAAGCGAGTTCGAAAAGTCGCTATCATCGTATCACGGATATCCTGCAGCCATACGCGTCGGCATTTCCACCAGAAAACCAAAAAAAGGGAGAAAGAAGAAAAGAGAAAAAGGGGAAACCTACCTCCACAATTCCCCGGGGTTGGAGCCGCTCTGCGTACTTTGTCCTATATAGACGCAAGTAGTCCTCGCTATCCCGCGCATGTGATTCTACAATCGTGTCACCCCGTTACCAGTCCTCATACTGTTCAGGGAACCGCACACGCCAGTCAATGCAGGTCGCCGGTCCTGGCGTCTTTCTCCCGACACGAGGTGGCGCAGCTGAATCCACCCATTCTTAAGCCAGTCCTAAAGTCCTCATAACCAATCGTAGCCGAAGCGGCTCGATTTCATTCAGGCAGTGCATCCACAGTTCCCGTCCAAACCGGGCACGACTTGCTAGAACCCACGGCTGGTCGGCATCGACCATGTCTGAGTAGGGTCTCCAATTTACCATCGCTGCAGGGAACTCCTGTAGCTCCCGCCTTAGCACCATCAGTTGGTAGGTTAGGGGTGCCGCACTCATGATGGGTTCCCACCGCCTGGCTAGCGGCACCATTACGGGTCGCCAATGCCAAGCTCTCCCCATGGGGAGGTAATAATAGCTCCACAGCTGCTCGGCGCAGGTCATCAGTACCTTGCAAAAACACAAAAAAAAATACAAAACAAGCAAAACCAAAAATATCTGGATGAATGGTGTAAAACCACTCACAGCCGTCTCACGATCCACTTCTTGGAACAGGCCTGTAAACAAGTGTGCCAGCATGGCAGCTCCCTAGGCGTAGTATCCTACTCTTTCAAGGTCTGATAGCAGCTCCAGGAAGTGACATTGGATACCATCCCCTTTCGAGCTCAGTACCAATCTCCCCAAAAAGAAGAGGAGAAATCTTCTCAAATCTATGTTGCATCTTTCCCAGTTGCCGAAATCTGTGCAATACACGGCACGGCATCCTATTTCCATCCTTTCCATGAACTCTTTTGAGGATTCATCGTCCCGCCGACGAGTGTAGGTGAGCCCTAATGCATCCATGAGGGACGCCCTAGCTACCGACCTGTTTTTCCGACCATCTAGGTCCACACCCAGTAGCTTCCGAGCACCTTCTCGGTAATCCGCATAAGTGACCCCGGTCACTGCCTCACCCTCCACCTTCAGGCTTGTGATCCGGACCACGTCCTCCAAGTTGGGCACCATGTGCCCCCAGGGCATCAGGAATGCCCGACTCACTGGGTCCCATCTCTCACACAAGGCTTGGATCAGGACCAGGTCGAGCTCGAGCGGCTCGATCCGAAGAAAGGTGCCAAAACCCATCACGTCTAGCCTGGCCTTTTGAAAATCTGGGAGACCTCGGTATGTTGCCACTGCCAACTCCCATGAGATTTGTGATTTCATCACACTCTACGCATGCAGGGAATGGAGAGGAGGTTTGGTCAGAAAGAAAGGAAGAAAAAAGAATGGAAAAAAGGGCAGGAAAACTTGGCTTACGAGTTGTGATTGGGCCCATTCGCTGAAGTGCCCTTCGAGGTCCGAAAGCCTCCTGGAACTACTACCACTGGATCTGGTTCTCTTTGAGGAGTGGGAAGATTCGCCCTCCATCCAACTCTCAGAATTTTGAACTCCTCCTCTCCCGTGAGAACTTGTGCTCCTCAGTTAGCTCTCGATATACCTGGGAGGATAAAAGGGACAAGAATTTATAGAAATAGAAGGAGTGCTGGGCCAAGATTGCCTCCATCACCTTTTAATGATAGCCCTCGCAATGAGGCACCTGCCATCGGTCCCGTGTGTCACTTCACCGCTCGCACTGGGTGATTGATTGGACGAAGAATATGACAACTAGCACCCTATGTTGTCTAGGGATACCCTATCATGTTTTGAAGGACGTCCGCAAAATTTGACGCAACATCCGGGAGAAGGAACTAGGGCCGTCATTATTGACTTCGACGGCAGATTCCCGTGGAAAATGGTCACAACAAGACGCGGTTCTCTGCTTAGGGTGGAGTCTCGGTAGACCCATCACATGGGAACAGTGCAAAGGAGAGGAATTGTAGGAAAGAAGGAATGCACAAGAGAACAAACGAGCAGCAGAAAATCAAATCACTCCATTCATAATTCTACATAAGCTGTCATAAACACTACAAATCATAGAGATGAGGCGGGTCCACTGGCTCGCCAACTCGTGCCATTATCTTCATGCTCGTCCCCCTAGGCGTCCCTCTCCTCTCCCCTGAGGTGAGGGTCCCTCAGAAGCCTCCGGGATCCCCGTGCAGTAGCACCCGCCTCGCCTCGTGGCCCCGGCTCCACAGCAATGACTCGCTGCTCCTCCCCTGGCGTGGCAAAGAAGACACTAGCGGCAAAGCGACCAGACTGGCGCAGTCGCTCCCCGAACTCTCGCGCTCTCTCGTAGCGCGTCTCCATCCCTCCTATTCTCTGCACGACGGCCTGAAGGCCCAGTTGGAGCTCCCTCACTTGGGCCTCCAAGGCCCTCCTCTCGGTCTGATCCCGCTGTCGCTCGGACCTTCTCTCAGCTTTCTCTCTCTCTGCCTCTCTCCTCATCATCTGCAGAAGAACCCTTAACTCCAAGATGTCTGGAGAAGGTCTCTCCTCACCGTGATGTCGCAGCTCTGCTATAGTCGCCACCCGGGCATCACGCTCCTCTTCCGCCCGGGCAGCCCGAGCCACCGCACCAGCAAGTTGCTCCCGGAGGGAGGCAATCTCAAGAAAAGGGGCCGAGGAACTGGAAGATGCGCCGCCAGCCACTCCCCCCATCGCTGTCTGCTGGGCATGCTGGAACAAACAAACAACAACCGTCAGCTAAGCTCCACATTTAAAAATAGAAAATGCAGCACTTAGCTTACCAAGAGCGACAGTTCCTGTTGAGTGGTGGCCAGTTGCCGCCTGACCTCGACTAATTGGGCACGCGACCCGTCGACATCGCGCGTATCCCCGGCTTGGGGAAGCCCCGCATAACTCTTTCTCTGCCGCCGCAGGAAGTCGGCACTATCCTGCACCAGTACGCTCCCTTGCTGCCCAGGGAGACGTATGCGCCAGTCTTCAAGCTTCGCCTTGCCGCGACTCTCCTTCCTGACGCGGCTCGGCTCGTCTGCACTCGCCCACTCATCGGCCAGGCCCAGGGTCCTCGCCATGTCCTGCACCAAGAAAGAAGGGCCTTGCATCATAACAAAGAACGCGTCCCCTGTCTAGGACGCGTCCATCATTTGAGTACAACACTCGCCGAACCCTTTCCCCCCTCGCACGGCTTGCTTCAAAACTCAAAATGGATCAAAGAGGGGGAAAACCAAGCACTCACCGAGCCGTGTTCACCTCCTTCCGCGCCATTGGGCCCCTCGGGTCCCTCGGGGGCTCGAAGCGGCCCTTCCTCCTCCATGGACGCCGTTTCGTGCTCTTGCGCGTCCCTCCTCGACGAGGGGTCCCGCGTCCCTCTCCACCTTCGCCGTGGTCTAGACCACCGAACTCCATCGATCAAGAGAGGAAGGAGACGAAAAGGGGGACAAGTGAGTTTCGGCGAAAGGTGGGCTCATTTGTGGGTAAGGCACGGGAGAAGAAAGGCCACCCGGCGCTTTAAATTTGAATTCAAGGATTAAGACGCGTCCTCGCGCCTGGACGCGCCCAAAAAGGGGAGAAAGGAAACAGAATCTCCCCGTGCAAAGCGTAGTTCCCTGCTGTTCAGGGCAAGGTCTCGTGGAGCGTGCCTCGAAGGACAACTCAGTGCAAAGAAGAAAGTGTGGGAGAGAGAAAAGTACACACAACACAAGAAAGCCATTTTCATTTCATATAATAGCCGAAAGTACATCATGCAGTAAGGAGGGTGGAGTGTACAAGCAACTCTCTAACTCTTGCTGCCACCCTCCTGGTCATCTCTCTCCTCCCTCCTCTGTCGGGGATCCCTAGGGGGCCTCTGCGAACCCAGAGAAGCCGTGATCGCCTCGCCCTGCGGTGGCACTCCAGCCTCGAAAGCACGATGACACTCCTCGGCCGAAGAAACCAGATAGCTGCCCATGGAAAAAGAACCAGACTGACGAAGTCACACCCCGCGTTCCTTCGCCCTCTGGTACCGCTCCTCGCTCTCCCGAAGCCTCCCCTCCGCCGTGCCGAGACTCAATCGGAGCTCCACCAGCTGGGCCTCCAAAGCCCTCCTCTCGGTCTGATCTCGCTGTCGCTCCTCCCTCTCTCTCTCCCTCTCCTCTCTCTTTCTCACCGCCTCCCTCCTCGACAGCTCAAGGGTGATCCGCAGATCCAGCACGTCACGAGGGAGCTCCTCAGCCTCCCATCGCCGCTCCTCCTCCAGCTCCACAATCCGGGCGTCACGCTCCGCCACCCGAGCATCGCGCTCCTGCTCGGCACGAACAGCACGGGCCAGGGCCTCCCGAATCTCGGCCACCTGTCCAAACACGCATGCACCGTGAGAGAGCAGTGATGGAAGGAAAGCAGCTAGAAGAGGGTCAGGGCCAAGCAAGCACTCACTCGAGCCTCGCGGTCACGCTCGGCCTCCTCAGCCCGAGCCACCGCATGAGCCAGCTGCTCCTGAAGGGCAGAGATCTCCGGGGGAGGGCCCCACGAACTGGAACCCGCTCCACCAGCTGTCCCGGCTGCTGCTGGCTGGTGGGCCCGCTGAAACACGGGGCAAACGACAGTCAGAGGCTAAGCATCGAAATCCAGGTCACAAAAAAAATGCATCGCATAAACTCACCAGGATCTCCAACTCCTTTCGGATGGCCACCAATTGCCGCCTGGCGTCCGCCAACTGGGCCCGCAGGTCGGCGATCATGTTGTCACGAGCATCCTGCATTGCACATAAATTAGTGCCACATGCATATACATATAGAAGGGTGGAGCATTTTCATTTCACTTACCCCTGCCATACCACCAAGGAAGAGGCGGTCCCCGTACGTAGCCCGGTACCGTCTCAGGTAATCAGTACTGTCCTGTACATGGGACACCACTGGGACCCCGCCCTGCTGCCAGTCCTGGTACTGTGCTGGGAAGCGCGTACGCCAGTCCACAATCTTCGCCTTCCCCTTGGTCTTCCGCCCGATGCGGGCCGGCTCATCTACATCAACCCACTCCTGGGCTAGCCCCAATGTCCTCATAACCAGCCTCAGCCGAAGCGGCTCGATCTCGTTCAGGCAATGGACCCACACGTCCCGCCTGAAACGAGGAAGACCCGCTACAACCCAAGGCTGGCCAGCGTCGCCCATGCCCAGGTAGGGTCTCCACACCACCTGCATCACCATACATACATCATGTTAGTTACCATTCAGTCACATGCATAAACATAAAAAAATCATACGCATCATACCATGGCCTCGGGATACTCGCTCAGCTCCCGACGAAGTGACGCCAGCTGGTAGCCGTGTGGTGCCACTACCACGACCGGCCTCCACTGTCGCGCTAGAGGAACGGCTCTCCTGTTCCCCTGCCTGGCCTTCCCCATCGGGAGGTAGTAATAACTCCACACCTGCATCCATCATACATCATTAGCACGAGTAATTGCATATTTAACTACGGTAAAATGCATAAATAAATTATGTACCTGGAGAAAAGGTGCGAAGCCGCTGACTGTCGTCTCCCTCTCTGAAGTCTGGGAGAGATCAGCAATCAAATGGGCAAGCAGAGCCGCTCCCCACACGTAGTGCCCCACTCTATCAAGGTCCGCCAGGATCCCGAGGAAACGGCAGTGGATGCCATCCCCCTTCGTCCCCAGCAGAAGGCGGCCCAAGAAGAAGAAAAGAAACCTCCGGAGGTCTAGGTCCACCAGCTCCCGCTCGCTCGGGTCCTGGGTGAAAGCTGCACGGGCATCTCCCTCCAGTCGTGCTAGAAACTCCGCTCCAGTCTCGCTAACCCGCTGGCGCGGGTCGACGAATCCGAGCACCTCCATAATCTCCACTCGGCCGACTACCCTGATGTCTCTGTCGGTCACGCTCGTCTCTAACCACAGCAGGTCCAGGGCACTCTCTCGGTAGTCGGGGTAGGTGAACCCACTCACCGCCTCTCCGTCCACCCGTAGCCCGGTGATCCGAGCCACGTCCTCCAGTGACGGCACCATGTGCCCCCAGGGCATCAGAAACGCCCGGCTCGGCGCGTGCCACCGCTCCCTCAATGCCTGGATAAGAGGAAGGTCGAGCCGAAAGGGCTCGATCCTGAGGAAAGCTCCAAATCCCATGGCGTCCACACGCGCCCTCTGAAAGTCTGGCAGCCCACGGTATGCTGCCACCACTAGGGACCAGCTGATCCGGCCCTTCATCACGCCCTGCACACCACAAAACCAACAAAAGAACACATCAGCATCATGAATAGTAATAAACAATAACACTGTATATACTACTTTTTTATTTTATTTTATTTTTATTTTTTAAAAAATATATTTATGTTTTTGGAGGCGTCCAAACCGTTGGACGCCTCCTTTACATTTTCTTTATTTTATTTTTAGAAAAGCCCAAAAATCAAAACAAAAATAAATAAATATATATATATATTATCATGGAGGCGTCCGATGCCCAGGACGCCGCCTTATTTTTAATTCTATTTTTATTATTTACGTAAATAAATAAATAAAAAAGGAAAAAAAGAAAATGTGGAGGCACCCAGGCCCCTGGACGCCTCCATCCCTCACTCATCGGTCCTCACCGCATGGCCTCTCGTCCACCTATCCAGCCTATTAAACCAACAGATTGAAGTTCCGAAGAGCTTACCGGGTCGTGATCGTCCTCTCCCGCGTCGCCAGCATCCATTGCAGCCTCCACGGCCAAAGGAGGAGCCTCCTCCTCCGCGGCAATCTCCTCCGCCGCAGCAGCCTCCTCGGCATCGTCCCTCAACCTCCTCGGACGACGAGCCCATCGTTTGCGCTTCTCTCCACCCTGGCTCGGGCCTCCTTGCTCCATTGGGACTAAGAATGGGTCGTCTGGATTGACTGGGTCGTTTAAATGAACAGTAAATGAGCAAAGGGGGGAGGCCCCCCCCATATATATAGAATCCTCTTTATTTGGGGCATCCAGGCGCCTGGACGCCCCCACCTTTTTTTTTATTTTTTCAAAATTCAAAAACATAGGGGCGTCCAGGCGCCTGGACGCCCCCAAAATAAAAAACCAAAAAAAATAAAAAATAAAAAATAGGGGCGTCCAAGACCCAGGACGCCCCCAAAACAAAAAAAACTAAAAAAATTATAAATAAAAAATTAGGGGCGTCCAGGCCCCTGGATTCCCCCATAATAAAAATTTCAGAAATATATAATAAAAGAAAAAAAGATAAGAGTATGTATATAATCCAAACAAAAGAAAAAACACAAAGAAAAAGAAAAACCACAAAAAAAAGATATTAATAATTAAGGGGACGAGGGTCCAAAACATCCAAATGCCATATTTTATTCCATCAGAAAAGTAGAATGAGCTACATCATGGGTTTAGGCGCCTTAGGCCTTAACTTCCCCAGTTCGATCACATAAGCTCTCCACAGCTCGCATTCTTCCCCCACATGCGCTAAGGCCTTTCCCGCAACACTTGTCTTCCAGGGTGCTTTGACGGCCTTCGCTTCCTTCGCATTCGCTTCAGTGCCCAACTCTCTCTTCTTCAAAGGAACGATGCCAGTCGATAGTGGAAACGAATGGCGTGGAATGCCGACCTGGAGGCAGCATCGATGCGCGTTATAAAGGACAAACTCGGTCGCACCAATCAGTTGGAGATCAACTTCAGAGGAAGGCCTCATGAGGAGATCAAGCGAAAGCAAACATGCCGGTGCGCAAGTAAAGAAGCCTTGTGTCACGGTGCGGAAGTGAGACCGCCAGTCTTCACGTTTCTTCAGCCACGGAACGCGGTTCACTACAGTACCACCGAAGCCTAACACGTCGGCTATGTGATGAAGAGGGCTTTGTTGGAAGAGCTTCGAAGCGGTTGGCATTCCCTCACGGTGATCAAACTTGAAATGCAAATCCAGCCAGCAACTCAGGACAAGTGCGCAACCAAAAGGAGGCTTACCCATGCTCGAGGCAGTAAGGCCACTATACAGGTAGGCAAGGACAGCGGGTCCCACCCTCTTTCCACACCAGATCCCGCAGATAGCACTCAGTTGGTCTTCCTCCACCATGTTGTCGGTATAAGGAAACAAGAGAGCACCCGCCAGACAAATGGTGAACCCTTTCATGATTCCCTCCAAATAGTCATCGTCTGGTAACACTCTCAGGGCCTCCATGACCCATTCCGTGAGCTTTTGCAAATCAATTCCCTTTTGAGTACGAACCTTTCGGGCTGCGTCGGGCGGCATGAAGCTTCCAAGGATGCTTTCGGAAGTCCCCCGTGTCAGCATCCGCATTGCCTTCACCTTCCCGTCACTCTTGAATTTCTTCAATCCAAGCAGAAGTTCCACCTCCTCGAGGAGGATGGTCACCTCGAAGGTCGGGAAGATAAAAGTGTGGGTCTGGGGATGCCAGATCTCCACTAGTGCGCCCATAGCCACCCAGTCCATACGAATCTTCTCGTAGTGTTTGGCGTGAATAAGGAGCCCCTGCAGATGCCACTTCGAGAGTATGGCCCTCATGCCGATAGAGATGTTGGAAGTTAGCTTTGAAAGCCATGGCAGTTTGGAAAACTTCCTCGGGCCTGGGAAGAGTGGATATGGCTGGAAGAGAAAAGAAGAAGAAATGAAGGAAGTAAGAAGAATGTTCACGTGGAGAAATTTGAAAAGAATCAGCTTACCATATGCGACATGATCATCCCACTCAGATGACCCTCGAGGTCGGAGAGTCGCCTGATCTCGCTGCTAGGCCTGCTTCTCTTCATAACGCGGGAAGACTCTCCTTCCATCCTAAAATCTCTAGATTCTCCTCTCCTTCCTCTCCTGAGCTTCCAAAACCCACCTTGGTGCATTTGAATGAACTAGCCTAAGGGGAGTTCTTATAGGAAGGGAAGATCGCTACAGGACGGAACATGTCACATCAGTGGTCATTGTCAAGATTTTGTCTAGATCTCCTTTGTACTGTGGTGCGATTCTGCTATGATTCTGCTACTTTCTGATGTTGCTAACCTTTGCTAGTCTGTACAGGTCTTACTAACGGACGTCTCTGTCCTGTCTCCTGTCCCACCTTTCAATGGTTGGTCCCACCATGTCATGCATCATAGTATATGATACCTACGCTACTAGAACATGTCAAGGACCTTGCGGCCCGAATGAATCCGGGATTTGAGTTCCCCTTCAACAAAAACAGTGATGATCCTGAAGAAATTGGGTTGTACGGATAGGCCGTTAACTTGTAGTAGCATGGGGACGACGGTTCCATTCAGTGAGTTGGTGCGCGAATAAACGGGCCCCAGCCCAGTGTCGGCTCACCGGATCAGTATCCTGACCCGTTCCTAACAAGTTGACAACATTATCCTTGGCTATTTTCTATTTTAGTTTGTTTTAAATTTTTCTTTAAGCCCAGCATGCATTCATATAGGACTTTGATTTATTGCGGAAGATCATTCAAGTGATTCGATTGCGAAAGCCGCTGTGCTTCAATTCTTACAAATATGAGATATTCCACTCCGAATGAAATACTGAATTTCCTTGAAACGGCCCTACGCTGCTCTTCCAAAGGAGACCCTTGTTTGGACAGACCCTCAGATATTCCTTTACTTTTTACCTTGTTTGACCCACCTTGGCCGCAGCACTTCCACATCGGCTGGTAACCACTCACCAAAGGTGAAACCTGCGGGTTTATGACCCACGTACTTCCACACCGAGAAGTTGGCCTCCTTTATTTTTCGTGCCTGAGCGCACATCACACCCTCCCTTATTTGATCTCCGTCCAAGCAATCGTCAAGATTTGAAAGACCTTCTTCAAGGTCGCCTCATTGAAACTCCAGGAAAAATTCCAGACAGTAACGTCAAAAGCGTGTGTCATCACACCTTGGCATCAACTTATCAGTCCGCTCCCACTTCATTTCACTCCACTTCAAAACCATTCCACTACGTGTCGCTCCCTTGCAAAGCAGACGCCAAGGCGGGGCAGCTGTAGACACGCTATTCCTGACGTCTCCTGAGAAAGTCTCATATCACTATACAACGCCCCGCGACGGCTTACGCGTTTTGAATCACTTGAGTGCTTTCTTTTCTTGAGTCTTCTTCCGCCCTTTTCGGCATCCGGAATCGTCTCGTCACGGCATTCGGACGGCATCAACACTAGTCAGACGCATCAGGAGGTTCCGGAACCAAGAAGGGTGTCTACCGGGCAACCACCAACGCCTGAACTGAGGACCCGGGTGGGTCTTTATGGGGGCGTCTAGGCCTCTGGACGCCCCCATTCTTTTAATTTATTTTTCACATCCCAAAATCAAATAAAAAATAATATATTAATGGAGGCGTCCAGGACCCTGGACGCCTCCATAAAAACAAGTATAAAAAATATAAAATGCCAGCTTTGGCATAAAAACAAAACAAAAAATAAAAAAATAATATATTAATGGAGGCGTCCAGGACCCTGGACGCCTCCATAAAAACAAGTATAAAAATTAATGTGCCAACTTTGGCATAAAAAACAAAACAAAAATAATAAAAAATATTTTCTTGGAGGCGTCCAGGGCCTTGGACGCCTCCATCAACTCCCTCACGGGCGCCGCCCACCGAACGACGGTTTGTCGTGAGTGAAAAAATCCAAATTGAGGAGACGTCCAGGCAGCTGGACGCGCCCATTTCAAAATCACGAGGTGCGGCCGTCGGTGGGGTTCGGTGGACCTGTTTGAGGCGTCTAGGGCCCTGGACGCCTCCACAAAAATATTCAGAAAAAATAAATAAAAATAGAATAAAATATTAGTTCGGCCCTGATGGAGGTGTCCAGGGTCCTGGACGCCTCCACCCTCCGGAGCCCTATAAATAGAGGCCCACCCCCTCAGTTCTGGGGGAGCTTCTAAGAGATCCGATAGGCTGCCGGAGCCCAGAGGCTACCAGAGTAATTTCTAACCCGTGGGGTCTTTTGTAGGTGGAGGTTCTGACGGCTTCTTGGGTGTCCAGGCTCGCGAGAGGAAGGCTATCTTCGTCCACTGCTCTTCCACGTCGTCCCCACGCTGCCGGAGCTCCGCCGGATCTCACCCTCGGCTCCTCCAATAAGCCTTTTCTTCCGTTTTTTCTCTATAGTTCTTTACATTCATCATACTGCATCCTCTATCTCCCTACATAAGGGCGCCGTCTCTTGCATACTTCTTGCATTCATCATCGCATTTTCCTCCTACTCGAGTCCGAGAGGGGTTTCAAACCACACCAACTAGGTGTGTGTCAGGTCATGATCTCATTACTTTTATTGCAAGGAATTGTTACTATACTGCCATTTTCTAATTCCGTTCGTTTATTGTCTACTGTTTTGCAAGGGTAACCAAGGAAAGCGCTCTCCGTCGGCCGGCCGAAGGGGGAGGAAGAAGCAACCCGCCATCTCCCGCTCTTGAGGTAGGCGCGATCACTTTCTTTATTTTGGGGTCTTTTGGCCCCTGGCGATCACATCTTGTCATCGAGGCCGCGGCGAGTCACTTCCCCAATGGCCGTTTAAATTTTCGTTCTTATATTCTCTTTATATTCTGTTATATATTCTGCTCATATTCTCGAGGCCGCGGCGAGTCACTTCCCTAATGGCCGTTTAAATTCCCGTTCTTATATCTTATATTCTTATTTATTCACATTCTCGAGGCCGCGGCGAGTCACTTCCCTAATGGCCGTTTAAATTTCCGTTCTTATATTCTCTTTATATTCTGTTATATTCTGCTCATATTCTCGAGGCCGCGGTGAGTCACTTCCCCAATGGCCGTTTAAATTCCCGTTCTTATATGTTATATTCTTATCTGTTCATATTCTCGAGGCCGTGGCGAGTCACTTCCCCAATGGCCGTTTCAATTCTTGCTATTTAATTTCTGCACCATTCCCGTCCCCCCGAGGCCGCGGCGAGTCACTTCCCGCTATGGCCGTTTAACCCCCATATCTTGCTATATTACATTTGTCCCGCTCGCCCCGCCGGAGCAATCTCCCGTGGTGCCCCCTTCTCTTTTCTCTTATTTCTGTGTTGCAGTAAACAAAAGAGGAGCCCGCGCGCTCCGCATCCTCTTCGCTCCCCGAACCGCGTGACGTCGCTCACAGCCCCACTTGTAGCCCTTTACCTCCTTGCGTGGAGTGGGCAATAAAAGTTACTGTTGTAATTAACTTTTACCGTTGTTACCGAAAGTTACCGTACTTGGCCGGGAACGTCTTCCCCACGCCCAGAGCGTGGAGGTACACTCGTCACCCTCCTCGTAGGCTTTGCTTTACTCGTATTTATTCGTATATGTCGCTGCATGTGATAGGTTATTAGCCCGTTATATCAATTGTATCACTGCTGCGAGAGAGTGAGTGTAAACCGTCCCGTGACTCGACCCGAGTTAACACGGAAAGGCCGATACCCGAGACTCACGGCCGATTTCTCAACCGCGCCTGGTCACACGACTTCCCTCGCTTAGGGACGATCGCGAGCTAGAGTCCCAGGTCGCGTGTCCGTCCCGCATCAATTTGGTATCAGAGCGCCAGTTGAGTCTAGGGTGTATAAAAACAAAATATAATAAAAAAGAGTCGTTTAAGTCGAGTCTAAGTCTAAGTCGGTCTAAGTGTCTCATTTGCATACCATTAATCGGTATATAAAAAGGTGTTGTCCGAACGTTAGGCTACGCCTATCGGGAAGGCCGCACACTTGCGCGAGTGATCTTCGGATCGATTAACTCCGCCACGTACCGAGTCTTGGTTTACGTCTAGGGTCCTTAGTGTGCATTAGTTAGTGCATTCCAACTTGCATTGTCGTCGTGTCTAGTGTCTTGTCTCTATGTGTCGACATGTCCGCCTTGTAATTCCCCATTCCCAATGGAATCTCGGTCGCCCAGGCGATCTGTCCGTTGGCCCACCCATGGGTTGGGCAACCATCCTCTCCACTTCTATAGGCCCGAAGCCTCGAATTTTTATGGCTCCAACGACCCGGGCGATTACCTACGTTGGGAAGCCGCCATGGAAAAATACTTCGCTTGCTATCCATGTTCGAGGCCGGACAATTCTATTTTGCCAAGTATAGACTTCATGACCGGGCTGCCGAAAAATGGAGAACCATCGAAGGCTTAAAGCAGGTTAGGAGGCAATGGCCCCCCGAATCATGGTGGGACATGAAGAGAGAACTTAGGAAGGTCTATGTTCCCCAACCGGTCCCCTCCAACCAGTCCCACCCAGTCACCTCCAGCCAACCCCACCAAATTATCTCCAAACAAGTGGGTCACACCTCCAGTCGACCCCACACCCTCACCTCCAACCAAGTGGGATATAGTCGGAGGCAAGAAGCCCCACCGATAGCCGAGCCTAGGCCCATCCCCAAGCCGAGGTATGAGGAGCGAGTCCACCCTGAGGCCCCTACTCCAACCCGCACCTTAGATGAAATCAAGAAAATACTTTCGGATTGGTTGGATAGGATGGAAAGGACACGTGCCCCTTCACCACCCACGAGAGCTCCAATGCCACCACCATCTACTTCCGATCTTTATTCGGAACCATCTCATTTGGAGCCACTTCATTCCGAGCCACCCGTGTTTCTAACAGGTACGCTTTTCATAGCTGAGCAACTTCTTAGTTGGCTCAAGGATGGCTTGGTCCCGCCTCCTTATCCATCAATAGACCCCACCCTACCATTAGTGCCAGTCAACTCATTCCATACCACATTCCGGTCTAGTCACCATGTTGACACCTTGGATGACCTTATTGTGGGATTAGATTCGCAATGGAAGTTGACGCACTCATTGGCCTGAGGCTTCGACCAACCCACAAATCTTAGCTTCACCCATCCAACTTTAGAGTCCATTACCTCCGTGTACACCGTGGGTTGTGTCACCACAGAGATTCTCTTATTCCTCCCTATGTCGGCCGAGCCCGACTTCATACCCTTTTGCCCGAGGGAGGAATCTTATTTCCTACATATGATCACCGTCTCATCTACCACAATGTATGAAGGTGACCATACACACCTTCAAGACTTCCATACATGGGACTGTGACTTGTGGGAACCCACCACAAGGGGTCATACCTTCTTTGATCCCTTTGACCCATTCCCTAGTGGGCCCCTTGACCCTCCATATATACTTCATTTCTTCGAGGGAGTCCACTACCACACCCCTACCCCACGGGCCGGGTCATCTTTACCCACCAAGCCCAATCTCGATACACCCACACCTGGCTCGCCCACACCCGGCTCTCCTAGCCCTCTCAAGTCTCACAAATCCAAAGGGCCGTTCATGCATGACTGGGTCATACTTGGGCGTCTAGGTATTTCCCATACAACCAACCTTCGAGTACATAAGATGCATGCATGGCACATATTCGGATGTCCTGGTCTGCCGTCACCCATGTACAGGTCAGACTAACATTAGGTTTGTTTAGGGTCCTTGTGAGTCTTTGTTTCTTTTGTCTGTCGTGTGTCTGTGCATACATCGAGTCGAGTCAGTTTTGTACGCTCGCGTGTTAGTTCCTTTCGAGTGCGACTTGTCGGACATTGGGATCGGTTCTACTTCATATCGGATCTAGTCACATAAGGGACAAGCGGTGATTCCTAGTGAGTCTTCGAGCCGCCTTCCTTCATTTGAGAGTGACCCCACCCCGGAGTGTCCACCTCTAGCCTCCTCCCAACAGCGTGTGCATATCGAATCTATACGGGATGAGTAGGTGTCGATTACTTGGAGTGGAGCATACTCCGCGCTTCCAGGTTCGGTGACGCATCCGCCAGAGCTACTCAAGCAGCCGCCCCCCCTTACTCAACGGGGTCGAGTTCTTCCCACCCGGGGAGAATTGATGGGGACATCAGAGCAAGACCACTTACTTTTTATTTTTTACATTTGAGTCCTTTTATTTGCATTTATATCCATGGGAAGTAGGTTTGCAATTGTAAGGCTTTATAAGCCAATTTGTCATTCCCCAAGGATGTTTGGGTTTTTGTGTAAAAGTCTCGTAGGTCCAGCAGGGGCCCCCATCTCCTTTCCTATTGGTCCACCTAAGTCTTAGGGCCCATGTGGGGTCAGTCAAAGGTCCAAGGTGGGCTTCTAGATGACTTGACCATTCAAGGGGATAATTGGATTAAAAGGTCTAATATTCCAACCCTTAAAGTCCAAGATGCTTCCCCCTTATAATATAGTTTATCCCATGTTATATATTTTATTTAATTTGGTCATTTGACCACATGGGGAAGAAAATCTCCTCTCTCCCATGAAATTCCCAGCCCCCCACCCCTTGCCATTCTCTATATAAGCCTATGTATAGTGTCATTAGAGAAATTAATGAAGAATTAAGCATTTTTGCCAAGAGCAAGCCCAAGAGGCACCCCTTGTGTCTCTCCTCTCCCCCTTACAGCAGTAATTGCTGCCCATTCTAGGGTGTGAAGCCCTCATCTTGGTGTGACTCCAAGATCTCCAACCTCTGCTGGATGCGACTTCCGGCCGTCGCCTTCCGTTCGTGCCGCCATCGCGCCGCCATCGCCATCGCCGGAGTTCTATCCAAATCAGGACATAACCTCTTCTCTGAAATTGTATCTCTGATTCTTGTTGTTCGATCAAGCCCTAATTTTCAGGGTTTGTTCTATTCATCTCCCCTAACTTTCAGTTAAAATTTCGTGTCATTTGGAGTCCATTTGATAATTTTCCCATATTTTTGTTTACCCTCTCAGTAATCTACCCTTTTGCAGATCTACGGGACAGAGTCTCCTTATTGCAATTTCCCCACCCACTTAAAAAATTTTAGAAAATCCACAAAAATTCCCTAGTGTTCCTCACGAATACCCTCTTCCACCATAAGTTTTGTTGAGTCAAAAAAAAATCATTTAGCTCTCGGTGAAAGGTCTGTTTCAGGCAGATCCATCTTTGCCTTGTGTGTCTGTCAGTCAGGGTCAGAAAAAAAAGGAAGTTTGCAGTCATTTTTATTTTTAATCCGTTCTGTGGATGGAGCCACTAAAAATATATGTTGTAGATCTCTAAGTCCTCTATCCATCGGTACCTCTTGTGCATCAATCCGACATCGGATCTGGTTGTAGGAATTCTTTTTATGAAGGTGTGCAGAGCAGATCCGAGTTCAGTCAGCACAACTCAGTCCGGGAGAAAATTCAGAAATAAATATCAAAGGTCAACTTCAGTGACCGCCCCTTCAGAGAGTCGATCAGGGACATCCCGCCATCGTCCCAGCCAAGCGGCGCCTCCCGAAGATCTCAAGAAGGCAGCGTTCCTTTGGAAACCGTTGCTTGCTGTCCAGCGAGTCAGCAACCGAGTTGGCGCAACACCGAGTTGGAATAGTGCCGAGTCGGACCAACAGGCCGAGTTCGTGCCGTACGCGCCTCCAGATTGCTACCCGTCAACCCAGGGTCGGTCCTCCCTAGCCCCACTTGTAGCCCTTTACCTCCCTGCGTGGAGTGGGTAATAAAAGTTACTATTGTAATTAACTTTTACCGTTGTTACTGGGAGTTACCGTACTTGGTCGGGAACGTCTTCCCCACTCCCGGAGCGTGGAGGTACACTCACCACCCTCCTCGTAGGCTTTGCTTTACTCGTATTTATTCGTATATGCCGCTGCATGTGATAGGTTATTAGCCCGTTATATCAATTGTATCACCACTGCGAGAGAGTGAGTGTAAGTCGTCCCGTGACTCGACCCGAGTTAACACGGAATGGTCGATACCCGAGACTCACGGCCGGTTTCTCAACCGCGCCCAGTCCCACGTCTTCCCTCGCTTAGGGACGATCGTGAGCTAGAGTCCCAGGTCGCGTGTCCGTCCCGCATCAAGGTGGCATCTAGAAAGTTGGACAATTCAAGGGAGACAAATGGACTAAAAAGTCCAAGATGCCACCTACCTTACACCTACCTAGTCAAGGGGGCGCCCCTCATTTTGGTCCAAATTTTAATTTTTGAAAAAAATTCTATTAGAACTAATTAGTTCTATACCTTGTATACCCCTCCCAACCCTAGATCTGAGGGCATTAGTGGTCATTTTCTATTTATTATATAAGGCTTGTAATTTCCATTTGTGTGAATTAATGAAGAGAAAAAAAATTATGTAAGCATTGGAGCTTGGTGCGCCCCTCCCTCTCTCCCTCTGCTTCCCCTCCGATTCTTCCACATTTCAGGGTGTAAACCCCTTCTATCTTAGCCCCTCTATCTCTAGATTCTATCTCTGGTGCCGCCGCTGCCGTTCGTGTCGCCATCGAGCCGCCGCAAAGCCGCTTCCGAAGTGCTGTCCAAGGCTCTGTTCTACTGGATAGAGGTTAACTACAAGAAATTTAAATCTCAACTCCGACATCATCTGGAGTTTCAATTTTCAGGGTTGGTTCCTCACTTGATCCCCAACCTCCAGTAAAATTATCCCATCATTTAACCTTCTTTTTATAATTTTATATTTTCGTGTCTTTCTGTCTTTCAGATCTGTCCCTTTTCTCAGTTCTTCCCCCTTTCGACCCCATTTTTGATTTTTTTTGGAATCCCCAAATTTATTGGAGGTTCTGTCCACCATCCCCATCCTCCACAAATTTTCTTCAAATTTCAAAAGCCCCCTACCTATTTTTAGAAATTGTGTCTTTCCCCCAAATTCAGTTCTGTCTCTGCTGTCCAGATCCGACCCCGTGTCAGTATAAAATTTCTAAAATATCGAAACTTCTACCAAACCTTTCATAAGATATATCCATGCTTTCTTCTCTTCGGTCTCTACAACTTTCATGAAGGGCTCAAAAGCTGAATCGAAGGTATACATCACGGTCAATGCCAACTCTCAGGAAAACTCAAATCTACCCTGAGTTTTCAGATCCTGTGAGTAAGCAGTTTGAAAATTCGACAAAGGCCATCAACGGGAAACTCAAATTTCTTTCTCTAGCCTTAGATCGAAGGATTTCAAGTCAGCTTTCCATTGATACCTCTTGTGCGTCGATCCGACATCGGGAGTGACCGCAGTAGTGGCTTTCGTCGGGACGCGTGGGTCTGAAACAGCAGTTCTGATCCGCGGGCAGCAACTCCGACGAGTGAAGAACGGAGCTGCCCGGCCTCCGGCCGGTGAATCAGTGTGCCGCCTTCCCAGGGAGCGCCCCTCCGGGCGTCCCCACTACAGTGGTGCCACCCCGATCCCATGCGGACCCACTGACCAGCACATGGGTCCCACGGTCGTGAGTACGCGTGCCGCCGAAGCTCCACAAGAAGCTGCCCGTCAACGTGAACCCGCTACTCCCGGGTCCCATTGTGTCGCCCTTTACCTCCCTGAGGTATCGTGTTCTCTCCTTACTCGGCACTTTTCTTAGTTCGTATATGCTTTATATGCCGCTGCTAGAGAGCATGACAGGGTAACTTAGCTCGCTATTTATTGTTATTCACTGCTACGAGCGAGAGAGAGATACCGTCCCATGACCCGATCCGGGCACGAAAAGAGAGCCGACCACCCTAGCTCACTGTCGGTTTTTCAACCGTGCACGTCCGACGCTTCCCTCGCTAAGGGACGATCGCGAGTTTGCATAGAGTCCAAGGATTGCATTTCAATTGGAGTCGAGTCCGTGGTCCGTCCCGCATCAGTACTCAAGCCTCCTCCCCCTGCTGGACTCACTATCTGTCAAGGGGGCCCTTCCCTACAGAATATGACGAAGAAACTCTATGCCTTCCCTAGGGACAGGACTCGAGCTCTGTTCGAGTGGGCTGTCAAGCACGATAAAATCACTCTCCCAAGGCCAAAGAGACCGGGTGATGTCAAGAAGAGGGGTGATGTAACGACCCGAGATCCGAGTACCGGAAAGGAACCGGCGCGACTCGAATCCTGGCCCGCCACCCACGAGTCCGAAGACTCAGAAGGGTTAAAGGATGGTGTGAGGATACAAGAGAAGCTGAAATAACTGCAGAGATAGCATAATATACAACTAAATAATGAAGTAGGAAATTAAATCAATAACTAAACTGCTACAAGGTCCAGTGTATCTCATGTCCAAATTAAGTACAGTCAATAGAAAGAAAAGTACAAGTACACGGGGCATACCCCGGGTCTGGCACACTGGCGACTAACCCTGGCTACTGGAACCGCATTGAAACTCCGTCGCGCCTCTCGACGACCCCGCCTCACCTGAAAACACAGGGGTGCTCATTTCATTGGCTTAGTAGGGATCCCGCGGACCCCCGCCTCGCACGAAAGAAACAAAACAGCAAAGCACGAATAAGTAACACTACCTAGCGGAAGTACGATAGTAGCAGCAAGCAATAATAAATAAACGGAAAGGCTCTCTATAAATAACCGTATCGACAAGCCGACCTCGAACCAACGGGAAAACAAGTCCATACCTGCCGGGAGACAAGAGCACCACCCACTAGAAGTAAAGTCGGATGCGTCCCCTGACGTCTTACACCGCACCTCAAGTGTCTCGATGCGACGCCCCGGGCGGAGACAGAGACACAACAGTAACCAGTACCACAAACAAGGACAAGCTGGGGTCGCGCTCGTCAGCGCGGGTCCGACGTCCCCAGCCCAGTGTTCACACACAGACCATGTGTGCTAGGTCAGATCCTATAGCTAGTTCCCCCTGAAGCCCGAACTCGGCTGTGTGTGGTGGCCCTACGGTAACCAGCTTAAAAACTGTCTCTCCGGGTCACGCTCTCCACCACTCCCAAGTGGGTTCGTATACGCGTGCGTAGGAAAGCTACGTCTAGTGGACGGGTCACCCGGAGGTAAGACTCAACTCACGGAAACCACTGGTCGTACACTGGCAAGGTACGGAGACAACCCTCCATACCAAAACTGACTCTCGGTGACATAAGTCGGGAAAAACACCCCTATAGAGACAGTCTCGCCACAAGGATGACCCCTTAATGACCCACACAGGAAGCCCAGATTAAAAGACATCATGCGGATACCTCGTCCGCAAAATTGGAACCCGTACAGCCACCTCGGGGGCAAGAAATGCGAAGAACGGCACCCCGGGGGCTGGCAGGGCTGGGCGGCGAGACTTCTTCCACACCCTTGGCCGCCCAAAGGTCTGGGCGGCCATCGGGTTGGCCGCCCAGTCCCGGGCCTTACCAGGTGTGGGTGGCCAGGGTGCTGGCCGGCCAACACCCCTGGGCGGCCAGACCTTTGGCCGCCCAGTGACCTGGGTGGCTAGGGTCTTGGCCGCCCAGACTAGGCCACAGGCGACCACTAATGTGGCCACCACCTGCAACTTTCGGGAGACGAACCGAGCTCTACCGTGAGCTCAGTTCCACGCCCCATTCGCCATGAAATGAAGGGGAAAACAAGGGGAACTTATCCCCAGACCTTCCTACTACTGGAAAACCCAATCCAAACCACAATCGGGCCTCGAATCGGCCTAAAACTGCCGCTCACCCCAAACATGCGATTTAACCCTAGCGGGAAATAAACCCACTTTCGGCCTCGCCTCGGCCTACAAAATGTGGGGAAGGGAAGCACATGGGCTAACAATCCATCCCCCTACCTCAAGGAAGCTCGAAATCCACCGGATCACAACCGATCTTCAAATCTTGGCCGAACACGATCTCCACCCACGCGCCACAAAAAGGGCACCGCCGCGATCCTCTCGCCGCCGCCATCGTCACCCCGCCGCCGCCGTGGTCCACCGTACGTCGCCGGAGGAGGAGGCATCGCGAGCTCGAACGGGGAGAGGGGGGGCTGCAACGATCGGGGAGCGGGGGTGCGGTCACGGGAAGAAGAAAGAAAAGAAGAAGAAGAAGGAAGGAAAAAGAAAAGGAAAAAGGGGCTATTTATAGAAAATCCAAAAATTATGAAAAATATGGAAAATTAGAAAAAAATCATTTCCTCGATCCTCGAAACACGCTCAATGCACTGGTACCGTCCCAGAGTAGGAGAACACAACAGTTGGTCCTACACAGGGTTCCGAAGGTCCGTCAAGGAAAAACACGCGTAAACCGCAAAACACGCTCCGGGACCCCCGAAAGTGATCCGAATCCCACTGATCCAGATCTGAAAAACCTGAGACATTACAGGTGATCCCCACTTCTGCTGCTACCATCAAATGCTTGGGCATCCCATTGAGGATTGCCATATATTTAAGGACATAGTCCAGAGCCTAATCAAAAGGGGTGAATTACAAATAGGGGAACATGTGGTCAATCCCCCACAACCTCATGAAATGTCCACGTCGGGAGCAACAATCAACACCATTTCTATATATCAGCAGCCGCCTAAAGAAATGCCAGAAGCTTGTAGCCAGTACTGTAATGCCCCAGGTTTTTTTCGGATCTTTTAGCGGGTCTCGGAGTGTATTTTGTGCTTTACACGTGTTTTTCCCTGATGTGCCTTCGGAACTCTATGCAGGGCGAACTATGGCGTTCTTCGACTCTGGGACAGTACCACTGCGTTTTTCTCCTCTCGAGGATCGCGGAGGTAATTTTTCATAATTTTTTGAATTTCTTCACATATATTAACCATTTTCTCTCTCCCCCTCTCATTCTCTATTTCTCACACTCTCTCATCTCTTTCTCTCCCCCTCTCCCCGGGCGGCCGACGGTGGCGGAGAAGGGCGAGGCAGCGATGGCGGGAGGCGAGGAACGGGGAATGGGTCGAGGATCGAGGGCCGGTGGCGCGTGGAAGCTCGGCCGCGGGTTCGTGGAGCGGCGAGGGTTTCACGGCGTTTTCTTCGTGGATCGGCGAGCTCGGAGCGCGAAATCTTCAGTGGAGGTAGGGAGATGGAACCCCAGCTCATGCTCTTCCTTTCCCGCGAGTTTTGTAGGCTGTGGTGAGCCGAGCGGGCGTGTTTGGGGATTTTGGGAAAAATCCATGTTTTTGGGGTTGAGCGTCGATCCGCCGTTTCATTACGTTTTTGGCCGATCCGAGGCCGTAGATGCATGCTAGGGGCTATTTGGGGGCTCCCCCCTTGTTTTTCCCCTATCCCGTGGAGGTATGGGGGCGTGGGACGAGTTTTGGGTCGTTTCCCGCCGTAGCGTTCTCGGGACGGTGTGACGGTCCTTCCAGTGACCGTCACAGTCTGTGATGCACCAGGGTGGGTGCGTTACGTCATGTGACGCGCCAGGGTGAGCGCGTCACAGGGTCGTATTTCATTGGTAGGGCGTCGGTGGCTCTAGAGGTCTTACGATAAACCGCCAGAGGGTGTGACGCGCCTGGGTTCGACCGCTACGTGCCTTCTCGTGTTTTCAGACCGTTGAGGTCACGAGTCTTCTGACGCGCCTTGGTAGGACCATCAGAGACTGTGACGCGCCCGAATGGGAGCGTCAGAGCTAACGCAGCCCATTCTTCTGACACGCCCAGGTAGGATCGTCAGACGCTGTGATGCGCGGAGGGGTGAGCGTCACAGCCTGTGTTGTTCTGTCTTCTAACACATCAGGCTTGGTCCGTTAGAGACTGTGACGCCCCAGGGTGGGTGCGTCACAGCCGTTGTTTCCCTTCTCGTGTGGCGCTCCTGTGTTGGACCGCCAGAGTGCTGTGATGATCCAGCATTGACCGCTACAGACTGTGAAGGCCCAAGGTTAGACCGCCAGGCTCTGTGTTGCACCGAGGTGTATTTTCATGTTCTCCGTGATCGTTTCGCATTGTGTCGGTCCCTAGTCTACCCGGTCGTGACCCAGTGGTCGACTTGCGATCTTGCGAGTGCCCCAGACACCCGTGGGATTCTGTGTCCATGTTTTGAGGGTGTCGGGAGGACCGTGCTACCTCGTTTAGCGTGCCCGTGGGTTTGAGAGTCCGTGTGGCTTCTCGCGTGTCGGGCTTTCGTGTTATGCTAGACCGAGTCACCGAGTGTCAGTGGGGGTGCGACGGGGTCTCCCCCGCATGCCGTGAGTTTTCCTGGAAGATGATTTCTGAGTGGGCCACGTGTTTGGCCTTGGACTGTGAGTCCAGTTATCGGCATGGCAGCTTGTCCGTTGCCCTGGGAATCATGCTTCTGTGCTTTCCGCGTAGGCCACGGGTATGGCCTTGGACTACTAGTCCAGTTGCCCAGCCTGGGGCTGGAGGGTTCCCGCCTTTCCCTAAGAGTGGGATTTGGTTTGGCGGCCTGTGAGCTACCTTGGGAACCGTGTTTCCGCGTTTCTGTGTGGCCGGGCGTGCGGCCCGTGGACTGTGAGTCCCGTTTCTTCTCCGACCGTGGTCACCGTGCGACGGTGCTGGTACGTGGGACGGTCCCCATACTTCGTCGGGTTCGGACGTTGTTTTCTATTGTCTTGAGAGTCCACTCTCTCTGTAGCACCCCGTATAAATTTTTTTTTATTATTATTAATATTTTTCAAATAAAAAAAAATATTAGATAAATTCTATGGGAAGCTTAAGTAAGAATGGAAGCTGTTAGTCGGAAGCCGAGAGCCCTAGTAACCAACTGTATGGTTCAAGAATGGAAGCTGTTGGAAAAATTCACTGAACTCAATATAAGCATGGATGAGAATGACAGGTGTATTACTCTATCTCTCTTAAGTGTACGTCCGGATTTGCTAGCTGAAATCAAGAGGTTGCAAGAAGAAGATCCTACCCTAGTGGAAATAAAAGAAAAGCTAGACGAGAAATCTGATTTCAAGTTGGCACTCGATGGCAGATTATTATACCATGAACGGATATGTGTACCAGACAGTCCTGAGCTGAAGAAGAGGATTCTTGAATAAGCTCACCGATCGAGGTATACGATCCACACTGGAGCCACTAAGATGTACCAAGACATAAAAAGAACCTTTTGGTGGCCCAACATGAAAAGGGAGATAGCGGACTTCGTGTCTAGATGCTTGACATGCCAACAGGTGAAGGCGGAACATCAGAAGCCCGCTGGAAGATTGCATCCACTAGATATTCCCAAGTGGAAATGGGAAGACATCGGCATGGACTTCATCATGGGTTTGCCCAGGTCTAGGGGCGGACATGACGGAATATGGGTAATCATCGATCGCCTTACTAAATTGGCTCATTTCTTGCCTATAAAGAGTCGATGGTCGGTTGATGTTCTTGCTGCCTTATATATCAAGGAGGTTACTAGATTACATGGAATTCCTGTGTCTATAGTATCTGATCGAGACCCACGCTTTACTTCTCATTTTTGGAAGGGTCTACAACATTCTCTGGGAACGAAACTCAACTTTAGCACTGCTTTTCATCCCCAGACAGATGGTCAGACTGAAAGAACAAATCAGGTTGTTGAAGATATGTTAAGGGTATGTATTATAGATTTCGGCGGAAGCTGGCATGACCACTTACCCCTAGCCGAATTTGCCTACAATAACAGCTACCAAGCCAGTATCCAGATGGCACCTTTCGAGGCACTTTATGGCAGGAGTTGTCGATCTCTAATATGCTGGGATGAAGTCGGTGAAAGACAACTTCTAGGCCCAGATATGGTTAGAGATTCAACTGAAAAGATACACCTTGTCCGAGAGAGACTCAAGGTAGCTTAGTGTAGGAAAAAATCTTATGCTGATAACAGAAGGAGAGATTTGGAATTTCAAGTGGGTGATCATGTATTTCTTAAGGTATCTCCCGGCCGAGGTATTAGAAGATTCGGTGTTAAGGGCAAGCTTACACCAAGGTTTATCGGTCCATTTGAAGTATTAGAAAGAGTGGGCGAGGTGGCTTACCGCATTGCCTTACCTCCTCAACTATCGGAAGTGCACAATGTATTCCATATTTCTATGCTGAAGAAGTATGTGCACGATCCTCTCCACGTCATCGATCACACTGACTTGGTGATACAGAAGGACCTCACCTATGAGCAAAGGCCAGTAAAGATTCTCGACCAAGAAATCCGAGTTCTAAGGAGCAAGACGATCCCTATGGTAAAAATCCAATGGAATCGATGCTCGGAGCAAGAAGCAACTTGGGAGACCGAGGAATCTATGAAGAGAAGATACCCAGAACTATTTTAGTAGGCAAGTATCTTATACTTTCTACAGTATCCTTATGTAGTTGAATTTACCCTTATACAATTGAATTTGGGGACCAAATTCTTTTAAGTAGGGGAGGGTGTAGCACCCCGTATAAAAAGAAAATTTATTATTAATAATATTTTTCAAATAAAAAAATATTAGATAAATTCTATGGGAAGCTTAAGTAAGAAGTTGGAACACGGAGCTATCATATGTAAAGAGTATTCACTTAACAAGTGGCTTCCTAGTGTAGTTGGTTATGTGACTTGCCTTTCAACCTAATGACCAAGGTTCAAATCCTAGCATCCACACCATTTACCCTTTTTGCCAAATAATCATATGATTAAAGCTAGCAAAACTTGCACCGACACGGGGCCACAGGGCCCCTATAATTTGGCCCTTTAATTTAGCTTACATACAAACCTTCGTTGGTATTTGTCCTTCTCATACATGAATAGTAGGTTTGAGCTGGACGTTTGAGCTGGCATCGCACTGAGATGCGAATTATGTAGGATCTTGTCCCCCTTCAACGCTATAATACTCCCTACACTGAGACTCCCTTCATTCTTCCGAAGACTTGCTGCAGAGAAGGGGGAGCCTCCTCTGACGTTGCAGAAGAAAGCTGCCCTTTTTTCCATCTATACGCTGTCGTCTCAGAGAGGTAGGTGTTCTCAATTTTTAACTAAACTAGTAGATAATCTAGGATGATTAGTCTAGGTAGTTAGTCTTAGGCTCATCTCCATGCGATCTTTCACGTTTATACAGCATGTGTTAGCCTCATAGTTATCATGTATTAGCTTTAATCTAAGAAAACTAGTAAAATTAGTAAAGTAATTAGTTTCACAACTAGGGTAATTAGCATGCAATAGCTTCAATCTGGGATAATTAACAAGTATTAGTCTCATGTCCTAGATAATTAACATGTATTAGCTTTATTAACGAATCTATTAACATCATTTACCATGTTAAATGTCAACACTTCCATGACACATCATGTGTCGACATTTCCATATTTATGTAATAGCAGGTTAAATGTCGACACTTCATCAACACCTCAGATGTCGGTGTTGACACGTTAAGTGTTAAGCAACTCATGCGTCGACACAAGTGTCGACACCGGTGTTGACACCGGTGTTGACACATGTGTCGACACACAGTACATACGTGATCATATAAGCAACTCATGTGTCGACACAGGTGTCGACACACAGTAGATATGTGAATATATAAGCAACTCATGTGTCGACACCGGTGTTGACACATGTGTCGACACACAATACATACGTGAACATATTACCCGCAGAAGAACCTCATGTGTCGACACAGGTGTCGACACCAGTGTTGACACAGGTGTCGACACACAAAACATTGTAATATTAACTGTACAACAGAGACGAAAAATGAACAGGAAGTGTCGACACTAGTGTCGACACATGCAGTGAACTTAATGAAAAACACCGTAAAGCCTCTTTACAAGTGAAATAAAGTATGAACAATTTATGAACCTCCATTTTACCTCTATTAACAGTATATATATAACACCTGCATATGCAAGTGTGCATATATACACCCGACACCTTAAATAAATAAATAAATATATATATATATATTTTTGTAGAATGAAATTATTTTTTTTGTAAAAATCTAATTTTCACCACATTAGTTTATACATACTAAAAATTATCTCCAACATGTTAAAACTATTTCCAGCATTTTAAAAGTGACTTCCAATATGATAGAATTATTTTATACATACTAAGATATAAAAATTATTTTCAGCATGTTAAAATCTATTTAAAGCTATTTTTGTGCATATAAAACTTACTTTCCTATTAAATAAAGTAGTAAATTGATGCATGAAAATTACTTCCAGCATGATAACATTTCTTCCAGTATGGTAAAATTATTCCAGCATGTTATAATTATTTTTGGCATGTTATAGTTATTTTCAATGTATTAAAACTATTTTTCAGCATGATAATTCTATTTTCCTATCAAATAATTAGCAAATAAATGTAGAAAAATAAATTTTTGCATGATAAAATTATGTTGTTATCAGAAAATTTCTGTAATCAGCATGGAAACCTTATATTATCATCCTATCAGTAAGTTAATTAATTTTAGCATGTTAATAATTAATTTTCTGCATGTAAAAATTAAATCCAGCATGAGAAATTTATTTTTATCACCGTACCAGTAAAGTAACATATGAAACTCATTCTCAACATGTTAATATCATTTTTAGCAAGTTAGAACTATATTCAACATAAAAACTTATTTTCATAATTAATTTCGGATTATTATAATAAATCACCATTTTGGCTAACTCATATATGTATATCGGACAGAAGATATACATACCTATAACCTCCATTATATTGGACAGAATTCTATAGTCGGATATATATATATACATATACATATTGGATTAAAAATAATATATATATAACTAATATCGACATTTGTGTCAACACCAGCAAGTTAGTCTCAAACTCCTATTGTCATTAGCATGTATCGAACGTTACGGGTTTTACTCCTAGTTCGTCCCTACATAACGATATGCCTTGGATTCTATTCTATAATCCACCTTATATACATCCTACCGGGTCAATCCTTAAAATTCCATATTGGCTATAAATGAGAGTGGATGTCGACAAACACGACCAATGCTGTGCATATAGGGCCCGGTCTGGTCCTGGGAGGCCCGAAGGTACTTGTGCCCATGGTGTTAGGGTGCTAGGCCCGGATACAGAGGGGGGGGGGGGTGAATGTATCCCTCTAGAAAATATAGCCCAAATTAAAACTCTAAAGCACATATATGCGGAATAAAGACTAAAGAGCTTTCCAAGATGAAGTGATAAGGCAACAAATGAACAAACAGTTGGACTGCACCAATGCAGCCACCTGAACAACCAGAAACGAAGGCAGAGCTAAACAACCCAAACACACTTAGCAGAATATAATGCTCAAAAGTAACTCTCTAGATAATGCAACTAGCCAAGCATGCACAACCTGTGAATGGGAGGTAGAAGATATGGAGCTAACGCAAGGCAAACCACTGCACAAATAATTTTAAGGTGGTTCGGTCCTCTAGACCTACATCCACCCCTCACTCCCAACCGGAGTGAGGCTTCACTAGCCAATGCTAGAACCAAGCAGACTCAGTCTGCGAACAGTTGCTGCCACACAGCTTGACCAGGGGAACAACCTCTTCTCTTCCTCCCAACCGGAGGGACACCCTAAGTGACTCCCAGCCACTTGGAAACCAGAGACCGAAGTCTCTCTTCCTCCAGACCGGAGGGACCCCTGGACTTGCTACCCACAAGTCTAGAATCGGAGACAAGTCTCCCTTCTCCTGAATCCACAGGAGGAACCCACAAGTAGCTCTCAGTTACTTGCAACCGGAGATCAGATCTCCCTTCTCCTGACCCACCAGGAGGAACCCGACCTTAGTCCAGAGGTTCGGAAGAACAAAGATAACCAGATGAAAAGGAAAAAATAAGAAACGGAAAATACACAGCAATCGGAAGGCTGTAAATGAAGAACAAGAATGTAGCTCTCCAAGGAGCAGATCTGGCTTGGATTTAATCCAGACGCCAGAGGATAGATCTTCAATAGCTTCTTCCTTCTTCTCCATGAACTCTCTCTCTCTCCCTATCTCTCTTTCTTTCTCCTCTGCTCTCTTTTTCTCTCACGCTATTCTCTCCTTTTTCTCTGCAACCCCTTTTTCTTCTGCCGGCTCACTCTTCTTCTATTTCTTCTTCTTCTCTTTTTCTGGATCGAAGGGCTTTCTGCTCTCCAGGCTTCTTCTTCGATCAGTCTTCATCTGTTGGATGAAGGCTTCCTTTTATAAGCACCAGCAGCTAGGGCGTGAGCTTCCCACGCCTTCCGTCCAGAAGATTCCTCCTCGGATCACGTGCTCAGCACCCACCTCGGATCACGTGTCAGGTGCCTGCTTCAGGTCACTTGCCCATTCATCAATACGCTCAGCAACTGGAGTCGAGGTGGCGTCAACACACTTGCTCCAAAGGGTTGACGCAGCCTTCAAAGACATTCGACCAGCAAAACTCAAGTCTGCTGTGTTGACTCCATCAGCCTGCTGCGTTGCCGCATCGGTGATCTAGTGATCAAGTCTTCAGCAGATGGGCGTGCTGCGTCGACGCTCTCAATCAATGGCGTTAACGCAGTGAGGCATTCCAGTAAGCCATTAGCTTCGTCTCTTTAGCTGCTGCGTCGACGCTGCTTAATTGTGGCGTTGACGCAGTGGAATAGCCTGTGAAAGTGAATGCTCCTTTAACTGCTGCTTCGACGCTGCTCCATTGTGGCGTTGACGCAGTGGAAGATATCGTGAAGGCTTCGTCAACTGATGCGTGGACGCTTTAAGCTCCCAGCGTCGACCCTGTTCCCTTCAGCAACAAGAATGAAGTCATAAGATCTAAGTATGTACATTGTAGTGTATATACTTCGAAAGAAATAGTCCAATGTATATACTTCAAGAACTCTAGACAACGGACGCTGTACAGACTTCAGATGCTTTGAACCCTTGAGCGATGTATAGACTCTGAATCGATAAGGCAGGCTGTACAGACTATAAGAAGGTTGAAGCACTGTGTAGACTTGATGAAGATTGAGGCCGTTGTACAGACATGGTGTTCAGCTGAGAATGTATGGACTTTGACGAAGTGAAGCAGTGTACAGACTTTGAATCAAACCGATGTATAGACTTGAATGGGCATGGAGTGTATAGACTTGAAG
Source organism: Amorphophallus konjac (assembly GCA_022559845.1). Classification (NCBI taxonomy): domain Eukaryota; kingdom Viridiplantae; phylum Streptophyta; class Magnoliopsida; order Alismatales; family Araceae; genus Amorphophallus; species Amorphophallus konjac. The sequence continues at coordinate 111,105,639 of CM040118.1, forward strand.
TCTGAAGATGATGTATAGACTTGGTGAACACTGCAACATCAATCGGATGTATAGAGTTGGTGAAATGAAGTCCAGTGTACATACTTGCAGATACGAAGCCAATGTACAGACTTAGAAGGATTTGAACGGGAGAGTGTATAGACTTGGTTCCTGTAGCAGTGTATAGACTTTAAATGTAGCTAAAGCTTCGAGCGTAGGAATTTGCCAGAATGTATAGACTTTCAATGAGGGAGCATTGTGTAGACTTGGGAAGTCTGAGCCAGTGTACAGACTTTGTTACCCAAACAAATGAATAGACTTTGCCACAGTCTAATGTATAGACTTGAAGAAACTGAACTGAAGAGTCGACGCATCAGCTCAAGGAGTTGGCGCACTACTGTGTGGACAGAGACAAATATGACTGAAGGGTCGACGCATCAGCACAATGAGTTGACGCACTGCTATGGAGACTGTGCAGACAGAGTGTAGATAGAATTAAATAGAGCATGTTATCTGACAGCCATATGAACTCCATTCACTTACATGATAAAACATGAATTAATCGAGCATATAAAAGAAAGCATTATGATCAGAGAATGACTGAATAATAGCATGATGACACATAGCAAGATGACTCATAGTGATTAACTCACATCAAAAACCAATCATCAAAATCACCATTAAAACCATCATCAAAACCACAGGGGCACAACAATCTCCCCCTTTTTGATGATGGCAACACTACACAGTGAGTCAGTCTGATGACTCAAACTATTCTCCCCCTTTGACTTCATCAAAAAGAAAATAGTTTGAGAAATTAAAGCAAAAAAAAATCAGTCAATTCCTCCCCCTTGCAAGAACAACATTCTCCCCCTTTAAGAGTTGCAGCAAAAACATGAGTTAGAAATGATCAAAAAGAGCCTGCATGCAAAGATTGAATGAAATTTTCCCTTTGGCAAACAATCAACATAACCAGATACCAGAATGCAAGATCTCCCCCTAGAAATATGAATGCAAGAGCACAATTCTCCCCTTTTAAGAGTTTCTATGCAGCATGATGCATATGATATGGAAGCTCCCCCTCAATAAGTGGAATCTTATGAGATGAATGGAACGGAGATCATAGGGGCAAACAAGGATAAGTTCAGATCAATGAGCAGAAGAGGTTCAATTAGCAGATTTTTAAAGAAGCTCCAATCTCAGAAAATTCAGTCAGATTTTCAGAGAGATATCAATCTCATAAATCCAAAACATAAGTTTTTCAAAGTCTTCCATTATAAGGGCTTATGAATGAGCTTTATTGAACAGCATGGTTTAAACATGATGTATGTAGAGTTTATCAATAAAATTCTGTATTGATATCTAAAACCATGGTTTAATAAAAATGAACCAAGCCCTCATATTTATCTTGATAAAACTCCCTTTCTCTTACACAATCAAATTTATTGACTTCTTTCGGAATTACATGCATCAATATTGAAATCAAGCAATTATGAAGTCGTATCATTTTGTCTAGGGTTGTAGCAATTTGATTTTAGCATCAATATTCAGATATTTCAATTCGATCAACAATTTTTCATGCTACAAATTTTACGAGCACTCTAGTTCAGTGCACACCTTGTAACTAGAGGATATACCTTGATCAGAGGCCAATATTTCTAAGCACTTAGTGTGACTAACTGTCATGCTTTATATGAACAGAGATAGCATTTATACATCATGACACACTGCAAATCATTTCTTGATGAGTGAGTTGTATTTCTCAGTGTGCATGCCATTGCTCTGCCTGAATTTTAATTATTCTTAATCAGAGTTAACTATGGTACCTCATGACATAGTCCTTTGGACATGTGTTTCTCAGTGACCAAGGTCATTGCTCTGACTAGTTACCCTTTAGACATTTCAGAAAGTTTATTTGCTTTAGGTCAATATTAATCTCATGTACTCAACCAAATAAAGTCATGTATTCAATAATGCAGATTTCAGAAGATTTTACAAGACACAGCATGAAATAGATGGTTAAGGTTTATTAAAATATGCTTCAGGTATTTTTAAGAGATTTTAAAGTCAAACTCCATGAATACATTAAACTTAAACCATATGAGTTATTTCAGTCATTCATAAAAATGTATAATAGAAGATTTCTAGTTCAAGAATTTTCAGATTTATGATCGAGATAGTCCCATTGAAATCTTCATGAAAGACTGATAGAAATATGAAGCCAAATGATACGAATTGATAGGAGAGATTTTGAAGCTCAATGTTTTCAAAAATATGTTCAAGGTATGTCAACAAAATCAATAAGGAAGGATATGTAATGAATTCTCACATGAGTGTGCATTTGACAACCTATATGCAATGCATTGACTCCCCCTGACAACATGCATTCAGACAATCTTTTTGGCATTTTTCATGAAATGCAATGCAATCAACTACATGCATGCAAAGACTCAACACTGAATGCTATGCAAGGACATGCAATTAACTCCCCCTCTGACAAGCAACTATCAGTTAGAAGGCATACGGATGAATTAAGAATTGAATTCAGATTAAGAAGGCAGCAGTGAATTTACCTGAAGCGTTCAAACATGGGGTCTTTTTATGTGCCCTGGTTTATTACCCCTTTATTCCATCCAAGGCACACCTGCTAGGCACCTTCCTATTTTCCACTAGCAGGATCCCATGTGGTCTTGGGTCTTGCATAGTAATTAGCCCCTTTTGGGACTGCCTGCATCTTTTTCTGTGCCAAATAGTCATCAGAGTTCATGATAAAATAGTTATGCATTGAATGCCCAGACAGCCCACAATAGTGGCATGAACTAGCAGGTTTCATATTCCTCTTATGTATACTAGCATGAACTTGAGCATTATAAGAGTGAGCATGAGGGTTTCTGTTATTATTATGAAGCTTTTTCTTTTCATGACCAGCTACCCTGCAAGCAGCAACTTGGTGGCCTGGTCTTCTGCAATTTGAGCAAACAGGAATTCTTTTACAAATAAGTTTGTTCCTTTCAAATTCTTTGGAATTTCTATTTCTACCCTGGACATGCCAGCAGTCCTTGACTGCATGGCCATGCTTCCCACAATGGGAGCAGAAAGGGAACTTTCTTCTAAAAGAACTTGCCCAACATTCAGTGGCCTTGTGCCCAAGCTTGTTGCAGTTAAAACAGATGATGTGCTGGTTCATTGAAACATGTTTATTTTTATTAGGAACATGTTAGTTTGCAGAGAATTTAGCATGATATGGATAAAAGGTTTTCTTACCACTTGCAAACCGGCAATGAGTAATTGAGTGTCCTAATTTCCCACAATTTGAACATGTGACACTCCTTTTCTGAGGGACAGGGAACTTGACCTGTGAATTCCTACCATCCATTTTTCTAGCTTTCAGATCATCTGATTTCATCAATCTACATTCATGCATCAAATGGCCAGATTTATGACAGTAATGACATATCATTTTCTTTTTGGATGCATGTGAATGTGTGTGAGTACTGTGATCAATATGCACTGATGAACCCTTTTCATTTATTTTCTGATTCACAGTCCTTTTCTGATTTTTATCCTGTTTTCCTGTTTTCTTAGCCTTGTACTGAGGTGGAGATGAGGTAGAAGACTTTTCCTGTTCAGAAGTTTTAATGAAAACAGTTTTCAGCTTGGATCCATCAACCTTTTTCAACTTTTCAGTTTGTTTTTGGGTTCTCTGAACATTAGACTGAGAAACATGTGACTTCTGAGAAGTGTGAGAAGTAGAGCTAGCAACAAAAGATGTACGAATTTTATTTTCAAAATTCTTTTTATTTACAGGATTATAACCTAACCCCTCCTTCTGAAAATTGACTTTTACTCCCAGCAGTTTGTTCAGATTATCTTGCCCACTAACAAACTTTGACAGAGAGTTCTTTAAGTCTTGGATTTCATTTTCTAAAGAGGTGATTTGTAACTCATAACTGGCAATCTCTTGCTCACTGCAATTCACACACTCAGTTAACACATTGTTAGCAGTTTTGTATCTTTCAACTTCCTGTTCCAGATTGCTCAGTTTATTAGAGTCTTCAACACAAATACTTTTTCCTCTTTCCAAGGTAAGAAGTCTTTCAGACATGCCACTGTTTAACAGCTTCAATTTTTCAATTTCGTCTTTCAGTTTATCATTCTGAACCAATTCATGTATTAGAAGCTGATCTTCTGAATTGACTTCATACTTTCTTCCAGCCTCAAGTTTCTTCAAATCTTTTTACTATTTTTCAAGATCTTTCTATAACTCTATATTTACAGATTTTATGGCATTGAATTTTTCAGCAAACAAGTTCTTCTCCTGCTCAAGTTTCTCTAATTTTTCTTCATCTTCTTTGGAGAGTTTTCTAAGAGAGTCATCTTCAGATTTTGGCTTGTTTAGTTCAGAGCAAGCACATTCAAGTTCCTTCTTCAGTTTTTCATTCTGATCTTTATACATATGAATATCAGCCAACCATGAATCATGAATATTCTTCAATTCAACACAATTTCTATAAGGAAAACTTGAACTATCTAACCCAGTACCCTTCTTCAATTTTTTATACTGTTTTATTAACAGTTCATGAGATTCAAATAATTCAGCATATGCATTCTCCCAATCTTCTAGAGAAAAATTCTCGAAGAGATTTACCTCATCATCATCATCTTCTTCAGTTTGATTGCTGCCTTGATCATTGCCACTTTGATTTCTTCTGTTGGCCATCATGCAGCTGTCCTCGTTTACCCTGTGAAATTGCTTCAGCCTATCCAGGATGTCCTTTGCTGAGCTGCAATTATGAAGACAAGACTATAAGGCTCTGTCAGTAGCTGCTTTCATCAGGTTAAAGGCTTTCTGATTTTCTCCATCCTTTGATCTGTGTCTGTCGGTCCATTTGGACACTTTCGTTGGTAAGGTGTGAGGACCTTGTGAAATTAATTTTCACAGATCAGGATTAGCAGAATTAACATAAGCATGTAAAGCAGTGTACCACTGTCTGAAATCAGAACCACTAAAGACGGGTGGAAGAGCCATTGAAAACAAATAGCGAGTAAATTCAAAGCAACAGGAATATTTATGCACTAAAAACAAATTAGCACCTGAGACTGCAAGATCAAATCTGCAGGTCGCTGGACCTTGTATGCAGACACCGCTCTGATACCAACTGTTAGGGTGCTAGGCCCGGATACAGAGGGGGGGTGAATGTATCCCTCTAGAAAATATAGCCCAAATTAAAACTCTAAAGCACAGATATGCGGAATAAAGACTAAAGAGCTTTCCAAGATGAAGTGATAAGACAACAAATGAACAAACAGTTGGACTGCACCAATGCAGCCACCTGAACAACCAGAAACGAAGGCAGAGCTAAACAACCCAAACACACTTAGCAGAATATAATGCTCAAAAGTAACTCTCTAGATAATGCAACTAGCCAAGCATGCACAACATGTGAATGGGAGGTAGAAGATATGGAGCTAACGCAAGGCAAACCACTGCACAAATAATTTTAAGGTGGTTCGGTCCTCCAGACCTACATCCACCCCTCACTCCCAAACGGAGTGAGGCTTCACTAGCCAATGCTAGAACCAAGCAGACTCAGTCTGCGAACAGTTGCTGCCACACAGCTTGACCAGGGGAACAACCTCCCCTCTTCCTCCCAACCGGAGGGACACCCTAAGTGACTCCCAGCCACTTGGAAACCAGAGACCGAAGTCTCTCTTCCTCCAGACCGGAGGGACCCCTGGACTTGCTACCCACAAGTCTAGAACCGGAGACAAGTCTCCCTTCTCCTGAATCCACAGGAGGAACCCACAAGTAGCTCTCAGCTACTTGCAACCGGAGATCAGATCTCCCTTCTCCTGACCCACCAGGAGGAACCCGACCTTAGTCCAGAGGTTCGGAAGAACAAAGATAACCAGATGAAAAGGAAAAAATAAGAAACGGAAAATACACAGCAATCGGAAGGTTGTAAATGAAGAACAAGAATGTAGCTCTCAAAGGAGCAGATCTGGCTTGGATTTAATCCAGACGCCAGAGGATAGATCTTCAATAGCTTCTTCCTTCTTCTCCATGAACTCTCTCTCTCTCCCTATCTCTCTTTCTTTCTCCTCTGCTCTCTTTCTCTCTCACGCTATTCTCTCCTTTTTCTCTGCAACCCCTTTTTCTTCTGCCGGCTCACTCTTCTTCTATTTCTTCTTCTTCTCTTTTTCTGGATCGAAGGGCTTTCTGCTCTCCAGGCTTCTTCTTCGATCAGTCTTCATCTGTTGGATGAAGGCTCCCTTTTATAAGCAGCAACAGCTAGGGCGTGAGCTTCCCACGCCTTCCGTCCAGAAGATTCCTCCTCAGATCACGTGCTCAGCACCCACCTCGGATCACGTGTCAGGTGACAGCTTCGGGTCACGTGCCCATTCATTAGTACGCTCAGCAACTGGAGTCGAGGTGGCGTCAACACACTTGCTCCAAAGGGTTGACGCAGCCTTCAAAGATATTCGACAAGCAAAACTCAAGTCTGCTGCGTTGACTCCATCAGCCTGCTGCGTTGATGCATCGGTGATCCAGTGATCAAGTCTTCAGCAGATGGGCGTGCTGTGTCGACGCTCTCAATCAATGGCGTTAACGCAGTGAGGCATTCCAGTAAGCCATTAGCTTCGTCTCTTTAGCTGCTGCGTCGACGCTGCTTAATTGTGACGTTGACGCAGTGGAATAGCCTGTGAAAGTGAATGCTCCTTTAACTGCTGCGTCGACGCTGCTCCATTGTGGCGTTGATGCAGTGGAAGATATCGTGAAGGCTTCGTCAACTGATGCATGGATGCTTTAAGCTCCCAGCGTCGACCCTGTTCCCTTCAGCAACAAGAATGAAGTCATAAGATCTAAGTATGTACATTGTAGTGTATATACTTCGAAAGAAACAGTCCAATGTATATACTTCAAGAACTCTAGACAACGGACGCTGTACAGACTTCAGATGCTTTGAACGCTTGAGCGATGTATAGACTCTGAATCGATAAGGCAAGCTGTACAGACTATAAGAAGGTTGAAGCACTGTGTAGACTTGATGAAGATTGAGGCCGTTGTACAGACATGGGGTTCAGCTGAGGATGTATGGACTTTGACGAAGTAAAGCAGTGTACAGACTTTGAATCAAACCGATGTATAGACTTGAATGGGCATGGAGTGTATAGACTTGAAGTCTGAAAACGATGTATAGACTTGGTGAACACTGCAACATCAATCAGATGTATAGAGTTGGTGAAATGAAGTCCAGTGTACAGACTTGCAGATACGAAGCCAATGTACAGACTTAGAAGGATTTGAACGGGAGAGTGTATAGACTTGGTTCCTGTAGCAGTGTATAGACTTTAAATGTAACTAAAGCTTCAAGCGTAGGAATTTGCCAGAATGTATAGACTTTCAATAAGGGAGCATTGTGTAGACTTGGGAAGTCTGAGCCAGTGTACATACTTTGTTACCCAAACAAATGAATAGACTTTGCCACAGTCTAATGTATAGACTTGAAGAAACTGAACTGAAGAGTTGACGCACTACTGTGTGGACAGAGACAAATATGACTGAAGGGTCGACGCATCAGCACAATGAGTTGACGCACTGCTGTGGAGACTGTGCAGATAGAGTGTACACAGAATTAAATAGAGCATGTTATCTGACAGCCATATGAACTCCATTCACTTACATGATAAAACATGAATTAATCGAGCATATAAAAGAAAGCATTATGATCAGAGAATGAATGAATAATAGCATGATGACACACAGCAAGATGACTCACAGTGTTTAACTCACATCAAAAACCAATCATCAAAACCACCATTAAAACCATCATCAAAACCACAGGGGCACAACACATGGGAGTTTATTGACCACGGTGTTTGGCATTGCACCGGAGTACTTGCTTGCTAGACTTTAGGCATTCCACTCATTCTCGTGATATTACTTGATTGATTGACTTGAGACCCGCAGAAGGGTAAAAGTGTTTACTTGAATGCATTATAAATAGCCAATTCCAGTTATACATGCTTGAAACTACTTTGCTTACTATTGCTACCTTGATTAACATGTTACTATTCCAGTTATTACTTCTTAGTTATCACTGGCCTGATGTCATTTGCTATCACTTGCTACTGATGCTTGAAATTGTGCAATCTATATGCTCTCACTTTCTACTCCTATCAATTTTACGATTCTTTGATATCTATCTGTCTGCATGCATAGTTTACCTACATTAAATAAATGGGTAATTACCTTAAAGCATGTTTGAACTTGAGATGTAAATCCTACTGAGCGATTCGCTCATCTAGTTGTTTTCTAACCTTTTCAGGTAGTTCGAATATCAGCCAGAACTCGGAAGGGAATGAGTCTGAGTGATGAGTGTAGAAATGGAGTTATCATGTTGTCTTGTTAATTGTGGTGTAGTAATTATGTCATTTGTATCCAGTTATGTCAGATGTCAGTTGTATTAGTCGAATATATTAGAACTGTAATAAGGGCTTGAAGCCTAGTAGTCGGACTCGAGAAATGTGTGTAATTATCATTTGGTTAGTGGTAACAATTGTCATCTTGGATTATTTGTATTAATTTCAAGTTAAATCTTAATTATTTACGCACCCTATTAACTATCAAAATGAAGAATTCCATCGAATAGCTAGCTCGCTTTGGTTCTATATAAAACTGTCGCGCCACGGGTAAGCTTCCGCGCTCGGGACGTGACAGCTTTCTTGGTATCAGAGCCTAGGATTTCAATTTCCTAGGTAAAAACTCGAGTCCAAAGATATAAATGTCTAATGGAATGGTCTATGGATAGGTTTAGATCTTACCTGGTGAGATGGGTAAAGCCAAGGGTTAAGTTTAACAATGACAATTGACCCCATAATAATGAAACCCAATATTTATTACACCTTAATTCTTTTGTAGGATTATGGCCGCTGAAAGAGCACAATGGCGTGAGATGCAGCGCACTGTGCAGGGACTTACGCAGGCGCTACAGCAAGTGGCGCAAGGCGGTGTTGGCGGTGCTCACCGTGGAGCTGGTGACCTTCACCGGGATTTTCATAACATGAACCCACCAAGATTCACGGGTTCGGTGGACCCCGATGATGCCGAGAATTGGCTGAAGGAAATTGAGAGGATCTTACGTGTAATGCAATGCACGGATACAGAGAAGGTTCTATTGGCTACGTTCCAACTAGAATGGGATGCTCGATGCTGGTGGGAATCCGTAGAAGCAACACTGCCCGAGAACCATGTCACCTGGGCGGAGTTTGTTGAACACTACAACAACAAGTATTTTTCTGACCGTATTCAAGAGAAGAAGGCCACGGAATTTGCCGCGTTAAAGCAACGGAGCCTGAAGGTGGCCGAATATGAGGCCCAATTCTCAAGACTTTCCCGTTATGCACCCCACTTGGTGTGTACGGAAAAGATGAAAGCAAGGAGATTCCTCAACGGGCTACGGCCCCAATATATTACACAACTTGCGCCAATGGACATCCAAGTCTATTCGGAAATGGTTCGGCGTGCTCAATTGTTAGAAGATGCCACTGAATTCTCTGAAAGGATTCGAGGCAGGGACAAGAAGGAACATGTCCCTAGTCCGGGAAACTTCAAACCACCATTCGGCAAGAAGCGATTCTTCAATGGAGGAGAATTTTCCAAAGAGAAGAGGTTCCAGAAAAGCAACAAGCCCTTCTCTACAATCAACAATAAGCCTTCCTCCGCCATCACACCTTCCAAGGAAATCTGCAAGTATTGTGACAAGGCTGGTCATAAGACTAAGGAATGCTGGAGGAAACTGGGAGCATGTCTCCGATGTGGGAGTCGAGAGCATCGAATCCCCGACTGCCCCTTGATGAAGGAACAAGCCAACAAAGACGAGAAGCGTCTCGTAAAGAAACAAGGCCGTCTCCAAGCTCTTCAAGGGACGAAACCCATGGAAGGAGGAATCGTGGAAGGTACACTAACTGTTTGCTCTAAACCTGCAAAAGTTCTATTTGATACTGGAGCAACTCATTCATTTGTTTCCAAGAAATTTACTGCCTCATTTTCTAAAGAACCTGAATGGTTAGATTTAGTAATATCTATACCTCTTGGAAACAAGTCTGATATCATGCATCACTACCCAAGTTGTGAGGTTATGGTCCAAGGTAACAATCTGCCAGTCGACCTGATATGCCTTGATATGGAGCATTATGATGTCATATTAGGAGCTGACTGGTTATCCACCTACCAAGCAACGGTAGACTGCCGACATGGCAAGATAACTTTTATGGATTATTCCGAGTTAGTTTATATTGGCCCTCGGAATAAATCCCCTCTCATCTCAGCTCTTCGAGCTAGCAAACTTGTGAATAAAGGATGTGTGGCTTTCATAGCTTTTGTGACTGCCATGGAAGTCGAGAAGACTGAAATTGAAGACATCCGTGTAATTCGGGACTTTTCAGATGTTTTTCCTGAAGAATTACCAGGTTTACCCCCAGAGAGGGAAGTGTCGTTCACTATCGACATTATTCCTGGTGCTGGTCCTATGTCTAAGGCACCCTATAGAATGTCTCCCGCCGAGTTGAAGGAGCTAAAAGAGCAGCTAATGGATTTACTGAAAAAGGGATTCATTAGGCCGAGTACTTCCCCCTGGGGAGCACCCGTGCTCTTTGTTAAAAAGAAGGATGGAACATTTAGGCTATGCATTGATTATCGGCAGTTGAACCATCTTACAATCAAGAACAAGTACCCGCTGCCGAGAATTGACGAGCTGTTCGACCAATTGTCTGGAGCTAACTATTTCTCCAAGATTGATCTTCGGTCTGGTTACCACCAATTGAGGATCAAAGAAGAAGACATATATAAAACTGCATTTTGAAGCAGGTATGGGCATTACGAATTTACTGTTATGCCTTTTGGACTAACAAATGCCCCCGCAGCTTTTATGCAGTTAATGAACAACATCTATAGGCCTTATTTAGACCAATTTATTGTGGTCTTTATCGATGATATATTGATCTATTCAAAAACTGAAGAAGATCATGAAGTGCATCTCAAGAAGGCATTACAGATATTGCGAGACAACAAGCTATATGCCAAATTCAGCAAATGCCAGTTCTGGCTTGAAGAAGTGTCCTTCTTAGGCCATGTCACATCAAAGAATGGAATTTCTGTTGACCCTGTGAAGGTCGATGCTGTACAAAATTGGGGACGACCAATGAATGCAACGGAGATTCGAAGCTTCTTGGGTCTAGCTGGTTACTACCAGCGTTTTATTAAGGACTTCTTCAAGATTGCTGTCCCTCTTACCAGATTAACTCGCAAGGAAGTGCCTTATGAATGGAGTAAAGACTGTGAGAAGAGTTTCCTAACTTTGAAGGATCTCTTGACTACTGCTCCGGTCTTATCTCTACCAATTGAAGGAGAGAAGTACGAGGTATATACCGATGCATCTGGTATCGACCTCGGATGTGTATTGATGCAGAATGGAAGAGTCATTGCATACTCTTCCCGGCAATTAAAGAAGCATGAAGAAAACTACCTTGTGCATGATTTGGAACTAGCTGCAGTGGTATTGGCTTTAAAGGTCTGGAGGCACTATCTCTACGGAGAGCAATTCACCGTATACTCCGATCATAAAAGCCTTAAATATCTATTCTCTCAGAGAGAGCTGAACATGCGACAAAGGCGTTGGCTCGAGTATCTCAAGGATTTCGACTTCACTATACAATATCATCCTGGTAAGGGTAATTCCGTAGCAGATGCCCTTAGTCGGAAGCCGAGAGCCCTAGTAACCAACTGTATGGTTCAAGAATGAAAGCTGTTGGAAAAATTCGCTGAACTCAATATAAGCATGGATGAGAATGACAGGTGTATTACTCTATCTCTCTTAAGTGTACGTCCGGATTTGCTAGCTGAAATTAAGAGGTTGCAAGAAGAAGATCCTACCCTAGTGGAAATAAAAGAAAAGCTAGACGAGAAATCTGATTTCAAGTTGGCACTCGATGGCAGATTATTATACCATGAATGGACATGTGTACCAGACAGTCCTGAGCTGAAGAAGAGGATTCTTGAAGAAGCTCACCGATCGAGGTATACGATCCACCCTGGAGCCACTAAGATGTACCAAGACATAAAAAGAACCTTTTGGTGGCCCAACATGAAAAGGGAGATAGCGGACTTCATGTCTAGATGCTTGACATGCCAACAGGTGAAGGCGGAACATCAGAAGCCCGCTGGAAGATTGCATCCACTAGATATTCCCAAGTGGAAATGGGAAGACATCGGCATGGACTTCATCATGGGTTTACCCAGGTCTAGGGGCGGACATGACGGAATATGGGTAATCATCGATCGCCTTACTAAATCGGCTCATTTCTTGCCTATAAAGAGTCGATGGTCGGTTTATGTTCTTGCTGCCTTATATATCAAGGAGGTTACTAGATTACATGGAATTCCTGTGCCTATAGTATCTGAGCGAGACCCATGCTTTACTTCTCATTTTTGGAAGGGTCTACAACATTCTCTGGGAACGAAACTCAACTTTAGCACTGCTTTTCATCTCCAGACAGATGGTCAGACTGAAAGAACAAATCAGGTTGTTGAAGATATGTTAAGGGCATGTATTATAGATTTCGGCGGAAGCTGGCATGACCACTTACCCCTAGCCGAATTTGCCTACAATAATAGCTACCAAGCCAGTATCCAGATGGCACCTTTCGAGGCACTTTATGGCAGGAGTTGTCGATCTCCAATATGCTGGGATGAAGTCGGTGAAAGACAACTTCTAGGCCCAGATATGGTTAGAGATTCAACTGAAAAGATACACCTTGTCCGAGAGAGACTCAAGGTAGCTCAGTGCAGGCAAAAATCTTATGCTGATAACAGAATGAGAGATTTGGAATTTCAAGTGGGTGATCATGTATTTCTTAAGGTATCTCCCGACCGAGGTATTAGAAGATTCGGTGTTAAGGGCAAGCTTACACCAAGGTTTATCGGTCCATTTGAAGTATTAGAAAGAGTGGGCGAGGTGGCTTACCGCATTGCCTTACCTCCTCAACTATCGGAAGTGCACAATGTATTCCATATTTCTATGCTGAAGAAGTATGTGCACGATCCTCTCCACGTCATCGATCACACTGACTTGGTGATACAGAAGGACCTCACCTATGAGCAAAGGCCAGTAAAGATTCTCGACTAAGAAATCCGAGTTCTAAGGAGCAAGACGATCCCTATGGTAAAAATCCAATGGAATCGATGCTCGGAGCAAGAAGCAACTTGGGAGACCGAGGAATCTATGAAGAGAAGATACCCAGAACTATTTTAGTAGGCAAGTATCTTATACTTTCTACAGTATCCTTATGTAGTTGAATTTACCCTTATACAATTGAATTTGGGGACCAAATTCTTTTAAGTAGGGGAGGGTGTAGCACCCCGTATAAAAAGAAAATTTATTATTAATAATATTTTTCAAATAAAAAAATATTAGATAAATTCTATGGGAAGCTTAAGTAAGAAGTTGGAACACGGAGCTATCATATGTAAAGAGTATTCACTTAACAAGTGGCTTCCTAGTGTAGTTGGTTATGTGACTTGCCTTTCAACCTAATGACCAAGGTTCAAATCCTAGCATCCACACCATTTACCCTTTTTGCCAAATAATCATATGATTAAAGCTAGCAAAACTTGCACCGACACGGGGCCACAGGGCCCCTATAATTTGGCCCTTTAATTTAGCTTACATACAAACCTTCGTTGGTATTTGTCCTTCTCATACATGAATAGTAGGTTTGAGCTGGACGTTTGAGCTGGCATCGCACTGAGATGCGAATTATGTAGGATCTTGTCCCCCTTCAACGCTATAATACTCCCTACACTGAGACTCCCTTCATTCTTCCGAAGACTTGCTGCAGAGAAGGGGGAGCCTCCTCTGACGTTGCAGAAGAAAGCTGCCCTTTTTTCCATCTATACGCTGTCGTCTCAGAGAGGTAGGTGTTCTCAATTTTTAACTAAACTAGTAGATAATCTAGGATGATTAGTCTAGGTAGTTAGTCTTAGGCTCATCTCCATGCGATCTTTCACGTTTATACAGCATGTGTTAGCCTCATAGTTATCATGTATTAGCTTTAATCTAAGAAAACTAGTAAAATTAGTAAAGTAATTAGTTTCACAACTAGGGTAATTAGCATGCAATAGCTTCAATCTGGGACAATTAACAAGTATTAGTCTCATGTCCTAGATAATTAGCATGTATTAGCTTTATTAACTAATCTATTAACAGCATTTAGCATGTTAAATGTCAACACTTCCATGACACATCATGTGTCGGCATTTTCATATTTATGTAATAGCATGTTAAATGTCGACACTTCATCAACACCTCAGATGTCGGTGTTGACACGTTAAGTGTTAGTGTTGACACCGGTGTTGACACATGTGTCGACACACAGTACATACGTGATCATATAAGCAACTCATGTGTCGACACAGGTGTCGACACTGGTGTTGACACCGGTGCTGACACAGGTGTCGACACACAGTACATATGTGAACATATAAGCAACTCATGTGTCGACACCGGTGTTGACACCGGTGTTGACACAGGTGTCGACACACAATACGTACGTGAACATATTACCCGCAGAAGAACCTCATGTGTCGACACAGGTGTCGACACCAGTGTTGACACAGGTGTCGACACACAAAACATTGTAATATTAACTGTACAACAGAGACGAAAAATGAACAGGAAGTGTCGACACTAGGGTCGACACATGCAGTGAACTTAATGAAAAACACCGTAAAGCCTCTTTACAAGTGAAATAAAGTATGAACAATTTATGAACATCCATTTTACCTCTATTAACATTATATATATAACACCTGCATATGCAAGTGTGCATATATACACCCGACACCTTAAATAAATATATATATATATATTTGTAGAATGAAATTATTTTTTTTGTAAAAATCTAATTTTCACCACATTAGTTTATACATACTAAAAATTATCTCCAACATGTTAAAACTATTTCCAGCATTTTAAAAGTGACTTCCAATATGATAGAATTATTTTATACATACTGAGATATAAAAATTATTTTCAACATGTTAAAATCTATTTAAAGCTATTTTTGTGCATATAAAACTTACTTTCCTATTAAATAAAGTAGTAAATTGATGCATGAAAATTACTTCCAGCATGATAACATTTCTTCCAGTATGGTAAAATTATTCCAGCATGTTATAATTATTTTTGGCATGTTATAGTTATTTTCAATGTATTAAAACTATTTTTCAGCATGATAATTCTATTTTCCTATCAAATAATTAGCAAATAAATGTAGAAAATTAAATTTTTACATGATAAAATTATGTTGTTATCAGAAAATTTCTGTAATCAGCATGGCAACCTTATATTATCATCCTATTAGTAAGTTAATTAATTTTAGCATGTTAATAATTAATTTTAGCATGTTAATAATTAATTTTCAGCATGTAAAAATTAAATCCATCATGAAAAATTTATTTTTATCACCTTACCAGTAAAGTAACATATGAAACTCATTCTCAACATGTTAATATCATTTTTAGCAAGTTAGAACTATATTCAACATAAAAACTTATTTTCATAATTAATTTCTGATTATTATAATAAATCACTATTTTGGCTAACTCATATATGTATATCGGACAGAAGATATACATACCTATAACCTCCATTATATTGGACATAATTCTATAGTCGGATATATATATATACATATACATATTGGATAAAAATAATATATATATAACTAATATCGACATTTGTGTCAACACCAGCAAGTTAGTCTCAAACTCCTATTGTCATTAGCATGTATCGAACGTTACAGGTTTTACTCCTAGTTCGTCCCTACATAACGATACGCCTTGGATTCTATTTTATAATCCACCTTATATACATCCTACCGGGTCAATCCTTGAAATTCCATATTGGCTATAAATGAGAGTAGATGTCGACAAACACGATCAATGTTGTGCATATAGGGCCCGGTCTGGTCCTGGGAGGAGCACCCGAAGGTACTTGTGCCCATGGGAGTTTATTGACCACGGTGTTTGGCATTGCACCGGAGTACTTGCTTGCTAGACTTTAGGCATTCCACTCATTCTCGTGATATTACTTGATTGATTGACTTGAGACCCGCAGAAGGGTAAAAGTGTTTACTTGAATGCATTATAAATAGCCAATTCCAGTTATACATGCTTGAAACTACTTTGATTACTATTGCTAGCTTGATTAACATGTTGCTTTTCCAGTTATTACTTCTCAGTTATCACTGGCGTGATGTCATTTGCTATCACTTGCTACTGATGCTTGAAATTGTGCAATCTATATACTCTCACTTTCTACTCCTATCGATTTTACGATTCTTTGATATCTATCTGTCTGCATGCATAGTTTACCTACATTAAATAAATGGGTAATTCACTTAAAGCATGTTAGAACTTGAGATGTAAATCCTACTGAGCGATTCGCTCATCTAGTTGTTTTCTAACCTTTTCAGGTAGTTCGGATATCAGCCAGAACTCGGAAGGGAATGAGTCTGAGTGATGAGTGTAAAAATAGAGTTATCATGTTGTCTTGTTAATTGTGGTGTAGTAATTATGTCATTTGTATCCAGTTATGTCAGATGTCAGTTGTATTAGTCTAATTTATTAGAACTGTAATAAGGGCTTGAAGCCTAGTAGTCGGACTCGAGAAATGTGTGTAATTATCATTTGGTTAGTGGTAACAATTGTCATCTCGGATTATTTGTATTAATTTCAAGTTAAATCTTAGTTATTTGCGCACCCTATTAATTATCAAAATGAAGAATTCCATCGAATAGCTAGCTCGCTTTGGTTCTATATAAAACTGTCGCGCCACGGGTAAGCTTCCGCGCTCGGGACGTGACACTCTCAGTGACCTGTCCACTAGTCGTAGCTTCCTGCGCACGTGGGTGCGGACCCACCTGGGAGTGGTGGAGAGCGAGACCCGGTGAGAGGTGATTTTTAGGCTGGTTACCATAGGGCCCCTTGCCTTTGCCACCAGAGTCCGATGGGGGGGGGAAACCAGCTAGCGGACCCGACCTAGAGTAGATGGTCTATGTGTGCACACGTGGTTGGGGGCTTAGGACACGCGCTGACGAGCATGACCCCAGCTAGTCCTTGTTGTGGTACTTGTTACGTGTCTGAGTCTCACGCCCGGGGCATTGTAGCTAGACACTTGTGACGCGGTGTAAGACGTCAGGGGACGCTTCCGGTCGTTCTTCTAGTGGGAGGTACTCCTGTTCTAGACAGAGAGTGTCAGACTGTCAGTTTCTGGGACTTTGACCTTCGGGTTTTCGGTCGTGTCGATCGTTGAGTTTTTGGTTGTTTCACCGTGGCGCGTGTGTTGGTTTTCACGCCGTGAGACTAGTGCTAGTGACTTTATCGAGGTCGCGTCTTGTCGTGCGGTACCTGTGACCAGGTGTCAGGGTTACACTTTGGGCAGCGTGTCCATGTTGGCCGTGTCCTGGGAGACAGGCCTCTACGGCGTGGTTGCCGTGGGTTTTTACTTCGGTAAGCGGTATTAGTGTTGTTCGGTAGCCCCCGACCGTGAGTCCGGGGTGTAGCGACACGGATTTCGGATACCAGGTATACCCGGTAGGACTACCGAATGCACGTGATACCATAAGGAACCCGCGAGACCTCACAAGAACGGTAAAGCTCCGAAGGGATAAAAGGTATGTGTAGAGTACATTGAAGCCACAGAGATATAACAGTAAGCAATTAAATTTCATTAGATTGGTTTGCTAAGGTAGCAGAAATAAAATTACTTTTTAATTAACAGTTTCATTTTAATAATTATACACCAGAGTCAAGTCCAAAGCAAAAGACATCAAGTCTAGCAAGTACAGTCGACAGAAAAGAAAGACGTATCGAAAAGTCGGGGGAAGCCCGACGCAAGTACCAGCTGGCCACAACGACACGCTATGAGCACGCGCACCAGGAACCACACGGAAGCAGAACAAACGACATCACCCCACCTGAAAAGTAGGGGTGAGCCTCGTGTCACTGGCTCAGTAGGGGTCACACGGATCCCCACTGAAAAACACGCAATAACACGGAACAACAACAATGAAAATAGCAGGTGTAGTAAAGCAGGAAAATCACACTACAAAGCTGTAAAAAGAACAGGAACAGCAGGAGTAGGGAACAGGCTAAGAGCAAGGGAAGCCAAAAGCAAGGGAAAGGCGAGGCCATAAAACCTAGAACACGGCCACCGAGAAGAACTCGGCACTCTAAGCTACTCCAAACAGCAACAGAAGGGTGACTCTGATCTGATAAAGTCAGGAGTTACCGATCTGCCGACATGACGCCAGGCCTAAGACAAAGACCTACACGGATGGACAAAAGACAGACACAACAGACACGACGGCACACACGACTTAGAACGTCGTGCACGCAAC
This sequence comes from Amorphophallus konjac, assembly GCA_022559845.1. Lineage (NCBI taxonomy): Eukaryota > Viridiplantae > Streptophyta > Magnoliopsida > Alismatales > Araceae > Amorphophallus > Amorphophallus konjac. Next base: position 111,124,080 of record CM040118.1, read on the forward strand.
GTCACATTGACCTCGAGTAGGGCCACAGAAAGGCTTACTCGAGAAGGTCACGACGTACAAGAAACGCCGAGAGTCACGCGTCACGTGACGGAAGCACCTCCTCATAAAAAGAACAGCCAGCTGCGTCCACAGACGTCTTATGCTGCGCCATAAGTGTCTCGTCAATGCTGTCGTCACAAGGGCCGACAGGGACTAAGACACTCTCAGAACCAGGTCCAAGGAACCACCATTCCGAGTCCGAGGAAGAACAACAGTACCCATGGAAAGCAGAACCGCTGTACCACAGTAACGAGTAACTAGTCAGGGTCACGCCCGTCGGCGCCAGTCCAACCACCCCTGACCACGTGTGCACACACAAGCTTTGTGCCCAAGCCAGGCCCTCTAGCTAGTTTTCTCCCCGTAGCGGACGCTACTACCACACAGGAGCCCACGGAAACTAGCTTGCAAACCGTATGTCGAGAACACCCCTCCGCCATCCGCAGGCGGGTCGGCAACTCAAAGGCCTTAGGGCTACAATAAAAGGAGGCTCACAAGACATGGAGACTCTAAAACACAGGTGCTAGAGTACAGACAGCTAGGATGCACTGTCGTACACACTACAGAGCACCCACTAGCATTACGACCACTGCCGACAGACTCAGGACTAGTCTACTAGACCTACAACGTAACGATCCTTGAGTCGGATGACTCAAGGGCAAGATCGTCATAGACAGCGGAACAAGCCGCCAATCGGTTTAATCCTAAGCCACGAGAAATGACACTCCGCAGGAAACGGCTCACGGAGACCTGAGGGAACACCGAGGACCCTCAAACACGCCTGGACACATAAACCAAGGTAAGACGATACCTCGAGGCATCCAGAACCAGTGTCTAAGACTGGACAAAACCGCTGAGACACCCACACAAGGTCACCTATCAACCACTGGGTCACCCTAGGTTGACCGGAACCCGACAAAGACACACTCAATAGTAGGATAGAAAATCCTACCTCAAGCAAGAAGACTCCTGGCTACCTTATAACATAGTCTTAGCCCTCATAGGACGTCCAGAGACATCCACGGGAAAGCGGGCATGCTACAAGAACAAGCCAAGACAATCAGAAATCGAAACAACGGAAATCAAAACTCAAAGACTGTAACGCACCACCCCTAGACCGTTACTCGAACGTGACGGTCTAGGGCTGGGCTGTTACACGAGCCTAACGCACCAGGGCAGGCGCGTCAGAGCCAACACGCTCAAAACCAAAACGCGAACAATGTAACGCGCTAGGGTAGGCGCGTTACAGCGGCCTAACGCACGACAACAGGCGCGTTACGCCAACCTAACGCACGGGAACATACGCATCAGGGCCAACAGACCCAAGTCTGAAACCTCAAACAAACAGCACGTAACGGTCCACGGCGGACGCGTTACAACACTTTGACGCACGGGGGCAGGGCCATTTAGAACCAACAGACACAGCCACCCAGCTCAACCAAACGGTGTGTAACGGCCTGGGACAGGCACGTTACACAAGCCTGACGAACCAGGGCAGGCGCGTTAGAGGAACCGACTCAAACAGTGAAACGTGGTCAAACAGAGTGTAACGGCCTGGGGCAGGCGCGTTACACCACTCTGACGCACTGGGGGAGTGCCGTCAGAGCAACCGCCTCAAACATAACACAAAAGGCACAATGCCTGTGACGCACCAGCCGGGACGCATCAGGGGAGTGTAACGGTCAGGGACATGACCGTCACGCTCACTCAGCCACGAACAATTTAAAAATGCCCAGACGCTGTGATGGTCTGTCATAGGGCCGTCAGGGACTGTGACGGTCCCTGAAACGACCGCTACACCGGTCACGGCAGGAAAACAGTGGAAACGCCAAATCGGCCCGTTCCACACCCCATTAACGCCGAAGCGTAGGGGAAACAAAGCTAGGCGATGAAAAACAACATCGGGAGGCTAAAAAGCCCACTTGCACGCTCTAAAACGCAAGATCAGGGCGATTTGAACAAATCGACCCTAAACGAGTCACCGAGGTTCTCGGACTCCTACCGACCTCAAATGACCACCAATCGACACGAAACTTACGTGAATGGGATCCAGATATCCCAACGGTCAGTTTGACACTAACCACAGCACGAATGGTTGTCGTTTTCTGGCGAACCCTGAAAACCCCAAAAACTACGATTTTCACTAAACCGGCCCGATCTCCCCCGATCGAGTACCAAACAACGCACAGAAGCAGGGAAAACATGCTGGAGGAAGTGGTGATCCGTCTCCCTACCTCCACCGAAGAAACCGTGCCCCGAAGGGACTAAACCGCACCGAAAATCGCGCCGCGGGCTTAAACACCGGCTTTGAATCCACCATTCGGGATCGCGCCAAAACCACTCCATCCTCGCCCCATCGCGCACCCAGTCAGCTCCACAGCATCCCCAACACTCGCTCCTAGGTCTTCCGTCTGTAGCCGGAGCCGAGGAAGCTCGAGAGGAGAGAGAGACGGCGGCGGCGAAATGAGAAGGGAAGAGAGAGGAAGGAAAAGAAATAGGAAAAGAAATTAGGAATTTTCCTAATTTCTGAAAAATCAGATTTTAGGCCCTATCTCCGAAAAATACGTAAAAATAGTCGAAACGACCGGCTCGGAGAGTACATCGTCGCTGCAGCATTCACGAGTTGATGAACTGACAAATAAACTCACCGTAGGGTTCCGTAACTAGTACGAGAGAAAAACCCACACGGCTCGTAAAGCTCAACTCGAAAGCCACCAAAGCGAACCGAAACTCACTGAAACAGATCCGAAAGATCCAATAAAGATCCAGCGAGACCTACAAGGATACAGGGCATTACACGGGGTGTGTTTCTGGTACAGTAGGAGTAGCTATAGTGCCGAGTTTTGACCGACCACCGGTTCGCTGTTCCTACTATAGTTGTAGCTCTCCTTTCCGCTACCGCCGTTGTTTCCGGTTGGGGTTCCGCGGGATCCCTGCTGAGTCTCTGTTTTGGAGACTCATTCCCTGCTTTTCAGGTGTGGCGGTTCTTCCTCCTCGAGGTTCGAGGGCGCGGTGCGGAGGTTCTCAATTGCCAGCTCGCCGGGCCGAGTGTTCACTCGACATGTGGTATGCTTTTACTGCTTTAGACTGTACTTTCTGTTGGACTGGACTCTGTTGTAGCTATAGTTGTTTATTTATTTCTGTTAATTGTTGAATTGTCCTGCTTTATTTCCTATTTCTTTGTGCCTCCACACTCCTTTTAGCCCTTCCGAGCCCTCCCGGCTCGTGGGCGGCAATTCGAGTCTCGGGTTATCGGGTCTCTCCCGGTAATCGGATTCTCGGGTCGCTACAAGTACACTTCTGAAGCACATATCCTGATGCATGACAAGGAGCAAGGAAAATGGTAAACATCGCTAACAAAAATAAGAAGAATGCCAGCAGCCCGACAGGGTCTGGGGAGCCAAATCTGTGGCACCATGGCCCACCCCACCCCACCCCCTATAGCCCTTATCGGGCGTAAGACAGTCCTCCGAACGATTGTTAGGAGGCCAACCAACAACCAAACACCGGCACGAGAAGCTGGAGAAGAGGCAAGAATGTCGTACACACAAGGCCTCCCACCCCAGGGGCAAGTGCTTGCTATAAAGGGAAGGAGAAAGAATTTAAAGAATGAAAGGAGGCATGTTGTGCTCTCTTGCAACACCCTATCAGCCTCATCAAGCGGGGCTCAAACTTCGGAGGAAGAAGATAAAGAAATATGTCTTGTGCCGATGAGGGAAAATCAAGATGAAGCTTCGGCCCCCCCACCATGCCACTAGGCCCGAGAGGATATGGGAACATTCTTCCCCTCCGGCCATTGAAGAGGCACACACTTACACCCCTCCACCAGGGGGCATGAAGTCAAAAGAGGCTGTCTCTAAGGGGCTAGCCACATCCAACAATGGTGATGGGATGCCATTCATCCCATTCAGAGCAGAGGCGGAAAGCAGCACCCCGGGCTTCTCCTAGCCAAACCTTGCCTTGATGGCACTAATATATCAGAAGCAACAAGAAATAGAAATGCTGCAAAGACAACAAAATGAGATGAATATGTGTCCATATATGTCTACACAGGCGAGACACCCATCTGAGGCTGCACAAGGTGGTAGTAAGTCACCCGAGGTCTTGCAACGGCCGGCTACGCCTTGAACAATACCTGTGCATGCAGGGGGCATTCTCCCTCAACAACTGCAACATGTAGTCTCACCATGCCCTTCAGCTACCAAGACACATCAGGGGGCAACAACGGCACCTCAAGCGGTCGTGTTAACAAGCCCGCATATGTAGCCAGCTAATCTGCACCCGAGCCTAACAGGTCCACCAGCGATAGGCATGTCAAGGGTGAAACACACAATAGAAATGAAGATGGCCAAGGGGGAAGTCACCGAGGCTGAATTACGAATGACCAAGCAAAGGAATGATGAGTCCGCCCTGGACTATATAAGAAGGTGGAGAAACCTCTGTGAGAGATGCAGGCGTCCACCAAACTATGAGGATGCCGTTCAAATCTGCAAAAAGAGCCTAAAGAAGGAAATCTTACAATGGGTGAGCGGCATCGAAGTCGGCTCATTTGAACAATTAGATGATATCGTGGCTGATGTTGAAGCTTTCTTGGCGAAGTATTGCCCGAATGATGCTGCGTCAAGCCAGAAGAACAAGTCATCCAACAACCATCTGGCACAAGAATAAACCTCCACCTCAAATTTCAAGGCTTTTGAGCAACAAAAGAATAAATCAAAAGAGGCAGTTGGGTCTCCTTCCGTCAAACCTAAAAGGCAAAGAATATCATTAAGAGAGAAGATGAAGAAACCCTATTCCTTCTCGAGGGACAAGACTCGGACTCTCTTCGAGTGGGCCCTAGAAAAGATGATTCACATTTCTGTCCTTATCACCAATCGTTGGGGCATCCCATTGAAGATTGCTATGTGTTCAAGGACATCATCGAAAGCCTGATTAAGAAAGGCTGTCACGTCCCGAACGCGGAAGATACCCGGGTGCGCAACGCGCCTATATCGATCGTGTCATTCATGTAAAGACAGAGTGCGCATAGTACTCGGTAATTTTATTGCTAACTCAAAATTTGAACATAATACCATAGTCCAAGATGAGAATTATCTACTTAACCAATGACAATATTGCAGAATCATTCATAAGGCTACAAGTTTAATAAGTTCCATCAAACTATTTGTTCCTGCTGTCAGGTCCACCATGGGGAAAACATGAACCATCTTTTATTACACAGTGAGCTAGCCTCTCACATATGGTCATATTTCAAATCTGTTGGGCTGCAGTTGGAAGGAAATTCTGTTATCTCATTCATTTCTAATGCTGCCAGTAATGTTCAACCGAAATCTGCTTATGGCTTCCTAATCCTAGTAGTCATAGGCTATGGTTGTTGGGACATTTGGAGAGCTCGGAATTCTGTGAGGTATGAAGGTAGAACTATTTCCAAAAGCCATGTCCTCCACCAAATCATAAATCAAGTGAAACAGGCTTGTGCTAGTGCCAATTTAAAGGAATCTGATATTTGCAAACGGAAGGCTCTGGATACCTTGGGTATTTCTACTTACCCCTCTAATGGTGTTCAGCTGAAAATTGTTAAATGGGTATGCCCCCCCTGGCCTTTTCTCAAATTAAACTCTGATGGTGCTTGCAAATCTAATGGTACATCTGGAGGTGGAGGTGTTATAAGAGACCATAGTGGCAATGTTATCCTTGCCTACTCCCATTATTATGGTCCGACCAACAGTCTTGTAGCAGAAGCAAGGGCTTTACTTGATGGCATCAACTACCTTCACACAATTTCAAACCACCCAGCACATATAGAATGTGACTCACAAGTTCTTGTTCGTGTAATTAAAAAGGAATATCAATGCCCATGGTCTATACTTTCATATGTAAGAGAGATTTGGAGATCTATTACACAGCATGACAAGATTGATCATATTTACAGAGAAGGAAATAAAGTAGCGGATTCTTTGGCCTCTTTAGCTTGCTCAGCCAAATGTAATGTTTTCCTTTATTACATTGAGTTACCCTCACTTATAAAGGGAGAGGCTCGATTGGATAAGCTGGGTTTACCCAGCATCAGATTGATGTAATCTCTATTCTTTTTCATTAGTAATAATATTTACCTCCTAGTGGTCTAATGGTCCCTCCCATCTGTCCCTAGGCAGGGTTTTTTGGAGATAAAAAAAAGTTCCATCAAACTAGATCATAACTAACTCAATTAAATTATACAAGCCTTTAACAATAACTGAAAATACAAAGTAGGTCCTACAAATACTGAAGGCATGACTAACTGTCGATACATCAAATCTAGCACTCATCACTCGGTATGGGTCGCATCCGGGTGGTGGTCGCTATCCAAGTTTCCTGAAAATTTGTTAAAATTGTAACTTTATGAGTGAATCGCTCAGTAGGATTAATATCCCAAGTTCTAACAATCTTTAAGTTAATTACAAGTTCATGCGGTATAATGATGCATGTTGGATCGAGCAAGAATATTAAGAATTGTACCAAAAGAGTATAACATGAACATCAATAAGATGTATCAATAAGGAACTAGCAAGTAATTGCTAAGTAATTGCACAAGTCTTTCCAAGAAATCAATATTCAAGCAAGTCTTTCCAAGAAGGTAATAGTCAATATTCCATCAAGTCTTTCCAAGAAGATAATAATCAATGTTCAAGCAAGTGATCTCAAGCTCGTGTAATAACAAGTAGTGTAATGGAATTGGCTATTTCATTCATTTCAGTCAAGCAAGTAATTTGCCCTTTTTCGGGCCAAACCATTCATGTCAAGCAAATCAAGCATGTCACGAGAGAGTGAGTGGAAATGTCTCAAGTCAAGTAAGCAAGTACTTCGGTGCAATGCAAACACCATGTTCAATAAACTCCCATGGGCACAAGTACCTTCGGGTGCTCCTCCCAGGACCAGATCGGGCCCTATATGCACAACATTGTTTCATGTATATTTATCGACATCCACTCTCATTTTTATAGCCAATATGGAATTTCAAGAAAAGTATACTGATGGGGACATCACCCAGAGTTCCCTCTCGCTCGACACATCTCTCCCTTCCGGAGACGGATAGGTTGCGACTGCACGACTTGATGGGTCCACGGCGACACTGGAGTTTATTACTGAGGACATATTGATGTATTTTTCCTTTTCTTGAGTCATTTTGATGTACTTGTCTTTATTTCGAGTCATGTCCCTAGGTCATCACGTTATTTACCTATGTTTGCTAGGCTAGGGGGTCATATGGGCCCAATTAGATGGGCCTGGCCCATGGGCGCCCTCTTCCTTCCCCACCCCCTTGCTTATTTGCTTTTAGCATTTTCTCCAGGGACTTTTTGTAAATGTTGGGATCCCTATAAATAGGACCCCAACTCCACTTGAGATGGTTAATGAACATTTGAATATTTTGAGCATAAGTGCACCCCTCCCTCTCTCTCTAGCTCTCTCATTCTTCCTCTCTCTCTCTCTCTCTAGGGGGCGAACCCCACTCTCTCTCTTCCCCTTCTCTCTCTCTCTCCCTTGGGTGAACCTGCCCCTTCCCCCTCCTTGCCACATCACCAGCCACCTCACCCTTCCACCCTTTCACCTCCCCAAGAGCATTAACTCCCATCAATACCTCCACTTCCCCAAGCAACCCTTCCCATTCCCCATACACCTTCTCCACCTCCAAGGCACCCCTCCCTCTTCCCCAAGCAACCCTTCCACTCCCCCACACACTCACCCATATCCCCAGGGCAATCAAACCCCCACTCCACCACAACTTGCGCACCACCCCTCCATCTATTCACCCCCCCCTGGCCTTGGCCGACCACCCCATCCCCATCTACTAGCTGCGGCCACTTCACCCCTTCCCCCCCCCTCTTGGACCTCCACCTCCCCTGCTCCACTCCTCTCTTCATCCCCACACATCCCTCCCCCATCTACTATCACCACCACCCTTCCCTCCATTACTAATCTCCACTCCCCTTAACCTAGCTCCACCACCATCCCTTTCCTTTGGTCAAGTCTGCAGGTGGCAGAAGAAGACAAGTCTTGCAGAAGCTTCCCCGAGTTCACACGGTGACATCTGGGGGCGTACCATACCTTTCTGAAAAGGGCGTCCAGTCATCTTCGCAGGCGAGGTGATTCCATCCCGTTCCGAGTTCGGGGCTGTCCGGGAGAGCCAATCACCCCCGACTGCGCAGAGCTCCCTCTGTAGAGTTCCTGAACCCGGTTCGAAGCTGCACCACGGCCGACGGTGGAAGATTCAAGCCACGAGTCCTTCTACAAATATCTTCCTCCACCTGTCCTCTTTCTGGATCAATAAGCAAAAGTGCGTTCGGCGTCCGGAGGTCAGATCTTTCGTTTTTCTCCCTCGATTGGTCGGGTCTGCCTCCCACAACCTGCAGCGACCTGCTGCCACTCATCGGCGTCCCCCAGTCAACCCTGACCTCAGACAGCTTCTCCACCAGTTTTCCCGCGAAGAGGGCCCATCCACGGTTCCAGAAACTTTGACGGTTTGAGATTTGGTGCCCGGGAGTGGCCGGGACAACTTCTGCAAGTCACTGTTCATGTCAGGTAGCTGTTGCGGCCAGAAACTGCCACCTTGTTCGAAGCTCGACCCAGACCAGCCACTGCAGCCGAAGAAATTGAGAAAATTCTGAAGCATCCTGGTTCTAGATACGAAGATTTCCCAGCTGGTCTCGTCTTCAGCAAAATTCTAGAACGTGATCTACGGCCTCTACAGTGACTGGCAGTCAGCCATCACAGCAAGCAGGGAGTTTCCATTTCGGCTACACCGGCGCGTCTTCCGGCGAATCTCCCTCCCCCGCCTGGCCGGCTTACCACCCCTCCCTGCGTGGAGGTAGTGTTTGAGTGTACTTAATTATCCCCACCCTAAGTTCACCCTCCTGCGCGAGGAGTAGTGATTGTAATCATTCAAAACAGGATTGAAGCTTCACCGGCGCTGTGTGCGGGGAACCACACTTCCCCGCTCGCCCTCGTCTCCGATCGGGGTTGGTTTCTTCAAACCAACCAGGTGAGCTCTGAACTTTGCTCCATTACCCTCTAGTGTTTTGTTCATTTAATATCCGTAGACATAGCTCCGTTGTGCAAGCGAGATAGAGAGAGTGCCCGACCCCACGTGCTCCACTTACCTAGCGGTCACCGTGGGCAGTAAGAGAGTGGGACCTAGTGCCCCAATTGGCACCGGCCAGCCCCTTGAGTGCGGGCTACGTACCCTTGGGAGGGAAACCCAAGCCTTGCTGGCACTCTACCAGCAAGGGTCTTGATCCATCACCTCCCCTTAGCATCATCTAGTCACCCTGGGCTCGTGTGTGTGCGACGGCGAATTGGCCCCGATTTATCAACTTAATTGCTAAGTGGTTGTGCTTGCGGAATAGGTCCTAAGTTTTTGTCTGCTTGCTGCCTACCCCATATTGGTGTCACATCAGTTGGTATCAGAGCAAGTTTTAGACTTGTCTCTACAAGCCTAGGTCCAAGGGCAATTGTATTTCTATCCCGTGTTGTCGTCTTTGTGCATGTCCACCCGTAGGGGTACCATATACCGGACCGATCCTTCTAATTCCAATCCACCTATGGATCCCAATTTACAAGGCACCCAAAACATCCCTAGGGAAGCTCCCCAAGCTCTTATGGATCGACTTGAGGCTGCCATTCATGCCCTCACGGAGCAAATGAATGGTTTTTCCACCCGATTAGAGAGATTAGAAGAAGCTAGGGCGCCACCTAGGAATCATGTCCAAAGGGCCCCTCCTCCGCGGGTTGAACATGAGAGGGAAGACCTAGAGAATGAGTGGTATCGTGAGCAAGAGAGAGCCCCTCAACCTCGGTACCATGAGAGGAGACCACGAGAGGATCCGGATGACTTCCTCTTAAGAATGATCAAGGTAGATGCCCCGAATTTTGATGGGTCCCATAACCCTAGTGCCTATGAAGAATGGGAGCATGGCATGGACCAATACTTTGATTGGTACCCAATGTCCGAGGAGAGAAAGGTTAGGTTGGCCAAGATGCACCTTCTCAAACTAGCCAAGACATATTGGTTAAAGGTGGAAAGTCAAAGGAGGATTAGGCGGGAGGAACCCATTGACACTTGGCTTGACATGAAAGCCCAGCTTAGGAATAAATATCTTCCCAACTCCTATAGCCAACTTCTCCTAGATGAATGGCAAAGCCTTACCCAAGAGGGAAACACCGTGGAAGAGTATATAGAGAAGTTTGACTCATACCTCTTAAGGTGTGGTGTCGTCGAAGAACCAGCCGTCACTTTATCCCGGTTTAGGAATGGTCTCCTTCCCCACATCAAACGGGAGCTTTTCATGAGGGAAGCTCATAGCCTTGAGGTAGCCTATCAAATAGCCCATGATGTAGAAAGGTTTTCTAGGAACCCAAGGTTTGGCCCCCCAAAAGGCCCGGGACTCCGTCCCAACCTCCCTCCCCTATTGAGAACACCTCCTCCCAGTGGGGGAACCCTCACTCGGCCCTACCCCCAGCCAACCAATCCTACCCCCACCAAGGCCACCCCACCCAACCCTCCTCCCCGAAGGGAGGAAGCCTCCAAAGGGAAGACCCCAGGGAGTAGTACTGTTAAGTGTTTTCAGTGCCATGGTTATGGCCACATAGCCTCCCAATGCCCTTCCAAGGGGATGTCGAGCCTTGTTATTGAGGGCGGACCCACCACATCCCAGGAAACCCATGAGGATACTATTGAGGAATACGAGGCTGCTTTAGGGTGGGAAGAGGAATATGAGGAGCAATTCTTTGAAGAAGTTATAGAAGATAACCCCCATTCCACCCACCTAGGGGTGATAAGGTGCACCCTTACCCAACCCCAAGAGGACGACTGGCGGAGGACTTCCATTTTTCACACCTTCATCAAAATCGGGGATCACGTTAGGAAGGTCATCCTAGACAACGGGAGTTGTGTCAACGCCATATCCCCGGACACCGTCAAGCTCCTAGGGCTTACCCCAACACCCCACCCCAAACCCTATTGTGTATCATGGATAAACAACCACTCCCTACCCGTCAACACATGTTGTCTTATCCCCATCACCTTTTCATCCTACCAAGGACAAATATGGTGTGACATCATACCTGTGGCTGTAGGAAGCATCCTACTGGGGAGACCCTGGATATATGATGTTAATGCTACCATCTATGGGAAGACGAACACATGTTCCTTTGAACACAAGGGGAAGACCATTCGCCTCAACCCTTCCCCACCCCGAAAGGAACCACCCTCCAAGGGAATTCTCCCTACACCACCTCAAAACCCAGGGGTCCCATCACCCCCAACCCAACCAACAAGTCAACTGTCCACCCATGAGAGCCCCACCAAGGGCCTACATCTCATCACTAGACAAGAACTCGAGGAAGAGGTAGCACTCGGGACACCCGTATACGCTGTGGTCATATGCCTAGGGGAATCCACCCCCTCCAACCCTCATCCCGTGGAAATACACCCTCTCCTAGAAGAATTCAAGGACATGTTCCCCGAGGAGCTCCCCGATCAACTGCCACCCATGAGGGATGTCCAACATGCTATTGACCTTGTCCCAGGGGCCACCCTCCCAAACCTTCCCCACTATCGCCTCAACCCCACTGAACATGCTGAACTGAGGAGACAAGTGGAGGAACTCATTAGAAAGGGCTTCCTTCGTCTTAGCAAAAGTCCTTGTGCTGTCCCAGCCCTCCTCACACCAAAGAAAGATGGGACATGGCGAATGTGTATTGATAGCAGAGCCATCAACAAGATTACCGTCAAATATAGGTTCCCCATACCTAGACTTGACGATATGCTAGACATGCTAGCCGGAGCCACCATTTTTTCAAAGATAGACCTTAAGAGTGGCTACCACCAAGTAAGGATAAGGCTCAGGGATGAATGGAAAATAGCCTTCAAAACCAAAGATGGACTCTATGAATGGCTGGTGATGCCTTTTGGGCTCTCTAACGCCCCAAGCACATTTATGCGCCTTATGACCGAGGTCCTTAGGCCCTACATTGGAGTCTTCCTGGTAGTCTATTTTGATGACATCCTCATCTACAGCCAGTCCAAGGAAGCCCACCTCAGTCATCTTAGGCAAGTCTGCACCACCCTTAGGAAGGAAAGCCTCTTTGCCAATTTGGGAAAATGTCACTTCATGACAAAGTCCATTACCTTCCTTGGGTATGTTGTCTCCACCGAAGGGGTATCCATAGACCCTGAAAAGGTCCAAGCCATCCTCGATTGGCTGGAGCCCCGCACTCTCCATGAAGTCCGGAGTTTTCATGGATTAGCCACCTTTTACCGTAGGTTCATCCGTGGATTCAGCACAGTCACAGCCCCTATCACCGACTGCCTTAAAAAGGGGACCTTTGTGTGGACCAAGTCGGCATCTAGGGCCTTCCAAGAGCTCAAGGAAAGGATGACCCAAGTCCCAGTATTATGCCTCCCTGACTTCTCCAAAGTCTTTGAGGTGACTTGTGATGCCTCCGGGGTAGGAATAGGCGGGATCCTCAGCCAGGAAGGACACCCAGTGGCCTACTTTAGTGAGAAGTTGTGTGATGCCAGGATGAAATACTCCACCTACGACAAGAAATTTTATGCCGTGGTGCAATCCCTCCGGCATTGGAGACACTATCTCTTGCCGAAAGAATTTGTCATATTTTCTTATCATGAGGCCCTAAAGTACCTCAACTCCCAACAGAAACTGAATGCCCGGCACGCCCGTTGGGTCGAGTACATCCAGTCCTACACCTTTGTGATCAAACATAAGGCTGGAAGCGAGAATCGTGCCGCGGATGCACTCAGTAGGAGAATCTCCTTGCTAACTACCATTCGGGTGGAAGTCATAGGATTTGAAAGACTCAGGGAAGAGTACTCTGATTGCCCGGACTTTGGTCCAATCCATACCACCCTGTCCACCCTCTCACCCAGGGAACACCAAGGATTCATCTTAGAGGACGGGTTCATTTTCAAAGGCCATAGACTTTGCATACCAAGGACCTCTCTGCGGGATTTCCTGATCTAGGAGTTACATGCGGGAGGCCTGGCTGGGCATTTTGGGGTACACAAGACCGTTGCTATGGTTGAGGGTCAGTTCTACTGGCCAAGCCTCAAGAGGGACGTAGCCAAAATTGTAGGACAGTGTCTGATATGTGCCTCAGCCAAACAGACGAGACAGAACACTGGCCTATACACCCCACTCCCTGTCCCTGATCACCCCTTGCAGGACTTAAGCATGGACTTTGTCTTGGGCCTACCTAGGACTCAAAAAAGGCATGATTCAATCTTTGTCGTAGTGGATAGGTTTTCAAAGATGGCCCATTTCATCCCCTGCTCTAAAACCTCCGATGCCTCTCATGTGGCCCGCCTATTCTTCGATGAGGTAGTTCGCCTCCATGGCCTACCCAAGACCATCATTTCTGATAGGGATGTCAAATTCACAAGCTATTTCTGGAAAACCCTCTGGCACCTAATGGGTACCCTTCTCAAATTCTCCACGGCCTATCACCCTCAAACCGACGGCCAGACCGAAGTCATTAATAGGAGTCTTGGGAATCTCCTCCGGTGTCTTGTTGAGGATCGCCCCGGGAATTGGGATCTCATATTACCCCAGGCAGAGTTTGCATACAACAACTCAGTAAATAGGTCGATAGGGATGAGCCCATTTGAAGCTGTGCATGGGTACAAACCTAGAAAGCCTACAGATCTCATTCCTTTGCCTCCACATGCTAGAGTGTCTATTAGTGCTGAGTCTTTTGCCCAACACATGAAAGAATTGCATGAGGAAATCTGCAAACACATTAACAAAAGCAATGAGGTGTATAAGAAAACGGCCGATTCCCACCGACACCACCAGGAGTTTCACGTGGGTGATTATGTGATGGTGAGAACTGAGAGGCTTTCCCTGGGAATGTCTCCAAATTGAGGTCACGTGGATCCGGCCCCTTCCAGGTTCTGAGGAGGATTGGCACAAACGCTTACGTGTTGGACCTCCCCGAGGAGTACGCAGTAAGTCCCACATTCAATGTGGCTGACTTGGTGCCATACAGGGGTCCCACGGTGACACTTAGTGAGGGAATTGAGCCTGTTCCATCTTTTGAGAGAGCCACCACCTATGAGAGAGTTCCACCAGTCCAGAGGGGCCAACGGGAGCAAATAGAGCGGATATTGGATGAACAGGTCACTGTCACTCGGAGCAAAGCATACGAGCGATACTTGGTCAGGTGGAAGGGTCGGCCCCCTTCAGATGATTCATGGGTGAGCAGGGAGGATCTTCAGCAGCTGGACCCCGACCTCCTGGAGCAATACCGCAGTCGAGTGGACCCTTTCTCGACAGGGTCGAGCTCTTCACAGCCCAGGGGAGTTGATGGGGACATCACCCAGAGTTCCCTCTGGCTCGACACATCTCTCCCTTCCGGAGACGGATAGGTTGCGACTGCACGACTTGATGGGTCCACGGCGACACTGGAGTTTATTACTGAGGACATATTGATGTATTTTTCCTTTTCTTGAGTCATTTTGATGTACTTGTCTTTATTTCGAGTCATGTCCCTAGGTCATCACGTTATTTACCTATGTTTGCTAGGCTAGGGGGTCATATGCGCCCAATTAGATGGGCCTGGCCCATGGGTGCCCTCTTCCTTCCCCACCCCCTTGCTTATTTGCTTTTAGCATTTTCTCCAGGGACTTTTTGTAAATGTTGGGATCCCTATAAATAGGACCCCAACTCCACTTGAGATGGTTAATGAACATTTGAATATTTTGAGCATAAGTGCACCCCTCCCTCTCTCTCTAGCTCTCTCATTCTTCCTCTCTCTCTCTCTCTCTAGGGGGCGAACCCCACTCTCTCTCTTCCCCTTCTCTCTCTCTCTCCCTTGGGTGAACCTGCCCCTTCCCCTTCTCCCTCCTTACCACATCACCAGCCACCTCACCCTTCCACCCTTTCACCTCCCCAAGAGCATTAACTCCCATCAATACCTCCACTTCCCCAAGCAACCCTTCCCATTCCCCATACACCTTCTCCACCTCCAAGGCACCCCTCCCTCTTCCCCAAGCAACCCTTCCACTCCCCCACACACTCACTCATATCCCCAAGGCAATTAAACCCCCACTCCACCACAACTTGCGCACCACCCCTCCATCTATTCACCCCCCCTTGGCCTTGGCCGACCACCCCATCCCCATCTACTAGCTGTGGCCACTTCACCCCTTCCCCCCCCTCTTGGACCTCCATCTCCCCTGCTCCACTCCTCTCTTCATCCCCACACATCCCTCCCCCATCTACTATCACCACCACCCTTCCCTCCATTACTAATCTCCACTCCCCTTAACCTAGCTCCACCACCATCCCTTTCCTTTGGTCAAGTCTGCAGGTGGCAGAAGAAGACTCATCTTGCAGAAGCTTCCTCGAGTTCACACAGCGACATCTGGGGGCGTACTATACCTTTCTGAAAAGGGCGTCCAGTCATCTTCGCAGGCGAGGTGATTCCATCCCGTTCCGAGTTCGGGGCTGTCCGGGAGAGCCAATCACCCCCGACTGCGCAGAGCTCCCTCTGCAGAGTTCCTGAACCCTATTCGAAGCTGCACCACGGCCGACGGTGGAAGATTCAAGCCACGAGTCCTTCTACAAATATCTTCCTCCACCTGTCCTCTTTCTGGATCAAGAAGCAGAAGTGCGTTCGGCATCCAGAGGTCAGAGCTTTCATTTTTCTCCCTCGACTGGTCGGGTCTGCCTCCCACAACCTGCAGCGACCTGCTGCCACTCATCGGCGTCCCCCAGTCCACCCCGACCTCAGACGGCTTCCCCACCAGTTTTCCCACGAAGAGGGCCCATCCACGGTTCCAGAAACTTTGACGGTTTGAGATTTGGTGTCCGGGAGCGGCCGGGAAAACTTCTGCAAGTCACTGTTCGTGTCAGGTACCTGTTGCGGCCAGAAACTGCCACCTTGTTCGAAGCTCGACCCAGACCAGCCACTACAGCCGAAGAAATTGAGAAAATTTTGAAGCATCCTGGTTCCAGATACGAAGATTTCCCAGCTGGTCTCATCTTCAGCAAAATTCTAGAATGTGATCTACGGCCTCTACAGCGACTGGCAGTCAGCCATCACAGCAAGCAGGGAGTTTCCATTTCGGCTACACCGGCGCATCTTCCGGCGAATCTCCCTCCCCCGCCTGGCCGGCTTACCGCCCCTCCCTGCGTGGAGGTAGTGTTTGAGTGTACTTAATTGTCCCCACCCTAAGTTCACCCTCCTGCGCGAGGAGTAGTGATTGTAATCATTCAAAACAGGATTGAAGCTTCACCGGCGCAGTGTGCGGGGAACCACACTTCCCCGCTCGCCCTCGTCTCCGATCGGGGTTGGTTTCTTCAAACCAACCAGGTGAGCTCTAAACTTTGCTCCATTACCCTCTAGTGTTTTATTCATTTAATATCCGTAGACATAGCTCCGTTGTGCAAGCGAGATAGAGAGAGTGCCCGACCCCACGTGCTCCACTTACGAGCGGTCACCGTGGGCAATAAGAGAGTGGGACCTAGTGCCCCAATTGGCACCGGCCAGCCCCTTGAGTGCAGGCTACGTACCCTTGGGAGGGCAACCCAAGCCTTGCTGACACTCTACCAGCAAGGGTCTTGATCCATCACCTCCCCTTAGCATCATGTAGTCACCCTAGGCTCGTGTGTGTGCGACGGCGAATTGGCCCCAATTTATCAACTTAATTGCTAAGTGGTTGTGCTTGAGGTCCTAAGTTTTTGTCTGCTTGCTGCCTACCCCATATTAGTGTCACATCATATACATTGTAGGAACATCAAGTAGATCTTTCAGGAATAGAGTTGAAAGACATATCACATGTAAATGATGATTCATGACCAAGCTACTTAAAATGCATGACACATAGGCAAGTCTGGTGAAACTTGACTCCCTTATCTGAGGGGTTTAAATCTTTGAAGTCCAAATCTGTGGACAAGACATTAGTTTCAAAATCAGGGCTTTAGGAAGATGGCATGGCCTTCAGGGGGGTTTAAGGGTTATGGAGGAGGCTAGAGTTCATACGGTGAGGGCTGGACAGAAGTCCAGAAAATGCCATACTGTAGGGAAATGGCACCCCTGGGGCTTCCATCTCTTGTGAATAGGGTGCCCTCACAGAGGGGCGCCATTCACAGTTCAAGTTTTTTTTCTCTTTTTAAATGGCGCCCCTGCAGGGAGTCACCATTTAAATGGTGACCCTCTGCAGGGTCTCTATTTGATGAAATGGCTATGTAACAATTAACAGGTTTAACATACTGTGTGTTTAACATGATGACAGGCTAACAGGCTATAGAATTAACAATGCTTAACGACGGCTATGTAATTAACAAGGTTTGATAGGATATATAATTACCAGGCTAGGTAATTAACAAGTTTAATAGGCTGTATGGGTATGTGACTAACAAGTTAACAAGTTTAACAGGATAATCAATAAGGTTTAACAGGCTTAACACAAGATCAGCAGGGTTTAACAAGGCTGGAGAATGGCACCCTGGGCAGGGGTGCCCCACTTGGAAATGGCGCCTTGGGCAGGGGCGCCCCATTAAATGGCGCCCTAGTCAAGGGCACCCTTTCCCCTGGGCGCTCCATGAGACATAAAACACTGTTCATCAGGCTAAATTTCATGAAATCCGAAAATGAGGACATGGTAAAATAGAGAAAAATCGGGGGATTTCAAAGTCATGCTCATGCAGGAGTTTCATGATTTGGTCCAATAGATATAAATTTCTGAACATGGTGGCTACTAATTATGTAACTTTACTATTCATGATTTATAACATGTTCACAGAATCAGGAAGTAGAGACATAGATAGCCATGGAAAGATAGCAGGATTACAAGCTCATGCTCATGCAACAAATTTTGATTTTAATTTCATAGATATAAATTTTTAAACATGGATCAATTTACAAGAAATTGGGACAGGTTATGAGTAATGACAAATTATATAAACCGTATGCTGTACATGGGGTACTTGGCGGAGGTGAGATCATAGATCTACTCACACAAGAGTTAGTGTTTCAGATAGGCGTAGCCTAACCTTCCCACTAAGTCTTTTGATATACCCCTGACTTAGGTGACCAGATTGTGGCTATGAAAGGTTTAACTAGCATGCATGTTAACCTATATTAACTACTAGTTAAGCCAGATCTTGAGAACACCTACCTTTTTGTCGTGAATACGTAGAAGAGATCAAGAGATAATAAAAGACCAAGACCTTCCTGCAAGGTTCCAACAGCAAGAAGAAGAACGCAAGATGAAGTTTCCCCCCCTCACGTACGTTCCTGTAAAGACCTTCTTTTGCAGGTGGAGATGAACCAGATGTCGGCAATCACCTTCTAACCTTAGAAGGTTGGGTATAATTATAGGGAAGGAAAAACATGAGGGTCCATTGCTAGGGAAAAAGAAACAATTAATGCTTCAATCGGTTGTCAGGTAAAAGGGTACGCTGCCAGTAAAAAGAGGCTATTCATGTTTACTTCTGGAAGGATGACATAATGGAATTCGGTTTGGCAGGTTGCTAGCATGGAAATGGCACCCTCCCATGTAGTCCATGTTCAAGTAGTTAGCATCCATGAATGTGGACGTTACATCCTTTGGTTCTTACATATATATATATATATATATATATATATATTGTCAAAAAGGAAATGGCGCATGGGCTTAGGGCGCCCCATTGGGAATAGCGCCCAGGTCAGGGGCGATATTTCCTCCTGCCCATGTTCCTATTCTGAGCCATGCTGGGTGTGTTCCCTATTCAGTGCCATGTTGGGTATTAAAAGATGTTATTATATATGTATATGTATGTGATTGGTTGGTAAAGAGAGATATATGTATACTGTGGCCTTTCATACCATGGGTTGTGGCCCTGTGGCTTGAGAAATTGACGCCCTTGTGCAGAGGCCCTATTCAGGTGAATAGTAATACATATGATGGCTTTAATTGTTACATATTTATATAATGGCCCTCATTGGGTATTCTACCTTTTCATTTGGCCTTCTCATAGAGTTATTTAAGGTGTTATTTACTTGGGAAAAAATCTATTTCCTTATCATTTTTATCCAGGGTGCTACACCCTCCCCCACTTAAAAGAATTTGGTCCTCAAATTCAATTGCATATATGGAGACAAGGAGGGTGAGAAGTACTTACATACTAGAATAGTTCTGGAAATCTCTTTCTGATAGACTCCTCGGTTTCCCACGTAGCTTCTTGTTCTAAGTGTCGATTCCATTAGATTTTCACCATAGGGATCGTTTTGTTCTTAAAAACTCTGACTTCTCGGTCGAGGATCTTCATCAGTTTTTGCTCGTAGGTCAGGTCCTTTTGTATCACTAAATCAGTGTAGTCAATGACATGGAAAGGATCGTGTACGTACTTCTTCAGCATAGAAATATGGAATACATTGTGCACTTCTGATAGTTGTGGAGGCAAGGCAATGTGGTAAGCTATCTCACCCACTCTTTCCAATACCTCGAATGGACCAATAAACTGTTGGGACTCCTCTGATTTGATAAGCAGCATGGGTACTGCTTTGTGCTGAAATGTTTTGATGACTGACAATAGTTGTTTTGATAATTGGCAACAGTATTGGTTGACTTCGTTGACTGCATAGTTGACTTTGTTAACTTTATATTGACATTATGATGTGTGTATTTTGATGACTTTTGTATGTCAGATAATCATATAAATGTTGTCTGCATGTTTACACTTAGGCTTTGCATTAGAGTGAAGTCAGTGCAATACCAAGTCAGTCTGCATTGAGTTCGTGCATAGAGTGCATTTCCAGCACATCAAGTCCGTGCATGCATTTATAAAGTCGGTGCAAGCCATGTTGCTGCACACGACCAAGTCGCTGCAAAGGTCATTCATGCATTATGTAAGTGTTGGCACCCAAAATGTGATCGTCGGCGACCAAGCCATAAAGACGAATGATGCGGCCCGCTGAAGCACGGAAGCCGATAAAGATCAACATACTGAAGACTTCTCAAGCTGCCAGAGCCTCAAGTCACCCCGTATGAATGCTAGGGACTTTACCTTAGGAGAACCGAGATGAACTCACAACCAACCGACAGTGCGACCAAGCCTGCCCAATGAACTGGCATTGACTCCGTCGTGCCGCAAACACTATACCCATTGTCCGACCAAGGACGATGGTCTACCCAGTGGCTACCCACCTCATGAAAGATTCTCCTAAGATGAAAGAGTCCCCTTGGCTCTTCAGAACGGAGGACCGAAAGCTCTGTCGGCAAAAGATCCCGGTCACCCGGCATGGGTACGGCTTCCCCGCCCAGATGGGCCCCTTAGTGGCCGAATGATCGCCCAGCTCAGGCAGGACTATCCCTGGTGTTATCCCACCCTCCAAGGAGCTTTGAGCACAGGCCAGACCGAGCCAGTGACACTTATCATAGTGCCGAGAGCCGTGTCAGCGAAAAACCCACGTGATCAAACCAAAGTCATCAGAAGTTCCAAGAATGGCCGTACGTCGGCCTGAAAGCTTTAACAAGGCGTCTCTTCGAGGTTTCAAGGAGCATTGGCGAGATAAATGTTCACGGTGACCCCCGGAATCATCTCCGGACTCATCGGCTGACTCGCGACATGCGAAGAGCATTAACACGGTGCGCCCTAAACTGGCGCGCCCCCATCTGGCGCCCCTTATTCCGGCGCGCAAAGAACCTTCCACCCGGCGCCCTCCTATTCCGGCGCGCAAAGGATGGAGCTCCCTTTCCCGGCTCGCCATTCTCCATGCCGGGTTAAAAACTTCGAATCTGCTCCTATATATAGGCAGCCGTTCGATTGATAAAGGGAGAGACAATTGGAAATAGAAGAAGAGGGGCTTTTGGAGAAGAAAAAAAAGAGAAAAGGAGAAAAATAAGAGGAAAGATAGAGGTCTGAGAGCCAATCGTCCGGGGGGAGAGAAAGGGTTTCTTGCGAGTGAAGCAGGGTTCCCCTGAGTGCCCATCGCCGCCGTCTTCCCTCTTCTGCCTGAAGCCCTCCGGAGCCGGAGAAGAAGAAGGCTTCCCGATACTCTGTTCTGGGAACAGGTGGGTGCCTATGTTTCCGTTGATTCCCGGCCTTGCTTTCTCTCTATCGAATGTAAGCGAGAGGGGGAGGGATGGTCATAATATGAGCCAACCCCTCCCCCCTTCTCTGCGTCCTTTTTTTATCTGCTCTTCTGTGAACTCTCTTGCGAGTAGAATGGTGGCCGTGCCGCGATGCCGACACCGAACTCGCGATATGTGGGTGGTTTCCCCCCGTCAATGGAATGATAGCATGTGTATATGAATGCACCAATGGGTTGAATGTTTAACGTCTTGTCTTCCTCCTCCATTGCTATTTCATTTGATAGATGTATATATCTATTAGGGTCTTCCCGTATACGGCTTCGAGATCCCGGTTTCTCCAGATTCCGAACGCGCCCTGGTATGCCATGGGCTACATGCATAACCCCTCCCTGGGTCCTCCGCGCCTGTGCCTGTGCACACGTTTCTCTCCGTTTTTATATGAAATCTGACCTTCGCCTCCCCTCCTCTTTGCATTTCTCCGTTGTTCAGAGGAGGCCGGTGACGTTTCTAGGATAGTGAAGTCCGCTTCGCGACTACTGCATTCCAGTCATTTGTGGGTATGCGTGTGTAGGCAAACTTTTCTAGTTGCATATCGATCACCTCTTTCCGTGACTGCTGTTGCATTCTATTCTATGAATGGCAACCCGGTCTCGTGGGCATTAACATCTTAGCCCTCCACCCAGGGAGGGGGGGATATCTCCCATCGTTCCATAGAGCTGCTAATTGGCCAAGGGAACTCCACTCTCGAGTGATGGATGTTTCTCATGAGTCACGAAGCTGACAACAACAGGGGGCTCCAGCCCAACAATCTCAAACCCACAGCCCTTCGGGACCCTGTGGTGACCAAGGGGTAAATGCTCCTAGCAGGCTAGTCCTCGGAGCCTCTTTCCCTAAGGGTCTCTCTCTCTAGCTGGTGCAGTGTGTGCTGTAGGTCGCACACCCCTTGTAGGCCAGTCCTCGGGGTGTTGCTTCCGTCATGAGCTACCTCGGTCCTCTGCTTCCACCCACGGAGCTTTGGTGCCCCTCGTAGGCCAGTCCTCAGGGTATCCTATCCGTTGGGAATTTGCTGGCTGTCACCATGCAGACCGACAGTTTAGGGGCTTACTCCACAAGTGAGTATGACCCCGTTCCTCTCCTGCAACCTTTCAGGTTCAGGGGAGATGCTGCCCAATTTTTGGCAGGTTTTAGACGATCAAGTCCTCTCTGCGGACCGGCCATAATAAAAACATTCATTCTGAATCAGGGACCCTAGTGCTCGAGTATGGACCTCGCACTAGCTCATCACTTCATTCTGGAAGGGTTCTGGACTTCAATTAAACAAGCAATCGGCCCAACTAACTTCAAAACTCTCAACAGAATCTTAGTGAACTTAAATGGTTTCAAAATTCATCAAAAATAAGCTAAAACGGTGCGGTCCTAATCCGACGCGCCCTAATACGGCGCGGTACCCCCCCCCCCCCGCGCCGAATTAACGATAGACTCATATCTTATTGTTTTTCTTTGGCTTGTTCCCGGCGCGCCCTAAACCAGCGCGCCCCAAGGCCATCGCGCCGGATTAACTTTGCCATGGCCGCGCTGTATTAAACACTTTCACCTACATTTGGCCGCGCCGGGGAAACCTACCCCTACGCGTGGCCGCGCCGATTTTGAACCCTTGTGCTGTTTTAATCACTCACTCGCCTCCGGAGCGATCCTCGTCTCCCGTGGTCGGAGTTAACAAACCCTAATTAGTGATAAACTGAATTAGGGAAGGGCTGTTCAAGTCTGAATCGTCTTGTTATCTTGCTTTCACTACCATGTCCGTCAGCACTTCGCTTTCGTTATCATGCTTGTGTTACCATTCTCGTTCCCCTTGGTGGAGATTAATAAATGTGATTGATCATTGTTTGTTTTCATAACTCTATTGCCATGCTTAGCATAGTCACGAATATCATGCCTGCATGCTTGCATAGACCCTCGGGTATATCAAATGGCATTGACGGAAGACCGGGTTACCCCCGATCGGAAGTCTCTGCTATGCACGATGGTGGTCTTCGAACCTACGTCCTCCGCCACATACCAAGGGCCTCCAATTTAATGAACCATGCCTCTCTTGCATGATAGATAAACGCATCTCATGTGATCCCGTCATGCTCACAACATCGCATCTTTATTCCGGCCTCGACAGCCCACTATGTCAAGAATTAATCAAAGGTTTTCCCTCCTCGCGGGGGATGTAATTAACGCCATAGCCTTTATGGTATGGCGGACTGCTGGTCCCGACCAAATCTCACTTTCGCCCGACATGGGTCAGAATGAGCGCATAATAAATTTGTCACTCACGTGACTGGCACGCCCGCCCAGTCAATCAGTCAGTTAACCGCCAGTCAGTTAATTGATTGATCGGCACGTGAATTAAACCAAATAAACCCAAATGATAATCATAAATAAATAAAAAGAAAACCGGAGAGAACGGAAAGATCCCATCGCAAACAGTCGGGCACGCCCGGTGGGACCAGTGTCACCTTTCAACTCTTTGCCGAGATACTTGGGCTTCGAGGCCCTCCCAAAGGCTGCTGATCGTTGGTTTGTCTGTCTTTGCAGGCGAGCGATGACGACGACTGGGTTGACTGGCGTCGGCTTTGGCCCTTCGATTATTGCCGATCATGCGCAAGGGTACCTGGCGGTGCCCATGGAGTTCGATAGTTTCCCTGCCGCTGTTGGCTTCCCCAACTTCTTGGGGTTAGCCTTTGTGGATATGCTAGAAGTGGAACCCTCGGAGCCTGTCGAGGGAACTACAAAGAACATGGAGCCTCTGAAGGCTCGATGCCGCCACGACTTGCTCAAGAGTCCAACCCCGGTCGCCAGCTGCCTGGTGTAGACACGCCATTCTTGACGTCTCATAGAAAGTCTCATGTTACTATACGACGCCCCGCGATGGCCTACGCATTTCGAATCGCTCGAGTGCTTCCTTTTCCTGAGTCTTCTTCCGCCCTTTTCGGCATCCGGAATCGTCCCGTCACGGCATTCGAATGGCATCAACACCAGTCGAACGCATCAAGAGGTTCCGGAATCAAGAAGGGGGTCTGCCAGGCGGCCGCCGACGCCTGATCCAAGGACCCGGGTGGGTCTTAATGGGGGCGTCCAGGCCCCTGGACGCCCCCATGATTTTGATTTATTTTATTTTTTCTTCAGGGCCCAAAATTAAATAAATAATAAAAAAAATAATAAATTAATGGAGGCGTCCAGGCATTTGGACGCCTCCATAAAAAGAAAATATAAAAAATATATATTGCCAGTTGGCATATAAAAATAAAAAAAATTAAAAAAAATGTATATATCAATGGAGGCGTCCAGGCCCCTGGACGCCTCCATAAAAACATGTAAAAAAAAAAAATATATATAAAATGCCAGCCTTGGCATAAAAGACAAAAATAATAAAAAATAATAAACTTTTGGAGGCGTCCAGGCCCATGGACGCCTCCATTAACTCACTCACGGGCGCCGGCCACCGAACGACGGTTTGTCGTGTGTGAAAAAAGCCAAATTTAGAGACGTCCAGCTGACTGGACGCGCCCATTTCTGAATCACGAGGCGCCGCTCACAAAACCACGCGTTGTGCCAAACCGCGTGCGGCCGTCGTCGGTTTTCGGTGGACCTGTTAGAGGCGTCCGGGACCCTGGACGCCCCCATAAAAGTATTCTAAAAAAATCAATAAAAATAGAATAAAATATTATTTCGGCCCTGATGGAGGTGTCCAGGGTCCTGGACGCCTCCACCTTCCGGAACTCTATAAATAGAGGCCCACCCCCTCAGTTCTAAGGAGCTAAGCAGTGATCCGATAGGCTGCCGCAGCCCAGAGGCTACGGAGTCATTTTTCTAACCCGTGGGTTCTTTTGTAGGTGGAGGTTCTGCCGGCTTCTCGGGTGCTCACGCTCGCGAGAGGAAGGTCGTCTTCATCCACCGCGCTTCCACGTCGTCCCCACGCTGCCGGAGCTCCGCCGGATTTCACCCTCGGCTCATACAATAAGCCTGTTCTTCCCCTTTTTCTCCATAGTCCTTTACATTCATCATATTGCATCATCTATCCCCCTTCACAAGGGGGCCTCTTCTCTTATACTTCTTACATCCATCATCTCATTTTCCTCCTACTCGAGTCCGAGAGGGGTTTAAAAGATAACACCAACCAGGTGTGTGTCTTGCCATCATTTCGTTATTTTTATCGCAAGGATTCGAATACTACACCTCCGTCTTTCTAATCCACTTGTCATTTATTTGTCGTTGTCTTGCAAGGGTACCCGTGGAAAGCCCTCTCCGTCGGCCGGCCGGAAGGAGAGGAAGAAGCAACACGCCATCTCCCGCTTTTGAGGTAGGCGCGATCACCTTCTTATTTTGGGGTCTTTTGGCCCCTGGCGATCACATCTTATCATCGAGGCCGCGGCGAGTCACTTCCCCAATGGCCGTTTAAATTTCTGTTTCCTATATTCTCTTTATATTTTGTTATATATTCTGCTTATATCATCGAGGCCGCGGCGAGTCACTTCCCCAATGGCCGTTTAATTTTCTATTCCTACGATCTCTTTATGCTTTGTTATATTCTGCTTATATCATCGAGGCCGCGGCGAGTCACATCCCCAATGGCCGTTTAAATTTCCGCTCTTATATTTTCTTTATATTCTGTTATATTCTGCTCATATCATCGAGGCCGCGGCGAGTCACTTCCCCAATGGCCGTTTAAATTTCTGTTCTCATATTTTCTCTATATTCTGTTATATTCTGTTCATATTCTCGAGGCCGCGGCGAGTAACTTCCCCAATGGCCGTTTCAATTCTTGTTATTTAATTTTTGCATCATTCCCGTCCCCCCGAGGTCGCGGCGAGTCACTTCCCGCTATGGCCGTTTAATCCCCATATTTTGCTATATCATACTTGTCCCGCTCGCCCCGCCGGAGCAATCTCCCGTGGTGGCCCCT
This sequence comes from Amorphophallus konjac, assembly GCA_022559845.1. Lineage (NCBI taxonomy): Eukaryota > Viridiplantae > Streptophyta > Magnoliopsida > Alismatales > Araceae > Amorphophallus > Amorphophallus konjac. The sequence continues at coordinate 111,150,143 of CM040118.1, forward strand.
TCTCTCTTTCCTCTCATTTCTGTGTTGCAGCAAACAAAACAAACAAAAAAGAGGAGCCCGCGCGCTCTCCACCTCTTCCTCTTCCCCGCATCCCAGCTCTTCTCCGAACCGCGTGACGTCGCTCACACCTGGTGCACCATGTTATCAGTGGGGCCCGCCCCAATGCTGTCGACAGGAACCCCGGTGGACGTTAGCGCAGACAGATCCGGAGGAGTACTGTTGTGGTTACCGGAACCCTCTCCCAATCCGGCAAGTCTATGATGGTTGGTGGCATGCGCATCTTCCTCAACGGATGCGTCACACAGATAGTTATGGATCGGGTTGTCCCTTCCATCCCCGTCCGCAACTCATATCAAGCCCTCGCTGGAAGGAGGGTAGAAAGAGAAGAAGCTGGCCATTACGGTCGAGAGAAGTTGGCCCCCAGGCCAAGGAAATTTAAGCAGGTGTGGGTCCCTAAGAGGGTCCAACCTGTTCATCAAGCTGCACCTGTCCCCCGTCGTCTTGCTCAGGACGGAGGGGAAGGAAAGAGAGGAAGGGGCCTGGCCCCGAAAGAGGAAGAAGTGGTTGCGGACCCTCCGCGCCGCGAAAGTTTTCGGGCTTGCGCCCGTCAAGCCAACGTCCCAGCTATGGGATGAAGGTTCCAACAACCTGCCGACAGAGCTCGGCTAGCTTATACCCCTCCTGTGGGAGGTCGGCAACTGTCCCCCTTGTTACATCAAGAGCGGGGTCAAGAAGAGATGACCTGTCTAGTCAGGAACTATTTTCGAGGGTTAGGCAACCCCTCGCTTGGGCAACAGCGACTGATGCAAGCAGCCGCCACCAATGAAGACTACTACCCGTCAATGGCAGATGAAGAAGATGTAGGAGAAAGAATGATGGTGTCGTCAGTCGACGACAATGGATATGATAACGGCTTCGAGATCGAAGTTGATGAAGCCGTCCCCAAGCAGGAAGAAACAAAAAGGACTTCTGTGTTCGAGAGGCTGACCTTCCCGCATCAGCCTAAGAGAAGGACCCACCGACAGAGAAGAGAGATACGGGTTTTTACCTGTAACATGGCTGGTATATCCAACCGATATGGGGGGCTTCCCGAAGACCCCCGCGAGTTGGCTAAATTGGCCGCACGGACGGGGCCAAATATTCGCATAATAGAAGCAGCAAGGGAGCTCCTGATGATGACTAAGGGAAAATAACCCCAGGTCTACCACCAGTGGGATGATAAGGCCCCCGTCCTGACCGCCAATGTGGTGACGACGGAAGAAGAAGACGACATCCCCCTCGACATCCTGCCCGAGGGTACATCCGGGGAGACAGCAGAAGTTATCCCCACTACAGCCACAATGGACCCATCAGTCTTCATACTACTTCAGAAATATCGGCAAGAGATAGACTTGCTAAAGAAGCAGTTGATGGAGAAAACTAAACAGTCCTCAGCTTCCAAACCACCCGAAGTCCAGGGTGAATCATCGCAGAGAGCGGTTCGTCATGACGACCCTCCGCCGCTCTACACACTGCCTCAATCGTCAGAACCAAGCATGGCGATGACGCAACAACGGCCACCACAGCTCCAGCCGCTGCTACCACCGGTGCTCCCTCAAGTGCACCAGACACCCCCACTGATGCGTCCTCCATAGGTGACCACTCTGGTCACCCCGTACCTGCAGCCGGCACACTTCTACCCAGAGCCAGTTGACCCTACAGTCATGAACTAGATGATGGTGGAAAGAATGATCGAGCTGAAGCTCGCAGAAAGGGGTGAAGGCGACTACATCGCGTTCGATGCCTACCGGGTGCCATACCCGCAACACCATGCTGCTAAGCGGCTTCCCCCAGGAATCAATAAGCCGCCCAAGTTTGACAAATTCAACGGGAAGGGGTCCCCAAGAGAACACATTGCCTATTATATGACTGTCATGGGCGACTTGGCCACCGACGAGTCATACCTGCTAAAGTTTTTCGGATCCTCGCTGACGGGGCTCGCATTTGAATGGTATTCCAGCCTCTCGGCCGGGTCGATCAGTGACTGGCCAGATATGTAGAAGAAGTTCAGAGAAAGATTCCATGTTACAGAGAGGGAGGTCACAGTGGCCGAACTCTACTCAACAAAGTAGAGGGCCGATGAGATAGCCCTCGATTATATCAAGAGGTGGAGGAACCTCGGAATGAGGTGCAAGCGGCCCCCGCATCAGGAGGACGCTGTGCAAATATGCAAACAGAATCTCAGAAGGGAGGTTCTAGAAAAGATGATCGGAATGGAAATACGATCGTTTGATCGATTGAACAATGTCATGGCCGAGGTGGAAACTTTTCTGGCCAGACCTGCCCCTACATCTGCTGCCGGCACGACCCAGAAGGGCAAGGCGGTGGAGCGGCACTCGTCGCCTAAAGAAGCGAACGCTCTTGACATAAAGGCGTTCGAACAACAGAAAAGTGAAGGTAAGAAGGGAATCACCCCATAGCCTGTAGAAGCCCCAGACGTCAAAGAAGGTCCTTCGCTCAGGGACAAGATGAAGAAGGCCTATTCATTTCCAAAGGACAAGACCCGGGTTCTGTTCGACTGGGTAACAGAATATGGCGTGGTCACCCTGCCAGAGCCAAGGAGGCCGGAGGACCTCAAGAGAAAAGACAGCCCAAGATTCTACCCCTACCACCAGATGTTGGGGCATCCAATCGAAGACTACTATGTTTTCAAGGACATCATCGAAGGGATGGTGAAGAAAAATGAGATCGAGCTGGGAGAGTACAAAGTGGATCCTCCTCAGCCACATGAAGCCCCTCGGAGGAGGGCAGGAGTCAACATGATCTCCCTATACCAGGCACTGCCCGAGGAGATCTCTGAGACAAGTACGCGAAGCACCTATGAAGCTCATTTCTTGGAGCCCGCGAAAGAACAACAGAGATGGCAGCAGGTCCCTGTGAAGCATAAGAAAAAGAGGGCACCCCGCCCGAAAGAGGGGGCACATATCCATGGTGTTACACCCCGGCCTGCTCCGCCAATGGTACCACCCGTATGGATCACTCCACCTACAACTGTCAGGATACCTACACATAATCGGAGGAGACAAACTCCGCTGCCAGTGATTAAGGAAACCAATCCTGGGGTCCGTCGACTGTAAAACCCCATTGAGGGGCTAGACGAGTACGTACAGCCCGAATTGAAGCCCTTGCTGGTGCGGGACCACGTCTCGTGGCAAGAACTAGAGCAGCTCTCACTCGAACAAAAGGAGGAAGCTGAAGCGGCGCCCGATAAAGAGGGCAGTCTGTTCTGGGGGCACCCGCCCGCTGAAGCAAAAAAGAAGAAGAGACAAAAGAAGAAGAAAAGGAAGGCCGCTGAGGCCGATAAAGTGCAGATTATCTCCTGTCATACTCTATCAGCACTCTTCAACCTGCCCGGAGAGGAGGAAGAAGAGGAAATTTGTTTCACACCCCATGCTGGGGGAGGCAAGGCCGAGGCTGCAACTGCTGCACATGCCACCCGGTCAGGCCAAAAATGGGGGCGCCAGCCGCCACCCAACCACAACATCATGTTCAGGGGGGAGCAACCCTACAAAACACCTCCGCCGGAGGTCAAGGGAATCCAAATCCCTCCTCCGCCAGGCCTATATAACAAGAGCGGGGGCAAGGGGTCCCTTCATTTCTTGAATTCATGAAGATGTCCAAGGGGAAGCAGCCTTGCCAGGAGGCTAACCCTACACCCGGGGACGTTCACCCGCAGCTAGCTCAATCTGCCGAAGATCCAAGTGCAGATCGAGCTTGCCCCGCAGCAGCTAACAAAGAACACCCAGGAGTCGGTACCAGCCAGAAGGGCGCCGAATCTGAGGAAGATGAAGCAGGTCCGTCAGGGCCTGCAAACCAAGACTTCCCCAAGCCCAGATGGGCTGAAGAGATGAAGCTCTCCAATGTCTGAGCTGGGAGCCGAATAATGAAGCTACTCAAGAAGCTCCCTGCTCGATTTATAATCTGGGAGATCCTTTCTTTGAGTGGAGAGACTCGACAGGCGATTATCACTGCTCTCCAGACGCCTGCTCATTTTCAGACATGTCTGACTGAAGCAATGCCGGAGGCTAGCATGACCTTCACTCCAGACGATATGCTGCTACCCACCATCAGCCACAACAGGCCGCTGTATATGAAGGGGCACCTGAATGGAAGGGAGCTGAACAAGATTCTGGTTGATCCCGGTGCAGCGGTCAAGATCTCGCCTTATAGGATATACGAGAGGCACCACTTTAACGTGCATCTCGAGAAAGTCGAAGATATGCATATCGCCGGCTTCAATCAAAAATGTGAAGTGTCAATGGGGGTGACAGAGTTCACCCTCACCTTAGCAGATTTCACTACGATGGTGCAGTTCCATGTCATTGACTCCCGCACCTCGTACAAGGCACTGCTCGGCCGCCCATGGCTGCATAAAAATATGGTGGTGCCCTCCACGCTCCACCAATGCATCAAGTACAGTCTCCAAGGGAAGGAGAGAAGATATTTGCAGACCCCCACCCGTTCGAGGTGTTTGAATGTCATTTGGCGGATGCCAACCTATATATAGGGCCTTCCTAGAAGACCTCTGAAGCTAAGACCCCTGCAGGGGCATCCAGAAGCACGTCCGGCGGTAGTTGGTATCCACCACCTCCGCGCGGGTATGTCAAGCCCAAGGTGGTCTCCCATATCACAGCATCCGGAGACGTGGGCAGAACAGCACCCCCAACATTATACCCTGAAGCTAATGAAGTACGGGTTGCTCGGCGGCACAATCATATTGAAATCCCGGATGGCCTCACCAAGCCAACTCCCGGCCTTGATAACCCTACTATCGAGCCTTTCAGAACTTGGGAGGTGGCACAGGAAGAGGGACCTAGCAGCTTGTTCTATACGGCTGAAGAACACCCTACTCGGGAAGACACAGACTGCAGCCTCCCCAAAAATATAAGCAACCTGCCGGTTCCCGTCAAGGGTCTAGCATTCACAACTGAGCGGATGGCCAGGATGTTTCAGAAGCAACACATCCCCCCCGATCAGTCTCAAAAGCGCAAGGAAGCTTTCCAGAAAATGTGGTATCCCGCAAATCTAGATAAGGAAATGAGACGCGTCTCTCAACATCTGGGGTTGGGCTTCACCCTGGCAGAATATTATCACAGTGGGCGATACGAGGTGGACACCCTCTCTGCCTTCTACCCTACTGAAGACAGCCCGTCGGGGGCAACCTTCGATGAATATCCAGCGGAAGCTGAACAGACTGACCCGGGGCAACCCAGAAAGCAAGAAACGGGGACCATGACTCCTTGCCGATGTTGGGAACAAGTCTATCCCAAAGAGGCGGCCCCGCAAGTCAAATTTGATACGGCTAGCAGCAGCGAAGCCAAAGGTGTTGAAGAAGCAGGGACCTCCCCCTCCTGTGGAGTCCTATGATAAGTGTGTATTTTCACGTTTTAATTCATGAATATCTGCATTTTTATGAGCTTAAAATATGATAAATATACACTTCTCACACTTACTATTGATTTTGTATCAAATATTTAATTTTCTGAAATTAAATAAATTTTTATGATAATTTTTATGTATTTATGCAGGCACGTAGTTCGAGGAAAGCTCCAAGAAAAAGAAAAAAAAGAATAATAATATATATGTTCAACTGGGCCAAAAGCCTCGAAACTTGTTTAAAAAGATAAGAAAAAAATTAGAAAAAAAAATAAAATTATTTGATATTTTTTAGAATTTTCTAACTCTATACTAGATATATATATAGATATATATATATATATATTATATATAATAAATAAAACAAAAAAAATAAAAAAATAAAAATTTCAAACCCGCCCCGCCCCCTTCCCGCCTTCGCCGCCCGGCACGGGCGACGAGGTCGGCGAAGAGGGCGACGGGGGGGGTGCGTGGCAACCTGCAGGCAAAGGCGGGCGGGGCCGGGCTCACACGCGGCGCGAAGGCGGGGCCGGGACACGCGGCGGGCGGTCGCGGGGCACGCGGGCGCAGCGTGCGCCACACGCACACGCGGCAGGCGCAGAGGCGGGCGGGCGCACGGGAGTCCACCGGGTAGGCCGCCTAACCCGCGGCGGCGGTCGGCGCAACGTGCCGACAGAGAAGAAAAGAGAGAGAATGAGAGAAAAGAGAGAGGAAAAGGGCTATAAAAATTCTAAATAAATCCGAAAAAATCAGGAAAAATGACAAAAGGCTCAGCACATTCCAGCCTACCAAGTTGGGTCAAAAATTAGGTGCATTTGAGTGTTTTATATGAGCAAGAAGAGATTGTAAACCCTATATAAAGGGGGTATCACTTGTAATGAAAGGAGTTAATTGTTAGAATTAGAACTAGATGGCAAGGTTGCAAGGGAGAGAGAGCTAGCTATGGGCATTTGTAATGTAAGTTCTTTACATTTCTGAAGTTTTTGATTGTTGAAGTTGTGTTTTTCCAAGCTTTTGAAGGCAAATTTGTAAGTTGAATTTATTGCAATACAAGTTTCATTTTAGAATTTAGTCTTTTCATAGCCTTATTTCTCATTATTGTGATCCTCATTGCAAATTCTTGTCTTCATAAAAGTTGTTCGGTTTTAAGTTTTCTTCAACTTCTCTGTTTAGCATTTCTTCAAATTCGTCCAAATTCATAGAGTTAATACCCATAGTGTTGTCCTGTGCATTTACTGTTCATCCGTGGTGATACCTTCTTCCATTCATTCATTTTGAAGTCTTTCTAGTCCTCAAATAACTCTGAGTTCTTCATAAGAGTTGTTCCTCTCTTGTATCTCTAAGTTTTATTCTTCTTGCACTTTGTCAAATTCCTCTTCTTTTGAGCTTTAGAATTAAGTTTTCTAGGTGCTGATTTTCTGTCAATTACTGTTCATCCGAACCAATAGGTCATAGTTTTTCAAGTTTTTCCTTATCTTCCTTTCATTTCCTGTTTCTGTGTTCTTCATAAAAGTTTTTCCTTTTTCAATTCTCTACAACTTTCATGTTTTCAACTTTTTCTAATTCCATTCAGATTTCAAGTTATTTTATTTCTTCCAACCCCCATTTCCACTTGAATTCTGTTTTGTTTTCACCTTAAAGTTTTAAACTTGTTATATGCAAACCCGTTCTTCTTAAGTGTTTCAAACATACCCGAAGCGGTGATTCTTCTTCAAATCCTCTCACGGCGTCAACTTCCTAGGCGGAACGATCATCATCAAAGGCTCGGCGTGGAAACGACGACGTTCTTCACTCAATTAGCTAAATTTTCTTTACTTATCCCTTGTCATTTCAAGTTGTAATTTCATTTCCGTTAGTTGTAAGCGCACTCAAAACCCAAAAATTAGTTTTTCACACAAGAATATTTTCCAACTAAGAAAAATAACCAAATTCCTTCCCCGTGGGATCGACCCGTACTTACCATTATACTCATGTTTTCAAATCCATAAGTGAGTGAGTGCGGTTATAAATATTTGAAATTTGTGTGGCACGGCAATTTTAACAACGACTGTCGAGCGGACATCAAATTTTTGACGCCGTTGCCGGGGATGGAGATACTTTTCATAGTTGGATACTCTTGTGTTTACTTTGTATATTTGTATATTGATTTTTGCTTTCTTTACTTGTGCAGGAAAACGAAAAAAAATTTGAAAATCAAAGAAAGAGGAAGATCGAATCTGAAATTCCAAGGATATGAAACGTCGTTAAATAGCTCGGAAGCATTGCTAAATGGCTGAAATCAAGAAACAGGTTCTATCTTTCCACTTTCTGAAAAAATTTTACAAAAATCTGAAAATTTCTTGAAAACTCTATAAAAATAAAAAAACAATCAAAACAAAAGAAATTTTTTCATGCTGGTTAGTTAGGTTCATTAACTAAAAAAAAAAACAAAAATAATCACTTGTACCAAAATAAAAGATCTTCATTTCAAGATTAGAAAACTACACTTTCATGCTCTAGGTCATGCATCATTTAGCTTAGAATTTGTCTTTGTTTAATTTCTGCATTGCATTTTGAAGATCGCGAGGGGCAAGGTACGTTCTACTGATCCCAGTCTGG